>OX457031.1:19323141-20523141 GCA_949752745.1 Protula sp. h YS-2021 | reverse complement strand
CGTCTAAACGTCAAATTATTCTTCCACAAAAGAGCAATCGGGTTTTTTCACAACCCGTATGCTATTTTAAAAATTTATTAAAGCTTTTAACAAATAGCTTCAAGTTTCAATTTCCGAGTATGAACTGTTTTTGCGATATGTCTTCAATATTTTTTCTATCATGTCTTTCATTTTTTACGGGTTCCCATGTTTTCGAATTCAAAATTCTTGCGCATTTTATTCGAAACACCCAAAGTGTGTTTGGCTCATTTAAAATTGTGCCTGTTTTACAAAAAGGGCATACTGAGCATCAACTTTCTGTAAATGTTTGAATAATTGGTACTGGTATGCAATATTTCTGCCTCAGAACATAGGAAGCTGATTCCTACTGGCGGAACAATGTAAGGCTTCGTAGCTCTGATAGAGATACACGATGTTATTTGAGTTTGAGCTGACTCGGAACTGTTACAAGTACACATCCTAATAAGATTGGGTGTTCGAATAAATGTGCACGAACCACTAGTTCTAAAAAAAATTGTAAATAAAAAATACTCCATGACTGGGAACTCTGCTGTGTAACGCTTGGATAAATAAAAACCAGTCTCAAACCTCCAAGCAGTCGTTGTTTGGGCCCTACTTGTACGCATAACCGACCGATCGGGTGACCACATTCCAATGTGGCGATAAAATGGCACTAAGTGGTGCCACGAAACAGCGCAAACGTTAGCAGAACAGATATTATCCTGACGACCAGATATTTAACAATGATGGTTAAATCTGACAGTTCTCTTATAAGGAGATGACTGCTGTGCAACGAGATGTGACTGATAACAGTGCAGCGGCGAACACTGTTGTTTAACAATGTTTCGATTAAAACCCTTGCGTATTTAATTCCGCTTTTCAGACTATAATCGAAAGCTGTATTTAATGTTTCGACATATATAATACCTACAATTTTGCTGTCGTATTTACAGCAGATCCAGAGGTTTTTAATGTTCCACAACCATTTTCCAAACAACTGCCATGATTAGACCGGTTTGCTCAGGAACAAATCACCATGAAAAAAATAGCTCACATATAAATAGCCAGAGAATATTTCAACGAGGATAATACTACTTGAAATTAGGCGTTCGTAAGAAATAATATTTGTCAATTATAAAAATGCCTTAAAGTTAATAAATACTTCTTACTTGCGTAATTTATAAAAAACCAATTTAGTTCGCGTATGAATATAAGAACTTCTACGAGGATGACCCCAAGCGACCTAATTCAACTCATGGGTTTACAGATATGCACTGACTGGCACATTTCTAGTTTTCAGAACTCTTGAGAAAGATTAAAATTGTTTATAATATTTTAAAAGGCATATAAGCGGGATATGCGACAATTGGTTAAAGTAGAATAAACTTAGGACTTTTTTCAATAATTTTCAAAACTGATGTAACACAAGAAACGCACATAGTTCATATTCGCCAACAACAATGTGTTCAGGATGTACAGTCTGAGCTTTGAAGAAATGTCACAACAAAAGACGAGTACACACGTATGTTTCGATGAGATAAAAGGAAAACCAGCCTGTAGGTATAATAAAACAGTATATCTCTCAGAAAATTAAAGATTGGTTTCTCTGCTAAATGCTGTATATAGAAACGAAACATATAAAATATGTATAAGAAAATAAAGGATGATATAAACATATATTGATCATCTAAAGACAACGAGTCTCATTCAAAATATGAATAAAACAAATATTTTTATGTACATGTTTTCCCGCAAATTCATAAATTAAGATTTATATGTTCTTCGAAACATCTAAATTTATTAAACAACTTTACGAAGGTAATTCATTCACCTTAAATCTTTATTTCTAATAAGAAGTTGTTCTTCATCGTCCAGTTCCTGTGTCATTAAAACAGCTGTCTTATACTGTTATTACTATAGTTTCTTACCTACAATAAAATACAATTGATATAAAATTTCTAAGCTGTTCTGCAAGAAGAAATTGTGCAATAAACAGCCATCGATAAGAAAAAATCGCACATGCTACTCAAATTGACCGAAAGATAAAAAAATTTAATCTACTAGTTTGTCCAACGTCTGAAACACAAAGTCGAAGAAAGCTATATACTGGCATATAATGAGGCCAAGCGCCTTATCTATTATTTCAAAAATACATACGCAGTACTCAAATTTATGCACTTTAATCATTTTCAAAGTATACCGCATAGCATATATTTGTTTGGACAATTACAATATCTATGCCAAAGTGAATCTTCTTCATTACACTCTTCATACTGAGTGCTTTGCGTTATATTTTTCTTATTTTTGTTATGAGCTACTATGTTATCAAAATTCTGAAACTCAAAGCGACTAATTTTGTATTTTGTACTCTGCATTATCTCAGCAAAATTGATTGATTAATCGTATTTTTTGCCATATCTGTTCCTCGAACGTCGCAATTTTTAAAGCTAATTAAACAGCAAATTTAAAGACTAGAAATTTCAGAAAATTACATTTAAAGTGTGCTGTTTATTCCACATCCTGCAGCAAAATGAATGACTTATCATTTGGCAGCAGTTAAGTTGTGCATATAATTCCCGTATCGTACCAATCCTGCCAAAAACTGTGTCTCAGTTAAATTGTTATTGCAACTCATCTGTTCTTGATTTGTTGTTATCATTTCGCAGCAAGTAACTTATGCACATAATTCTAGCATCAGGCCAATCCTGCCAAAAACTGTATATGGATCAACTTGTAATTCAGATTAATTGGTTCTCGATTTGTTCATATAAAAAGCCTTGTAAATTGCTTTATTATTTTCTTATAAACCTGTGAGAAGACAATTTTTCCGACATATTTTAAGATTTATCATAACATTCAAAGCCCGGCGCTTTTAAGGCATCTTTGTCTGTAGGAGCTATAAGTGTAACGGGATTAATTTTCTGGTGCTTGGAAGTCCGAATAAATTTTGTAATGATTGCCTCAGCTCAGTTTGATCGAAGCCACGTAAAAACATTACTTAATGAGTAATCTAGATTCTGTATGCGTTGACGTTTTGCCAACAGAATTCTAACAATCAGGAACAAATTTCTGCTTTTCTATATGACAACGGCATTTTATTTATTTTATTTTCAGAGATAATTTTAGAACACAGCTCGATCGTAGATAAGAACTGAAAACCTGACAGCTAAAACTCCAATTACTTACTTCAGTTTAAAGACCAATTGTTTCTTTTGTAGTTTTTCCAAAAGCCAGACCTCACAAAAAACGTCTTGTCTTCATTACAATTTAATATTGAAAAGTATGACAAGTATTCTAAATATTTCTTGAATGGATTGAGTGTGTCGGTAATGTCTGTAATGTTTTTGTTGTTCCTAATTAGTTCTCCTAAAATTTCAATACACTGAGGAACAACTAGAGCCTCTGGTATTTTCGTTCACTGATTATTCATAGAAATGTGACAGTTTACTCTGTCAGAACCAGCTAGGACATTTTAGCTAAATTAAGGAATATATTGTTTATTAGTATTGAATAGTGATATATTTAACACCCTAAACAACATAGCAAACCCTGGTTAAGTCTTACGGTAGAAAACCAATAGCTGGTAATATTTTTCACTGAAAGGGTTGATATCATTTGCACCCAAAAGAATGTCCGTCCTGAATTGTTGCCGACCAAAACAACAATACCTTTGTCCGAATTCTGTTCTTCACAAGATTTGCAGATGACCTAGTATGCGTCCTAAAACCGTTTTGAAAATATTCTTCAAGTTTAATTCTAGATTTTGCATTTCGCTCTTTCGTTCCCCCTTAAAGTCTGTATGCCGGCAAATATATTCGATTTTCTTAAGTTTTCCTTTGAAGTAGTTCCTAAACTTTTCTATATAATTCCATGAACAGGGGCATGCATAGCTGTGCAAGCACCCCCCACCCTTGTCCTATTATAATTATACGTAAATCTAATTCTTAAGAATTACAGATTAAGTTTTAAAATATTTAAAATATTAATAACTTTGTACACTGTAAACATGTGCCCCTTACACAAAGAAAATAGAACTCGAAAGAAAGTCTACCTTTTTGTTATGTAGAAGTTATCATTTTTCAGGTTATCTATTTTAAACTATATTTAGATTATCGCTATAGAGAATAGAGAATATCATGAAAACATAAATTTATAATTTGGAAGCGTCTACACAAAGAATTAAAAGTTGGATACTCTCTAATTTCATATGATAGATAATACGTCCGGTAGCTAAGTGCACTTGAATGCGCAGGTGTATTTATGTGTGGGCTAATGAACTCAGCTGAAAGAAAGGAATATATATGTGAGATATGTAATGGCATAGGAACCAGAGATTGCTATTACAAATGAGTATCTTCATCCTGTGTTCTTGCATATAAAAGAATGTGAATTTTTTTGAGTGTATATTACTTTTGCACCGATTATTTAATTGTAAATTTATTTGGTTTTAGTAAAAACAACAAGGAATAGTAAGTTTCAAAAGCTACGAGTACGCATATTAAGTTCTTTAGAATCTAAGAAAGCACGTCAACAAACAGCGTCACTAGGGGAAATTCATTCAACTGTGCAAAGTATCAACCAATCAACATTCAGTATATAAAAAAATAATTAATAAATACAAATAGCCAGTAATTAGACAATAAATAAATGTTTAAAATATTCTCTATCAAAGAAGTGCACAATTTATATGTATAGTCATTTCTATTGAAGTTTACTGAATAACTACTGAGCTAATTCTTTGAAATTTTAGTGAAGCGTATTCATTAGATAGTCTAGATTTGTCGCTGATTTTGGGAGCTTAATCTAAACAGTCTTTACATTTTTCTTCACGCACAGTGTTGGGTTTTAAAACTTCCCATCAGCAATGTCTGCGGATCGATATACCCACTGGCATGGTGTGGAAAACCGATTACAGTGTACTGATTATTGCCTTCTGTTTTCAATCTCTTTACACCCATCTCTCACACTGATTGGACATTATGGATGCTTTTTCTGTGTGGAATATGTTTATATGAAATGCAATTTTTGCATTTTTTTTTATAAATTATTGATATCATTTATTGATTGAATTATTAGTTATTCACGGTCTGCTGTATATTTTAAGTAAGTTAAGACATTGCAGCTATGCCTTTTCTTGCAAAGTATGCGCAGCTTAAACGAGATTCGATACACATGCTAAGATAGGAGATCCCCACAGTTTGGGTAGCTAAGCAACCGCCAAGAAATAAAATGGCTTTAAAAATAGATACTGGTATCTCGAATATCGAGCTCTCAACCTCAGTTACAATTAATTCCTATATCAGAAACATTTTCCTCTTTCTCATGCATACGGAAGTGTGGCTTTACCATAAGGCTCCAGAGCAGTGTCGGATGATTTCCATTAAGTCTGAATTCATCTCGGGAACGGAAAAACCTCGGAAATTCACTACCTTTAATTAACTACAGGTAAGTTTTGAAGCAAGTTTCTGATCCATGAGGTACATCATTGCTCAATCCTACCAGTGCTAACACAACTGAAAGAATATATATTGCACGCAAACTGTTAAGTCAGATATTTTATAAAGCTTCGGTAAATATTAGGCAGTTTCTTTACTCCCTGAATCTAAACTGTCTAAAGTTTTCAGGCACTTTGTCAACTTCCTGCTTTTAATTCTCCAACGTTTCACGCAGTTTCATGAAACAATTAATAGCGTAGTGTATTATCGGAAACTGTTGATTAGTTGTTCAAGTTAATAATGAACTAGCCAATTCTTTTGTTTCATCATCTTCGTAAGAATGATAAAGACTTACAAGTTGGATTACAGTGCCACTTGACATAAAATGTTAAGTGGCATTGTTTATTTCAGGTTTGAGATTAAATTAGCAAAAATGACAAAACCGGTCCATGATTAGATCCATTGTATTAATTGAGCAATTGCAAAAATAGTCATGTTTCGATGCAAATTAATTGAAAATTAGTAATAATTAGTAGATTGTAACAGCAGTGCATTAGGATAACACTGAGCTTTGTTTACGTTTTATTAAAACAGCTGTTACCAAAGAAATATAATATTGTTTATTTTTATAAACTAAGAGATTGCTATTTTTATCAAGACTTAAATTCCATAATTTCTGGTATCTGTGTTTCTTTATTTTGGTCCGCAATCATTTAATTTCAATCCAGCTGTATATTTAGAAAATGTCACTTTTCTTGAATTGAAAATTTTAAACCATTAACAGCTGACTTTGATCGTAAGATTCAAAACTGAGTTTGTTGCAATCATTCAAGAGATGTACTTCCATTTCTATTTTATTTGACTCTTTATTGAATCTACTTATTCAACTTAGAAATGCGATTTCATTATTGCTAATAGTAAATTGCAAGCGATGAGAAGTAATGACAACTGGCATTTTAATGCATAAAATTATAATCTAAGACAAAAAAGTTTCTGTTGTATGAATTCAGGGATGTCATTGCTATAAAGATTAAATACATCGGAATAGGTTATTTGGTAATAAAAGAGAGAGATATATATATATATATTCAGAATTCAGAAGACAAAAATTGTTGAATAAGGCAATTATGTGTTTATCTACAGTCTGACACAGATTAAGATCTCCCTTGTTGCACTGTAAATTTCAGCGCTTTACGGATAAAGTGGCCACTCTCCTCAATCTCGAGACGGCAGAAGTCAATGGCATGTTAAAAACAGGTGTCTCTGATTCAGAGGTATCCGCAATACCGGGATCTCTATCGCCAAAAACAATACGCTTAAGACTCGATTCGTGTTTATAATTTTGTTATTTACAGAGGGCATCAACTAGTTGGCTATCCGGTGCAGGTATCATGTGCTATCAAGTGATGCTTAAAGTACTTCCAGATTAGTAATATAATCGGAATGATTTCCAATTGAGTCAGCTACGCTTGATGTCGTAAATACACTTTTTTACGCTAAACAATCCTCTTGGGATGCAATCTAAAGATCGTGGCAGTCTTTAATGAGAAGTTAGTTAGTTAGTTATTTGATTGGTTTAACGACACCGCCAACCTGTTGCAGGTCATATTGTGTCATTCCTGGTAATTTTGTCGAATTTATACTTTATTGGTTAAAGGTCATTATAAGATAAAATCTTAAATATACTAAAAACTAGACTTAATGGTGATCTACGCATAGGAATACATGTTAATCTCTTTAAAAAATTCTAGGACCTTGTTCGAATTTACTTTTTCAAAGAGCTGTCTCATGGAGTCAGCTCTATAATAACGGGGACGAATGTGATTGAAGTCTATACAATCTATCAAGATGTATTTCACTGTATACCGTTCCTGACAACTTATACATTCGGGTTGAGTTCACCTCTTAAGAGGTGTTTGTGAGTAGTGTAAGAATGTCCTATTCTTAATTTGTGTATTACCATATCGTCGCGAAGACCATTTAGGGAGGGCAATTTGCGCCCTACCACAGGGCTAATTTGGTACAGCTTATTGTTGGTTTGTTCATCCCAATGTTGTTGCCATAGATTTTTTACATGTCTAGAAATATGGCACTTAAAATCTGATGACGGTATAAGGAAATCTGAGCAATCATGGTTTAACGCTTCTTTGGCGGCTTTGTCTGCTGCCTCGTTGCCCGGGATTCCAACGTGGCTCGGTACCCAACAAAATATTATCTCTTTGCCAGCTTTTACCGCTTCGTCGTGTTTTCCTATCAAGTCCAAAATTACTGGGTTGTATACCTGTAGGTTTTCTAGTGACTCAAGCACTGACATGGAGTCTACGCACAATATGATTTTTTAGTAACGGCTAATCTTGACAATTTGCATAGCTAGCTGCAGGGCTCTAACTTCTGCAGAGAAAATAGAAGACCCATCAGGGAGCCTGGTTTTCAATGTATTATTTTCTGTGACAATAGCTGCTGCAGCCTTGTCCTCAAGTTTGGAGCCATCGGTATATATGAAATGGTAGCCATTATAATTATCTTTTAATTCTGCAAATTTCGACTGAAATAAACGCGTATTAGTTCGTTCTTTTGTGGACTCAGAAAGAGTCTTCAAGACCACAGGTTTCGTTTACTTCCAAGGGGATTGGTTGGGTATTCTGTAATTTGCAACACATTCAGCTATTATACCTGCTTCTTGTAGGTGTGGTATAATCCTAGTTCCAAAGGGAGGGGGGTAGCATTGGTACCTCTATCCGCATAACGTAATCTGAAAACAATCTGATGAGTAGGGTTATTTCTATTGGCGTAAAGTTTTATACAGTACTGCATGACAAGTTTTAACCGCCGTATATTGAGAGTTTGTTCATTTGCCTCAACGTGTAAACTGTAGGCTGGGGATGTTCTAAAGGCATTTAAACATATTCTTAAGCCTTAATTCTGTATCGGTTCTAGCATCTTGAGATACGATGGTCTTGATGAACCATAAGCTATACTGCAATAGTCCAGTCGCGATATAATTAGAGCTATATACAACATGAGTTTAGTATCACGATCTGCTCCCCAATCGTGGGAGGAGATGACTCTCAGTAAATTTAAAGCCTTCTGACACTTTATTCAGAGGTGTTTGATATGTGGGATAAAACTAAGTTGGTTATCAAAAATTAAACCTAAAAATTTGTTCTCCTTGATAACAGGGATTTGCACGTTAGAGATGTGTAAAACTGGATCGTCGTGTTGTTTTCGTTTTTGACAAAAGTGCATACAAACAGTTTTGGTTTGTGAGAATTTAAAACCATTCTTATTCGCCCAAACTTAGATATACTCTGCTGAAGACGACGCTGTATTAAATTCATACTTTTGCCTCTACACGACATGGAAAAATCATCTACGAAGAGTGAGCTTTCTATCCCCTGTCTCAGTGTATCTTTTATATTGTTGATTTTTATCAGGAAAAGTAGAATTGAAAGGATGCATCCTTGTGGGAAGCCTTCCTCTTGTTCAAAGTATTCTGAGAATATTGTACCAAGGCGAACCCTGAATCGACGGTCAAACAGGAATCCTTTCATAAACTGGGGCAGACGGCCTTTTATTGAGAAGATATCGCTTACTCCTTCTTCCCATATTGGCTTTCTCATGGGCCTGAAGGTAACGACCCACACGCTTTATGCGATTCTTGTCCTGATTTTGTTACGTCTATAGGCAGTCTGTTTTTCTTTGGCCAATTCACGATGTTTCACGATCTACACAAAGCCGATGTCTGTATATCGTCGTCCACTCTGTCAAAGCAGCTAAAAAGGAATCGAAGAAGCCTAAATCAAAGTAGCACCTGGAGAACAAATCAAATGTAAAATTGCTCGTGAGAGCAATTGAAATTTGGGAAAGCTGGGAAAACTGGGATCTCCCAAAATGGTGGTCAGCTGGCTGCGAAAGGGTAAGGTCTATTCAGAATGGACGAACAGGGTCAGTAATAGCTGTCTCCAAGTGTCAAAGCTTTCAAATCCCAATTCTAATTCTAATGACCACTTACGAGCAAAACTCATAGAGGCAAATCGTATTAGAGCCAATTGTTCAAGAGTTGTTAAGCAAGAAAGCTATAGAAACAGAAGATGTGTATCTTCACATTCTCATGGCAAGCCAGAGCGTCAGTTTCTTTGTTTTCAAGTGGGTGATCAAAGTTTTTGGTTTCTAGCCCTGCCATTGGGCCTCTCAATGGTCTTCTGTTGCTTTACTCAAAACATGAAAGTAATCAAAATATGCGGCACTAGTATGGTCCTTCTCTTTTTCCAGTGGGCAGCTAAGAGGCAGCTTAGACAACAAGTGCTCCGGATAAATAAATAGTTGCTGTTGAGAACTGTTACAATAAGCATTGCGATAAGCTGCACATGGGTCAGCACATGTATACAGGTAGACCGACATGATCGATAGAACAGGAAGGATCTGGTTAATAAGTTGTTTGACAGTATCTTTGTTCGCATTTTGAAGCGATGGGTTATATAGAAAGGAAACAATAGGTTGACGTATTGCTACGTCTCATTACCAGTTGTACTGATCAGCTTTATTCCGTAAGGCGTGAATTTCTCCGCGGTGTTTACACTACACGAATTTGAATGTGCGAAGTTTATGCAAGGTGACTGAACTGCGAATGAAAAGAATTATTTCGTTCCTAAAAAGATACCAATATTTTCAGACTCCGATCGATATACAACGACCAAGTCGATCTCCCTATTTAATAACCAAGTTACGATAGACTCCATAGAGAAATAGACCTTAATGGTAGACTGTTTATAACCTGTGAGAAACTCACAGGTTAAGATGAAACAGCTCCGGATTCGAATGAATGCAACACTAATGAGGCTGTTCAAAAACGCCAGCCTCCAAGGGAAGAGAAAGGCTCACGATAATCGTCTCAACAAATGAAACCATGGCCACAGCAGAAGCAAGAGTGGACGAGGTGAATTTTGTTTCTCAATCTTCAGCTGTGGTTTCACCAATTAGATTAACCGAGGAAATGCATAAAGTGTCGTTCGTGACCACTGTACAACAGATCACAAATTGCCATCAATTTGTATCAGGACACCTGATACCAAGCCTGACTTATAAGGTATATCTGCTAAGATGTTCAGATAACTAACTATGGGGGACGATTGAACAGCAAACCGATTGTCGTTGACACTGAAAAGGACCAATCTTGTAACCAGACAGAGCTTCGGTAATATTTTATTCCTTTGCTTCGGAGACAACCACTGACCAAGAGCTGAATCACGTGACAGAAAAGAAATATCAGCAATATTAGACTTGCTAACAAAACCTCTTTTATCTCGAGAACATTGTTGTGCAACTAGCTATCCTTATCCAACATTGAGCCCCAAGCATAACCATATGACGGTCCTGCATCTGTGGAAATAAGAGAAAAGAACCGAGGAAATTTTTGAAATTTTTCTGAGGTGGAAAGGAAATCCTGAACGCTTGACTAACCGAACAAGCTGAACTTTGAGTAATCTTTGTCTAGGTTGGTTGGCAGTCTATACTTCGGGAAATGAGAAGACCTATGCACCAGCCCAACACATAGTGTCCGTGGAAAAACCGAAGACTGCAGTCAGAAAGCAAGATTTTGATGGTTTTCTTGAAAGCAAAGAAATTGACGCGCTACCCTATGTATTGGCATAAAGATAATGTCTGGCAGATCAATCAAAACTGCCTACATACCTTTCAATAGAGTGGTTTTATAACTTCAAGTATGTCTAGTTTGAATGAGTTGAGTTGCATTGTCTATTTCGCTGAGATGCCTATGACACGGTCGACCCTTCACGGATTAAGTAGTGTCAGTACATGTCAGTGACTAGAAAACAATAGTTTTCCCAGATAAATCCAGGTAAGCTGCAACGGTGTATGTTCTTAAATGATAAACAGCCTATTGAAATATTGATAGAGGTTGGATTCTTTTAAAAACTGTATAACTTCTACAGGGTCTTCTTCACCAAATAGCTGTCTCAAAGAGTCAGGTCTCAAATGACGTGAGTGAACGTCAGGAATATAGGTTCAATCTACCAAGTATATTTCAATAAAAAATAACGTTTCTGACATCCTGTAATTCCTGACATCCTACATTTCCTAACACCCTTTTAAAAATTGTGTAACTTTTGCAGCTTCTTCTTTATCTAAGAGCTACCTTAAAAAGTCAGGTCTGAAATGAAATGAGAGGACGTTAGGAAGAAAGGTTCAATTTCTGAAGTATGTTTCACTGAATAACATTTCTCACTGCAATTCCTGTCATCTTACAGTTCCTGACATCCTCTGGGTATAACCATATCATCCTGTTACTTTGCACGTGCAGTTTACGCCATAAGATAGGATTAATTTCAAACAGCGTATTCCTGACTTTACCAAAGTCTTTTGTATATCCTGAGCTGTGTCATTTATCATAAGCATTGAATAAGCAAGTCAGAACAGTTTTCAATTAGCGTCTCCGTGGCCAACAGCAAATTGTTTCTCTGCGTTATTGTTCTGTGTTTTCCTCAAAGTTATGGATTAAAACGTTTGATATTTGATTGCTCCCAAATGCTTGCAATACCGTCATAGAATCATGCAAACCATGAGCAGTAGGATAACAGTAGGTTTCTGATTTCTTCGTTGAATACCCATCGCACATCTTGGACTCTTGTGTTCAGGATACTGGATTGTGTAACTGTTGAGGCTGCTTTATTGTCCAGCTTTAAGAGATCTGTGTAAAAAGGTAATAACAATTGCGCTGTTCTTTAGGCAAAGCAAAACCTTTTGAAATACGTAACAGTTTGGCCCTTTTTCAGATTTATGGAAGGATTTTTAAAACGAAAGGTTTGGCAAGTGTCCTTTTTGGTTGAATCCATAGTTTGCAAGAGACTGAAAAGGCAATGGTTTCTCGAGATGAGGCATAACTCTCATACCAAACGGAGGAACGGCATTTGGTCTCTTCAAAATCTGTTACAACTACTTCATGTGTAGGTCTTCTTCATTTTCATATTGTTTTATTGGCTATTTCATATGGTAAGTTGTGATGTTCCAGTCTAAAATTGTTGTTTAAGCTCTCAGTTGAAGCACTTAAAAAGCATTTTTAAGAAAAATCATAGACATTGATTTTGTAAGAATTATAGAATCTTTAGATAATATGCTGCAGCTGAGTCATATACAATACTATCATAATTTAGTCCGGATCCTATAAGTGTTCCGAACAGCATAAATCAGTAAATCAACAAATACGAAAACTACGTGCTCATAATTTATAAAAGCGTGTAAATTTGTCAGAAATGCTCTGTATAAATGCGGCGAATAATAAGATTGGTCTTCAGTTAAATGTTTTCTTTTAATGGCGTAACGGCATGATTCATGAAACAATGACCAGTCTGCTTAATTAAAATCCCACTTTGGCACTTTTTTGCCCGAAAGTTTATGGATTAACTAAAAAAAGATGATTTGGAAAATGATTGCTTTTGTGTATATCGTCTAGAAATTCCCAGTTGAAATCTAAAACAAGTTTGCAGAAATGGTAGATACGTGGATAGAGGTAGTTGAACTAAAACAGGTATGAACGTAGATTGAATATTTGTCATTGATTAATAATAGAACACGGTAGTTTGAAAGATTTTCAACGGTTTTCTTTTGTTGTGAGTACTTGTATTCTCCCATAATGAGCTGTATGAACTGAAAAGACCAAAACATTCATTGTTTTAATTATTTATTTGTTTGGCATGGGTTTGAGACGTGGAGTGAAATATATATTACAGATGGTATGATATTTGTC
Organism: Protula sp. h YS-2021; assembly: GCA_949752745.1. Classification (NCBI taxonomy): domain Eukaryota; kingdom Metazoa; phylum Annelida; class Polychaeta; order Sabellida; family Serpulidae; genus Protula; species Protula sp. h YS-2021. The sequence goes on along the minus strand of OX457031.1, from coordinate 20,509,944 downwards.
ATACGATGATAATAGTTAGGCGAATTGTCTGGGCCTCAAGTGTTGCATTTATTGCATCTCCTGTATTATGATTTGGAGTATATATTCTACCACCAGTAATAATTCCACCTCTCACTCGGTCGGTGTCGAATAGTTTATTTACCTAATGTCGCCTCTACGATTTGATTTTCTGTTTCTTTCAGAAAACTTGGTTATGTAGGGTTATGTAGGTATATCAAGGTTAGCAGGTCAATGTATTTTGTACAAAGACTCTAGTGTTCCATTGAATTATTGCCCTTTTAATATACTGTATGGCCGTGCCCATTGTATCAAAATCCTGTGTGGCTTCTTAAGACAAAAGACGACTTTATTTTATAAGTATATTAATGTTAGCTGGTCAATGCAGTTGGTTCCAGTAACGTCTAATGTTTCGTTAAATGATTAACAGTACAATTACTGTTTGGCAATGGCCAAAGAATCGAAACCCTGGGAAGTTTAAGTTGGACGCTCAGTGAGGTGGGGGATAACATCCTTTTTCAGATATGTGCAGCCGCCTGGTCGCGATGGCTGCGGCAGCGGCAGTCACTCATCCTTTCCGTCAACCTCCTTCAAAGATGGAACAGTGTTAGATCAGTTGCATTCGATCTCCGGACAGACGTAATTTGTACTTCAAATTGGACTGCTTGGTCTTGGTTTGTAGATAGGAGTGGGTGTAGACTGACATCCAAATCGAGCCGATGATTTTCGTTGATTTTCGTTTTGAAGTCAATTTCATTGCGTATCGTCTTGTGTTTTGTAGTCTGTTCTTTTAACCCCGTTATACATATTAGCATGCTACTTCGGTTTTGCCTCTTTGGCATTGCTATTTTCGGCGTGAGTGCGAACTCTTACAATTCTTCGAACTTCTAGGTACATGGCTGAGTTCAGGTTTTTATCTCCTGAACTATATTTTTTTATATTCAACAAAGACAGTCTTTTCAGAACTAGTCTTCGTTCTTTTAGCAGTTCGTGCAGTTCATAGTAACTACTTTCAAGAATCACAGAACCACAGAATTTGCAGAGGGGTGTCTTTTCTGGGTACTTTGCTTGGGTGCTACCAAGCTGTAGGCAGTACTAAAGGTTGCACCAAAGATCAGTGTGACATCGAAAACTCTCTTGGAGAGTTGGTTTGAGCCTAGGAGGAAAAATTTTCTTAGGGCATAACTGCCGCATCCTGGAAGGAAATCATATGCAACTGCTGGTGTACTAGTTCTCACAGAGGTCTCTCAGATGGCTGGATGCCAGAGTTCTGAGTAATGTTTGGCAGCCAGGGACAAGTGCTTTTTGGACAAGGAGGTAGTTTAGGCCGTCGTCAGCCGATTGATATGGATCGTTCATCGAACCACATTTTTAAAAATGTCGTTCCTCACCTATTTTATAAGTTGCACAAATTCCATCGCGATTGCGCACTACTACAAAGTTTAGTTACATGCAGTTGACACAACAGGGAATGAGTAAATATGACCGTTGCATGTTTCGCTGATGCTGAATTGAGCTGGTGCATGTATGTTACCTCCTGAACGTAACAAAAGGATACAGCTCTAGCTTTGGATTATTTACTAGTAGATTCTCTTTGAAATGTACATTATATCATCACCAGTGTCCAGTGTAAACATCACAGGTAAGATATTGATCGCCATGGCGTTTTCCATTGTTAAGTTTTATCACATTCAATCGCGCCAAGTAAAATTATTGTAGTATGAACTCGCTGGCTATACCGCTGCATGACCGCTGGAACTCTTCTACCTCGGCTATAGATTTCCTATTAATGAAGGACTTCTCAAACTGGTTTATCTTGCCACAAACTGTGCATTTCTTTCCATAGGTGTGACAGTGTCTGGACTTGTGTGTTTGAAGGCAATTGCCACAAGGTGCTACTTTGACATTACTTATTTGCAATTTCCTTATTCGTTTTAAAAGTGTTAATCGGCAGGCTCTATTGCATAAGCACCGATGATCTTTGTAACTCTTGTGGATCACCACCTTTATCTGAACAGTTGGTTGGTTGCCATATGAGTTCCCAGATCTAAAATCCTGCAGAATCCTATTGGCTTGGATAGTTTAAGGTTTTCTATGAGTTGCAGTTTCTCCGAGCATCCTTTGTCAATGATGGACTCCTCAGCTTTTCTAGGATGGCGTCTTCATTGGCCTCGTCACAAAACTCAAATGTCTTAGGCAGCTCATACAAGGTTCTAAGGAATAACTCCCAACTTTTTGTACTTTGCCTGCATTGAACTTTGCACGCTCATGGAACTTAGAAACTGAGAATATTAGATGTAGAATCTCGAAGATCTGTGCTTACGTTCAGCGTGGTCTTTGGTTTCGAGAAATGGCATAGTGCAGTTTTTTCAAACCTCTGACACAATATTATATGCAGTGTTCAAAGAAGACATTGAAATAGATGTCCGTTCCGTAGTGCACCTCAGCTTCAAATAGTCAAACATAATCACATGATCATTGGAGCATTGGAGCATATGACAAAATGACAGTGGACTACCGTTCGATATCAGATTGGAAAAAGTTTTACCACAACTGTCATTGGCTTAAGCCAATGTCAAAACAAAACCACTGGTATATATATTCCTCATGAAAAAGTCGTATCATTTTCAGTAAAGATGAGAACATTCTTTAAAAAAAGAAGATTTTTCTATGAATCCAGGGAATCTATGAATCATATTACGATTCGAAAAAAGAAATACCTGCAAGATTTTGAACTCTTCATTATCGATCAAGCAAAAGAAATCACCAAACATCATGTTCTCATCAGCAAACCCATCATCACGCTTGTAATTATAGAAGTCCTCTGCTTAGACACTCGATTCGTGGGCTACATGCGACACCCACAAATTGTCATCCATAGCTGCTAACGCACACAGAAACGTTAAGCTATCCATACCTGAACCTAAGCCTAACAAAGTTCAACATTGCAAGCATATTCATACCTCCAAATGCAATACAACTGCGTTCACAAGGGCACGTAACTTCACGACAATCATACTGTACTTCTACGTTCCACTTATTAATCATTCCTAGGATGGAGAACTCCACCCCGAAAATTTCCTTCAGTGAATGCACCAAAGCATGCACGTGGAACCGAAAGCGGCCATTTATAGCTTGTGACCGATGTGATACTTGTTGTGTTGGTATGTATTACTGTGGCTTACATTTTTCGAGTGCACTTTTTGAAATTTGGAAATTGGCTGTTTCGATCAACTTTAAGATTGCTCAGCCGAAAATAACATTTGAAGTTCATGTTCATTGTGCCAAGGCCTACTTTATAAAGCTCATCTCCAATACTAGTAAAGAGAAAGCAGAAAGACAAAATAACAAGCTCTTCGGCGCTGACATCATCTTTGCTGGTGAAACCTGGTTAAATCCTACTTTTGCTAACTGTGAGTTTTTATCGAAATATGAAGCATAGATAGATCAAAGATAAGTTTGATTCTTATGTTCTGTTCTCATTGCTGTTAAAAATCATATTTTAAGTCATGAATTGTCTGTTGAATCTCCATGTTAAAAAGTTACTGCAAAAAACAGAGCTGATGTCAGATTCTACGCTTTCCTACTCGAAGTGATAAAGTTTTAGCCATTTTTTGATAAATCATGTATCACAAGTAGGCCGTGTGGAATGCATACCACGTATAAGTGAGCACCATTTGGCAGTCGTTCAAAGATAGTCGCAACATGCAACAAACGGTCAGACGACGTGAAACAAAGTTATGGAAAAACAAATCAAAGTGTCCTCCAACACAATTAAATATTCTCAGCCATAATTTTGTTTGTTAAGCAATACTTTACAAAGACATCAGTCAAACCTCTACGGAACGCATAAAAAAGTTGAAGATACATCTAAGTCGTCATAGTTTCCTACAACCCGCGTCTCTCCACCATAGAAAACAAAAACGGCTCCTATACCAGGGATAAAAACGTCACATAAAACAATTTTGTTCACTACATGTTTTGTGATGAATTCAAAAACATCTCAAGAGATTTTTTAGTTACATCGTAAGTAAACAATGTGAAGTTTCTGGTGTGGCCCCAATGAAACGCAATGGAATCACCCTCATAATTCCGAAAGTCAAAGCCAATATTCTCTACTACCAATCTGCATCGATTTTCAGCGATGAAGAATTCCAGTCACTACAAGATCTTGGCCCCAGCCCACATCGGGCTTAAAAGTTTACAGCATCTTTGAATCCGTATTTTAATTTCGAAAATATCAGCTTCTAGACTACAAAGCCATCACTATGGTTTTTTCCAATGTATTTGCTTTGGATATCGCGATCCATAATAAATAAAAAATTATTTGGAACACATAGCACCACATAGGTAACCTCACCAGGTGTCCTGTTGCTGTGTTTACTATGCCTGTCAACCAACCGACCAATCAGCGCACGCTGCAGTACCTATCATGTGATCTAATCATTCGAAACTTATCATGATTCGAATAACAGGAGATTTTTCTCCTACAGTTTTGTTAAAATGATCAAAACCAAGGTAATTACATACCTTTTTGGATATTACTTATCTTGGATATTATATCTACGCATACTGTAGGTTTTTGTTGGCTACGGGTACGTTTTCTATGTTTTGCTGGCTTTTCTGATTCCTACTCATCTTTGTTCTGGGTTTTGTCAGACCGGCATTTGTTCGGAAAATGCTTCCCTGCCATCAGAACGTAGTGTAGGTTATGCGTAATAGACAGTGAGATGGTTTCTGGGCGATTTTCTCAGTTTCCATTTTGAGGATTGCCCCATTGTCAGCAAACAGTTTGCATTGAGTGGGCTCTGCAAACAAGAAGGTTTGTTTCTACCTTCCACTGTTTTTCTTCCTTTGCCAGCGATCGGGCATTGTAGACAGTCAGACACGCACTTATCCCGGGTTCAGGAAATTTTGACTTCTATTACCTCGATACTGCGGCAATTTTCTGGTGTTACATCCACTTACTCTTTCCTGTTTTAGCACGCCTATGCTGCATGCTGCGGCGTTGTCGGGAATAGTGTAGCCGCTTCTATACACACTTGACTCGGTGTAGAATCGATCAGGTGGTCTTAACAGCGGCGTCGTATCTGTAGCAGGTACGACAACTCCAAACTACGGCTGTTGGAGCAACACCTATATGGTCGTAGTACGGCGTTAGCATGGGGACGTTTTCTTTGTGCGCGTTTTTAACACCGTGTGTTACTCCGTGACAGTGACGATTACAACACAGTAGAGTGTTTTTGGCAATTTCGTATTGATTTGCCAGTCGTCTTGCCACCGACTCGCCGTCCTCAGGGGTCGTGTTGCTACCGACTCGCTGCGCTCACGCGTCGAGTTGCCACCGACTCGCTTTGCTCAAGGGTTGTGTTACCCCCGACTTGCTGTGCTCACGGGTCGTGTTGCCACCGACTGGTTGTGCTGTTGAGTTGTGTTGCCACCGACTCGATGCACGCACGGGTTGTGTTGCCACCGTCTTGCTGGGTTAGCGGGTCTTGTTGCTACCGGCTCGCTGTACTAATGGGTCGTGTTGCCACCGACTCGATATACTCACGCGTTGTGTTGCCACCGACTTGCTGGGCTCGCGGGTCTTGTTGCTTGTCGCTTGTCGCTGTACTAATTGGTCGTGCTGCCACCGTCTCGCTGTGCGCATGGGTCGTATATGTTGTGGCTTTAGTGTCAACAGCGGTGGCTGCAACGACTTGAATCGATTCTGTGTAATTAACAGTCGTATCTGCGACGACTTGCCGTGTTCATGGGTTGTTATTGCAACGTGTCGCTACGTTTACGGAGCGGGCCTATGGCAACTTCTTGCAAATACCACTTCTGTTTGCGGCATTTTCTTGTTGTTTTTTAAACAACCCAAAGTAAACTGTTTAATGATGTATAGCATTACGTTTTCATCATAAATAAACTCTGTTTATGACACATTGTGGTAACAGTTTTTGTATGCTTCGTGCTGTTCTGATTGTAGAGTCGCTGAAAATGCCAGAATCTTGCGCAAACATCAAATGTGCTGGTGATCCTCATTCACGCTACACCGCCTGGCTACGCCGCTGGGGCATTCAACCATGTTCTTTAGAAAGCCGTTGCGACCAGTGTGCACATCTGGATGACTCCGTGTTCGCGTTTATACTTCAGCAGCAAGAGTCGGCAAGGGTTCGAAAGAGAGGTCACAGGCGCTCCAAGAGTGAAAGGTCATCGGTGTCGATGCAAGCCCTTTCACCTTTGATTTTGCCGACATAGGTTATGCAGGATACGGACACTCAGGATACACTGCCATTGGCGAAAGTGACTCCTAAGATTATTCCTTTGTCGCCTATACAGTCTGTTGGTTCTATGCAACCTGGGTATTAGGCGCATCAGGGCCAGGTTAATGTCGCGTTAGTGACTGCGACTCCTGCGCTGCTGGCCCCCGTTCAATCGCTTTTGCATGTACCTTTGCACACGGATACAACAACGGATACCAATACGGTGTGACTAGATGCAATTGTCTGTTTCAGCGGACTTAGACGTTACGATCTCCACGGCAGTGAAACAGGAGTTGTCAGGGTTTTCCCCTCGGAGAAAGGAAGTGTCTCCTCTAAAGAAGTTTGTGTTGAGTTTGAACTTACCCCCCGAACTTACGTTACGCAACGCATCGGATGAAAAGTTGAAGATGTTGCGTAATCTAGCATCCATGTCGGGATCGGTGGCGTTGGCGTCTCAACTCAGCTCCGTCTGCCACCATAATGACCGAATCTTCTTCCCCGAAGGACAGGGAGTTGCAACCGCCTCCCCTTCTCATTGCACCCATTCAAATCACGTAATGTACGTCTTAGCGCAGTGTATGAATCCTCCTTAGCTTCTTCGCCAGATAACCCCTCGACGGCGGAACAGGAGCAGCCGTTGATTAGTGAACAGGAACATCCTCAGCCGTTTGTTTCTCAGTCTCCGGTCGTTACTGCGACGGCATCGCTCACGGTGGTACCGCCTCGGCCCACGCCTCTCGTTTTTCGCAGACTACTGCATCAGATGCTTTGCAGCCTGTCACGTATCAGCACTCGCCATGAGAGGAGTTTAGGCCTTTCAGGCCAGTACATACCGACACACCTCCTGGAATGGAGCTTCCGCCAGAAGAGTGGGAAGAGACGTCCACGGTGGATTTTTCGGCAGCGGATTTTCCATTCAAGCATATTCTCAGGTTTATTGCCGATAACTCTTCACCGTCGTTAGTGACTTTGCAGCCGCAAGACAGTAGGTCGGCTTTGTGTTCTGCGGCTCAATCGTAGCTTCCGCAGCGTGACGTTATCCACACCTCCATGCGTAGCCAACTTTCGACAGGCACGGATAGAAGAGTTACAGTCGCTGCAGCAGGCTCGGCAACGTTCTTGGACATGTTTATTACCATCAAAAGTGTTACACGTCAAGACGGCGTCTTATCAGTCCAATGATGGTGTTTTTCCGATTCAACTGCTAATCTATCCCAAGGATATGGTACCCTGTCTACCAAAGATTTATTCCGACTCGAGTGTACCATTAGCGAAGTGTGACTGTCGGTTTTTGGAGGCGGTGGTCAGTAAATCAATGCGTACATTGTCTTTCTAAGATGCAGCGTTTCTATCGCTCCGTAAATTCGTCGAACCCGGCACCAAGGTACTGTTTGACAGGGTGTTTGATTCCGTGGTTGCTGCGTCATCCGATTAATTGAAGTATATTTGCTGTCGTCATTGGTGGTCTTACGCAAGGATCAGGTGTTGCCGCACTCAAACATCAGAGCGGAAGATGCCAGGAAACTGTGGTTCGCTCCCGTAGACAGTCAGTTGGATATGTTTCCACCAGAGCTACTTAAGAGTGTCATTGAGGCGGCACAGGTACGCTCGCAAGACGCATTAATGCGCAAGGCACTGGCCCCACGGGCCGGTTCAGAGAAGCAACGTCACACGACCGCCCTTCCTACAGCTGCGCCACGGAAGAGGCAGAGTACAACTTTAGTCTCGACGCCGCAGCGAAAGAACACAAAAGCACTCCTAAGCAGAGGTAGGAACCAATTAAAGTATCCGACGCAGAATGCACGACGATCTCTGCCTGATACTTTCGGTTCTTGCGAAGAATTGGCTGGACACTCTCACGAATCGAGCATAAATGTGCCCATGGGTTGAAGGGTAAAGAATTTTTGCAAGCCTGGCTCTGGAAGCTCCCAAAAATGTACTCCGGTGGTTGCGATGGGGTTACCCTTCGTCCTCTGCAAGGGACAGGTCGGATTGTCAAACTCTTCTACAGCTAGTCAAGCTTCCCAATCCTTCTTTAGTCAGGACGTACGATCGAAATCCAGAAAAGGAACTTGTGTTGCAACGGATGTTGCAAGAGCGCTTAGACAAGAGGGCTGTAGAAAAGATGCCAGAAAGCACACCTGCGTTCTTGAGTCGTGTCTTTCTGGTACCGAAAAAAATCAGGGGGTTGGTGACTTGTCATTGACTTGTCGCAACTCAATCAGTTTCTCCATCTTATATCGTTCACGAAGGCCCCGTTTGTGTTTACACAAGTGATGAAGGTACTCAAAAGGTGGAGTCGTCAAGAAGGGTTACTGTTGTTCCGATATCTGGACGACTGATTGTTAGTAAATCCGGACAGGCAGTTGCTCCTATCACAGTTGGATGTTCTGGTGAGTCGCTGTGGGTTCCTGGTTTGCTGGTCAATCACAAAAAGTAGGAGCTGGTTCCCAAACAGAAAAAGAGTTTCCAGGGGAGTTACTGGATTTTGCGTGTGCCAGATCTTTTCCCACGTAAAACAGAGTTCGTAAAATAGTGTCACTGATTGGCACGATTGTTTGCACGCCCAAGCCTTGTTTAACTCAGCTAGAGTCTCTCCTCGGTTGGTTAGTTGCAACAGAAAAAAACGGTCCAGCTGGACAGGTGTCATTTTTGGGAGTTTCAGAGGGTGGTCTTGAAATCTTTGCGTCACGGCAGGTTGCAGACACGTCGCCTAAGGTTGTAGTTGCTAGCTGTAAGGGATCTGGTTTGGTGGTCGTGTCAACCCAATTTTTTGCTCGGTGTTCCTTTTTCTCTCACAGCTCCATCGAGGCAAGTACAGACAGACGCTTCTTGCACCAGGTGGGGTGTTGTTTTCCAAGGTTGCATGTGAAAGAGATCGATGTCGGATCACGAACGACGCTTGCATTTCAATGTATTGGAAACGAAGGCGGTTTTTATATCTTGTCAAACTCTGCAAACATTTCTATGCGTCATGATGTCAGTTTCTCGGAAGGTGGTGTCGTTTCTAGGACAATCAAAAAGTGGTGTCGTATTTGACCAAGCAGGGTGGCACTCGCTCAACCATGTTGTCTCGCCTCACTAAAGAGGTCTTATTGCTTGCCCGGGAAGGCCGATTCTACATTCAACGTTCTCACGTTGTCTGTATGTTCTAGCAGACTTAGTATCCCGGACAGGTCAGTTTGTTCACACTGAGTGGGCGTTAGCGGATTACAAGTTTCGATGGATTGCTTCGCAGTCTCCGTGGTGTGCACCTCAGGTAGATTTGTTTGCCAACAGGCTCAATCATAGTCTTCCGGCGTACATGTCTCCGTGTCCGGATCTGGGGGCAATAGCGATCGATGCGTTGCTGTGTCACTGCCCGGTGCAAGTGTTGTTTGCCTTCCGCCGTCGTCTCACATCATGAAAGTTCTTATCAAGGTTTGGCACGAGAGGCCTCAGCGTCTCCTGTTAGCTTCCGATCTTCCAGAGCTGTCTTGGTTTCCTTTGTTGATGCTGTTACCGTGCGTCATGAGTCTTCCGGTTCCCCTCTAGTACGGCAGTCTGCAAACTCATTGGGAGCATTATTACCCAAATCCTCAGTTGTTTCGATTCAAACTTTGGTGCACAAGTTTTTCTTCTTGAAATCGAAGGGGTTTTCTCAGCGAGTACTGCAGAGAAGGGATAGAATTCAGAAGGATTCCAACAACAAGGTGTGCCTGTTGCATTGGCGTTTGTTCGAGTCTTGGTGTTTGGATAGGGGTGTCGATACAGTGGCTGCTACGGCGGTGGAAGAGGCCGACTTTTTTTGTATCTGGTCGAAGTCAGGAGAGTGCCGGTTAGATCGATCATGACTTACCGATCCGCTCTCACCTTTATTTTGAAGAGGGCATCGGGATATGATTTGTCATCTTGTGAACTGTTGGCGGATATGGTTAGGTCCTTTCAATTGAACAGATCGTGATTCCGGCCTTGCCAGGGGTTAGGTCACGGGGGAGTATCGATACAGCATCCCTATGCCCCGTATCTCTGCTACGCGCGTACGTTAAACGCTTGGCTAAGTATCGCAGCCCGTTACAACGTCATCTGTTTATCTCATTTATGCCAAGTATTTCCGTAGATCTGCCGAAAACGTCTATTTCGAATTATATCAAGAAAACCATATTGTTAGCATATGATGATATAATTAAAGAGCCCAAAGATGTAATCCAAAAGAGATGGTCAACTAAAGCTCATCAGGTCAGACATGTGGCGCAGTGTCAATGTGTGAATTGTTGCGCGTTGGTTGTTGGGCGTCGCCTAACACTTTTATTAAGCATTATTTGTAAGAGTATACAACTGATGCGTTGGGTAATTTGTGTAGTCTTGGTCCCTTTGTTGCTGCTGAATAGGTGATTCCTAACAGTCCTCCTTCTTGCAGGACTCCTCAACATTCCCGTGGGAAGAAGCATTACAAGAAGCAGAAGACCTTTAAGTAGAATTGGATTACAGAGGCAATATGGATCTGCAATGCATTGGTGGCAACCTATCGTTCACGTGACTGCTGTCTTGTCGGCCCGGCGCTGTACAGTTGTACCATGGTATGGTTTTGGACAGTGCGGTTTTGCGCATGGTACACTACGTGGCTACGGCGGGTCAGCGATGTCTGTAGTGTTTTCTTTGATGCTATACATAATCCTCTCTTTGGCAAAAGAGGGAGATGAGCTCCTTCATATCTGCGGGTCACTATTGTTTGAGCTAACGATGTTTGATAATGGGCATGTCGCAGTGAAACCCCACTGATCTTGTTATTTGTTATTAAATGGGTATTTCGCGGTGAGACCCCGCTGAAATTAAACGAAGAAATTGAATTTATTTCTTTTATTTATGCCTTCTGTACGACATGTTATCTTGTAGACAGTGTGTCAACCAGTACGTATGCATTTGGTAATCAATTCCTACCGCCAGTTCGAGTCTCCCACAGTGATGGCTTCGTAGTCTACAAGCTGATATTTTCTAAATTAAAACTGAAGTATTTAACTTCTTAATACTCATTTTTATGAGTAAAATATATGTAGACGTAGAAGCCATCACTCGAGTGGTACCCACTAACCTCCCCATCAATTGGAATCATCTGATACGATAAGTTGGGTATGATTGGATCACATGATAGGAACTGCAGCGTGGGCTGATACATCGGTTGGTTGACAGGCATAGTAAACATAGCAACAGGGCACCTGGTGAGGTTACCCATGTGGTGTATGCGTTCCAAAGAATTCTTTATTAACGCTTGGAACTTCGTTCCAAGAAGTTATTGTTTTTCCTCGAATTGTGGAGGTGGGTGTACCTCTTTTTTTTCCTTTTTTTTGTTAGTTTTTTGTTTTTGTTTTTTTTGGTTTTTTTTTCCTTTTTAATTTTTTTTTCAAGCAAAGTCCCCGTCGGTTTCCAGACATCTCCTCCGAAACGGCTGAAGCTAGAAGAATGAAATTTGGCACACTTAAAGTCGAATATGCGAAGTGGTGCAAAATGAATTTTTTTTTACCTATGACGTCATCATCTGTGTCTTGTGACGTCACGCAGATTTCATAGCTTTATATCTCCAAAACCGCTGGCTCTAGAGGTTTCGAGCTAAATACGTCATGAGACTACTAATTGACAAAGAACACCGTGATAGCACTATTTTTTACCCATTGCGTAATTCTGATGTCATTTCTACGTTTTCTGTTCCTGGTCGGTTTTAAAGCGGGATTTTTGCGCACTATATACAGAAAGCTTAGTTGTATACGAATTGACGGTTAAAAGTAACTTTTAACTGCCAAACGCCCTGTAAAACGCCCCACCCCACCCCCAAAATACGTAAACAAAATGCTGCCATCACAAGGTCAGCAAGTAAACAGATACTGTAGTACTCGCAGTAGCTATTTGTGGTATGTGTGCCAAATAAGGATAAGCATAAATAAGCAATGTTGCTGTAACTGGCTGATACAGAAAGGCTCCCATCACTGTGCGCATGCAATGCTGCCTTCATGGTACTCATTTTCGCTGCGCTTATCGCTGGAGTGTACTTAAGTGTGTTTTTTTCATAAAGCAGCCGACTGCGTTTTTGATTACAAAGAGAACAAGTTGTTTCTTAAATTTCATAGTCTTTTGCAAGTTATTTATTTGACAAAACTGATTATAAAAGCTGTTTGTCCTTGTGTTTTACAAAGTTCTGTGCAGGATAAAGAAGAGCCACTCGAAAAGTAGGTATTCGTTGACTTAATAAAAAGTTTAAAATGCCATTGAAACAGGAATCTGTTTGCAGTGAGTGTGTGTGGGGGGGGGGGGGCAGGGAGTAGTTAGTGTTCAATAGTGTTCACGGTCAAGGTCAAAAACGGGAGTTGACTATTATCTCGAAAACGGTTCGAGACAGAGCGATTTGAGCTCATTTTCGAACCTTTGGGCCTAAACAACGTTACATAAGAGGTACCGCGGTTTCCTTACCTTCTGGGTCACGGTCAAGGTCAAAAACCGGAAGTTGACTATTATCTCGAAAACGGTTAGAGATAGAGCGATTTTGGACTCATTTTCGAAGTGGTGCAAAATGAATTTTTTTTTACCTATGACGTCATCATCTGTGTCTTGTGACGTCACGCAGATTTCATAGCTTTATATCTCCAAAACCGCTGGCTCTAGAGGTTTCGAGCTAAATACGTCATGAGACTACTAATTGACAAAGAACACCGTGATAGCACTATTTTTTACCCATTGCGTAATTCTGATGTCATTTCTACGTTTTCTGTTCCTGGTCGGTTTTAAAGCGGGATTTTTGCGCACTATATACAGAAAGCTTAGTTGTATACGAATTGACGGTTAAAAGTAACTTTTAACTGCCAAACGCCCTGTAAAACGCCCCACCCCACCCCCAAAATACGTAAACAAAATGCTGCCATCACAAGGTCAGCAAGTAAACAGATACTGTAGTACTCGCAGTAGCTATTTGTGGTATGTGTGCCAAATAAGGATAAGCATAAATAAGCAATGTTGCTGTAACTGGCTGATACAGAAAGGCTCCCATCACTGTGCGCATGCAATGCTGCCTTCATGGTACTCATTTTCGCTGCGCTTATCGCTGGAGTGTACTTAAGTGTGTTTTTTTCATAAAGCAGCCGACTGCGTTTTTGATTACAAAGAGAACAAGTTGTTTCTTAAATTTCATAGTCTTTTGCAAGTTATTTATTTGACAAAACTGATTATAAAAGCTGTTTGTCCTTGTGTTTTACAAAGTTCTGTGCAGGATAAAGAAGAGCCACTCGAAAAGTAGGTATTCGTTGACTTAATAAAAAGTTTAAAATGCCATTGAAACAGGAATCTGTTTACAGTGAGTGTGTGTGGGGGGGGGGGGGCAGGGAGTAGTTAGTGTTCAATAGTGTTCACGGTCAAGGTCAAAAACGGGAGTTGACTATTATCTCGAAAACGGTTCGAGACAGAGCGATTTGAGCTCATTTTCGAACCTTTGGGCCTAAACAACGTTACATAAGAGGTACCGCGGTTTCCTTACCTTCTGGGTCACGGTCAAGGTAAAAAACCGGAAGTTGACTATTATCTCGAAAACGGTTAGAGATAGAGCGATTTTGGACTCATTTTCGACCATTTGTGCCTAAACAACGTTACATAAGACGTATCTCGGTGACCTTGACCTTCTGGGTCACGGTCAAGGTAAAAAAAAGGTAGTTGTCTATTATCTCGAAAACGGTTAGAGATAGAACGATTTTAAACCCATTTTCGACCCTTTGGGCCTAACCAACGTCACATAAGTGGTGCCTCGGTGAACATGACCTTCTGGGTCACGGTCAAGGTCAAAAACAGGAAGTTGACTATTATCTCGAAAACGGTTAGAGATAGAACAATTTTAAGCTCATTTTCGACCCTTTGGGCCTAACCAACGTCACATAAGAGGTAACTCGGTGAACATGACCTTCTGGGTCACGGTCAAGGTAAAAAAAAGGTAGTTGTCTATTATCTCGAAAACGGTTAGAGATAAAACGATTTTAAGCCCATTTTCGACCCTTTGGGCCTAACCAACGTCACATAAGTGGTACCTCGGTGAACATGACCTTCTGGGTCACGGTCAAGGTCAAAAACAGGAAGTTGACTATTATCTTGAAAACGGTTAGAGATAGAACAATTTTAAGCTCATTTTCGACCCTTTGGGCCTAACCAACGTCACATAAGAGGTAACTCGGTGAACATGACCTTCTGGGTCACGGTCAAGGTCAAAAACCGGAAGTTGACTATTATTTTGAAAACGGTTAGAGATAGAACAATTTTAAGCTCATTTTCGATCCTTTGGACCTAAATAACGATACATAAGAGGTACCTCGGTTTCCTTGACCTTTGTCATGGTCAAGGTCAAAAAAAGGAGATTGGATCAAAGCAGCGATAACGAGGGGGTATTTTGTGACTTCGAGGTTTGTCACAGCTGAGCGAGTGTGGACATAAAACAAAAGGGACGGAGTAATTAGTGAACAGGTTATGCCTAACCATGGGAATGAAGCTCGATAAATCGCACAATATTTAAAACTCTCCATACAAAAGTGTATTAACGATAAATTATATGTTTAACATTCTAACTGACTGCTTCCAAGCGTTAATTTCGTCACTAAGTGGCGAAATCGGTCTAGTTTATTATGGATCTTGATAACCAAGGTAAATACATTGCAAAACCCAGAGTGATGGCTTCTACGTCTACAAGATATTTTACTCATGAAATGAGTACTAAGGAATTAAATACTTCATAAAAGTCCGAAATCAAGCAATTTGTACCCGCCGTATCATTTCGCGACTACGCGTTGTAGCTTTCCGTTTCTTAGGCATCTATACCCCACGTATCTGTTGAGCAGGTTGTGATCCCTGCTGACTAGAATAAAACCCTCGTCATGCCTGAATTTAAAAGGAGAAAAGCGTTCACCAGCCAACTACACAATCATCTTTGCAATCAGCATTTGCTTTAAAATGCTTGAAGATATAACACATGGCCATTTGATGTGGTACTTAGGTAAAGCTTCACCTTATCGAAAGCCCAGCATGGCTTTAAAAAATTACGAGGTACAGAATCGAAGGGGGTTTTCAAAAGTCCTGCATGTTCGTCTCTTTTATAAATTATCACATTATGGTATAAAACGATAAGTGCTAGCATGGATCATAGACGCCACCACAGCCTTAAAGTAATTCTGGAAGGACAAAACAGTCAAAGTGTGTCGTGTAGTAATACAAAAAAGCGTCATCGATACTCTGCTTTTCCTACTCTATATCAGAGATTTACCAGACTATTTCAAACACTCATCCCATGCACTTTTTGCCGGCGATAATATAGTCGGTCACTCTATCCGCCTCCAGCGTGACTTTGCACTCCTACAGGAAGGTGTCGATTGCCCACAGGTGAAAACAATAGTTGATTCAGTTCAATGGACCAATGGTTCAAGTATCAGGTCATAACAGTGTTGATCAATTATAAAAAAATCTCCCTCCTAAGCTGAACACAAGATTCATGGCCAAACCCTGAAATTAGCCCTAGCACGAAATACCCGTGTATGGCAATAAATCGGGTTCTCTTGAAATTTGCACACCTATTATATATCAAAGAAAGTAAACTAAACCCGAGTCTTTCTGGAACAAAAGACCCGCTAATGCCCAACTGATATCAAAGCGAAATGTTACACAACATACGTGTCCCCTTCCCTACACAGCCAAGAAAATGGTAAAGTTTGAAGCTGTGTTTTGTTCGTTATGTCTTCTCAGAGTACGACCAAAAACAGAATGTAAACGCCATGCTCGAGTGACTTACATGGGACAAACAAAAGCAGGTATCATATTTCATACTGTTAATATTCCAGTTGATATTTCACCTAAGCAATATTTCTTGGGAAAACCTGAACAAAAAGAGGCCACGACTTACGCTTTCTCTTGCCACATAAGGGAGTAACACAAAAAGTCTAGTTTAGCTTTTCGTCATTACATTCGTTGTTACAAAACAGCTGTTCTCTGATGAGATCTATCTGTTATGTATCAACACAAAACAGATAAATGTTTTAAAAAAGGAGTTTCGTTCTTTTATGAGTATTATTATCTCGGAATCTTCAGTGAGTCTGTGGTGTGAAAAATATTGAGCATAACAGATTGAACCGCTTTAGAGGTTGATTGTTGAACATGTCTTACAAAAGAAGTTCCTGTCTTTTATGAGCACTGTCTTCGCGGAATCCCTTAAATGGGACTCACTCCAGCTCCGCGCAAGCAAAAGCAGTCATCATATTTCGTATTGTTAACATTCCAGTATCTATTCCATATAAGTAATATTTCGTGGGGTAGACCTGAACAAAAAGAGACCACAACTTACGCTTTGTCTTGCCATATACGGGAGTAATACAAAAACCCAGTTCAGTTTTTTTTTCGTCAGCGATACGCTTGTGGAATAGCTTGTGGAATACACGTAATTAGTCAGCTGTTTTATAATAACGGGGATTATTTTCGTTGCTTTAAAACAGCTGTTCGATGATGAGATCTATCTGTTATGCATAAACACAGAGCGGATGGATATTTTGAAAAGTTGTTCTGTTCTTTTATGAGTATTATTTTCTCGGAATCGAATGGGTCTACGGAGTAAAAAGGTATTACACCAGAAAGAACCTCCGAAGAGGTTGGCTGTTGAACAACAACGAAAGTATATCAGCTTTTCATTGGAGGTCGAATCGCAAGTCTCACGGTCTCGAGCAGGACGGGATCTAGTCTTTATAGTTTGGACAAAGAAGCTGCAGACTATGGATGCTGTTATAAAACTAGGTATACAGCAAGGATAACTTGTGATTTATAACTTCTCAAAGAAGAGTATAAAGAATTGCTAAAGACTGAGTTTGTGCGACAATTTATTGACGCACGCTTTCGCCGGTGATTCAATCGCCATCTTTCTTTTGTTGTTTATTTACTCGTAGCTGCTCTGTTGTATACCCCGCATGCGCTTATAATAGGCATGGTAAGAAAATCCCATCACCAGGTCTACTACTCTAAACAGCTCTCTGTTTTATAATATCTGCTCTCTGTTTTGTAATATACGAGTATAGCACATGAGTTATTTAACGTTCCCATCATCTTAGTCCCAGCTAGTCCTAGGATGACTCTTGCGGTCTTCCTATGACAGCAACATACTATAGGAAATGTCATTGATGTCAATTTTGCCCATATCGGCGTACGACTGGGACCAATGGCGTTACTTTAGAAATGGTGCATCACATAAGTGACCCAATTAAATAAATTGTGCGCACTATTTAGATGGTCAAATAACAATTTTGTACTAAAAAATATCTTTTCTTTGGATCAGGATACTGAATTCCCCATTATCACACACGGCAGTACTGACTCTGCCATTGCAAAATCACTCTACTCGAGTTTGGAAGTTACGCCAAGGTCGAAAATAATGCGCCAGGGTATTTCTCAGTGTGCTTTTCAAGAAAAAAAGCCGGTGCACCGAAAGATCCATAGCCTCGGTAGTTTAGATCAATGGCCATTTCTACTACATGAACTGTGACCCTTTCTGATCTGTGAAGACAGAAAACGTCCACTGGACCTAGCAAGTCGAAACCTTTTTGTAAGCGAAAATCAGGGAAATGTCACACAATTTATCTTGCTGGAAAAGTCAGGGAAATGTCAGGGATCTTGTAAAAATGTCAAGGAAAATTGGATTTTTTATACGATTGATGATATGGTTTCGGATATCCTGCTTTAGCGTAAGAGGGCCGATAAAAATACAAATAGTAAATAAAGAATAGGAAAATGATGGTTGCTGGGTTTTCTTACTTACTGATCAATAGCAAATAGTAGTGTGTCTTAAAATGGGTTATCTGATGAAAAGTAAATTTTGTCATGGAAAATGTCCGGGAATTTTATCATGGGAAAATTGTATGAACCCTGTCCTGAAACATCCGCCGAAAGATCCAGAGCCTCGAAAGTCGAGATCAGTGGCCATTACTATTGCTGGAACTGTGACCCTTTCTGTCCCATGAATATAGAAAGGGTCCACTGGGACTAAGAAGTATCCTGGCGCACTGTTTCGACCTCGGCGAAACTGTCAAGCTTCAGTAAAGAGTGGTCTTATCATTGTGGATTCATTGTTTGGGCAATAATGGGACATATTTTCTCACTGCAAATTGTTATTTAACCACAGAAGTCGCGCGCCATAATATAAAATTGGGCCATTTATGTGATGCAGCCACGCTCCAAATATAAACTAACCGGGTAAAAGTGGAGAAGTGACAGAAAGATTTCGCCTAAATGTCAAATTTCTCTTGCATCAAAGAGCAATCGTGTCTTTAACAACCCGTATGCTTTTTTAGAAATTCATTAAAATCATTTTAAGTTTCAATTTCTTTTTTGTTTTGAGTATGAGTTTTTTTTGCTATATTTCTTTTATGTTTTCTATCATTTCTTTCACTTATTTTTACCCGGTTCCCTCGAGGTCGAAATTTAAAATTTTTGCGCACATTATTCGAAACACCCAAAGTGTGATTTGGCTTATTCTAAAACAACGCCATTGGCTCGAGTCGTGCACCAAGATTGGCAAAATTGACATCAGTGGCATCTTCAGTTACTTATACTAACTCCTGCTGTCATAGGAAGACCGCAACAGTTATCTAGGACTACAGTTACCTGGTCAGCTCTTCTTTCACTTTTCGGTACACCTCTTTGTCAGAGTGGTACGCGGAACCCCATTAGCGGATCCTTTGTCTTTCCGAGACATGATAGACAGATAGCAAGAGTCATCTCGGACCACATATGTATTAACGATTTGTGCCATAGCATTTTCCTATAAATTCACTCCATTGTTTTCTTTCGCTTGTTAATTTTCCTAGTCCCAG
Organism: Protula sp. h YS-2021; assembly: GCA_949752745.1. Lineage (NCBI taxonomy): Eukaryota > Metazoa > Annelida > Polychaeta > Sabellida > Serpulidae > Protula > Protula sp. h YS-2021. The sequence continues at coordinate 20,490,851 of OX457031.1, read as the reverse complement.
CGGACTGTCCTTTATCTTCCCAGGACTATCTTCTAATCTTGTTTTCATAGAATGACTATTTTTAGAATGACTATTTTTTTCTTAAATGTAGCTGCAAGAAGCGGTTCTTGATTGTGGGACCGTTTGTGAAAGATTTTTACTAGCGGCCCGTGATGAACGCAAGCTGACCTCTGTCTAACTGGTGGTATTCCTGATTAATATTACTTGCAGTGATTTCAGTGTAAAGCCATCTTACATTTTCTACACGTAAGGCATCAATAAGTCGATTTACAGTTTCGACTGTTTTGACGCCGGTGCCTTGTAGGCGGGGGGGAGGGGTGGGAGTTGATGTCCATGACTTTGGAAATAGGGTGTACATTGTTCGAAACGAGATTTCTGTGGTGGCATTATCGCAAATTTGTGTCGGATGTGTTGTGTATGGCATCCCAGATAATGATAAAATTGAATACAGATGTTAATGAAGAAGCCAGTGCGGTTTTAGATAAATACAGCAGGACGTAATTCTGATACGGGCGCATAATGAATAGTGTGGCACGTGAGATTTTTTTAAAGCATTAGATGCGCCTTTGCCTTCATGATTCCGCTTTGTGTACGCAGCACTGCTATGGTCCGGAAATTCCTTGTGCGATGTATAAAGCCTGACTTCCTGCCGTCCCCCCTTTCACTCACCTTTGTCTGTTTTCTTTTACTTACCTGCAAGATTAATCAACAACTTTGTAAATCAGTTTTCGACAGCAGACTATGGATCAAACGATTTCGTCTTCGGTGGTCCGTATGCCGTGTGTGTCATTAGAAAGCGGTACCCAACAACGCGTCTTGTGGAGTTGATTTGAATATACGAAACTATTGTTTTAACCTGATTGAAATTGCATGTCTCAGGGCATAACAGATGATGCATTTACTGGCTTTCTGAATTTTACCCATTCGTTTGACTAAAATTTTTACCCCCCCCCCCCCCCAAAAAAAAAAAAACCGTGAAGTCAGTTGCTGGTGCGCGACCATGTCGATTAATCAATGAGGGGGTGGTTATCTTTTATCAGTTTTTTTGTTACCCTTTTGTTCATGCTGCTTCCTTGTGATGGTCTGTTTTTGTATGACGTATGAGCTCAAACAAAAAAATCTGTGTGTATTGGTGTGTCCGAAAGCAATAAATTAGTTCATATGGATACTACAGCCATGCTTTGTGATAAATATGTTGATTTAGTGTTGTTTCATGGTAACGCTATTTTATCATGATTATTGGATTCTTACACGTGTTTTTGGTAGTGTGTTAATTCACATAAAAGCTTTCGTGTAAAGATCAAGTAAGTTAGGGTAGAAAGACAGTTTTTGTGTGTGTGTGTTCTTTTTTTCGCAAGGCACGCGGTTCGAAAAAGGTTATTTATTGAGCTGCAGGTGCAGTGAAAAACTCAATCCATATCAGATGACACTAGACATTGCTGGAAAATGTCATGGCGGTGGTAAGCTTTCTGAGGTATTACAAATAACAAATAAAACTTGGGAATGGAAATGCGGTATTATAAATAACATATTCATTCCAAATAAAAAATGTTAAAAATGAGAAACTTCGGTGTAGTATGGCAAGCATTTTTATAACCTGGTTTATTTTTGATATCGAACACATATCTGATAACTAGAGTTTCGAGCACGTGGAAATGTCAGCGTTAGCCTGATTTACGATTTTGAGTATTTTCTTATTCGACAACTCCATTATTTTTCACCAGAGCGGGTATGATTTAAATCAGCGTAAAACATTCACGATTTTTTAGTCGGCCGCGTAGCGCGAAGCGGGGGACTATAGGATTCGGGTCCGTCCGTCGACACTTTTTTTGTCGGCGCCATATCTCCGTAACCATTGAAGCGATTCAATTGTTCTCTTGCGCCTGCAAAGACTGTATAAACCTGTGCAGCGAAGGGTTATTTTGAGATTTTTATACAAAAAATCAAAATTGGAAAGACCGTTAAAATTTCACCGTATTGATTTGTACAATGGTTGCTTGTCGGCGCCATGTAGCCATAACTGTTCAGGCTACTCAATTGTTATTTTGCACATAGGTAAGAGTACCAGTAGAGCTGTTCAAAAAACAGGTTATTTGTAATTTTCACAAAAGTTTAAAGATTGGAAAACCTACAAATACCCTATGGGCTTGTGTTTATGATCACTGTCATTTACCATTCAATACATTGAAGGATTTTATATACCAACTCAATATTTATGACAAAACTAGCTGAAGGACATACTTGTTTTATGTGCATTTTTTTTTTTTGTCATTAAGCCTTTGCCAAGACACTCAAGCAATCGTTTGCAATCCCTTTTGTTTGAGCAAAGCATTTCATATTGTACGGTTATCGGGACACATGAGCTTCGGAGATTGGTGGGGGGGGGGGGGGGGGGGTTAGCAGTGGGCAGCAGGTTACGGTAGCTGGAACTACTCCAGTGTTTGTCAAGCATGTCTCTCACCCGTATCCTGACAAACAAAGTACTACTGTTGCGCGTGATGCACGGTGTATTTAAATCCCACCAAATGACTGCTTCTTCAGTTGTTAACTGAAAGTCTGACGAAAAAATCACTGCAGACTCCATAATGCCTGGGAAGGTTGTGCGACAAAAGGTCGAGCGTCAAAAGGTCGAGCGACATAAGGTCGAAAGTGGCATGCTTGCTCCTGTGTGGTGATACTTTGATAGAAACATCTCAAACAGCAAAAATCCAAAAGGAATTTGTACAACTGAAGTTGCGGACAGTTATCTGAACTTGTGGATAGTAATTGAAGATAATGTCAAATGTAAATTACTTAGAAACGTATTACAAGAGAGTTTTAAGACGTCGACAATAAATTGTTAACATGAACAGTGAAAAAGGTGACTACACGGGCGATATGGACATGGTACGAATAGTTGGTGTCATGTTCACGTATACTATAGAGAAAGGGTCAAGGCAAACTTAAACGGTTATGAAAAGCTTGAACTCTGATCTTGAGCACATGCTTTAGTAAGTTTGGAGCTCAACTTAAACGGTTATGAAAAGCTTGAACTCTTATCTTGAGCACATGCTGTAGGGGTGGGGTGGGGTGGGATCGTTCCAGGGGTAATGTCCTTGGGGGCCCTGTGTCCTGTTTTTCGAAGCTGTTGCGTTGTGTTGTTGGATGGTTGTTTCGGTGTCTCACATTGAATTGCACACTTTGATGGAAATGCATTTTTCGTGTTAACAAATCTATTTTATGTCAATTATGCTTCTTGTTTTGAGGAGTACTAAAAATACACAGTTTTATGTTGAAAATGAATAATTTATACAAAAATTAATGAGCTACTGCAACATCAGTTGCGTTGACATTTAGTGCATCCAGTAATTCATTTTAAACTAAGGAAAAGAAAGAAGTATTTTTGTTATGTTTATCCTGTATGAGTCATAAAGAGCTCTGATGAGATGTTTCTGCAACTTAATGAAATTTTGTCGACGCCAGCGACGACACGCATCTTCTCAACGGCTTTGTGGGAAAATTGCGGATATTGTCACGTTGCTGTGGCAACGCAAAGTTAATAGAAATAGAGAAATTTTCTTTAGGCATTAGTTTCGTTATTGTCAAGACTGCTGTGGAAATCACATCACAGATTTGCGAAATGTGAAGATCTCCATTGTGTAAAGTAATACCTATAACACTGAATGAATAGCCATCCAGCTCCGTCTCCTCCTACACAGTGGGGTGGAGGCATATGTGTTGGCTCGTCATGTCATTGTCAGCTGCTCTCAAAAACTACAGGCGTGAAACTTACGATACACTAAAACTTCGCTGGCAGGCTGGTGTCCATATAAAGTTTTTCTGATGAACGGCCAGCACGTGGGATTTTGGAGAATAAAAAATGTACAAAGTACATCTACCCGTTGAAACGACCAGAAGTACATGGTAAAAAAAAATGATACAACCTATAAGTCGCATCGCGATGCACTGGGCAGTTTTTTCCTGCATTTTCAGACCCTTTCCCCGTTTTAAATACTATAAGAAACAGGTCAGTGCTCTTGCATGAACTTGATAAATTTATTCAAGTTTGTGCCGAATTCATGCTTTATGACATAGACCAGAGAGTGTATATTCTAATCACGGCACTCGACACGATTCTCAGCAAACGTGTCCCATTCATGTCATTGGAAACCAGGAAGGACAATAATATGCTGCAACAAGGTTCAGGCATTCTTTCAACTAAGTTTAAATCTCGACTATATTGCATTTCCTTGCAGTGATCTTGGGCAAATTTTGTTTTGTGGTTACTGGAGGCAGAGCACCGTTAAGTCAGACGCAGCTTCATGTTTCCAGTTTTTCAGTTGTTTCAGTGTAGCCGTATTGCTCCAACCCCGATCCGCGAATGCGCAAGCACGATCAGACCTCGTCGATTGGCTTTTACATTATGATGCGCGCAGACGCGGAACGCCCCTCCCCCGCCCTCTAACCAGCACGCGCCCTCGAACTGCGGTCAAAACCTGTAAGCGCACTTAATGGCTACGGAGACACTACCGGTTGGAAATTCTGTTAGTCTTCTTACTTGTTTCTAAATTGATCGCTGTTTCTGCTACTGAAGCGAGTGATTTGGTGTTAAGGGGAGGGCGAAAGTGATTGAGTTCATTCATTTACCAGCGGATTTGTCTCTTGCAAACCCTCCGTAATGGAGGCCCTTTAGAGCAGTGCTGTCGTGAGGGGGTGGAGGGGGGGGGGACTTCGATTTGATGTCATTATCAACCGCTCAGAGGAATATCCATTGTAAAGTGCTGACAGAAACTGCAAAGGGGACGATAAAGTAAGAGGAGGAGGCCAAAATCAGTGACTTTGAGATTCGGGAACAGTGTCCTCGCACCTCGATCGTAAAAAAGGTGATGACGTTGCCACGGCACCAACAGTAACAGAAAATAAGTAGCGGTCAAGAAATATAAAAAAAGGGATTTCCAGAGGTTACAGTTTTTACTGCGTTGTTGGGTTTCTCTTCGTTGAGTCAACGTGATTACTCAGTGAGTTAGCCATGCGGTCCTTGTTCACTGTGATAACCTTAGTCGACAGTTTTTTTTTTCTTCCGAGAAAATGAATTTACGTTTCATCTTCCTTTTCAGTGATCAGATTTAGGTACGGTTGGTTACCCTTTTCAGTCGTAACGCCTTTTCTTTGATACGGGACAACAAAACTGCCCTGCTTATTGGTTCGTTATATGGCAAATAGGTTTTGGCCACGGTAATAGAAAAGAGAGAGGAAATTCTTATTCTGCAGCAAGCTAATTGACTTCTTCCTTGAAGAAAATGACAAGCGATTTCTAATTTGCTGCGTCTACAAAGTTCCAGGTTTTGCAACTGCTGTATTGCGAATTTAAATATTTATGTGAGCATTAAAACCTCTGTACTGGCATCCTCTTTCATCTGGCATCCTCTTTCATCTGGCATCCTCTTTCATCTGGCATCCTCTTTCATCTGGCATTCTCTTTCATCTGGCATCCTCTTTCCCACGGGAAAATACGCGTCTTTCTGAAAAAAATTGACATTTCAAGAAATTTTTGAAATTTGGGACCAAAGAGGTTGGTCCTTAGTTACAGGTCTATCTTAAAATGCATAATGGTTACTTCAAAACGAAAATAAAAGTTCAAGATAGTCCAGTAAAACCCCTTTATGACTAACATCTTTCGTGCCTGCTTGGGTGTTTATTATGCAGAGATGATATGTAACAACAGGAAACCGCGGCACAGGTCAAACTTATTTTATTCTTTTACCATAACTACACAATATAGTGCCATGGGATTATATTTGTAAATAGTTAAAGGCAAGATTTTTAAAACATGGCGCCAGCGCTTGAATCGGATAAAACCTGATCACTTCAGGTTGACTTGGTTCCCCTTTCCGTAACGAGCCTTTCTATGTGCAAATAGTCTTCAAAATGGCAAAAAGTTTTGAGAAATAACAGTAGTTGCGTTACACTCCAGCAAGAGCATCTAACCTGAGCTGTTCTCATGAGCAGTGCTCTGTTCAGGCATTTATCGTGAAGATCCTTTTATGCACAAAGATTTTGCCTCCTGATAGACGAGATATGTTTTGTTATTCGTCATATACAGAGATAAAATCCCCCTTAGGCTCACCATAATGAAAAAAAGTAGAGGAGAGACTACTCCAGGAGGCCATATAAGGAATTACGAAAGATACATTGGCCCGCAAGTCTATTTATGATTTTATTGTGCAGAATTGGCAAATAGCAACAGCAAGGATAACAACAAAAGATGCGGTCATAATAGGGCTTGAGATATGCAGAGTTTTCTTGATTTGGCTCCGGGCTGTCGCTCATGTGTCATGCCCGTTCCCCATCCCTTCCTTCCTCCCTTCCCTCTCCGTCACTCCCTACACTCTACTGCCCCTTTGGGTTCACAGCATACAAAACAGCCAAAGCATCCATTTTCCAGTTTACCACACAATACATACATATGTGGACATTGTTGCAACCCCCCCCCCCCCCCCCCCGCACCCCCTTCCGTTCACAGGTTTAAACATTTACGCCGATCCTCTTCCCTCGTGCGTACGTACCTCGCAGCCTGTGTAACAATTTTCGAGACATTGGTCTTCAAAGTGAACGATGGCGTCACCGGTCGCCCAAAAGCTGTACATCAAAAATTTACTTGCTAACATTTAGTTTTAGTGTAAAATTTATTATTAACTTTCAAAAATTAACGGATTTTGTTAACAATAGCTCTGTTACTTTTTGTGAATGCGGCCACTGAAGAGGAAATTATGGCTTGGAAATTTTTGTCGACTAAGTTTTCCAACCTACCGATAACTTAAGTATTCAATGGTGCCGAAAAGTGCCAAAAAGCTAAGTAAAAGAAAGCGATGACATACGATCCTAAAAATCAACTTCGGCGTTATTCTGGTAATGTTTTCAGTGCTGTGAAATAATAGTTGTTCAGTGCGTTGTGCAAAAAAAAAAAAACAAGAACAAAAACCAAAAAAAAAAACAAAAAAAAAAAAACAGTTATTTTGACATTATACTAGGATTCCACTTGTGTTCTTTGTGTTTGACCAGTTAACGCACATTATATAAATGGAAAGCGTAAAGAAAGTCAGGTGCAGATACCCGTAGCACAGCCGACAGGATGGATTGACGGTGGGGTGGTGATGGGAGCGCGAGAAGGGTGTATGTTTCCCGCAGGGGTCGTTTTGCGGTGATTTATGTCAACTGAGTTGGCAGTAACACGGTTAATTGGCATAATAAACAAATACGATAAAGCAAATAAAATGTGAGTGAAAAAAAGGGAAAGAAAAATGTCCTCGTAAGAAAAATGGAGGTCAAAATGTTTTGACCAAAGTTTAAACCCTTGTGGGTGATACTTTTAAATTGTTGTTGGTAGATACTGGAAGAGGTAAACAACATAATGCGCAATTCTTCGAAGTGTTGATTAAAAATCTAATGTTAGTGGAAGATTCGGAATATTGCCATGAAAAATCTTCCGATCGATTGTTAATAGGTAGTTTTTAACGTTTTTGTGAATTTCTTGACGGTTGTTTTCTGGCGTAGAAAGGTTTTCGAGTTGATTTGACAAACAGTACCGCCGTTAGCGTAAACGTTAGTCAAAACGCAGTTGCCGTGGTACCAGCATCGTCGTTGCACGCAGGACTGTATGATTATCCTGAGACGAGAGTACCGGAGAAATTTGTCGCTTTGGTGATCACGCGCTATAAAAAAGGTTAAACATTGGGAAGTAGAAGCTGTTGACGAGGCCACGACATGGTGACAGCTTTATAGGGTCGGCACAATCCTCAGTCACGTTGAGCAATGCTCTAACGGAAGACTACACACGGTGCAGTGGCTCAGTGGCATGAAATAAAAGGTTTCAGGGAAATTGGTTTAGATGCTACCCGACAGAAGCCGCGACAGGGATGTTAGGCCCTTTTAAGGGAGGCGGTGGCGCGTTCATTCTGTAGTGGATAATGCGCTGGTCGTGTATCCAGTGGATGTTCTTTTAATCTTAAGAGAAGCGAACCTCCTAAAATGAATGAATGTGAAGTGCCCGATGCAGCTTTTGTGTCACTAAAACAGTATTTCAGTTAAATGTGTTCTTTTTGGACGAACTTTGATTGTTTGTCGTGAGGAGTCTTGCTACACCGGACGTAATACATTTAAGGTCAGGAAACAATCTTATTTTTAGATTTGGTTATGCACCTAAAATTTTAAAAATTGGTTCTGTATGATTTATTTCTTCACGTAAATTTACAGTAAATCTTAAAGATTTATGTGCACCCATGCAGGGTACGTAATTGTTTTATATTAACGATGTGATTGTACTATAAAACAGAGTAAAACCAAACGAAAATAAAATAATAATAATATTAATCGTTAAGGCTGATGTAATCTCACGGCTGTGTGTCTGTCGGTCCTTTGGTTTCTGGAAGGCAACGCTGTCAGTTCGCTTTTTAGCTCGACGTTTCTTCCGTGACTGGCTGCAGTTGTTAGCAGTTTTAGTATTGAAAGAAAGTCTCTAGCTTTGGGAAAGTTTATCATATTCATGAGACTGAAATTTGGTCTCACAGTTCGCTTCCAGGTCGACGAGATTATACTGCAAAAAAAAAAAACAGTTCGGTAGACAGATATGTTGGCTGTTCGCTACCTCGTTTTGCAACTAATCAGAGCGTGGGGCAAGTTTTTGTCGAACTCAATTATAAAAATGACGTCGTAAAAGCGAAATGAAGGAAATTAGAACTTTGTAAAGAATACTCGCAGGCAATGTATGAATTGTCTCGTGTAAAAACGTTAATGAAGCACAATAATTTTTGTGTGTCAGTAAAAATGGAAGGGAGTTCAGTATAAAATTCTCGTACAAAGTTACGTCAAAAAGAATGTCGAATTGAAAGCACATTGCAGTCAACAAGATTCCGTTGGTTGAAAGTAAACGATACAAGCTATATTAGATTTAAACAACGGCAAAGAGGCGGGGATTCTGGGTAGGTTTTAGAAACGTTTACACACTAGTAACAAAGGAATAGCACACTTTTGAGAAGGGTAGAAAAAATGTCGGTCACAAGTCCCAGATTAATTACAGAATGCTCTGGGAGAGAGCGTGTACAACTTGTTATATCACAGATTAATGTCGCTGAAACAGTGTTGGAAGTAACACTGGTTCGCTAGCCAGAAGCGGCAGCGAAATAGGTTGTCTCAAGAAAGGAGACTAATCAGTGTTGTGCTATAACTATTCTTGAAAAGGTAACATAAAGAACCTTTAATTTTATCAACTTAATTTGTTGCATATTTTCTTATTAAGATGCCAGATGAGGAAAACATGACCAGTTCATTGCAATAACCTTCTAAGCGTATACACTGGTTTGCTATTGCGTCTGTGAATAAGTCGTACGCGAGCAGTGGATAAGAGTGATTATATTTCCATGGTAGGTTAAAGCAGTGTAAACTGAAAGAGGGAAGAGAGAGAGCGCGAGAGAGACACCAGTCAATGATTGCAAGTGTGCGGGGAATTACTGATTATAAAGAAAATCGAGAAACTTTTCTTCCTGTGTTGAGATGCATTGGATAAAAATTGATCGCTCTTTTACACTTTTAGTGAACGGTGCCGAAGGGACTTCTGGACTGGTTTGGTAGCCAGCTAAAAATATAAGACAATTTTTATTTTCACAGACACTGTATTAGCTAGCATAGATGTGAAATTCTCATATAAATTATGGTTAAAGGACCACGCATCATCTAGATTGGAAAACAGGACATGTAGAATATGAATCAAACTAACAGCTGAAGAGTCAGTATTATTAAATGAACATGATAAATAACCAAGTCAGTGTAGGATAAGACGTAATTCTGTCACCTACATCGGTGCGTGAGTGGGCTGTAAAGGACGTCATAGTCACGTGGTATGGCCTTTTTTGTCAAGTGTTGAAATGGTGTATAAATAATTCCTTATAGGCAGTCACGGTAGTCTTTTTGCCATAACATTACTGTAATATGATATATTGTTTTCAGTGTCAGTGTGATAATTTATAGGAGTTAGTGTTTTTGCGATGATAATAATAATAATAATAATAATAATAATAATAATAATAATAATAATAATAATGTTTTGGTATTGAGAAAAAAAAACATTCGATTTAATAATATTTTGATCGGTGCAGTGTATAGCGTATTCCCAACATCAAAATATCACCAGAGTATGGGTATATCAATTGGGAAAAAGTAAATTTGAAGGAACAAGCAGTGACCTGCTGGTCTTAAGTTGCCTCTGAAATTGCGGTTGCGTGATCCGGTGGAATAAAGAATGAGTTAGTTTTAGAAGTGTCTGTGTGTGTGCACCAGTTACTCTTACTACAACACGTAAATTTTGACGAGGGAAAAATATGCCACGGGTTTAGCAAGATAGACTGCAGATTGCAGATTGGCTCTGTGGTTTGGGTGTAGAAGTTATTTGTTCTGGGATTCCCCTGGGACTTGTCGTTTCAATTTCGTTGGCGTCAGTTGATGTGCACGAGATTGCTGGAAATTAACTGGTTCCAACTTTGTTCTCCAGTGCTGAATTTTGTGTGTACTTTGGTTATTTCGTCGAAATGATGCGACACAAGGCAATTATAAGCAGGCAGATGGAGGCGTGTACATAAACCAAAACCATAAAGCATTTGATTTGCTATTTATTATTCTTGCAAAGTAGTGATGAAAGAAATTATTTCATTTCCTTTTGGAAAGGAGTTAAAACCAAAAATACGAAATATTTATTGGTTTTAAAGCAGAAAAGACGAAATCTGCCAGTCAAAACGACTCGATGTCAGCAACACAACAAGTGTCTCGATGGAGCTTAAGAAAAAGCAGGTGGCAGTGCTGGCTACGACTTTGTTTTCATAAAGTAGTTTTAAAGCTTAATTGTTGACACAATAACGTGCAATTACCCGTATTACCCATTCTCGCATTCTCATATTTTTTCAGTAACTCTGTGGGGAAAATATCAATGCGTAAAGTGAAAAAAGTGCTTCGAAGAGTGCCCACTTTTTTGGGGACCAGTCGCTTACCAGTACCGGTCGCTGGAGCAATTAGCATTGGCTTGTTTTTTGAAGTAAAGTTGAAGAGTGTCTGAGTGTCTAACCCGTTGACGTAATAGATGTAGAGTTGGAGGAGGATTGGGTGGGGGGGGGGGGGGTTGGGGGAGGGAGTTGAGCTTTGGTAAGATTTTGAAGGAATGGAGTGATTGATTGGTGTTGCTTTTTTTAAGGGTTGCAAAAACACTCGAAAATAGAATGGGGGTGAATAAGATGGATGATTGTGTGCTTAGCGAGGTGCTGGCCGTGGGCTCGACTCCCTCTTAATTGATCTAGTTTTCCATTTTGGGATACATTTCAGTTTTTGTCGCATTTTTCCTGGGAAGTTGTTGAAATTGTCTCCAATGGTTACGTGTTAACAATCCTTTTGCAATGGGTAAATCATGCCAGTTGCTATGCAAAGGCGGGCAAAGATACCTATACGTTATCAAGTGTTTTGTACCTTTTGCGCTGGTTTATTTTCTAAAGCACGCAAGATGTGCGTTGTATGCATGGTAGAAGATGTATTTTCGTTATGACCACGGCAACACAACTTTTCACAATATTCTCTGGTGCTGTCCTTTTCCAGAAAATCAGGAAAACGGATCTTCAATGGACACAGGAGGTGACTTGGTGCCCGGCATGAAGCGCCCGGCGGGCGCGCCCGGCTCAGGCAGCAAGAACAAGAAAAAGCGCAAGACCGGCAGCACCGGGCCCATTATACCCAAGAATGCCCTCATGCAACTGAACGAGATCAGGCCGGGGCTTATTTACAATCTGGTGGAACAAGGAGGTGAGTGCTCTTGAGCGAACCTTGAAAAATGGTTTTTCAATAAATATCGTACTTTGAAGTGATATGGAGATTTATTTTATGACATTTTTAGGTGGTGAAACATTGTTGTTTATTGGTGTCGTTATACTAAGAATGGTTTTATTTAGTCTTCATATGAAAGGTAGTTTGCTGCAAAGAAACAGCAAAACATGTCATTCGTTACGATGTGGTCATTACGACACGGACATGACATTTGGTGGACACTAGAGTAACGCAACAGCTGGACACGATGTGTGGGTTGCGTTTTAGGGCCGGTGCACAATCCTAGTTTCACTGTGGCCGTCGAGGTGAATGGACAGATCTTCAAAGGCACGGCGCCGTCAAAGAAGAAGGCCAAGCTGGAGGCAGCTGAAAAGGCTCTCGCCTCTTTTGTGCAGCTGCCCAATTCTGCTGCCCGCGCCCAGGCCTTGGGAGTCCCGGTGAGGGGATGTGTGGGTGTTTGTGTGTCTGTTCGTTACTTGTCAGGGGACGAAAAATAGCATACGCACGTCCTAACATTCCAGTCAGCTATATATGCAAAGCTACGTTCGGTCTATGACTACCCTAGTCCCCCCAGCCCCAAAAAAGTATTTAATTTGTGTGGCAGAGATTAAAATTAATATTTTAGAAGGTACAAATATTAAATATGAACGAGTTTTTTTCAGTTTAAGGGTTGAGTTTCATGTAAAAATAGCGTAGAAATTATACTTTTAACCAAAGGCAGTACTTTATTAGGAAATAGATGTGCAGAAATCCAGTAATTTTAAGAAATGAAAATTCGATAAAATCTGTAATGGCCGCATTTGCAATTTTTGCGTTACACAACTTGAATTTGTTAAAATATACTGTTGAAAATGCTTTTTGTTTAGTCAAGTGGAGATTTCACCGGGGACGAATCTGTTGACAACTTGGGCAAAGATGGCAAGTTTTAATAATAATAATAATGAAAATAATAGTAAAAGTAAAAAGTAATAATAATAATAAAACATGAACTAAGAGTGAAGAAAGAAAGCTGCCAGATGATATAAATTATTGATCAATTCAAAACTTCGGCTGTCAGTTGTGATACTTGCAAACACGCTTCCAGGACTGTACTTGAAAAAAGAATGAATTCTTACACTAATTTTGAATATGAAATACCAGGCGAAGCAATGAAGCACCAGGGCATCCCATTGACGAAGGCACCGGCTGCGCAGCCGCCAGGCAAGAACCCCGTCATGATCCTGAACGAGATCCGGCCCGGCACCCAGTACGTGGCCCTCAGCGATGTGGCGACTTACTCGAAAACAAAGGTTTTCATCATGGAGGTATGTCGCCCCCTCATGTATTCGAGAAAAAAAAAACAACTGTTTCGCCACAAATATTTAGACACTTTAAGCGCGTTGACAGCGCAGTTAGATCTGTTTTATGATAGTTCATAGATACATGAAACAGAAATCTTGAAAATTTGGAAGAGCGTGGTTATCCCTTATTTTATGTGCACATATATTTCGATATATATGAACAAGAGGAGTGAGGAGTGACGTAATGGAATGCACACGGCCGTAAAATAACAATAAACTTCTTGAGAGACTGAGGGGGAGGGGGGAGGGAGGTGGATGAGGTGAGCAAGTGGCTTCACAAACGTAATTAATAGGTTGCTAGGCTTGATGTACTTTGTTTTGAAGGTCACTGTTGACGGCAAGACTTTCCAGGGTCAAGGACGGAACAAGAAAATAGCCAAGGCACGCGCAGCACAGGGGGCCCTTAAGGAAATCTTTAATCTAGAATTTCAAGTGCCAGAAGGTAGATTATTAAAGTTATACGAGTGGTGTTAAGGGAACTAGTTATGTAACCGTTTTGAGTACGAGTCCAGAATTTTTATTGACTTGTTTCTTATTTTATTTATTTATTTATTTATTTTTTTTGGAGGGGGAGTGGGGCCCGATAAAAGTACGATTTTGGTAGAAAACTTAAGATTTTTTTCAACCCTGTTATCCTGTTATTTTTTGCAAAGTCCCGGACAACACTTTCCAGACTTCCTCTCGAACTGTACTTAAATCCATCAATTCCTGGCCGGCGTCTTCTTGTCTAAATGTTGGGCCTGTCGACTCGGCAGGTCTCCCAAGGTACCAGTGTTAACAAGCATATATATTGTCAAGGAAAACTCTGTAAGATGTCTATAGCAATACAAATTACTCATCAATTTGATTGTAGTATCAGCTACGTCTCACATACAAATGTGCAAGAACAAGTTAACTTAAGCACAAAGAAAGACATGATGTTCAAGAAACAGTATTCGGAATTCGGGAGGCAGGTCTTTCTAAATGTGAACTCAATGGGGGCTTAACTATCCACTTCCGAGCGAAACATTGAGTGGGTATTTAGAAGGGAAGCCTCTAGACAAGAAAGAAAGAACCATCGGAAAGGTTGAGACGTTCGGAAAAACCAGATTTGCAGGTTTTGTGTATGTATTGCTGGAAAACGAATGCAATAATTAATGCTCCCCTTGGGCGTTCTTGTTTCATTTGGAATTGGGTCACAAGATGGGCACGATGCATCACACGCTGAATTGTTATTTTTATGGGGGTAGTTCTCGTGCCGGTTGATCAAAGGCGAATATCGGAACAAAACCCTAAACCTGGTTCCCCGCAATTAAGCTTTGTAGCAAGCAGGTGGGCAATCGACACGTGTTTTACACCTAAAAAAGCAGTCGAAACGTGCAGTGCATTGTGCCTTGATGCATCGGCCAGCATTCGCTCATAGATTCAAGTACCAACACTTTTTTGTCTGCTCAAAAGCACATTCTTAAGCATCATTCCAGAATAAAAGTAAATATTTTCATTAGCTTGTCACAAAATAGGGCTTGTCTTTTGATTTTGGGACTGATCAAAGACATGTCCAAAAATGGGCATTGAACCGCACAGAAATGCAGGGTTTTGAGAAGAGCAGAATGAAAACAGTGGTGCTTATTTAGGTCCAAATGCTGGGTAATTTGATGCTCTGCTGTATGGATTGAAAGGCAATGGTCGTTACTTTTGTCATGCTTTCGCCATTTCAAGAATATCAATGAGCCAGGTACTCGAAGCATTTGCCGCAGCTGATGTTTCCAAAATGACCAAAGCATGATTCTAGTAAACAAAACTTGGCGGTGAGAAAAAGATGTGGATTAAGATTTGCCCATTAGGGAACCTTTTAAACCTTGTCTTTTTTTAACCGCTTTGCTACACACCAGAGGCACTTCCATATGCAGGCATATGTGTAAATAAATATTTCTCATTTCTATCTTCCCCCCTCCCGCGTTTACCAGCAATACATCACACAAAACTGTTTATCCGCAAGAGGACCTTTTCGCGGGTTGGAGAAGTGAAAATTCCGATGTTTTTTGAAGACGATAGTTTTTCACGTATAAAAAGGCAAAACTGCGGCCCACGTTTTGCCCAGCAAACTAACAATCGTCTGTGACGTGTGGATCAACGATGGCGGCAACTAAGGGTTAAAGCCAAATGTGGCTTTTGCCTTAAGTTGCCCAAAGCTACAGGGATATCTAGGCCAATTTCATTGGTCTCCAGGGAAGTATGTGTTTTATTCATTGGTGTTTTGCATTACAGAGCAATTTTAATTTAAGACATGCTATAATATGTCCACGTTTTGGATACATCGTACCAACAATCAGTGTTCAAAATATTTGAGTTGCGAATGCATAAAATCATATTTTGAGCTGAGCTGCATTTGTTGATTAAGTAAGGTTTAGTTGTGCCCCGTTTTACACAAAAACGTTAGCAATTATTCTAAAGCATTTTACTATTTCAGTCGAGTTTTTAATTTAAAATTATAGCTGAGCCCAATCAAAACGTGTTTCTTTAGTGACTAGATGACGTGCTGCAAGATATTGAGCTTTCGTACACTTCAACAACGAGTATTTTTTTGGCAAAATGGAAATACTCTATATATTCAATGGCATGAGAGTTTTCAAAAAATTCATGGTCCAAACATGCGTAGTGTATTTTAAAGACAATATAGAACAGTTACCAAGAAAGTGAATTAAAATACTAAAAACTATAGAGAGAAAAACAAATTGGAGGTTAAAAAGCGATAAAACGAGACAATAATTTCCTGTGTCAGTGGTAATTAATCACGACATGGTATTGCAGTGTAACGCGTGGTTTGGACTGTCAGTTCTTTGAGAAAAAAAATAGTTGATTATTTGCTTCTATTGCTGGCTTAGGGCAGTTCGATTTAAAATAAACGCAGGGTGGATCGAAACTCGCACGTGGCAGGGCTAAATTCACTTGAACTGATCCGTATTTCTCAGCAGCGTGCTCAACAGTGTTGTACAGCCGTTAGCTGATCGTGTCATGATTGTCCGGGAAGTCATTTCACCAAGTCTGCCTGTCGTACTAGTTATTTGTCACATGACTTGTTGACATTGGGACTGCTAATCGTGTTTGCTGTTGCCAACCGTATCTTGTCATTAGATACACTTGAGGCGAAAAAGTTTCTGTCGGGAGTGTAAAAGGATAAGTACTTTCGGTCTGCTCTGCTGTCGTTTTAAATTCAATTGCCCTTCATGGTGTAGCTATTATTATATTTTTTCTTAGTATGTTTCGACAGTTGCTCTGTGGTGTACAACCCTAATGTGTAGTGGACAGACTTCCTTCCGTCCACATGGATCACAGAAGGGCAGTGCATATTATCGTCACTGTTTCGTCATTTTTATAAGCAATAAAACTGATTCAAACGTTCTTGTTCTGTCGAGAAAAGGGTGATATTTTTTCAGTAAATAATCTTAGAATGGTCAGTAACTCCCGCGCTATCGACCAGGCCTTGGGTGTCCGGACGAATCTTCTTGTAAATGTCGTTACAAGTACCATTCATATTCGAAAGCTCGAGCGTCGGTGACCTGAAATGTGCTATCATCCGAACATGACTTGTAATTCTATGAATTTCTATGTTCAGTAACTGCTTACATGGAGCATTTATTTTAGGCGGTTGAGGTTCGAGTTGCTGAACACCTGCTGTGTGTATTTCACAGGGGGGAACGGATGGATTGTAACACGGTTTTACAGTAAGATTCTCGGGCAGATTGCCTGTCGGGCCGGGTGGTTGTTGCGTGGCGAGAGTTCTGATTTTCTAAGAATTCTGGTGTCAAATCGTTAACTGTGAGATTACCATAATCAGAAGCGAAAGAAACGTGTGACATGTTTGTTATCTCGATATGTAGTAAAACTTCTCATATCGCGACCTCTCAGTACGACAAATGCATTCGGGAATGGGGAATTGCGCATGTAAAATCCGAAGATATGAAAAGTCGGGCATGTGGTGATCGGGTATGAGAAGTTTATATTAAGTAACACGTAAGTTAAATGTTCCTTTGTCTCTTTGATAACTCTGATGTTCGATATTGCCAGCTTTTCCAAAACGGTCTCATGAAGTTGACACTATCGACAGTGTACTACATTTACTCAAATGCGTTCGAAATGGTTGTGGTGGCACGTCAAATATTTGAGATGTAGCTGTGGAAGGTGTTTCCTGTGCACGTGTTTTGCTTGTCTTTCAAACGATTTTTCACATGCTTGTAATAAATTGTGCACTTTTATGTTGTATTTATTTTACCTTGGCCTCGCAGCAGCCTGGAGATATTACCATCCACCTATGTGCTGTTGTCACGTGTACAACCACCGCGAGTACCGCTATGGAAACCAGACGTCATCGCATAGCAACCGTCAGCCGCCATATAGAAACCGTCCACTTAGCAACCACTTCCTTAGCAACCACCCTATGCGTTATAGATCTGTGCCGCAATTCAATTCAAAGTAACTTGCTCAAGGTTTTTCCGTGCCAAGGTAAAACTGACAGTCAGTTACTTTGATTGCGTTGTTACGTCACAGATTGGTGACCACCCGCCAACAGCGCGTGATGGTACCCATGGCATTACAGACGGAAAGATCCCAAAAAAAAAAAAAAAAAAAAAAAAGAAAGAAAGAAAAATAGAAAAAAGAGGTCCTAAATTGTAGGAAATAAATTTCGGAGTGAATGGTACAAAAAGCCATGTTACTTCACACAAAACATAAATTTACTAAATATTTCTAAAAAAAAATTATCCTCGATTTTGGCCTTTCAGATTCATTTATTTTCCACTGATGTCTTGGCTACTTCTGCTGATTGTTCTTAAAGGTGGGGTCCGCTAGATTTCTGGAAAGTCCCCTTGTCTACACCTTGACCTGGGGTCATGACCTTGGGCCAGTCAAGGACACTTGACGCTCGCAAGGTCATGGCAGAAGACTAGAGGCAATAGGGTGCACCAATTGGAAGTGATATAACCAGCGTTATCAATGAAACCGCAACTATTTGAGGAAATACAGAAGCAAATAAGCATTGAAAAGCAAATATGTACTTTAATTCATTCATTGTAATTCAAGATTAAAATTACATACTTAATATTTTCTCAGTGAGTTCTATTTATTGCAGCCACGCTATAAAATAAAAACCTTGGGGACAAGAATACACCTATTTTGTTGCTATCGTATCAACACTGGCATGCTCGAATTTTGGGATGCGAAAGCGGTAATAAACGGCGCTGTGGCTACTTCTAAGAAAGTCTATGTATCTTCTGCCTTTTGATGCAGTGGTAACAGCAAGATAAATGCGGTCGTGATAGCAAAGCAGACCCGGTTGTCTCCTCTTTGCGAGGAAAGCTCGACATATTGATTAGATCTGGGAAGGAACAAAATGGGCGTGGGCCGGCGATAGTTATACACACTGATTGTAAGCGACGATAAAATCAATCAGTGAATGGAGTGTCTTTGCATTGATTCTTTGTGATCTCCCCTCCTTAATATCCATCCCAAAGCGGTAATTTGGTAAATTTGGAGAACACCCAAGATGGCCTACTTCGGGTCCCGTTGAGTGGCGTTTGTGGCCTTGCTTCTTGTAACTGGTGTTTTCGTAACACACAAACAAAAAAATAGTCTAAAATATTTGATACGTTGTTCCTAAATAGAAAAATAAATATAACTGGTTGCGTTTTGTCGAAGCGTACAGACGGCGTTGATGGCTATTGCTACCATTTATTCGTTGCCCAGCTGCAATCACTATGCCGACACCGTGCAAAGGGCTCCCTTAAGAGAACGGCGTCGCGCTTTGTTATTCGGCTGGCAGTTATCAAGTGCTTTACCAATGGATTACAAAATGGTGGCGATACATAGGACTTTTTCCCATGCCTATTCCTAACATGAAAATGAGAGCAAATTCAAATGATCATTGTAAACGGATCAGCAACACTTTCATGAATATTGAATTTCAAATAATATCTGCATATTATAATTTGTATTTATAGTTTGTATTAAGTCAAGCCTGGATCCATTATCAGCCCCTTGCTATCTGGACTTTCTGTGTCTACAGGTTCGGAGCCCGTGTATGCAACAGGTTCTAACACCATGAAATTCACCGACGTGCCCCCTCTAGCCGACCACGTGGCCAAGCTGGTCATGGACAAGTTCAGCGAGCTGACCGACGGCTTCACGACGCCGTACGCGCGCCGAAAGGTCATGGCCGGCGTCGTCATGACGAGAGACAAGGACCTGGAGAGTGCGCAGGTGATCTGTGTCACGACGGGCACCAAGTGCGTGAACGGCGAATACATGAGCGTGAGCGGGCTGGTCCTCAACGATTGCCACGCCGAGGTGCTGGCCCGCAGGTGCTTACGCAAGTACCTGTTCGAGCAGCTGCAGCTGTATGTCAGCGACCCTACAGTCGTCGTGGAAAGCTCCGTTTTCGAGCCAAACAAGGACGATAAAATGGGTGGCTATAAACTTAAGGATGGCGTTGAATTTCACCTTTACATATCGACTTCGCCTTGTGGGGACGCCCGTATTTTCTCCCCGCACGAGAAGAGCATTACTGAGCCGGACAGACATCCACGGCGCAAGGCTCGTGGGCAGCTGAGAACCAAGATTGAATCCGGAGAAGGTACCATCCCGATTACAGAGGGCCGAATCCAGACGTGGGATGGTATCGTACAAGGAGGAGAGCGACTGTTAACCATGTCTTGTAGCGACAAAATTGCTCGCTGGAATGTCATCGGGTTTCAAGGTAGCTACTGATATGGTTTTTTTTATGAGGCTGTTTTGTAAAAACCGAGGTAGTTGGCATTTTCAAATACGTTGTATTCGCTCATTCAGGATTTGAAAAGAGGATTTTCAGTCCTTCATTTCTCCATCCTAATTTTCGATTAATAATTTATTTGGCTTGGATATTTAAAAAAAAAACCTGAAATGTGTAAAATAAACGTTTTGAGTAATCATAGAGAAGGCGGACATGGAGACAGAGGTGTTGTGGTGATGTATATATATATATATATATGTTACAGTCAATGAGTGAAACCCGCCATTTCACGAAATGGCAAATCATTTTAGCCGTTTCGTGAAATGCCTGAAATCTTTTGCCGTTTCATGAAATGGCAAAACATTTTAGCCATTTCGTGAAATGGCTGAAAATTGCAAGGCTTCATTACAATATGGCAAATACAATCAGGCAATCTGTGAAACAGTTATGGTGGTCTTTTATTTACTATATCAAGGGGTCTTTGAACTCCTTTTAACCACATATTACCAAGATATTAATCATCTACAAAATACTTTTGTTCTCTTTTAATCATTAACTCAAACAGGCTCAAAAGCTCTCCAATTAAACCTGGTTGTCTAGGACAATCCCCCCAAGACAATTCCCCCCGAACAATTCCTCCATAGGACAATTCCCCCCCCCCCCCCCCCCCGAGGACCATTCGCCCCCACTGAATTTCTATTTTTATTTTACTTTGAATGCCAAAAGAAAAATAAAACAACCAGGTATCTGTAATTTCTTTTTTTCTTTGTAAAACACCTTAACATAAAAAATTCAAAATGCGAAATGATCAGTTCGGATGTTTCCTCGGTTTCCTTAGCCTTGCATTGCGCTCCGGATGAAAAACACTGCTCTAGGATTGCAATTATAATGATCAAACACTCCAGTTACTGGTTGTGTAATTGCAACTGAGTACATGAAAGGCAAAGTAACACAATAATTGCACTTCTTAATTATTAAGAAGTGCAATTACAAGATGATAGGACAAATTCCTGCATTCAGTTGAAATAGAAAAGGCATGTAAATTGCAATTGCGACAATGTTGAAAGGACTATTACACGGCCTCCAATTAGAAGATAGAAGGGCAATAATTTGTAAAAAAAAAAGAAAAAAAAAGAAGAAAAAATCTGAAGAAAAAAATGAAAAATAAAAATGAATTGGGGGGGGGGGGGCGGGTATGGATGAACCAAGCCAGGAAATCGTTCACCAAGACAAACCAGTGGTTGCAACTAGTAACTTGGATATTGCCACCACTCACTCAGATATGACCGCCAGTAACTTAGATATCGCAGCCAGTCGCTGCGATATCCAGGTTACGACGTGTCACAATCGTCCAAGCCTCCACCATTGTGTCCAAATGAACAAAAGGTACTTTTTGAGCATTTTGTTCTAATAATGAATCGCTGAAATGTGTAACTATTCGAATTTGTAACTAACAAGTTTGTCCAAGGACAAAGTCCCAGCTTACGAAAAGCAATAAGACCAATTCCAGCCTGCATGAGCAAGGGAATTTCCCTGAAAATTTGGCTTCAAAAGATGAGACGGCAAAGAGCTAGCTCAATAATTAATTTAGCACCGGACCAGAACATAGACCGATAAATGCATACAAAGAGGAGGAGATACATTTAAAATTTTTTTCTTTAAAATTTTCCCAAAAATTAAAAAAATCACTCGATCGACTAGAAAAGCACAAGCCGTATGCACGATCCCTTAGGAATGCCTCACACCAAAAATTAATGACATCGGATCAAAATTGTAGGAGGCGATGCATTTTGAAACAAAGTTTACTAAATAAACAACTAACGGACGCCATCCGCAGACCGATAGGAATACCCCATCTTACGTGTAAACCTAAAAACCGGTCAGATCATCGCAGAAATATGAAGAATATGAAAAAAGTTGTTTCTGTATGTTACACTGGTATTTTTGTGGTGATGATGTCAAAATTTGCATATAAAAGTTAAAATTACTCTGTTTTTTATTTTCAAAGTCTGGTTTGCCATTTCATGAAATGGCAAAGCGGAAATTTCAGCCATTTCACGAAATGGCTAAAAATTTTAGTCATTTCATGAAACGGCAAATGATTTCAGGCATTTCACGAAATGGCTAAAATGATTTGCCATTTCGTGAAATGGCGGGTTTCGTTCATTGACTGTAACATATATATATGTGTGTATAAAAATCGACAGAGCTTCAACGTAAAATTGACATCTTGCTTTTATTACAGGCGCCCTGCTGGGGCAGTATGTTGAGCCACTCTACTTCAGTAGCATTATACTGGGGAGCTTCTACCACAGCCAGCATATGGGTCGGGCAATTTCCAACCGCTACGGAAAACTGGAGAACCTTCCTGCGCAGTTCCATGTCCACAATCCGCTACTGACTGGGATAAGCAACAGCGAGAGTCGACAGCCGGGCAAATGCCCCAGCTTTGCGATTAATTGGGTGATTAGCAATGACGTCATGGAGGTGATCACAACAATGCGAGGCAAAACAGAGCAAGAGAAACCGTCACAGCTGTGCAAGTTTGAAATGTTTCGACTCTACAACAGCCTGCATGGAAAGCTGGCCCCTCGCTATGACGTCACCTCGGTAGACCCAACCGGCGAGCAGTACTGTGACGTCAAAGCTGCCCTGGGTGACTACCAAGAAGCCAAGCAGGTCTTCGCGAACGCATTCACGCGAGAGGAGCTGGGGTACTGGGTGAACAAGCCTCGCGAGCAGGACGAGTTCAGCATCGCGGACAGCGTGAGCGCCATGGAGTCCATGATCCAGGCCATGCAGCAGAGCATCGAGCAGATGAAGAAAGGCGGCGACGCGGCCGTCAAGGCGGTTGCCGTGGCGTCGGGCCTGGCGTCGGGCATGGCGTCGGACAGCCTGGCGTCGGACAGCCAGCAGGATGCAGGCGGTGTGGGAGATGCGAGTTTTTCCGGCGTCAAGGAGATGTTGGGTGAAGAAAGCGCTGATCAAGAAAGCGCGCAAGAGTGATAACCAGTTACTAGATATGCTGCAAGTGTGGAAAGCATGAACTAAAAAAAACAAAAAAACACACACACACACACAAAAAACATGCACAGAAACTCACCTTGACTGCCGACAGATGAAATGATGATTGAATGTACAGGAAATGTCATTTTCTGCAATAATTTTCAATTGTATACGGAAAAGCACGACCAAACAAAAGGGCAGATATGAAATTGCGAGTGGGATCGGTTCCGGCAGAGCTATTGTTATTGGGTGCTCCTGGCGAACCGTGGTTATTTCTCCCAGTCATTCAAAACTTTCAAGATTTTTAATGGTTTGCGGGTCGGTTATTTTTTTAAATGCTTTTTTTTTTTAATTAAAAAAATCCATAAAAAACAGGAAGTAAATAAATGTTCGTATTCTGTGACTTTGATTTTTTAATTAGAGCTCGTAGTCTTGTCTTACTGACTGGCAACCGGTTGTCGTCTTTCTCGAAAACATTTAGGCGCGGACGAGTACACATAAAGTGACTCAAGCAAAAGTAGGGGTTTAGAGCTGTTTATAAAGAGGTATGTTTTGTGCGGTGTAAGATGACGTTTTTATCCAGGTCTCATACTTGTGTCCTGTGTAATATTAGTTTTCTGGAGACGTGTAACATAATTATACTTATGTTCAGTTATAACAAACTACTGTTGAAAGTAACGTAAAAGTTACTTTGTAGAGAACTGCATATGTAATATTGGTTTTTCCCCCATTTATGTTTTGATCGGCATTAAAATTGCATTAAAGTGCATGGTAGTGCTTTCTCCAGAACTGGAAATAAAACAGCCATTTTGTTCGACTATGAAAAGCGCATTCAGTGGAATAACACTTATTAACTTTTGTTTGATTACATTATTATCATTTTATTTTCAGGCTTCCCAGCAATTTTTGATAAAAATAACTGTTATTTTTGGAAGAAATCCAATCAAAGCTGGGAGCCAAAGCTCACATCTTTCAAATAATGCCATTTTTCGAGTATCTGACGGATCGCCAATTTAAGAAATTTTTCAAGAGATGACCACCTACTAAACCCCCCACCCCCCCCCCCCAAAAAAAAAAAAATTGAAACGATCCGACGCAGCTGAAGAAGCATTTGATCTAAAGGTATTATATACGTACATACAGGCAACGCATCACTGATGTGACAGCCCGACGACGCCGGTCGGGCTTGAAAAGGAATGAAGCGTAGTTTTACTTTATGCAAATGAGAAGCTTTTCTCCATGCAGAAATACGAATATATAAAACAAATATATTCCCCACAAACAGTTGTAAGTTAAACTTAATGTAAACACCCAAGATTTTCGCCCGCAGATAAAATAAAAAAAAATTGGCATGAGAAATTACTATTTTTCTTTCTGATTCTTTTTTTTTTTATTAATGAGAAAACGTTCGGTCTATTTTTTTTAATAACAAGAGAAAACGACTTGTCTGTTTTGACAAAAATAACGACCCTTGATGAAAAAAAAAACGTTTTTTCGAGGTCTCGAGCATGTGCTGAGAGGCCTGAATTGTTTGATGTATTTATTTATTTTTTTTATTATTATTTTTTTTAGGTGAGGGGGGGGGGGGGGGGTCAGTAAATCAAGGAAAGTGGTGGATTTTTGCTGGTCTTAGGCGTACTGCGAGTAAATGGAGTGTAAATAAGTCATCTGCGAGCGCATTTTAGTTGCTGTATTTTAGAAGGAAATCTTGTACTAATAATAAATACAGTTATTGCAAAAAATGCCCCCTTATTTCTTCCTGGCACTTTGTTTCTCGTCCTGTGACGCAGAAATCGAAAGGAAGTGGAGAAGGACCGAATCGACCCGTTCTGCCGTATTTTGTAGTGAAAAGAATGAAACGATATCGAACGATTGGTAAAATTGGAAAAATACCAGGAACTTAGTAGTCTGTCTTGACACTTTCTTGAAAAAAAAAACTAATGTAAAATTTGTATTAATTGTGGACAGATGTAACATTTATGCAGACTTTTAAAAACAAAAACACGTGGTATTCACAAGTTTTAATAAAGGGAAAAGCCACTGTGGTGGTTCAAATATTTTGAAAATTTTTTATGAGCTGGTCGACCTGCGCATTAATACAGATTATGAACAAAAATTTGTGTAATTTGTTGTATGTGTAATAAATGAAATGACCTACGGGGCAATCATTCCCCGTAAAAAAACCTTGCCTTCTCCTTAATCCTTCAACTTTGAGTTTGTGTCCCGTTCAGAATTAAAAAAAATAAATAAACCCCTTTTTCCCGCTCTGCGAGTATTTTGCTGATTTACCCATTTCTAGACGAGGACTCCGAGATTTTACCCTGGTATGAAGGACCGGACGAGGATTGGCTCAAGTTCAAAGTGTGTAGCTGGGACGCGGGAGTATCAAAGAAGGCCGCGAACCTAGGTGATGACCACCCAGTGAAGAAATTAAACGAGATGTACTCGGGATTGGTTTATGAATGTGATGGAAAGGATTCCGCTTTTGCGTATGTATCTTGTTATCACCTTGGTTGGATAACTTACCATTGGATGAGTAGGTTGGAAAACCATTTTATTCGGCACTGGCATTTGATACAGTATGCTAAGTAAAATATGAACTAACTTTTAGCACTGAGTGGTCTCGCAAACCATTCTCATAGCTTGGGGATAAAATGGTAGATCCGCAGAAATCGGGGGTTATTGGATATGTGAAAGATGTATTTTATCGGGATGAAATCAAAGTTTGAATAGAAAACTTGCTGATGGGTGACACTTTTTCTCAATAGGGCGGCTGGCCTATTTCGCATGACAGTAACAGTAGAGGGACAGATATATGAAGGCATGGGAAATAACAAGAAAGCTGCCAAGGTGGCAGCTGCCACCGCGGCCCTGGACAGTCTCGCTATTACGGGGGTTCTCTCAAAACGCCAGGCGGAACTTGAAGGTAAATGTGTGATTTCGGACCCAGATTGGTGCAGAATGCAGAATTTGTTGCTGTAAACGAATGGTCAGGCAATAGTTGAACTATGAAACTATAACTACGGTATTGATCAATACCATTGCTTGAGTTGCGGAGTTGCTCAAAACCTGGTCATTCTTTTGCTATTAAAATTGCACCCGAAAAAGGATGTTCTCAAATAAGCGAGCTTAAGACTTGAATAGGCATTTTTTTCGAGAATTTCCTGCTTGGTAACATTAAAATATCACAGCTTTAACACTTTATATTTCATGTCAAGTTGTAAACACTAAAATTTTCGATGCAGCAAACCGCGAAGTCCGCAAACAGAAATCTCGCGAATTTATGCAGCGCAGACGAGAAGCTGAAGCGGCGCAGGGATCGGGATTGGGCTTTGGTCAGGGTGGCGGTGCTCAAGGCTTCGGTCGCGGTGGCGGCGGTGGTCGAGGCGGAGCCGGCCGTGGCGGTTTCGGCGGCGGCCGAGGAAGCTTTGGAGGCGGTCGAGGGGGCCCTGGTGGCGGCCGAGGGGGCCCTGGTGGCGGCCGAGGGGGCCCTGGTGCCGGCCGAGGTGGCTTTGGTGGCGGGCGAGGGGGTCAGCGAGGCGGCGCCCGGGGAGGGGGAAGGGGTGGGGGCTTTGGAGCCCCTAAGATGCAGGGAGAAGCAAAGCCTCACACTCCACAAGGGAGCGTCATTCCCAAGAACCCGTGCATGAAGCTGAATGATCTCTACAAAGGAGTCCCGTACAAGGTGAGACTGCGACTAAAGAGCATAGGTAAAGCCTTAGGGAATCCCGTGGTCTAAGAACACCCATTAAAACGAAATTCACGTCGCGTTTTTTTTTTCTCGATCCTGCAACATTGCTCCTCGAATAGACAGGTCAAAGTGCAAAGATTAGCGTCTAGATATGTGGGTAGGGGGGAGGGAGTGAGTTGATTAAAAGAAAACAAAATGAACTGAGGTCACTCTGATCAGACCAGGTACCAGAAATCGTAAAGCTGTTACTAAGTAACCTTCTTAACTTTATGTATCAGAGGGATAAGGTTGCTTCAAACCTTCCCAGTACTTCAAGAAGAGTATGATGGATGTTTGCAGGTGATTGGACAGATGGGTACGTACCCTCACATCACTTTCACGATGCAGGTCATTGTGAACGGTGTGTCGTACCTAGGCTCTGGCCGCAACCAGAAGATCGCCAAGTGTAACGCTGCCGAGAAGGCTTTGCGATCCCTCGGCATGTGGGACGACAGCGATGAGCAGATGAAAAGCGAGCGCGACAGAGCCGACGCCGATAAATACAAAGCGCCGCCTCCGCCTCGGGAGAGGAAGCCACCAGCGAGCGACAGCTACAACACGTACCGCGGGGGCAGCTTTGGCGGCGGCGGCGGCTTCCGCGGAGGCCGCGGGCGGGGGGAGAAGCCCTTCAAGAGCGTCATGAGCAATAAGTGGACTAACTTTACGTCGGGAGGCCAGCTAGGTTCAACGACCGGCGTGGAGTCGCACGGCGTGTACGCGTCCAAAGTGAGCGTCCAGAAGAACAACGACTGGACGACGGACAACTACAGCTACCAATCAGACGACTACGGCTACGGCTACGAACCTCAGCAACAGCAGCAGGAACAGTTTGACCCCAACATGTACGGCTATGGCACGGAGAGCGGGCAGCCGCCTAGCTACCAGGACCCCAACTATGGCTATGGCATGGACTATAACGCACCGTCGTATGGCTATGGACACGGCCACGGCTATTGACATCTCATTCAAATACAGACCACTGCACTCTTGAATTTCATTTGTTAAATTTAAATCAGTCGTATCCGAGTAATTTTTCTCACTGAAATTTTAAAGCTGTGTGCGTTGTAGGTGGAAACTGATATGTGTGAATAAAGCGGGATGTCTTGTGAGGTGTAAATGGGCGGTATACGAAGGGACCAGGGTGTAAATTTTAGGAGCTAAAACGAAAAAAAAGGTGGGAGTTGGTTCCCAAAGCTGTCTTAAGTATCAGGTATTCGCGTCTTATTGTTCGTAGAGCGAAGTTGGGAATAGAGAGTATGATCCCAGAATGATTTTAATGTTGCTTCTACCCAGTTACTTGTTTGAAAACGTTGTTGTTAGGTCAGTAAGGACAAACTGTTGCGTAATCAAAGCGCTGAGCCATGTAATATACGTGCTGCAGTCAACTTGCGTGGTCGGCTTAAGAAAAGGTTTGCAGCTCAACGAAATAATGGGACTTGGAGACTTTAAGGTTAATAGACTAGACGTTCTGTGCGGCCTGAGGTAATGAATAATTCGGGGGCACGACTTCTTCTTTCTTCGTTGTCGAGTTTTCTTTGTTTCTGGCGTAGGAATCTGGCCTGTGTGAGATCAGAAAATAGTTCCATAGTCCGGTGTACTTGGATCAAGTCACATGTCAACTAGTGCAGTGTTGCATTGTAAATGGTATCTAAACTGCCCGCTTGGGTGAGAGGTTAAAGTATTGCCCGGTGAGGTCCAGAGTAATTAGGGGGGCG
The DNA here is from genome assembly GCA_949752745.1 of Protula sp. h YS-2021. NCBI lineage: Eukaryota > Metazoa > Annelida > Polychaeta > Sabellida > Serpulidae > Protula > Protula sp. h YS-2021. Next base: position 20,462,483 of record OX457031.1, on the reverse strand, counting down.
GGGGAGGGAGTAGCGAAAACTTACTGCCTAAAGCCCTCCCCAAGCACTGCTAAACAGACTCGATGGCTGTGCCAAAGCTGGCTTTTGAAGAAGTCAATGTTCATAGGATTGAGGCTCAGTACTGTGCGGCTCCCCGGGCTGTTTTGCTTCAAGATATATTCCTGCCGTCAAACTTAAGACAGTGTCGTTTATGGAGGCTTATTTTTCGTGGCTGAAGCAGTCCCCTTGACCATCTTTGATGGAGTAATATCATTCAGTGGGACTGTTCCTTCCTGTTTTGAAAATCGTTGCATTTTTATGTACAGACTTATACATCTGCATCGAGTGCTCGGCACAGAATAGTAGAGTAAGATGGGCCAAGAGGCCCCCCCCCCCTTAAGCGCGATGTGCTATAAAATTTTATTGAGTTGAGATATGTTCCTTACCTTTTGGTTGGTGTTCAACCTCAAATCCCCTCTACGTCCATAATAGTGAATCAGTTATTAAAACTTTTTACTTTTCATGAAAAACTGAATAAAAAAATTTTGCCCTTAGTGGGCCTTTTGCCCCATACCTGGGGCAAAAGGCCCACGGGTGCCCCCCGAAGGGTACAGTGTGAATATCATCTCAAAAAATTACTATCGCCTAGCATCGGTTACACTCTGTTATGTTTTTAGAAACAGCAAGGCCACTTATTAATTTCATGATATCCCCTAAAATTAAATAATGTCTTTACTTGCAACATTGTGCCACTGTTGTGGTTTCATATACATTACATGTGCTTTCGTCATGTGGCGCTTCGATCAGTTTTGATTTTGAGTAAAAAAAGTAACACATTTCAAAATAACGTTGAGTAGGCCTTTAACCCCGCATGGGCGTCTTGCCCCACCTTACTCTACGCTTATGTTCATCATTCATTTGTTGTTCACGTTTTTTTATCGGACATGGATATTATTTTCCAAATAAAAGTGTCGGTTTTAAAAGTGAACGTGAGCTTTGATTTTGCAACTTTAAATGAACAGAAATGAAGAAGTGATCCATAAAGAACGTACAATAGACACGACGGAAAAGCTCCAGGGCTTTTAATGTACACCCCCTTCCCCCCCCCCCCCAACCCCTCGTTATTAAATGGGCCGAAAAATGAGACGTCTGCAAGCCCACAAAGTGTACTGCATCACCAACGAAAAGGATAAAATGTTAATATAGTTTTGATATTTTTATTCACCAGATAAATACAGTTTTTATATACAAAATATTTTCTGGCATTTTCAGTTTTATACAAAAATGAAGTTCTTTACACCTTTATGGTATTCAGTATAGAAATGGACATCGGTACAAAATATATGGCTCTATTTCAATAAGTTATTTTAAATGTTCAATAGGGAGAAACCACGGACTTTACGAAATGTTGCCGAATTTACAACTTAAATATATGAATTTAAAAAATATCACAATCACCTTGCATAATTTTAGTGATGTAACATGCCCTTTGTCACTGCCATAACCTTGCACACAGAACAAGTCTTAGAAAATTATGAAACACAATCTTTAACTTGGACTGGAAACGGACGTTTTATTTGAATCGATCTTCTCACAAATGTGAAAGATGTGCTATGGAATCAATATTTTATGTGATTTTGGAAACTCCTGTATTATTTTATCCAGATTTATTTTTACATACTCCATCGTCAGTACACTGAAGCATTCTCGCCACTTCGGCAATGATCCACGTCCTTGACTTTACCACAACGTAAGAAAAATACTAAATGTGACGAGGACAAAATTAAACTTCCTAATACACAGACTGAACTTAACAGAATTCACAGAATGCTCTCGTGCAGATATGTTGATTTCTTGACAAAGCGAGATAAAAGTTGTATAGATAACCTTTTAACAACAAAAAATAACTGATCAGAGCCTGCTGTATTTACAACTAACAGATATTGACTTCAAATGATTCAATATGAAGTACAACTGATCAGTAAGAAAATACTGGCCTTCAGGTCAACATTTTCGCAACTGGCCAATGACATCTTCATGCTGACTCAACACAAGTCAATTTTTGCTTTGCTGCATTATTTAATTGGCTTTTTCGTTGCAAATAACTGCAAAACTTTTCGGCTTTTGAATTCCAATCAACAGCCGAAAAAATTACTTGGGGAATCGACCAATCAGATCACAGCATTTTCCCAGGTCATGTAACAAGAGTCTTTCTTCAACAATGAACACTAGAAAATTTTAACATCTTCAGCGTAATAAACCACTAAAAAAGCACATAAAACCCTGGATGGACTTCTTCATATCGGAATGTGCGTATAAAAAAACTATTTATACAACGTATCACATTAGCGGCAATTTAACACCCAACACCGAGTTCCCATATCGCCATGGAGACCTGAATATTTGGGTAAGAAACTCAAACAACGCAACTGATATTCCATTGGAAAAATATTACTTTTGTGAGTTGTGGAATGTCTGCAAGCAAAACTGAAATCCTATAAATTAAAACCACCCCCCCCAGTTTCTCCAATTATCGCTCAGAAACAAGGCATAACTTTTCCAAGTCTTCAAATCGATTTTGTTCTCCCGTGAGTGATGGATGTCACGAGGGAAACGTATGGTTTCGTACCTCAGTGACTGAACAGACGGCAACTTAGAAAACCGTTCGATAACAGTACAAGACATACCACGTGCAAGTACAAGACATACCACGTGCAAGCAGAAGACATAACACGTGCAATGCACATTACCGGAGATCAACATTATCATTTTAAAACTTTAATTGAGCTGTTTCTTTATTCAAATGAAACACATTTCAATGATAATAATGACCCTACTTCTTCGTAGCATCTTTAAAACTTTTAAGTCACAGACAATGCATTTCAATGCTTTGACTCTTTCGATATTACAACAGTGAAACGTCAGCGGATATCTCTCTTTTCAGTCAACAATACGCCGTCAGCTAAAGAGATTTCATCCCATAGCTTTATTTTTTCTGAATTTTAACACAAAATCCATAAAACAATTTCACTTCCGTGAACATTTTTTCATAACACTTTTCTCTATTATGTTGTTTCATAAATCCGTAACAAAGCATATTCTCGTGTCTTGTTAACCAGAGTCAGTGGCACCTTTTTGAACTGTTTCTTTTAATATAAAACAGATTGAAGCCGCTAGTTTCAGAAACTAACATTCATGACTTTTTTTTTGACAAACATTGCCCTTGATTATATATACCACTCTTTACTTTTCTGTACGTCCGGCTGTCCTGTTTTCGCCGCGGCCACCGCATAGTCCGCGTCATCAAACAACTGTGCATCCTTGGCTTCATTCGTTTCATAGTCCCCGCCTTGGTGGCGGTATAAGTAGCGACCCAGGACGAAGGCCAAGCCAATGAGTAATAGCAGCACTGAGGCAAGGATTCCTGAAGAGAAAATAAAACCGACACTTCAGTGCATATCCACATTCCTTTGATTTATTTTATTTTATTTTATTATTTTTTACCTAATATAAAATATAGCTATAGCTCCTATTTGGAAATCGAAGCTAATTTCATTTACTTCCTCCCATGATTCTGTCAATTTCGTCTGTCTATTTATTATTTCTCTACCAATTATTTATTTTTATCGTTGTATTATCAAGGCTTTTTAGATATCACTAACTATGGTACTAATTATCTTTTATCAGAATTACAGAATTACGTTGATATTTCACATTTCCACAAATATAAGGCTGCGTATATTTTTAATCACAGTAACAGTGTTATATAATTATTTCGCACATCACAAGTAAAACGAGGACAAAACCCTCAAAACCCTCTTTTCAGACACGGAGACATCACGGGAACACATGAGACATCACAGGAACACATGAGACATCACAGGAACACATGAGACATCACAGGAACACATGAGACATCACAGGAACACATGAGACATCACAGGAACACATGAGACATCACAGGAACACATCTGCTAAACTACGTGAAAACTTCAGCTCCAATTACCGAAGTTATTTTAATCTGCCTCCTATTTATTTTTATTTCTTTCATATCTCTCATTAAATTTATTTATCAGTAGGTTATAGTTTATTTGTTAAGCGCTTAGTCTTCCTTTATAAGCGCTATAGAAACGACTCTATAATAATAATAATATTGCGAGGGGCATTATAAGAAATGAGCTTCGGGTAGGAGTGGGGGAGTGGATACAAAAGCTCTGTGGGGAAGAATGGTACACGTTCGCTGCTATTACCAGAAGGTTTCGGACGTTTCTTTGCTTGGGGGGGGGGGGGGGTGGTGGTGCAGAGGGTTGGGGAGGAGGTTAAAACTCACTGCCAAATAATTTCAGATGTCAACGGCAGGGAATTAGCCCAGTTACTAGCACGCCCTAGCGCTATACTTGAGGCATTTAAGGAAACATTTCTGATTTTGTGGAAGGAATTATTAGACCTTCTAAATAAAAAAACATGCATATCACACAAAGTGCCCCTTTCATGCAAAAACATGCAAAAAGAGTGCACTACTACAAGATTCCACACCCGCGAAATCCAATTACCAAAGCTCTGCACAGCTTAACAAGAATGTCGCGCAATGAAAACCACTTTGCAACCCCATAACGGAAACCCCTCAGACAATTCCAAGCACGCACCAGTCTCCAAGGATTTCACAAAAGGCACCTAATTTACTATTTACATTCTGAGGACATGCACTCAAAATTCGTGTCGTGAACACTGCGACATTGATAAAAAGGTCTGCTATTTATTTACCACCAAGAAGTGCACTACCAACAGCGGAAGTCCCGCCGTAGTCGTCACGTGACTCAGCAGGGGGTTTCCCCGTGTATATGGGATTAAACCTATATTCTGGTGGTTCCGCTGGGTGCTCCCACTCAGCAGTACCACACATACTTTCCTCAATCTCTCCTATACTTGGTGATCACCGAGACAATTCGAAAGCAATTTCAATGAAAGGGTAAAGATGGAAACTTGGATTATGCAGACTTTAAATGGTTTCAGTTACATTTATAATCGAATTATAGAAATATTGTAAAGGAAAGAGGTTACATGCTCAAGGCCTTCAGCACTTTCGAAAAAAAAAACTACAGTTAAAAACGCAAAAAAGTACGATAAATGATGTCCCCAATCGTCTTTCGCAATGAAAATGTTTTTTTTTTTTTTTTTTTTTTTTTTTGCTCTTTTCCCTGAAGTGATGTAAATCAAGTATGATTATCAAATAAAAAACTTAATAAATGTTTTTTTTTTTTTGCTGAAGCCCTTGAACAGACGGTCAGTCTCTGCTCCACTACATGTTAAATGTGAAAAACAGTTATATTATTATTATAGATCAAGCACAAGAATGATAAAGCGAGGATCAATCAACCATGTCTCTTGAAATCCTTGTTGCTTTATGAATATACGATAAGCTGTCAAAATGACATGGATAAGGGCTGTTTCATAATCTCTGACGATCAGAAAATTATCACGAACTCGGCTGAACCCCCCCCCCCCAACCCATCCCGGCGCATGAGAGCACTACCTCTAATTCCAGGGCCGGAAATTAGCGGGGACCAGAGCGCCCCTGATTTCCGGTCGGGAACCTGCAGAAATCTGAATGATGAAGATGGGAATATCAGAAATTTAAATTATGGCAGGGTCGGAAAAAAGCAGAGGTCCGAGGGTCCTGATAGGAGTTGGGCCCCCGCCTCTGAAGCTGTCGGGGAAATTTTCCGGGATTTTCCCCCGCGGCGTCCAACGGAAAACGCGAATTTCCAGGACTAATTCAGAAAACAATCCCACCTTTTGGGTCAAATGTTATTATTTTAAAGCAACGGAAAACGCAACTGGATTACCAGATTTAAAAAAATTAGCGGAAAAAGACTAGATGAAGACATTAATAATTGCAGCATTAAACATAGAACGCTTTTAAATACAAAGCATGTTAGTTACAAAGAAATTATGACAAATATGGTAAATTTTTCACAGCACCAATCAGGAATTAGGTCAAGCTGTTGATTGGCCAATCACACTCTCAACCTGAAATTCAAAATCTACTCCAATGCTGGAGCTGTGCTGTGGAGCATACCTCCCAGTAAGGCTTGGTTGCCTGGCCCGAAATCATCCAGACCATAGCCGTCATCACTGCTCGACTTGGTGGTAGTGGCATTGGGGTCGGGGGTCGGGGTGGGGCGGAACTCCGCAGGCTCAGGGGGGTGTGTCACCTCCTCAAAGCCACACATGTCCTCTTGGATGTCGCCTGTTATTCATTTTTTTATTAGTGTATTTTGGTGTGAAATTTAAGTCTAAAAACGCACAAATGTGAAACTTCTCAACCACAACTTCATTTGAAAAACAGCTGCATAAAAACTCCATCGCACGTATATCTCGTGAAAATATAAATATTGTATTATACTTCATTCACTTCATTGTTGTTATCAAAGCGAGAAAGAAAACTGAAGCACAACCGCTGCCGGTATTTGAACTGAAATAATATCGCTATGGCCATTTTTTTTATGCTTACAGCCAACCAATTTGCGGTATTAACACGTTAAAAGGAAACACCTGCACGGTATTTTACCACATATTTACTTCTTATCTATCGCCGAATGACTAAGACAATGGCATCTATATGTATTACCGTGTGCTTCTAATGTTCCCCAACCATCTACGCACAAACTACTACAAGGATTGAATAGTATATATTACTCACAACCACAGTTATTCTCCCAGGTGGCTTGCTTACCACGTAAGTGCACCACGTGATTTTGAATTTAAAAGAATTAAGGTATACCTATACTTCCTCTCAACCTTTTCACGCCAGACCTCCGCTCTCTTTTCTTGCATTTTTTTCAGCTTTGACAAAATGAAACACTTAACTCAAATCGAGACTTGGGGAAGATTAAAAGAAACGCTGCTCTGCTTTATAAAAAGAAAAAAAATGAAATAAATAAATAAAATAAACAACTTACCTGATAATTCTACATAATCTGGTCGCGGATCTTGGAATACACGTTTGAAAGGGTAGATATTGTCAAACTGTGCGCGGAACAAACAACCTTTAAAACCATCACCGGGACGCGTTGTCTCTGGAAAAAAACGAAAAAAACTGGAACCATATGCTTTCGTTACTTTTTCAAGCAAAAAAAAAAAAAAAGTAAACAATAATAACTTTTTCACACAAAGACCTTCTTTAGTAATAGTCTAGTAGTTTGCATCCTTGCAGGGTGGGAGGGGGGGGGGGGGGGTGGGGGAGTGGACAGATATGTCGAAAATCAGGTGTTCAAAAGTCACGTACCATTTCTCCCAAAATAGATAAATTTTGGATTGTCTAATCTAGTATCCGTAGATTCCGGTAAATCATTCCAGACCTTCCTTGCCGGAGGATAATCATCCACCTGTAAAATTAAATAAATAATTAACATTACTTTTTAAATTAATATTTGTGGTCGCGGGGGGATTCGCCAAAAAAAGGTAATGGCCTGTGAATGACACAGCTCAGGAACTCCAGGAACATTCCTGAAAAGTACCTTGATACAATACTGGCCATTTTGAAAAAAGAAAACCACTTCAAAGCTCGTCGAGTAGGTCATTTAGGCAAGTGTCTGGACGCACACCTTATACACACTAAGTGCGTTCTTGCATTACAGCTGTTGTTGTCAAGTTGGGCACCACAAACAAATGACTCTTACGACAATGACAAGCTCCCTGCCCCTGTTGTAACGGTTCACTTTAACGACATGCTGCTGGTTGTTTGTTAAATCCACTCCTTGTATGTCCGTGTTCAGTTCCTCTCTCCCGAAACCCGATCCAACATCAAGCGCAACTCTCACTCCGCCTGGTTCACAAACAAAACTTCCATACAGATCCTCATATTGAATTTACTGCGGTTTTTATTGATAATATTCCACAGAAGGAACAGTGTTCCTCAGGCGGCATAAAATAGACACGCGTTCAATAAAAAACATATAGTTATGTTTGCAAAATTTAACAATTAAAATGAATGATAATTAATTAACAGCATTTCTGATTTGACGTATTACAAATTTACAAAAATAAACCACGCCTTTTTCACTCGATAACATACAAATGAACGGTAAAGTTTGGAAAGCATGGCCCAGACTCTCTCTCTCTCTCTCTCTCTCTCTTTCTCTCTCTCTCTCTCTCTCTCTCTCTTTCTCTCTCTCTCTCTCACTCACTCACTCACCGTTGTTGTTGAGCTCCACGGTGATATACTCGGGTTTGTTCTCGTCATCATTCCTGATGTGCATCAGCATGCCTTTCTTCTCCTGAGTGGCGAAGCCAATGATGATCGTCTCCTCGTCCGTGGCGATATTACCCGAGTCCTCGTCAAATATGTACTTGATCATGTACTCCGGCTGCATGTTGGCGCCCACCTCTGCACAATAAACGACGCTCAGTACAGTGCTGGAAATAACGCTGACCGATATCACGTTAGCGCCTAGAGGCAGGAGTTTTTTTAAAAGTGGCTGACCCGACGAGCCAGCAAACCATTTGGAAAACATATAGAAATAAGTAAGGTAGAGATAAACGGGTAGACTGTACGCAGTGCTGGGGTTATTTATGGATAAGAACGGACTAATTATGGTTACTGCTTGAATAGCAAGCAAGACGTTTCGGCCCAAAACCATTTCGGCCCACTCCCATAGACGATTCGGCCCAAGACTTTTCGACCCAAGACGTTTCGGCCCAAGACGTTTCGGCCCCCTCATTTTTTAGTTAAACTTGTGCCCCAAGACTTTTCGGCCCAAGACGTTTCGGCCCACTTTTCCCAAGACTTTTCGGCCCAAGACGTTTCGGCCCACTAAACTATCATTTTACAGATGTTTTGATTTTGTGTTAGACATTTAGTTAATGGATAATTTAAAAGCCATTGCAAGAGCAGTTTGTTAAAAATCGAAACTGGAGCTATTCCTATTTGAATTTAAATCGTATGTGATGCATTATCTCAGATTGCTTATACTGCTTTTTCTTTAACGATTGAAATTTTCAACTTATAAAAACCTGAAGGACATACATAGGCATACCGCAATTAGATAAATGATATGTAATTGCAATTAACCTGAAATGCAATAGGCAGCCTCGTGAAGATATGATCAATTGCGTTCTGACTTCGATGAATTATCCGTGTTATTACAACTTCTTATACACTTTAACCAATTCATGTGTCTAGGATTATTGTGTGTAAAACTGTGGACTTCATGAGACACTAGAACTTCTATCCCACAACACATACCACGTGGGAAACTGCTGGTTATATCTGGAGTGAAATCTCTCTTTTTTACCTTTTTTGGACACACTGCCCTCTCTCTTAACTTTTGTAATATTCATTATTTTTTTCTATTTTTTCGATTCCAGCAAAATACTTCCAGCAAAATTATTCACCACCACGGAATTCAAAATTAGCACAAATGAGTCTTCCGGCCATCCCTTTAAAAAAAATACTTCGAAATCATTCGGTACGCGTCTCTTATGGCTTGGAGGGAATACGGTTATGGCCCTCCTAGTTACTTAATGGGGGGGGGGGGGAGGGGACGGTGGTAGAGCTGACCCAAAGCGCACAAGAATTCCGTTTCAACGGACAAACCCATATTTAACCGGCACATCAAGTCGAGAGTCATCTAATTAATTGTGTGTGTGGATTTAGTTTACGAAGTGCTATCAACAACAAAAATAAAAATCACCACACGCCGTATGAAGTTGGTAATTCAGCTCATAATCCTCTGCAGATTATGTGCAGAGGATTATGAGCTGATTTACCGTCAGTTACTTAACTGTTAACCCATCACATACCAGAGTAGGTATATGAAATGAGCTTGGAATTGCAATAGAAAAATATTCCAACACACACCAGAGATGATCAGCAAATAATTGTTGAAAGCCATCAGACGCTGGAGTTGGTTAGAAGAATAAAATTTCACTGCTGTTTTGAAATAATTGATGAATACATGAGCCTCAATTTTCAACCCTTTCTAAGTAATAACTTTGTTAGTGGACCGAAATGACTTGGGCCGAAAAGTCTTGGCAAACTGGGCCGAAAAGTCTTGGGAAAAAAAAGTGGGCCGAAATATCTTGGCAGTTCAGATGTGGGCCGAAACGTCTTGGGCCGAAAAGGTCTGCCATTTCGGACTAGGCCGAAACGTCTATGGGCCGAAATGGTTTTGGGCCGAAACGTCTAGAAGCCGCTTGAATATAATTTAGAGTAATATATTAAGAACTCCCCCCTCCCCCCCCCACCCCATCGAAAAAAAATCCCAAATAAAAACAAATATCACCTCTGCCACAGACCCATCCTCTGTAAGGTGTGTAGGCGCAGTCACACCAGTAATGTGAATAATACTCCACACATATGCCCTCGTTCATGCACGGGTTACTCGCGCACTTGGCATGGCAACCTGTAAAATAAAGCCCCAACTCGAACTCAAGTGTTGTTTCCTGAAAGGAGTGCCATCATTTTTTTATTTAATTTTTCCACTTACCTTTTCATACGAGTTGAACACTATCGTTCACTGGGGAGGATATAACAAAACTAGAAATCCAATTCGAAAATTAGTAGATTTCTTATACAATTTATTTTTTTATCAATCTGAGAAGTCTAAGGCCTATTTTAATAATGTCCAGTTGTATAATGCCCGGCACCTCAACCCCCTCACTTTTTTTAATTTCAAAACAAGAGTAATAAGTGACTGACCGGCGGAGACGCCATAGGTGACCTCGCCCCGCTCCACCATGCCGCGGAGATCCTGCATCTCGCCATTGACGAGCAGGCCGCGCATACAGCCCACGAAGCCGTCCTTGTAGTCGACCGCCGCGCCAATGACGAGCGGGCTTGACAGGTCCAGCGTGCGGAAGCCCTCATTCGTCGGCTCGTCTTGCGTCACGGCTGCTTGCTGGTCGACCTATGTGACGTCACAGAAAATGCGGAGTGTATTCCACTATGTAAAGAACTGCACAACGATCAGACAAAAAATCTTATTCAACAGCGAAGAAGTGTCTGTGTGTCGCCGCAAACTGATCCGCGGTTATGTCAGTGATTCTAACGGAGGACATTCTTTTTTTTCAAAAGACAGAGTTAAAATAACATCAGATAGAGCTTGTAGTCCTTTAATTTTTTTATAGGTTGCTGACTTTTGTTAATTTACTCGTATGCAAATGATCCACTAAAGTACGGACGCACTTTGAGCATGGCCTGCTTCCGGTTACGCTCCACGTGGACGGTGTGCCACTCGTCATCGTTCATTGGATAAGCTGTCGACTGCTCCAGAGTCTGGATCCCGTTGCCAACCTCAAATCTGAACTGGATACTGTTGCCAACTACGGGTCATAGCGAAATGGAAGAAACGCATTTGCAATTTTTCACCAAATACCAACACACACAACCACATCACCTCTAACCAGCGTCAGTGAACTTCTTCATTCATTTAGTTTCTTTCTCTTTTATATTTTCCGTCATGTTTACGGACTGGAATTGTTAAGACAGCCACAGCTCCGAAGTCATGGACTCGGACTTTACACGAAAGTGTTTTTTTTTTTAACATGGATTACTGCTATCAAAATACTGAAAAGAAAGAAAGAACAACTCCGCTTAGAAGATAACTAAGGGGTGGATCAAATTAACATGATCCAAAACGAAGCAAAGAAAAAATCTTTCGCTTACAGACAAGCTTGACTTCAATAAAATGGTACGATCCCGTGTTTTGAATGAAGATTCCGTTTTCCGCCGTCGTTTTGAATTGAAACCGTATGTCACCGGAAACTGCAGCTTCAAACGTCGGTAATTCAACTGTCGCATCAGTCTTTCGAAACGTGATAGTATTGTCAAACAGATCTGGAAAAATTCAAATTGAACCTCAATCTCCATTTTACTTGAAACCAATTAAAATCTCCAAATACTTCAAAAGTTAAATATTTACGAACACTCCTGTTTTTGCTTCTTACTATAACAAAAGCAAAAACTACTGAGAAACAACGGATACTAAATCTGCTTGAAAAGCTATCGAAGTGCAATCATAAGAGAGAGAATTTGATAGGTCAACAGTGAGCGCCAAGGCACGTGACTTACTGTCCTCGTAACAACGCAGCGGCCCCAGCGTGTGCTCGCCCCACTTCTGGTCATTCAGTGTACCGGTGTCACCAAAGCGCAGCTCCATTACTGGTAAGTGCTCCTTGTGCGTCAGGAAGCCGTCGTCGAATACGTCCGCTTGAGCCAGACCTGTTCCCCAAAACACACACACATATGCCACATCCACATGCTCAGCTTCTTGATCAGCCGTTTATAAAATTTAAAAAAAAAGAAAAAGAGTTTTTACCGAATGTCAAGCCGATGATAGCGGTGAAATGTTTATTTGCTTATTGTACACTCCACACACTCGAGTTCTTTTTATTGAAAATCGACTTATTTTAACATGCCCATTACTTAGAATTCTCAAATGTAATATGGTGGGTAAAGTTACACTCTTGGCAAATCCGTTCTCCTGCTTTCAGATTTTACTGTTATTTTATACGGTATCCGCAAGCATCCGGTCTTTCATCACATACCCGCATCACAATTGCACGTCTCCTCTCCGGATTTGCATTCACTTTTCAGCGCGCATGAACACATTCCGGATCCTGGAGAAGATCCGCCCCAGTAGCGCATGTTGAGATTCGTGCGCCCTACCCACCAGCCCCAACTGGGCTTGTTCGGGTTGGAGGTTCCTGTGACGAGAAACAAACATCACTGCTAACAGACCTGTTTGTCTTTAGAAATGTCTGTCTTGAAAATTCTGTGACTTGTTAAGTACAAAAAAAAATAATTCAGTGGTATGTGCTAAATCACGTTAAAATATTCTGTGTGTGTTGTTGTTTTTTAATTATCAGTTATTTATCTTTTTTTTAAAATTTTTTGTTTGTTTTTTTTTTTTTTGACAAAGACCCTTACCTGGATCAGCCAACAGACGTGAATTCCAGCACTTATACTTGATGTACTGCTCACAGTTCACCGCTCGATCAATCAGTTCATCGAACTGCTCGCGATACATGTTGCTGTATTCGATGGGCCTGACGTAGCTGCCTGGATCCTGGTAGCCGTTGACAAAAGTCGGATCCTCGTTTTCATGGTGTACTTCTGTAATGGCGATCTCTGTGTTCTGCTCTTCGTCTCCTGAAAACAACGAGTTTTATTTTGTTTTAAATCTTTGACTAAACTGCACTCGAAGAGCAATAAACTGCCAGCATTATACAGTAGTTTATTAATATAGGTTCTTTTTCAATCACTGTTATCTTGGACACAAAATTCGTCTTAGTCTTTGATTGATTCATCTGACGCTTTTTGAATTGGCACCACGATATCCAGTTTCTATGTCACCTATAAATCCACAATAATAAAATTACGATGCTCAAATTTAAACTCACGCTGGAAAACACAAGTAGCAGCAAAAGGCTCCAGAGGACCCGAGTCGTCGATATCGATTATAGTGTCGATTTCCGCCTCTAACGGATTCAAGTCCAAGGCCTCGTCGCATGAGATGAGGTACTTGGACTTGTGGCACACAGCGCCTTCGTAGCCCGTCGAATCACAGTTACAGTCGAATTGGCGATAATTCTGCGAGCAAATGCCGCCATGCTCACACGGGTTCGGATCGCACCTGAAAATTCAAAACTTCCGCTTTTCAAAATGAAGCATATTAAGTAATTTTAGGATTAATTACCGGTTGCACTTTAACTACAGCGCATACAGAAATTAAATTTCTTTCCACACCTATTTTTTTTTAAACTAAAAGTTCATACGATACAAAATTGGATAAAGTTTACAAATACAGATGCGCAAGCCCATGTTATTATCATTAAGACTCTGACGGGGCACGCACCTATCCTGGACCGAGCATGAACCGTTGATGACTCCATGGTTACGGTCGTCCGGAATCTCATCCTGGATCTCGCTGTTAATTTCCAGATGTCTCATACAGCCAAGAAAGCCATTCTCACCACCATCGTCATCGCCACCTGACAACAAGAGCAGCCCATGCTCAGCGTATCCCCCCCCCCCTACTCCTTACCACAAGGCTGCGCTTATATCAGTGACAGTATAAGGCACATCTTCTTTCACTTGAGAGCTGGTTTCGATCTTAATTTGCGCTGCACTTAACGCCACGAACATATGACACCGTATGTTTTTTTACGTGACGCCGTTTAAGAGCTCGCATTCACTCTGGAAAGGCCACGGCATGTTATTTCACTGGAATCGTCGCACTTGGCCTCGTTTCTATGTTGTTATTTCAGCTGGATATAAATATACGCAGTACTTGACACAAAAAAATGTCTAGAGCAATTTAGAGCCGCTTACAAGCTTCAAAGTGGGACAGACGTAAATTTTTACCTCCTATTAAATAATCTTCAGTGGTCTGAAACTCAAGCTGTCGCTCTGACACGTCCGGCTGTCCGTCTACTGTCACATTAACTCGTCCGATTCGATTTTCGCCACCCGATTCCACGTCCACCAAGACTTCGTGCCATAAGCCATCTGTGAAGGTGTCTAATTCAGACATTGAGTCTCCTGTCAAAGCACAAAATAACCACCAGTTTACAATCCGTCAATAAATACAATGCTTTGTGACCTGACAAGAAATCATCTTCAGAAAAAGATTTATAACGTGAACAAGAAATCACCTCAAACAGGACCTCAAGTGCATTTTTCACCTCTTTTGTTTGTGTATTTATTTTATTTATAAATTTTTTTTTTTTTTTTGCATGTTTGTATCAATTTCGGGCAATAAAGAGAGGGGAAGGAGAGGTGGAGACGTTGTAACCGTCAGCCATCACTTACTATTGATGATGACGTTGGTGATCTCCGGGTCATTATTGGTGATAATACTGTACTCAAGGTGACCATTCTCGTTGATTTTCATCTGAAACAAAATTTTCAAAAAGCTTAAAAGTCACATTTTTTCAGTACCGAATGAAAAGATCAGTACATGCAATTTTTAAAATCCCCTAATAATGTGGGACCTCAGAAAAGGTTGTTAACTTTCTCCATTGATCTTCCATATACCAAGTTGGTACGTATGTATATTGAGGAAAACTTACAGAAATACGTCCACCGCCGTTCAGTTGGTTGACGAAAAGCAGTCCGTCTTTGTTATATGAGCGGAAATCTAAAGCGATGCGCATTCGGCTTCCAGGCTCGCTCACCAGCTCCAGGTACGAGTCCACGGTCGGGAATGTGTAAGGGATCACGGGATCCACCTAAAGACACACCACCAAACACAGCGTATATTCTGGAATTATCGCGAAGGGCACCACAGAAATTTGAAGTTACTAGAGATCACGACACAGGAGGTCAGAACTCTCATCAAACCCATTATTCCCAGCCATCCGACCTTACAAAGCCACGGTAACACGACTTGACCCACCGCAAGCATAGGGGGCGCTATTTACCTGGCATGTGCCCAGCATGACGTTATATATCTTGAACCTGGGCTGCCCGAGGCGAGCGTCTTTGATGATGTTCATGTAGTTGAACCAGACGTTCTCCATGCAGCCCGTGAAATTCCTGCGCGTCATTAGGGGCTTGCCGGGCTGCAAGAAGTTGTCGATTCCACCCAGATGAATCTGAAACCCACAACAAACATAAGCATCAAAGATCCAGAGCCCTCAACACGGGTATATTACCAAAGTGCTGTCATTCTGACAATTTTTTTTCCTAGTAAATCAGAGGCAGAACTGCAATATATATATATATTCTTTCACCATGTGAAGGTACAAAACTAGGGTGAGAACGTAACGACAAAGAGGCGTGGACAAAGTATGTTAGATAGTTGTTTACGGAAGGACGGATATGGCGATAGCAACAGCCATTTGCCAATTCGGTTGAGAGCTTAAAAAAAAAAATAGTGCATATGCTAAAAGGGCCAAAACGTTTCGAGGTGGGGGATGGGGGGGGGGGGGGACTTTTAGCCCTGAACACTGGCAAGACTGGAGACCGGAATCGTTTGGTTTTCGTAATCATTGTTACTAACATGAAACAACACTGAATATCCACAATCCGAGTTTGGTCTTTTGAAAAACAGTACACAACGGAAAAATGCGTTTTTTTTTATTTATTTTTTTTTTATGCTATACTTACATTTCTGTCTAAATCAAGTTGATAGAAATCCCCGTTCGTCATGTTTGTAATGGTTAGTCTATCCACAGTGAAATTCACTTCCCGTCCTGAGCGAACAATCTCCACATCATGCCACTGATTGTCGTCCAATAAGCTGCCAGCTCTCATCGTTGTTGAGCCGCTAGATGTCGCTGTCGAGCCTAAAAGAAATAAGGTAACCGGTTAACTTAATATCATAAAGTGATGACATTGTGGTTTCACTTGTAAAAAAAAAAGAGAGAAGCATCACGTAATAACGACATGACCGGGACAAAGTAATTATGTTGTCATAGTCGATGCATTCAAACAGTCATAAGTGTAACTAGCAGGAGAAAAATACGCCGCTAGCTGGGCTATGTCGTCACTACGACTTCCTACCAAATGATGTTTGTCACCACTACACTGGAATCATACCACGCTTTAACAACAGGAATGCCACAAAAACGGAATCTTAACAATGCGCCGCCAACATTCTTAGTTTTACGATTTCAAATAAAGCCAATAAACCTCGAGAACAATGAGAAAAATGTTTATACAACAGCAAAGATGCACGTAATTATGAAAAAAAAGAATGACTGCACAAACCCAGATCTACATGAAAGTACAGTCGTCCCCGCATCATCTCCAAGATATAGAAATCTCCCTGGTTGCCGTCTGCGTATAGCAGCAATCCATCAGCTTGGTTTGTATGAAAACGTAACTTGAGGTAATCCTTGCGCGTCTGCGCGTACTGATTTAGTCCGCTGATATCGTACGTGATGCGGCTATCGCCAGCAAACGTACCGCCTTCTCCGTCTGAAAAACAAAACAAGGTAAAAATCTCACGCAGCCTCATTAGCGAAATGCAGAACAGTCTTAACCAAACGCAGCCAAAACAATTGAGGTTTTACTTTACTAACTTGACTGCACAGTCTTCTCTGAGATAACACAGTTTTATTAGATAATAAACTTAACTCAAGTGACAAGAGGTTGGATACACAAAAGCCAAACTCTTCTTCGTTGCACCAAAATACTTATTGGTAATACTTTTAAACGGTTGCTTTCACAGATACTTTGGCTTAGTTCTTTCCCCCTTTTCTTTCTATGGTTAATGTCTATTAATTTATGTTTCAACAAAAACGTTCTCGGAAATCAATAGTCTCCGTAATATCTTACCAAATCGACAGCCGTAAAATTCTATCCGCAGTGAGATAAACTCATGCCAGCGCTGCGGGTTGATTCTCACGAATCGTGCCACTACGGGATAGGAGAAGTTATTTCTAACCACTGAATTATCATCTGTGTTCCCTTCAAACATCTACAAATCAAGACAATCAGTATTGTTAACCTGATCAATTGTAAAAACGGTACTGGTGGGTGTCACAGTTCAAATCACAAAATGAATGCATATTTATTATTTTCACAGCTGCTTACAGCTGTCAAATAGATTTCTATCTTCCGAATTCTATTCAACTGAAATGACAGCCCTTTTAGTATGTTTACCAAAATATACATAAAATATATATTTATCTTATGACAGCATATAAACAGCAAGGGACGTAAACCCATTATGTCTCTGCTCCAGTGGACAACTCGATAAAAAGACAACAAAACATTGTCGTGAAGGAAGCACCCAAGAACTTACCAAAGGGGTGTTGTATCTGTTCGTATAGGTAACCCATGTTTTATTATCATTTGAATATTGTACGTAATATTCAGTGACGTATTCAAAACTGCCGCGTCGACCTTGAGTGGCAACGCCAGTGACCACCTGGCGGTAACCAAGGTCAACGCCAATGTGTTGCCTGTTGTTAGGGATACCAGCTGTCCAAGCCCCTCCGCCTGTTGAGGAATTCGAGATATTACACATTTTATTGGACTCAGTTCTGTTTGCAATGGATTAAAATGTAAAATAAAAAACCAATAAATAAAGAAATTAAAAATAAACATGTTGAATATCATACAGCATAGCATTCAAACAAATTGAATAAATTGTCGGTTTTTTTTTTTTCATTTTTTTTTCTACATTGACTGGCAAAAAGTACTTTTGTCGGGCTGTAAAAACCGCGGTTTTTTCACCTTGGAAAAATTCAACAAACCCTGTAAGCAAATGAACATATTGACAATGCGTACCTCTCCATCCACGTAGGCGTCCATACTTTGCCCCACGGGCGTTATTTGTCTGTGATGTCGCCCACATGTTACCATTAGGAATATATTCTTTTTCTAAACCAACAGCCACTGGATATCTACATGGCTCAGTTATGTCAATCACAGATTCTCTTTCTGAAAGTAAGAACAAAATACAACTTTTTTTCTAAAGAATGCCAACTTCAAGACCTGCTTTTCATTCCGATGTTCCGAAATAGTGGATTCTATAGGGTATCGAAGCAATCCCCCAACCCCGGAAAAAAAAGCGGGGAAAATCGCCGACCGAGACCAGGCATAACACTAAAAACTCAGCGAGAAAAACGTTCAGTATTGAACTGATCCCTAACTGCAGACTTTTACTGCCACAACAAAGAAAACTGTAAAAAGGTCACATAGTAACAGAGTATTTCCTCCACCGCAGACTTAACACAGAAATCCTTGAAACTATCTGAATTTTTTCTCACCCGCATACAAACCACGATTCTGCCATAACTCATTTTTAGGCACTGCTTCCTATCTTTCTTCAGCCTAAACTACTCACTGGGGAATTTCTTATTCGTTCAGTGAGAAGTACTTAAATTCGTGCTTATATGTGTCTCTGTTTTCAGATCATCCCCGGGGCGCTTTCACAAATGTAATTGTTCCTTCTCAACAGCGACTTGTTATTTGGTAAATTGAAAGGCTTTGCTTTTCCTACAATGCCTGGAGACCACTTCAGAGCCACACAAAATCAAAACCGATGGCAAGATCATTAAGCACTTCTGCCATCCAAAACAGCTGCCTTGCAGACACAATAAAACTGCCGTTATAGAATATTTCTGATCACGCAACAACCTAACACAGTGGAATATTTTATGGTCTTAATCTATACAGCTTTACCCAGTAATTCTTTGAAACACTTCTTGTTACAATCCTTATTAGACGGCTTTTCTCCGAACGATAGTTCTTGATATTTTAGGGTTATTCCTAATACACCACATCACGATGGTCCAAAATAAAATATATAAATCTGTTTTTTTTTTTCACTCCGGGCCACATATATAACTTCGCAGTCGAAAAACTCGTTATCGCCAATTTCTGTAGTTACCCACGGTAAAGATTACAGGGCAATGTATCGATGAAAATAAGCAAATACGGGATAAATACAGCTCTGATATAACTTACACTAAAGCTACATAGATCTTTTCTACGACACCAGGCGTAAGTTTTGCCACTCATTTTGAATTATATACAGTAGCATTTTGCTCTTCGTTTACATACTAACATCGCTAACACAAAGAAAGTTCATAAAATGGAAAATGGCTTTACATTACACTACTTTGGTTTCGATCCGGTTGGACCACCGTTGATTTTGACTGTACCTGTACGACCCCCCCCCACCCAAAAAAAAAAAAAAAACAGAAAAAAAGAAATATAAATTAAGGAAAACGCTACACAGGTAGCTTCATTAATTGTGATTTCACTTGCGCATCAGGGCAATATAGACATGCTTTTTATTTATCACATATCGTTCTGTCAACCAGATTTATGCCTCGGATTCGCTTTTAATGGTTCTAAGAATTTTATCAAGGCATCCGAATTTCTAACAATGCCTATATTTTAGCATATAGTTACAGGATTTGCAGCTACTCTAAAGCTTTCCCTTTTGGGAATACATAAGAATGACCACGTATCAATAACCTAAATAGAAAGTCTATGTTTTTGTTAACGCTTGAAAACAGATAAGTCTCCCCCCCCCCCCTCCAGCGCCACAGTCTGTCAAAGGCGAAGATACATTGCGAAATGTTGAAGTCAAAAATTAAAAAAATTCGCCAAAAAATCGAAAAATAGTCGGATATGAAAAATAAATATATGGGCATTATTTGTAGGTTATAGGCAACAGGTGTGTAAAATTTGGTTGCAATCGGCTGCCTCGTTACTGAGAAATCGCTGCTGACGGAAGGACGTACGGACCAAAAACAATATATGCCTCGCCGAGGGGGAGACATGTAATTCTTACGGCGAAAGTGTGCAAAATACTGTACAAGCATACCATCGACGCACATTAAAACAGGCGACGCACCTGAATGGGAGAAATACTGGCGCTGTAGATATAACGGAACATCGAAGCAATGAAGTACAGTTACGGGAAGGTAATGCGAATAACTTATTACCTCGTTAGCCCAACTTTAAACCGTTCCCTCATAACAGTAAGTAGTTCATTCACGGCAGTAAGCCATTCCATCATGATAGTAAACAGTTCTCCTCATGACAGTATCCATTCCCTCAAATACCATGCCTAAATGACACTATGCGTTTGCTACAGATTATCACGACCCTTTACGATATTGCGTTGCTGCTAAGTAATACATTATAAATCGTTCCATAATGAGATGAAGACCTCGATCTCATCCTTCCCTCTGGATAATAAAATCGTGAAGAATAAGGTCATGTTGGTCGGTCACTAATATATCGTGTAATTCTTTGCTTCAGATGGCTAACCCTTGCCTTAAAATTGAAATCAATATCACATTGAGAGGGGCTACTAATTTCTGAACAATCGATTAATTAATCGTTTTAACATAATCGATTATTTTTTTGCGCAATCGACATTCTTGATAGAAATTCTTAATTTATTACAAAAAAAATACAAAAACTTAAGGACGCCACAATTAGCAAACCACAAATTGTGTTCCTAGGTATTGTAAAATAACTGTATTTTCACTTATCTACATGCCGTTTAGGGGAATAAATCTGATTTGATTACAGACTGAATAGAACTTCCACTAACAGTCAAATTTGTTAATCTCGTCACACGACGCGGGACAAGGGTGGCTTTTTAGAAAAACGTGCATGGCACAAAGGAATCCATTATATATAACGGCGCCCAGTTTCTGACTGAAATAACAATTGTGTCCTGAACAAAAATTTTTTCCTTCGGTCTGGATGCGTATCCCCAATTATCATCCACAAAGCATCACAACTGTAAAAGCTATCTCACTAAAATTAAGCTTGGGAGTTTCGTCCACGTATGAAATAATACGTCATAATAAGTTTCAGTATTCCTTATAAATTTTGTAAAAAGCCTGCTAATTTGAATCCGCTGCCTTCAACTGTGCACCGAAAGATACAAGCATCTTTCGCCCTTTCAAGCAATGGACCTATGACCCTATCTGTCCTTGGAATATAAAAATGGTCAGATGGGACTAATACATTTGCGTTATACAACAGAGCCTACCAGCCAGCCACATTAGGGCCAGGTAGTAAAAATCTCTTACATAAGGTACATCAATTGTAATTTTTTGTCAGTAAATGTGTAATACAAGACACTACAGAGTATCCTGATAAAATATGGCCGCAAAAATGCCCATACATGCATCTGTGAACTAAACCAGTCATACTGAAAAGAAAAGAAAGAAAAAAGTGCATTTACCGGAAAAGGACTACAGAATGATCGAAATGCAATGAAGATGGATCACAGACATTTTAAAAGTATTACAAATCAACACAAAAATGTTTTCGAATAAAATAATACAGCCACATGGCCGGTTAATGGAGATTTTATGACCGGGCCCTAGATGAGCGCCGCAGGCCTCTCGTATATCTCACTGAGAGCTAAACAGCCAGTTCACGGTTTCGAGGGCGCATGCTCAGTAGAAGAAATCAGCAGGATTCCAGTGGGGGGAATGTGATAAAACAGCTGCCCTTGAGGAGATCAATCTGTTATGCATAAATGCAGAGCGGATGGATATTTTAAAAAGTAGTCCTTCACTTTTATAAGTACTATTTTCCCGAAGTCCCCAGTGGATCTGTGGAGTTAAAAGGTGTTACACACAACAGACTAAACTACCGTAAAAGTTGGCAATAAAGACAACAACGGTGGGGGGGGGGGGGGGGGCATAAGAAACAAGTAAGAACAAGTAAGTATTTGTGAAACACAAGCAGCCCCCAACCGCCCCCCAAATTCATAGGGGTATAAAGCGATGACGGAGAGACGGACGGACACCCCAAACCTATGAGCCCCAATCCGAAGGGTTGAGGCCTAAAAATACGAGGGGAAGGAGAACGAATGGTTACAGTAGATCCAAATTGGTTAAATGAAAAAGAGCATCTTCTGTGTTTCAAAGCAAATTTATTTTGTCAAATATCACAAAATGATGTATATTTTATTCGATAGGGTTGCAAAACTTGCAGCTGGCTTATTTAGTGGAGTTGGAATTTAGCATTTTGTTGTCACCAATTACAATCTACTCTAACCATTTTTATCTCCTCTCCCCCGTACATTAAAGGTTTATTTTCTCAACACTGGCACACCTATAATGTGTTGAAACTTTATTGGTATGTGGGGAGAAATATTCATGACATTATTATAATGAGTTATAAACATTAGGAGTGCTATATCTATTCCAGAAATATTTTCATTTCTCCATGGACTTGTTCGAGTGTGTTTTTTCCTCAAAAACTGGAGTCTTGTTTTTTCTGTACAAGTAAATCTCATAGACGAAATTGTGGATCGGCTTACGAGTGCGTACAAGAATCAGTAACCGAAGGGCGTGAGGTACTACGCGCGTCAACTTAGTTTTTGGCGCAGAGTAGCACTTTGGCGATCTATGTGTCTAAACTGACTGGCACTATCGTTTTACAAGTTTAGTTAAAAACTTTGCACTGAAAATAATTTTGGCACACCTGTGAATTTTACAGGAAATGAATGAAAACTGAAATACTATCACATGGCGCAGTGTTTTTGTCATTATTCAGTCACTTTTACAAGTTGTTGGATAAACTCACCTCCTTTAGCACATATGTACATAAATTTAAAGATAAATGCCACTTTAATAAGAAAAATCATTTTCAACCGCTAATGTTTTGGTTGTATTACATCTAGGTCAAACTGTTTGTGTCAACACTTGTCATTGGCCAATGTAACTGGGACACCTTAAGAAAGTTCAGCAACTATTTTTTTCACCGAAACACAATCCCTGGTTTATCGCCTTAAACGAATGGAATTGGCAGTGATACCCGCACAGTTAACTGATCAATCAAATAAAAAACTGTTTTTTTTTTTTCAAATAATAAACATGAAGTTTTAAAATGAGAACGGTAGCGGCTGGAAAATGCAATGTGCATTCTCACTTTACGACTATTAAGCCTTAATAATATACACAAGAATAATCAAAGGCAAAAGGTAGATTCAAAAGTTAACTTATCAGAAGCAATATACCTGTTACTATTAGCTTGAATTATCTTTAACACAGGAAAACGAGAAAAAATCAGCTAAACCTACAAATCTACTATTAAAAAAAACACATAGATAAAACAGATTCGATAACACATTAGTTGATCAAAGTGCCTTGAATCAACGCTATGAGTATGCTGTGGTAGCTAATCATACTTGGAACTTTTCTATTGAGTTTATTCGCTTTTATATTTATCTGTTGTCTGTTATTTTTCTGTTTTTATCGTCGTTTAAAAAGTGATAAGTGTTTACATTGTTTCAGTTCAGTTTCCAAATGATTGTACAATTCTACGCCTAAAATGGATATACAAAATTACTTAAGAAATCTTAGAGGAATTAACTTCAGCTATTGATAAAAACAAGTTACAATGGCGTTTTTATTAATTCAAAGACAGCATTTGATACCATAGACCATAAATTACTTCTTCAAAAAATTAAACCTTTACGGGGTTAGAGATGTATCAAGTGACAAAATAAAAAGCTATCTTTACCAAAGGGAAGAATATGTACAAATTGATGAAAATAATTCTGGTGTATTACATGTACTTTATGGTGTACCACAAAGCGGTATACTTGGTCCAAAACTTTTTTCTGTACATCAATGATATTATTAATGTATCTAAACTGCTTAAATTTATTCTTTTTGCTTACTATAAGAATATATTTTATACGCGTAAAGACACAAATAAAATGTATAGAACTATTACTCCATAACTATTAAAATTAAATAGGTGGTTTAAATTAAATATGTTGTCATTAAATGTATCTAAAAGGAACTGTATGATTTTTGGTCTTTCTAAATAATTTACGGGTAGCATGTTCTTAGGTGATGAAAAAATCTCTAGGGTTTCCTCTACAAAATTCTTAGGGGTCATTAAAATTAAACTCGAAAGAGCATAATTCTCAGGTACGATCTAAATTAGCTAAATGTATAGCAATTATGTTTAAAGCGAGTATATCTGTCGATAATAGAGCTCTCTTAGTGATTTATTGTTCGCTTTTTTACCATATTTGATGTAATGTTTGGAAATTTGGGGCAATACATATTGAACAAATATTAAAGACGTTTTTTATATTACAACTAAGAACTGTTCGAATAATGAGTGGTGTGAGAAAAAACGAACATACTACTTCATTTTTTTTTGCGAGCCACATTTTAAAATTATACGATCTTGTTAAATTTAAAACTCTTACTGTTATGTTTAAAGCAAACACTTCCTAGAAACATACAATGTTATTTTCAAAGAGTTGATAATGTTAGGGTAACCAGACAACAAGGTAATTTCAAACACACTTACTCGCGTACAACTTTAAAATCACACTGTTTAAGATTAAAGGGCACACAGATGTGGAGTACTTTGACTGTGAATTTGAAGAATATATCTGCTAGTATGCTTTTTAAGAAAGAAATCAAGAAATATTTTTTATCCTCCCAAGGCAGTGTAGTTTAATATCTTTCTGTCTCAGTAATTAGTGGTGATCATGGTTTGTTGATAAGCATTTAATTTTACATGGCTTTCTTTTTTTGGCATAGAAAAAGAGCATTATCTATGTCACAGTTGTGAAGTGGAAAAACATACGTATATGTAACTGTAATGGACAAACATATCTTAAGCTTTTGCTTTCTCCATTTTCTGATTGGTTGTTTATTTCTTTTTTTATTCCTCATTAGCAGTCAGATTTTATTGTACTTTTTACTCTTACCTATTCAGAAAATAAACATAGATTTGATTTTATGAACATTATTTGGGCAGAATCATCATTGGGTTTGCGGAGTAAAAAAGGTGTTCAATACAAAAAAACCGAATGGCCGCAGAGGTCGGCTGTTTGACAACAACGGGAAAAGAGAGAAAGAAAGCAAACGTCGAATCAGATCTGTCAAAGGTCGAAAATGGACAACAAAACTGTTATGATTTTGCGAATATCTTTTGCTGTAATTGGGGTTTTTGTAGGCGTGTCAATCTTTTTCTCCTTTGGTTTTGGCTTTAATAATTGGCATTGCGCAGGATGGGGACTTGCATCGGGTTTGTACTTTGACAAAAATCGCTTAAATTACATCTCTTGTGCATTGGGGGAAAATCAGCTCCGAGTCAGCTCTGACTTACATAACACCGTATATATCTCTGTCAGAGCGGTGCATGGAAATCTTGTGGAATGTTGTCTCATCGAGCTAAGGGGAATTTAGTCCAAGCGGATCCTTTATGTATGTTTCTAGGGCATAGGAAGACCGCAAGAGCCATCTAAGACTGGGGAGAAATGTGCGAAGTGCCTACTCGTACAAGTGCGAGGGAGAGTAGTCCTAGATGACTCTTGCGGCCTTCCTCTGACAGCAAGAGTCATATTTCCTATAATAGAACATGTCATTGATGTCAATTTTGCTAATCTCGACCAACTACTGGGCCAATGGCGTTATTTTAGAAAGGGTGCATCACATAAATTGCCCAGTTATACATTATGGCGCACAAATTTATGGTCAGATAAAAATTTTGTGCTGACAAAAATGTGTTTTCTTGAGATCATGATATAGAATCCCCCATTGCGACACACAACAACAATAAATATACAGTTGTAAAAACCACTCTTTACTCCAGTTTGGGAGTTTCGATGAGGTCGAAAATGATGAGCCAGGTACTTCTGAATGTGCTTTTAAAGAAAAGGCCGGCTAGTTTTAACCTCAGTATCCTGGAACGTGCGCCCAAAGATCCAAAGCCTCGAAAGTTGAAATCAGTGGCCATTTCTATTACAGGAAGTGTGACCTTTTCTGTCCTAGGAAGACGGAAAGGCCCTGCTGGGACTAGAGAGAGCGGAGATAAATAAACCAGGTCACGGTTTCAAGTGCGCATGCTCAGAAGAGGAAATTCGCTGGATTGCAGTGGGGAAAATATATAAAGAAACCAATGGGAAAAATACATTAAAAACTGATTTTCTCAGTTATGACGTATCGATAAGGTGTCAAAACTTCATTCAAATGTAGGATGATTTATTTATAATATAATAAAAATGGTTTTGTAACAAATAAATAGCTCTCTTTCTCTTAAAAATAATGAACAAAGGCATTTTCAGTCGCAGACCACAATGACTGACTATATAATAGTCAACACTTCAGATACTAAAATAGGTGTTAACGCGAATTTTACTCAGAATCATGCCCTGAGCATTTCGATAAACTTGGAACCCTCAGAATCATGCCCTGAGCTTGGACCCCTCTTCTTAGTGATGTACCAGCAGATTGCATCCTATTTCATTTGCATCTATTTTTGTACGGTATTCATTTGCCTATATTGCACATGAACGTCGCGGTGTTCAATACCAAAGAGCCACCGGACAGCCGGCCACCATATAAATGAACAACTAGAACAAGTGGCCACCGAGGACTTTTTTTGAGAATTTTTTATTCAGTTACAAATATTTTGCAAATTCAATTCTAAGAACCAGATTTTGAACACATAATACGTTAAATCTATTGGTAAACGAAAAGGTACACTGATGATCTGTATGTCAATTTTGTAACTGGGTAACTGCTAACAACGGCAAAATGCTGGCGAATGTGAAATCTTTCAAATCAGTACTTAACCCTGATTTTAATGGGTGGTTGGAAGGGAAAGGGCGTAGGATTGATTTGCTTTATTTAGCACTTGACAAGCCTTTGGCTTGCAAGGGCTATTTGAATTTGTGCGAGCAGCCGTTGGTATCTTTTTTTTTCTTAACAGTGATCGGATTTCTTGTCATCTCCTCCACTGGCACTACGGGACCTAGGGCCACGAAACTTGGGACTTAGGTGGAACTTTATATGAACGTGTGCAAGACACTTCTTATTTTCGCCTTCGATTTCGTTTTCTTGTTTAAAACGCCACGTGAAAAGAGTGTATTTTTTGCAAGTAAATGCGGAGCATTTAAGGCGCAGCACAGAACATACAGGTGCTCAGCTTTGTGCACACTCTCACTGCGTAAAAAGATAACAAGACGTATGCCTGATCAGTCAATAAAACCTTAAGTCAACAAAAACCAAACACTACTCGGCTCATAAGACGTATTCAAACTGTGTTGTTGCAATATATTATTCAAGAAATAACCCTTTGAAGGAAGTATTTTTGCGTTTTAATTTTTGTCAAGTGTTTAACATTCCGCTAGCGAAATGAGGCTCTAGTTTTATTTGCACTCAACTGAAGCTGGAAAAGGCGAACTATCTTCGATTTATTTCTATAGTGGCCCCTTTACGACTAGATTTACGGCAATCTTTAAGAAAAAAAAAAAAAAAAAAAGCATGTAAAGTTGGCAATTGAAGGGGTCCATGCATAAACCTGATAACTGCAGTTATCAGCAGTGGAGAAAAACGCTTTTAAAGTTTGAAATTTTAGTAACAAACGTAGGTTTTTCCCATCGCCTTTTCCTAAAAAAATGCCCACTTCTAATCGGTTTTGAGGTGTAAGACTTACATATGTGATAGAACAGAGGCCAAGAAATACCGTGATGGTAATAGTGCATTTTCCTGATAAGTGGAGTTATCAAGTTTATGCATGGACCCCTTCAATTATTCTCCGTTTGGAACTACCACCGTAATGCTGTTTTAGGAGTCTTTGCGGCTGTTACGCTGTGGGTGCATTTGCAGTTCAGAAAAAATGAGCTGAGACAATGCTCGTTCGTGCTACAACCATTGATGTACTTAGGCGTTGTTATTCAGTTTATTGCAACAGGAGCGTTTGTGTTGTATATTGTTATTGCAGCATTGCAAAAGCAAAGTAAGTATATGAATTTATAGTCTTGTTGTTTTTATTTGTTTATACAAATTATAGTTTTAAGAAAGAGAACAAATAAACAGCTTAACCATTTATTTCTTATTTAGCAGTTTATTTGTTTTTAACAAATAAAGTGTATTTGGGTGAAGGTTTCAGAAAAAAACATAACACTGAGTAGTTTTACCCGTTTATTTCGAAGTCTCGTGTATTTGCATTTGCACAAAGTCGCTGGCTCTTCGGGTCATTAACTTTTAAAACTTGTGGTGGTTTCGGATAATGTTATTTCCAACACGGACACTGGTCTTGATCGCTGTAGTTCTGAATTTATGTTTGTAGAATTAACACCGTACGATACTGGATTCTACGTCACAGCTGTTTGGTGTTTCATGACATGGAAATGGGCGTTTCTGCTTTTCTTTTTCTGCCGAAAATATAGAATGTATCTGAGAAAGAATACGTTGACATCACCGGACACTGCTTACCAACAGATATGAGTATCATAAGAAACAAACTAAGGCATTTTGGGGCATCGATCAAACAAATTACCAAATAACCGAACAGTCTTCTTTAGGGCAGGAACAAATGTTGGTGATAATCTGCTGCAAGCCACTTTTACAACGAGTCGATTTGCACGAGCTTGTCTGAAAACTGTTAGAAAATAGAATGATAGGTGAAGTGGTCTGATATAATAATACGTACTGATGCTTGGTTTACGGCATTATTTTGCTTAGCTTGTATCTAATTTGATAACTTAATAGTAAGAATTTCAAGACTAGGAAACATTAAAATCAAGAAAAAATAAGTTTGTGATAATCGGCATAATTGCCGTAAAACGATGTCAAGCAGTATTAGCCAAAGTCCAGTCTTAATTTTGTTCCTTCACTATATCTAGCTGTACTATGTAGTGCTGTACTTTATATCTTAAACTAGGTAATAAGGAATATACTGTATATGTTACAGGCAATGTTGGAATTGGGTTAATTCGTGTATTGCCTAAAGTGTGTGTGTGTGTGTTTAAATTTGTGGACTGCACGGATTGTTTTATGGTGCAGTGTTTATCTCAGGGTTTCGAGCTTTATGATGACGCCACACGATTATTACAAATCGAGGCAGTAAGACATAATATGCATGGAAAAGCGATCAAAGTGTAGGGTATACTCTTTTTTTGTGATACTGCCACGTAAATGGTGCTGTGTGACAAGTCTTGTGCATTGGCTGAGAGTAGGTGGGGACTGAAACTAACCCACGGAGTCCTTTCAACACAATAAACATGTGATTTGGCATTTGGGGAGAAATATTTCTCAATTTTTATAATCTGCTAGTCCCCCCATTGTAATTTGTTATTTTAACAGTTCACGAATCTCTCCCATAGCTCGCGAATCTAGGACTACGCCGAGAAAAAGCAGAAATAAATTAAACTCTCCAGGCCAGGTTTTGTCGAATAAGCGGTATACAGTGTTAATGTTCTGACATATCTGTATTGCAATCAGGTGAAATGTTTGATTTTTATTTTGTATTGCAGTCAGGTTAAATGTTTGATTTTTTAAAGAGAAATCTGCAAGTAAATCGCATTCATGCTTGTGTAATGTAGTATTTGTTGTATTTATACCCATCTTTGAAAACTTTTGCTCTTTACGTTTCATGAGCTCTTTCCCAAACTTATTCACTCCCTGAAAATAAGGGTTTTACTTACTGGGTAGTTAAATGATATGATTACTAATGTAGGAAATTTTTATGCTCCATTCATTACCTAAAGTTAATAAAAAAGAACCGAACATTCAGTGCAACATTTAAATAATTTTGATTTTCTTGACAAAATCACCATGACACGTTGCACAACGAAATGCAAACAGATTTAAACATTCTATTTATCATACATGTTCATTAATAGTTGTCCTTGGCCAGGAAAATCTTCTGTCTGTTTAATTCTTTAATCTTCCCTAAATTTATGCAGACGCAGGTTGCAGTTAGTCAGGTATCAATTTAAGGTGAAAAGAATAAGAGGCGTATTTTGCATATTATGAACGAATTTCTCAGATATTGTATTTTGAGCGAATATTCGATAATCTTGAGGGTATCTTTGGTTATGCTGTGCATTAGAATATATATTTTTATTTGAGCAGTGAGATTGAGTTGTCGCATATCGAATTTTGTAATAAAGTACTGTAGCCATAAATTAGTTTTTACGATTTGTTGAACGTGAACATTGGACTGCATTCTTATGTATGGACAAAACATTACCCTTCTTCACAGTGTGTCTGAGTTGGTGCTTATTGTATAAAATACAGCTTAAGATATATTCAGAATAGATTATCTGAGTTTCTATTTATTGTGTTAACGGACTTGGGACTAATACAGATTTCCTATCCATACAGTAAGCACGCAAAATTTTCAGACTTTTTAACTCCAAGTATACAGACTTCCCCCACCCCTCCTGCCCTGCCGCTCTCCGGATGAACCCCATGTCTCTTTGAACGTATCGAGGATGACCTAGATAAATCGAAGTTGTAGTACATCAATGCAACTTCATAAAGCTTCCTTCACACATCTTGCTGCCTTTTATATGACAAAATCCCCAAAATAGGGAAGCCATGTTAGAGAAATGTCAGCATGGCCACCTCCGTGGGGAATAAACTTTGAGATATGTTTAACAGTAACAAGAAAAACAAGTACTTTGAGGAGGAATGAAGGCCACGGGTTTCACCCAGGGGTCACAGAAATCGGTCCGCTCTTGAAAACAAATTCTGAAAGACCCGAAATACAATGAATACAGATATTTTTCTACCTATTAGCAAATTTGCCTATGTTTTGATAGATAATTTGTACTGAGCATAAAGCTGCCACATCGTGTAACACCCGTCCGTTAACTGCACACTGGTACATTAACTTCGTGACAATGCCGGTACATAAAGCAGTACAGTCTTGTATTTCAATATGTACAGGTACCGAATTTCCTCTGATATGTACATGTAAGTCAGGCTACAATACTGAGGCTATAAAAGCCTTCTACAAACGACAACAGATGGATGGAATACAGTTCCGCTTTCCGCAGAGTATCGTCAAGAACGTGTGATATTTAGCGGAATTCCGTAAACAACTGGAGCGGCGCCAATCAGCGACGGCAGACGACAGAAATCACGACACTCCGCCAGAGGGCGGCATATATCGTCCCCAGTCTTGGCTGCGAGCCAACAACGCAGTAATTTATCGGTGAAGCGGTCTATGTCCTTGTCTGTTACATCCCAGAGGTTGGCTATCACACATGGACTGAAACAGGGAAACCCTTCACTTCAACACTCTTGTAGCTGTATATACGATACAAGATATCGCCATTACTCTCACGGTCTTCTATTAATTCATCTACTTTTTAATTTTTTTTTATATTGTTGAGAAAGACAAATCGATTTAATTTATAATAATGATAAATAAAATAATACTAATAATAACATAATAAGATTAAAAAAAAAACAACAGTCATGATGAAAAACGTACCATCCGGCTAAGAAGTAGTTGAGAATTAATCCGCTGGCCTCCAGATTGCCATGGACGGTGAGCCTGCCGCTGCTGCAGCCCATGAGCAACACACAGGCTCGGCATTGCAGTGTCTGGATCATCTCGCCGGAGATGTAGCGGCTCCCTCCGCCGTGGCCACAGTAACTGGCAGAAGGAAAACGAGCAGAGCATGCGCATGATTCGAAAATGAAGAAAGTCAGAATGACAAGACTGTTTACGAAGCCATGCATAGTCCTCGTATGTCGAATTTCTTGGTGCGTTGAGTGTATGACATGTTTTGTCCAACTGCGTCAGCGATTTGAAAGAACCAATCAAACAAAAATGACCGTCTCTGAGTGGCTTAAAATTGATTTTCATTACCATATGAACATTCAATGCTTATAGTCAAACTGATAGTAGTCCCTTGCAATTACACTTGTGTTTGACATCGCATTTAAAACAAAATTTGTATGCAAATAATAAGTGTATAAGTTGCATACATGAACAGATCGTGCTTAGACAAAGCATCGGAGTATTCTTCTACCGTTGGCACTTTTCCTGTAATGCCCGACCATCCTTTCTGTCTGAAAGAAAAACGTAATACGAAATCGGCATGTGACCCAGAAGGTCTTTACCGTCTAAACAGATAATGTTTTGTTCTCATCAGTACCATTAATGCTATAAAATATAAGGCATTTTCAGAATATCAGAACGCTGGCTAATTACGGTAAAAAATCTTTTCAGTTTCTTTTTAAATAAAAAAAAACTAAGAAATTACTTGGAAAACGTTGCAGCAAATTTTTCTTCAGTGCTGGGAAGATTGCTCTCCGGGTTGAGCACATAGTACGCCTTGGTAGGATTGACACCCTGCTGTAGCACTGACGTATTGTCCAGGTTTTGCAGGTGGAACAACGAACGCAGGAAGTACAGGCTCGGTACTCGCGACACAGTGTGTGACCTCAGGAACGTCAGGCTCTCCCAAGGCAAATGCTGAACACTCTAAAGTATGGATCGAATCCAAACTAACGATCAAAATCATCTCGAAACCCTAAAAAAAGCTAAATTCCTTCTAAAATCAAAGGCTTGAATAATCTCATACGGTTTCAAGAATTATTTGCACTATTTTTTTGTTTAAATGAATCGCTTAACTACAGCCTTACCCTGTCAAGAATGAGGACCACGGGCAGACGAGTAGCCGCTTTTAGATTCAATTCCTTGCCGAGACGTCGAAGTCTCTTGACGCATGCATCCACGAGTTTCTCAGCCTCGCGAGGCCGTGTCATGCCCTGCTCCAGCACCGAGCACAGTACTGCGATGAGTTCTCTGTCGCTCAGTAAATGGGAGGCATTCAAGGCAGCCTGGAAGAGAAGGAGTCGAATTCCCACGCAACACTGCTGGAACCTCCCATTGTTACCTTCGTACTCCAGTCCTTATATGATATCATAACTAGTGTTTCTCAACGAGCCCTGGTTAAATGAGTCCCAACCAAAGCAATCAGGTTCCAAACTCACGACCATAATGTCACCAATTTTTTACAACCTTTTATTTAGCACGAACATTTCGAGAAATTAAAACATATTTTTTAAAGATAATTTTGTGTACCTTCACCAATTGGCGAACCTTTAACGCAACGTTTTCGTCTTTCTGAAAATCAAAGTCACTGGCCATTTCTTGCAGTAGATCTTCCGTGGCTTTACCAAGGTTGTATTGATCTTGTTGGTTGGATGGTTGGCCTACCAATAAACACCTCCAGCAAGCCAACCAGTATCCATCCACATCAGACAACAGTTCCTGTGAACAAAAGAGCGTATACTTAATTGTTTTGTACATTATAAACTAATTTTTCTCTCCATTTTTGTGTTTTATTAGTTTGCACTTTAAGGGGAAATGTTGTAATGATAGACCCGGAATAGCGGCAACTTTCAATTCTGTTTTTTTATTGTTTTGTGTTTCTCAGACATGCGCATTAACCTTAAGCCGTTCGTCGAGCTTCCGGCGCTTGGACCACCACTCCACGGACTCCGTGATCTGCATGCTGTTCTGACTCTCATCCATAATAGCCTGGAATTCCCCGAGTATTTTCTGCCCCTTGCTTGACGAGAAGCCAGGCATTCTCTGCACAATCCCACACAAGCCTGGCGCGCTTTGACCAGGGCAGCGTCCCAGGCTTCCGGTATTCTGTAACTGGGCTATGTACATATCGCCGCTCTCTTTCGCTGGGCTTGTTAGTACACTTATCTGGCACACCGTCCAGCCTGGATCACGCATGAAAAGAAATAACTAATCAATATGTGTGGATTTCTTTATTTTATAGTTATTTATTTTAATATTTGCTTTCAGGGAAACAATTTATTTTGACTAAACAAGCATTTATTAAATTCTGTAAAATGTAGTTATGTAAAATGTAGTTATTTATTAACAGCAAGCCACGTGTTACTTCGTAACACACTGAAATCTTACTAAATGCGGAGCGATAAAAGTATGCTTATCGAGGAGAGAAGAAGGTAGTAAAAAATGAATAATCAAGATTTGATAACGTATGACTGGTACCTTTGGGAAGAACGTTGGCTGCTGCTTCAATATCCTCCACTGTCTTGTTAAAGGCTAGGATTCCACTCATGTGGGTTAATTTTTCTCTTATGGATGGAGATTTTTTATCGGTGAGGCCAAGATTTTCTACACCTTTAGTTATGTCATTTTCTGGAGACTCCTTGCCAAGTTTCCTACATTAAAAGCAAACCATACTTAAAGTCAAAAAATCCTATCTTCTTGTGCGTAGTAAAAATATTTAATTGCAATATCTGAAGTTTAAAAGGCGAAACGACGGAAATTTTTTCGGTACCTGAGTCTTTTGCTGATGTGGAGGAGGGCGTTATGCCTAAAGACGACAGAGTGAGCCTCGGTGAGATAGTAGATGGCCTCATGCGTGTTGTTCTCCTGCGCGCACAACACCGCTAATGCCTGACATACCTTCAAAAGAAATGTCGATGCCTCTGTGTTCATTTTGATCAATTGATTAATACTGAAAATGCAACAGATCAACATCTATTACATAGATAAATAGTAGATTTTCACTTTTATCTTTGTAATGATGATATTGAATTAAAGTTTTTAATCAGTCGCCCCTTTTTCAAAATTTTTAAGGGTCTAGACTAAAACTTCAGAAAAATACACCATTGTTATTTATTTTAGTTTTTACAGTTTGCAAATTGTAAATTTTTGGATCTTTGTTGCAGGTATGTGAACGAGATTTACTTGTCTGTAGGGTATTGAGGGTGGATTCCTCGACAACATCCGTAGGGTCTGGCACAGGTAGCGCTTCAGGCTTTCCGGCTCACTGATTGGCAGTTTCTTATCACGTGACTTTGGATATTCAGTGTTTGTGCCCCTTGCGTCATCTCCTACGGCGGCCATCTTGTATGACGTCGTCACAAATTGTTGTCTGACAGTAGACGGAGTATTTGAGGTATCTGAAAGAACAACAGAACTGTAATAATTATTCGTTTTGATAATAATAAATAGGCTAAATACTTCTCAAGTATGATGTTCATAAATACACTGGAAAATTGTAATGCAGCACATGCAAGCACAGAGCAAGTGTATCTACAGTTTTACTTCGTATTTAAGATTCACATAATCTTGACAATCTGTGAAAAATTCGCAAAGATAAAGCCCAAAATAAAATGAAACAGGGAAAAATAAAGAAACCTTGAACTTGTAGGGCATTCCTGATTGGCGTTCCCTGTTCTTTGATCTCTCCGCCACGGACCTTTGTCACAGAAGGTTGACATTTCGTCTTCAGTTTCGTTTTCCTGGGAACTTCCACCCCACTTTCACTTTTACCTTGTTTATCTTTACCAAACTGTTTCTTTGATTTTTGTGGGGCTGACGGCAAAATTACTGTGTTTTCATCATCGCTGTTGGTCCTCGGAAGTTCTATTTCATCATCAGATATTGTCGCGTCCCAACCTTTTCTGGGCAAGTCTTTTCGTGTAATATCGACTTCCATCAATTCACCCTCAGAATTTTCACGGCTAACTTCTTCAACTGATATATCTCCAACTTTGCAGGTTCCGTCTGTGACTCTGTCACCAATTCTAGCCAATTCCACACCGATTTCTGGCTCCTCTAATCGAGGCTGCGACAAATCAAATTGATCCTCGCCGCTTTCACTGCATGCCCTGATTACTGGACTCGCAATCTGGTAACTCCTATGTAATGGCGGGAAATCTTCCGCTTGCAGCGACATCTGGTGCAAACTGCTCTCATCCGAAACAGAATCAGTCTCTGGGTAAAATAATGATATATTAAGCGACCTGTTTTCATCTGACTCATCCCAGTCATCCTCGCGCTGATCTTCCATTTTCGTCCTTGACCTCGTAACACGAGAAACCTCGTGAACTATTGACTTTTCTTTTGTAACATTGGTTTGTACACGCCGGCTCGGTTTATACACACAACTATTCTTTTGTGCGCTGTAAGAAATATCATGCTTGAATGATGCGGACACAGGTTCCAGGTTTTTCACATTTCGGGATGCACTGATGACCGGTGTGTTTTCTTTCTCATGCTTAACGACTTTAGTAAAGCTCGCATCCTTTGGCAAAAGACGACCCAAGTCCTCCTCGTTCCCTCGCATTGTATTGCAAACACTGGTTTGCAAGTTTGTAATTGGAGGTGTTCTGCTCGGTGTGAACGTCACTGGCGAGACGTCACCCACGTCACTATGAACAGCCAAACTCTCCATTTTCTCTGCACTCAGCCGTTTTTCCCTCGCGTCGCAGCCAAAGTCCGTACGTTTTGTTTCTCTGACGTTTCTTGACGTTGACGTTTTCGGGCGTGACGCCACAGCGACATTCTTCTTGCGACCGCGCTTGGGCCTTTCAGGTGTTTCAGAATCCGAGCAAATGAATTCGAAGACATTTTCAGTCACATCTTCTTTCTTGGAAATCGCTTTGTTGGGTGCAGTTTTCATTTGGAAATCTGTCTGCAGAACACGATCAGGGCTGTTGAGAACGTCGCTTTCTTTTAAAGCTTCACCCGCATTTGCCTCCTTTTCCTGCTTGCTCCTGCCTCGCCTCGTCGTACAGGGAACATTGTTGGTTGTCGGTTTGGCTTTGCTCGATTTCGCTGTCCGCTGAGTTCGTTTTACTTTGAGGGGGGTCTGAAGTATTTCGTCATCACTATCACTGTTAAATATCAAAGTGCCCTTGCGGTTTGCGGCACCAAATCCTTCTGAACAGAATGTGGCAACCTTTTGAAACGATGCCCTATTTATATCTGGATCGGATGGTTTAGAAATTCGATGTGTCGATTTTTTTGTTTTTCTTTGCAAAGTTTGCGAAACTGACGGTGGTAAATCCGGCGACTCGGTATCTTTGTAGATTGAAAACTTTGGCTCTGGTTTATCTTCTAAAATATTTTTTCTCGGAATCGCGGATCTGGCTCCTTGTTTTCCTTTACCTGTGGCCTTACTACTCTTGACCGTTACTTTACTTGCAGAAACTCGGTACGTCGATGACATTTTTGCAGCGGCGCTCGTTGAAGCCTTGGATTTCATTTCTCTGATCGGTTCTGCCGCTACTCCTGAAGGAGTCTTGTCGTGCCATACTTCTGTGTTACTCTGTATCGGCACGGTCGAAAAATCAGACGTGGTTTCATTTCGAGAGGGTGGACTGTCATCATCGTTCAGAACAGTAGGCGTTTCCGTGGTAACAAAGGTGATAGCTCCACCTCCTTTCTTTTTCTTCACTGGTGCGTCGACGCGTGATTGGCTCTTTTTGTCAGCCAATGGGGTACTTACTAGCCCTAAATTATCGCTCGCTAAATTAATTTTACTGATCTCCGCACAGATTGATTCCAAAATGCTCTGATCATTGCACTTCGGCCACGGCAAAGAGGGTACACTATCCAGATAGCCGGCCTCCGCCATGTTTACATGTGACGTCACCATCCAAGGGTGAAGGTCAAGATCGAGGCAACTTTGCATCCGCTTGGTCCATTCCCTATGCATATGAATGTCAAGGTCAATTAGCGCCATAAACGTCATAAGCTTACAGCTCTCGATAAAGATGTCATGCAGTGAAGACGGTTTGATGTCAAAGTTTTGTGAAAAACCTTGAGATGACACATGGCTGCCTGAGGAAGTGTTTGTGAAGGACCTGAGCTGCTTCTTCAAATGGACACTGCCGACGTGTGACAGCTTGTTGAATTGGCAGAATATTTCATTGAGGTAATGCCTGGACTCTTTATACTTCCCCTATAAAATCAAAGTGAACAGTTGAAAATATTTAACTTTTTTTACAACGATTATTGCAGTAATATCAAGTATCAAGTGGACAATATTGAAAATGAGAGTGTCACGTGGTTGCAAAAAACAACTTCGCAATTGATCAAAAGATTTAAAAATTTCCAGTTGCACATGACTAGTATATGCACATGCATATTCCACATTCAAGAGATTTTTAAAAAACACCAGTTTTTGATGAGCCACTTAGAACCTAATTATTCTAAACTACATTTAAAGAATAATGTAATATTTAAGCAATAAATATGTGAAAAACATCTTTTGGAAGAAGCTGCCAAAATAGATTACCTGCATGAGGTAGAGCTCAGCGTAGCACATGACATAAAACAAGCTGATGTATATGACTTGTACGTCACTGCATTCTACGCAATCACAGCCTTTGGAATGTTGCCAAAATTCAGGCAGATGAATCTGTAGTTTCTTGTGTTTTGGTGAAGCCGGAGAATCCACTGCTGCTTTTTCTCCTAGCATTGGGAAACAATTTTATTTTATTTTACAGGAGAACCTCGTTTACTTGAACACGATTAACTCAAATTCCCGGTTAACTCGAACACTTTTTCAAGTCCCGACTTTTTTTTACCTATACGAGCCTTAGAAATTCCCGGTTAACTCGTAGTTTTTGCAACTCACACTAGTTTGGACGGAGAAAAAAAATTGTGCTCAAAATGAGTGACAAAAACACGCACAATTCCAATCTTTTCGGAGTTGAAAACTTCTGATGATCACGGTAAATCTTCAAATAACAACTGAATTTAATCTTCAAATTATCGTGATTGAGTCAAACCAAAAGCCACTAATATCTTTTTATGGTGAAATATTCCGTACAAATTTGAGTCCCTTTAAACGAGTCTGTATTTGGTTTCACTTTTATTGAGAAATCTTTTGAAATAATTTATAATTTATTTGACTATTATGTCTCAACTGACTGTTTTAAGCCCGCTAATAAATGTTCTTCGCATTCTCAAAAAAGCACGCCAATTTCTTCTATTTACCCAACAACAAAAGGCGGTCCTCGTAGTCTAATGGCTTGGTCTTTATTTCAAACTGTCCCCGTTTTGGTGTCGCAACATTGTGGCTTTCCCCGCCCTTATTTCCTGTTGCGGTAGATTCTGTGATGTTCTCCACGGTTCCGGTTTCCGGTGTTGGCACTTGTTGGGAGTGTAAGATGTAATGCACCGCGTGTAAGTGGGCCGTAGAATCTTGGAATTTTCCGCTCACATTACTCAGCCTCGCTAACAGTAAGTGAAATTGAGCTAATCTGAAATGAGGCAACGAGTGAAATTGAGCTAATCTGAAATGAGGCAACGAGTGAAATTGAGCTAATCTGAAATGAGGACTGTCGATTGTTCAAATACTAATTACATTCTTAATTTGGATCATAAACCGAAATGAAACCATGACGTCACTAATGTCGTGAATTTCATACGAAAAATGTTAATATTTATACAATCGGATTCCAGCACTTTTTGAAAATAAGTCCACAGCATGCATGGTCCATTGTACGCTGACGCATGCAAAATATTCAAGCTGTGCTTACATATGGCACTTTGTTCAACTCATACACTGAACAACAGGCAGACCTTCTGAAAAATATTTAGGTCTAAATATTACAGTAAGCTTAGTCTACTTCACTTGAAGCTCATACCTTTTAGACAAGTGAAACGTCTGCGCAATGAGAAGCCCCATACTTAAGTGTGTTCTCGCCTCGCGGGCGTCACCGATTTGGCAAAATATCGACCCCACCTCCGCAAATGTATCCAGCAACTCGCACATCAGATACCATTTCTCTGACAGATTCTCTAAAAGGAAGGAAGACGTTACCGCTCAAGAGGTGATTCAAAGAGGGAGGGACAGACGGACAGAGAAAGCAAGAGACATAGAGAGAGGGGAGAGTGAGGTTGGGATAGAGAAAGGGCAGGGCGGAAGGGGGAGGCAGTAAGGACAGTGAAGGGGAAAACGGATCGAGGGTGATGGAAGGAGGATGAAAGGGAAGAGAGAGATAGAGAGAGAGAGAGAGAGAGAGAGAGAGAGAGAGAGAGAGAGAGAGAGAGAGAGAGAGAGAGAGAGAGAGAGAGAGAGAGACAGAGAGAGAGAGAGAGAGAGAGAGAGAGACAGACAGACAGACAGACAGACAGAAGTGTAATCCGAGTGTGACTTTTATCACTACACTTTCTTTGACTTGACCTGCTTTTATCAAATCTGATTAGCAAAAACTTCCGCACAACGAGTTCACTATCCGACCGTGAAAACAATTTATGTGGAAAGTTCTCTGTACTCTATGCTTGTTTACGTGACCAGATTATCAGGGCCTCACCTACGTATGTATTACGTGGGAATTTTGTCTTAAATAACGTATTTATAACGTTCAATATTTAAAAATATACACCAGAAACACAACAATAATAAACAATTTCCAGTTGTTGTTGTTGTCTTTTTTGTGTTCTGTTTTCAGGGGGGAGGCTTTTCGTCTGAATGTACGTGTCTATGACTGATGACTTTGCGTGTGACACACACACCTGCCGCGGGTTGGGTGGTATCTACAGGACTAATGAAACAGCTCCCTAGCGTCGAGTTGACAACGCCGCAGATAGAGCGCACACCGAGTACCATCACCTCCATCGCTAGCTCCTCCGTCAACGTCGCTACAACAGGGGGGTGCCAAAGTGCGTATTATGAGACCATTCGCAAATAACCACGCAACAATATGTATCACGTGACCGTTGTTAATCAATCACAACAGGAGGCGCCACACTGCGAGTCACGTGACCGTTTCTAGCCAATCACGCAACAATGTGTCAAGTGACCGTTGTCAGCCAATCACGCAACAATGCGTTGTCAACCAATCGAAAATTAAAACTGGATCAAATTCCATTCTTGGTTGGCAGATTTAAGACTGTAATGACTAAACACATGGAATACATATATTTTTTTCGTCTTTTTATTAATATTATACATACAGTTATTTATGTATGTTGTTTCTTTTCAACTGATATGAGCTCATAAATGTCATGGAACAACCTTTATCTGAGTTGCAACCACTAAGTAATATGTAATATAATCATGACGTCAGACAATAATTATTTAGTCGTTGATTCACCTGAATTCCAGAAGGACTTGGGCAGCGAGGCATAGCGTGCATGCACCCTGCGAATGTAGCCCTCAAGTTCCAGGTCCTCTTTAGTTCTCTGGCGTTTGTGAGTTTTCTTCAAGCTGATGGAGTGCTGCAAGGTGCTGAAGCCCTCATCCACCTGAGCAAAATATGACAAACGTGATCCATGGAAGACTAGTTTCCATAAAGGTCTGGCTTAAAGCCAGAAGAATATCTCAAGAAGAAAAACCGCCTAAAACGCAGTTCATGGGAATGATCAATATGTATATCATTGCCATGCATGTTTGGTCCAGAGCGCAAAGCTACCCTTGTCACTAGGGGTCCTATGGTACCAGCCTCTGAATTCCTGGGTCCCGGGTCAACATCTTGGGTTTCAAAAATTTTCCTTGACAAAAAATCAGTTTTGTTGCAATGTACAAAATCTCGTTTGCTGACTTTCTTTGTTACA
This sequence comes from Protula sp. h YS-2021, assembly GCA_949752745.1. Lineage (NCBI taxonomy): Eukaryota > Metazoa > Annelida > Polychaeta > Sabellida > Serpulidae > Protula > Protula sp. h YS-2021. Next base: position 20,420,935 of record OX457031.1, on the reverse strand, counting down.
CAAACTACACGTACCTATCACTGTTTAAGGAATCAAAGCATTATTAAGGAGATGTTGTCTTTTTTCTGAGGCTCTGAGTCAATTTTCATGGATCTCCAGAACCGCAGAACCCCGTTACCTCTATGTCCCATCTGATATAAGATACTAAAATATTCATTCTTAAGCTGATTCTTAATTCTTCTCTGTAACTGCTTCACGTCGACACAGTGTGAAAAATATTGTTGGAAATAAATACGTAATTCCTTAATCAGCCTGATACAATTTCGACCATTTTCTTGACTGACTGATATTAAAAAAAAGACGAAAGAAAGAAAGAAAGAAAAAGGTTAACACGATAATTGCCTATTGATATCTTTATTGATAGCAATAATAAAGTAGGTGCTTAACCTTCGATTTCAAATAACTTAAAACAACTTACTTTGTTCAGCAGCAATTGTGTTTCGGCCTTGACCGCTATCAAGTAAATATACTCTGTGCTACTCAGTATTTTGTCCGATTTGCTGTCTCCGCGCTGGGCCCAGTCCTCAGCCGCACGTATAAAAACCATGGCAACAGCGGGTTGTTTCTGTGTGTTGAGAGCCAGGGCGAGGTAGGTGACGGCACGGAAATACGCGCTGTGTACGCTGTGTCGAGAGGCCAGTGGCAACACCATGGACAGCACCTCACACATCTCTTTAAACTGAAAATGATTGTTTTAATACGCGAAAATATTAGTACTGATATATCAATAGCGGATAGTTACAGTAAAAATAGCGTTTTCTTTGACATAACAACAGCACAGAAACCTAACCAAGAAAAGTCTTGATGCACTGATGATCATATTTCTATTTACTACTACAAAAGGAAGGAGACTGAAAAATATTGAGCACAGGATGAACTAAAGTAGTGTGCATAGCCCACATATTCCCCACAGGCCCCCCATCAGTTAAACACGGCCATCAATAGTCAATGAAGAGCTGAAATTTTCTAAGTCCAGCTGGTCCATTTTCCTTGGCCGGACCTGGCCCATTTAAAATACCGATCTGTGTTTGCTCCCATAGAAGCTACAAACCAAGTTTCATGAAAATCCTTGCAGGAGTTTTTAAGTTATCATGTTAACAAGCTCTTGATGACAGACCGACAGACCGACCGACCGACAGACCGACACGAGGTCGATCGCATATATTCCCCACAGGGTCTACCAGTGGGGAATAAATGATACTGATCATAAGGGAGGGTTATAGTTCAGGAGTGGTCCCATTCATGACTATGACTGTATTGTGTACGAGACTCCAGACATTTTTACATCGTTCAAAGTTCGCCGTTCTTCCGTGCAAATTGTTCCAAAGATTAAACCTATTTACTAATTTCTTACGAGTACTCAGTATATACGCATATCTGTTTCCCGGTGAGAGATTCCTGGTTCTTCATATAAGACTAAGTTCAACAGCTTCCGATGTTGACTTTGGCTACAACTTTCACCAACGAGTTATTTTATTATTTTTTTTTTTTGTATGTCTTAATGTCTGAAAGACTACCCACGTACCGACGCCTACACATATACTGCCAGATCTAACTAGAGTGGATTTCCCTGTACTATAGAGTGGATGTCCGTGTACCACAAAAATAATTTTCACTCAGGCCCCTCGTTTTTCATTGTAAATGTGTGAATAAATTTGCAGAGAGGCGTTTCCACACTGGCCCCGCACATAAACATATACCCAAGTTCCAGAATTTTTACACTTACACTCAGCTGAGTTGTTTTCGGTCTACGTCCTGTATTTAGTCAGTAATGCGTTTCTGCTACGCACTTTTGAGGTCATTTATCTTCCTGGCTTTACTGTAATTAACTTCGCCAGTTTATTGTATTCTTGTGGTATTTTATTATGCTACGTCTTTTGCTATAGTTAGCACACCTCGACGCAATTAACTACCAGCGGTTAACAGAATCTTAACTCGAGCACAACGGCAATGTCTGGAGACATTTCTGGATATATCATTCTCTATCAGATTCCAGGATGTCCCATTACCACCAACCACCGCCATCAGCCTTAACCGTAAGTGAAGGCGCATAGAGATTCAGTTCATAATTTAAATTTAAATGACATTAAATATCGTGATTAAAAGATATATTTTTACGGAAAGAGTTTCACTTTCAATTTAATTAAAAATGCTTTTATCGAAATTTCTAAAAAAAAATGTCTTACCCTGAGTGAAAGTCTAAAAATAGTAGCTAAGAGCATCATGGCATCGACAGACTCCCGAACATCGTGAAATGACGCGTCTTTTACGTCATCTGAATCCCACTGTTGGCAGTTGACCAGTCTTTTCCAGGCCTCTAAAGCTTTCACTGCTGGTTCTTGAAAAATCTTCTCGGCGTCTTCAAAATCAAATAAGGCACCAAGCCAGTTATTCTGCCTTTTCCATTGACTTTTGTCTACGATATTTCACTGGTATTTAATTAGTGAGCGTCTTTACATTTATTTGTATTACAGAGCAATTTTGACACATAATGAAATGTTTCTAGAATAGATCTAAGATTTCACAAATCCTCCTGTTCTATGATCTTTAAACAACTTTCAAATTATAAAAACTCCAGTAAGACCAAATAAAAAATATTAAAGGCAGCTTCCGAAAAAAGTCTGAGTGACAGCCCCTTAGAATTTCGACATAGTCACATTTCATGGTCTCTCAAAGCCCCGGTTACTGATCACCAAAATGTAATGTAAACTTTCTACTCAATGTGTCCACTGATATGGCAATGAGCGTACATATGGGTGTGCAGCTTTTGTAGAGGTCATCTTCTTCTATCTCGTCTGTTTGGGCATCGTTGGCTCCTCGGTGTCCTTCCACTTTCTTCCTTCTCTGCTTCCGTTCCTCACAAACTTTCTTCATCTACGTAAAACATGTGCAGATAGAGACGAATGCCGGAGATCAGCCCCCCCCCCCCGCCCGCCGGAAAAAAACACCCCATGAGAACCACATTTTAGGTAACTGCAAGACAACTGCAAGCTGGAACGAGCTGGAATCGTCAGAAATATATTTGTTAAAGTGATAAGGGGCCGGGTGGGGGGTGGGGGGGGGATAACAACGGCTTTGTTTGGGGTCATGAATCTGAACAGGTCAGAATTAATCAACAAAACTTCAGTACAGGTAGAGACGTTCTCTTTTTTTTAAGGATATCATTCAATTACATATAAAACTGATTTCGGACAGCACATGGCTTTTTTTTCAAAGACTTTTTTCATACATTAACAGACAGCGACATATACACAATTTCGTTGCTTAGGAAAAGTTGACAAGTTTCACAAATACTTCCAACAATTCTTGTTTCATGTTTACTTCATTCTTTGTGAGGGTAATGCTAAATTTAGAACAACATCGTGACTCCGTAAACAGATCTTTGGTGAAGAAACAAGTGAAAAGCTTTTTCTTTCTTTCTCACAAAATTCCAAGCTTATTGTGTATCGATAATTGGAGGAAACACAGCTGTCAAGTAACTTCACATTAAAGCGTTTGCAATTTGCGCTTGAATTGACTGTTTGAGTTATTTAATTGTGAATTTAACCTGCAAGACATCGACATCTTTGACAACGTAAAGTAAAATGTAGGCCTTGGCCAATGTGTCCAGCAGAGGCAGAGGTACGGCATCGCCCAAAGAGGCCTCTGTCTTTTTCAAAATCACGAGTGCTTGTTCACAAACTGATTCCGCGGTTCTAAAATAAATAAACAAATAAGTTAAAAAAAACAGAAATTTTATTAATTGTTTTGACAATACCATGAATGCTACTATAATATAAGTGTATTTTTGTGCCCCCCCCCAAAAAAAAATGTTATAAGCGTCAACATCTTTATTCAGCTTTCTATTTCTTTGTTTTGACGTATATAATACCGTACAGACATCCGAATGAAGAAATTCGTACGACTGCGGCAACGACACACTTTTCTACAAATTGTAGCTTTCTTAGCGCCTCTGCATACAAACACACAGCATACAGTACACCTACTTTCAGTGTCACTGTATCCTTTTTTAAATTCTCAACTACTTACTCATTGTTGTGTTCTCTGCGCTTTCGCCATAGCAGCTCACTTTTATCGAGTAGAATTCGGGCCTTCTCAACCGGCATGCACTCCACGTGCCGAATGTATTCCTCTACTACACATAACCTGGCCTCAAAGCTTGCACTGCTGAAATAAAAAAAATACACAAAAAATGTATCCCTCTATTACACACAATCTGGCCTCAAAGCTTGCACTACTGAAATCAGATAATAAGCCTTAACTGGGTGGCGCGTTAACTGAACTGAATTCCTGAACTTCTGAGCGGAAATGACTCGCTTGCACAAAAAATAGAAGCAATTCATCAGCTCCCCCCCCCGCCCCCCTAAAGGATGGTAATGTGAAGGCACTGGAATCTGAACAAGATGCTAAAACATGTATCTAAACGGTTTCCTACGTTCCAGTATATAGATCCAGGAGGTCAAAAATAAGGTCACGATTGCAAAAGTTTCAAAGATACAAAGACTGAAACCAACCAGTCGGCCAGTCGGGTTGGTTGAGACAGCCGACTAGAACAATTGCTAGTCGGTTAACCATATTTCACGTAATTACCCACAAATAATGAGAGAAATTAAACTACCTACAAAGAAAAGTGATTTTACTCGGGTCACTTTAACCTTTAAAGAAAAAGCAACGGTGCTTTCGATATAAAACAGCTGACCGCAGGAGAGGTATGTCTGTTGTGTATAAACACAAAACTGATAGTTTTTTTTTTTCAAAATTAGTTCCCCAACATAATATTATTAAGTTTTATTTTCGAGGAATCGCCAGTGGATCCTGCAGAAAAAAGGGCGTATCGCACAATATACCGAACCGCCGTAGAGGCTGGTTGTTGACGAACAACGGCAAGGGTCCGGAATCCGTTCCCCTTTACGCATCTCGCTTTTAGAGCGGCAGTCCTCCATACATCAGAGCACAATCAACCAATTTCTAATGGTTTTCAAGATTCAGGACATCAAAATTTAAGGTTACAATGGTATACCTTATGTTACAACAGCTCGGATCTGCGGGAATCAAATGAACAATGGAATCAGGGTCAACACGTAATTTTCCATATGGGGGGATTTTGGCATGGGGGGTTATGCGCGCGGGGGGTTCGGTCCTGGGGGGTTGGTCGGGGGGGTTCGGTCCCGGGAGGTTTGGTCCCGGAGGGTTCTCTCCGGAACCCATGTGTAAGTGTCTAGAATGCGAGAAAAAGGCACTCAAAGTTCTCAAAATGTTGACACAGTCACCGTTGGAAGAACAAACTTAGTGAACTAAGCCAGATTAGAAGACATACGACATTATGACAGAAATATCAAAATCAGTCGTCGATAACTGTAATTTTTAGACTGTGGAATTCTATTCTTTATCTTTAAATCGGGAGAGGGGAGGACCATGGGAATTATTTCTGACTGCAGCAGGTGTCACACGATACAGAATGAATACAACCCACAAGTATCTGTCAACCCCATCCATAACCACTCTCTCGCCGGGGTGCTGTGAAGCTAACAATAGCTTTTGTGTAATCAACTGAACTGAGAAAAAAACTGTCAAGACCATTATGGGGTTGCTGGTAAAGCACACAGAACACATATGCAACACACCAACATGCGGCTAGTCATTCCAAACAACTTTTCTTAAACCGAACCTTTATGACATTGGCCTTCAAAGTCTCCACGATGTTTAATTCACACCAGTATACTAAACTATTTGCAGCATAACAGAATATGAAACAATGATATACTAGACCTTTTGAGTTTAATAACTAACTTGTGCCACAATCCCTTTCATAACAGAGGTTCTACCATTTCAGACCCAGGTTTCTACATATTACATCAGCACTAAATGAATAAATTGCTGACTCTCTTCCATTGGACGTTCATTTTACAGCAGCTACGTCACTTTACGCTTTGGGGACCAATAAAACAATGATTCTGAAATCATCAAGGGCAGCGCTGATATCTTGAGGGTCTTGCCTTTCTACAAACTCAAGATTTCCGATATTCCGTGGGGGGGGGGGGGTCGACACCATTACATGGTGTTCATCCATTTGGTTTACGCGTGATTTGATTGGCCTTTTTATCGTGTTGTGATCTGGCCATGATATTTACTCCCCATCTATTGATTAAGAAAAGAACAAAGGCAAAGCCCCTGCGTCTAAAAAGTCAATAACCCTTCGCACACCTGAGTTCCCAGTGCACAGCACAGTGCGTAAGTCTTTATGGCTCGGTGTATTACACACAGCATAAAACATGAATCACATGGGTGTTATTATAGTACACTCAAGCCGTGTACTGACAGACTATACATTAGCTTGTGTTCGTCTGTACCAGCGATACTTTGCTTGTAAATCGCCTTTTCTTTGGATAAAGTGAATGAAATTTTGGGATATATCTTGGATATTTTTTATAAACTCAAATGGTGAGTTCACAGTAAATCTATATGAAGTGAAATACCCGTTATTTTGAACCACTAGGTTCAGTCATAAGTTCACCTGATTGTTGGTTTTTGACATCAAGCCGGCATTGATCGATAGCTCGCGATTTTAGTATTAGCGTCTGGAGTGGTATTCTGCTCTTTCCTTATGTTTAAGGATGTCCTTATTTTTAAAAATAAGGATAAAAAAGCTATTCTGCTCTATCCTCAAACTTAACAAAGTCTTTTAAAAATAAGGGCAAAAATTTAGGATGAACCATATAATCTGAAGAACAAGGGCGTCCATAAATATAAGGACAGAGCAGAGTACCACTCCTGCTAGTTCTTTTAACTTCCGGCCCCACTTCCCCCTTAACTGCTGACAGATATTTGAGTTTCATTAGGTCTTTTGCGGAATTTCCGTCTTTCGTTTCAAAGACCTTTGTTCTTTTTTTTTTTATACCCACCATCGACTACGATTTTGTTTACACTATCACAGTTGTACGCTACAGATTGCGCCCTTATTTTATCCATATTTTTCTAACCCGTCTACAGAGTGAACCACTGACAGTGATTCCGGTGGAAGGGGCTGTGGGGATATTGTGTATAGTTGCATTAAGCGATTTCACCAACCAGGAAATTTAAATTTGTTCCGCGTACTGGATTTTGTCATTATCTTTCATGGACTTTCTATCCGGCACGCTGTCCAGGATCCATGTTTGATAAACTATCCAGTTTTTGCAGCTACAAAGAAGAGTTATCTGAGCAATCCCGCAGGATTTTTATCTCCCTTCCTCCCTCTCGATCCATGGAAAATCTTTACATTATTGGTGGACAAAGGACATAATGTATTATCATGTAATGAAACGAATTTTTCCTAAAATTATACAGTATTCACAATGGGTTTGGCAATAAGAAAGGCTGATAGACTGACCATGTAAATCGTCTCCACAACTACACTGGACTGTGCTTAACTAGATACCATGTGAAAGCGGATCTCTCGAAAGTTGGAACGAATGTAACGTGTAAAGTTAAGATTCAACGGATTTAATTCCATGTGTGGCTAACATTGCTAAGTTGTCTCTTCAGCTGTAAGTAAAATTTTCTATTTTCGTGTCAACCTTCAAAGTTATTAGTTTCTTTCTGCCATTTCAAAATACCCCAAGGCAAAATTCAATCTGTTAAACTGGTATACAATAAATATTGACTGGCGAGATGTATGCAAATTTGCAACAGCCTTGTTCACCGCGTACGGACGCCATAAACTTACTATTCAAAGGTTATATCACAATTCAGAACCCGATCTTCTTGTTCTTAATAAACCGAGCGTTCGGTGTCGGAGTAGGCTTGCCTAAAAATAAGCATCGCGACAATAAAAAAAAAAAACAATGGCTTGGTCCTTTAATTAAAGCAACACAAAAAACAAACAAACAAACAAACCCCCCCCCCCCCCCAAAAAAAAAAAAATAATAATAATAATAATAATAATAAAAATAAAAAAAATAAAAAAAATAAACAAACAAACAAAACAATGCATGTTTATTTTCATGGAGACAAAAGAAGCAAAAAGTTTTTCCACACCATTCTTCATAGCCGAACCCAGTCGACATTGGCACAGCTACTGGACTTTCTTACACCAGGTTTCGACCCTTAATAGGTATCCGCTGGTCACTCTATCGATTATAAGGATTTTCTAAACTACAGATAATAGATGTTCGCAGACATGAGAGAAGAGACCGAAATTTATTCCCTTTTCCTGTTCAAAGTCTCCTAGCTTCATAACGAAAACACTCGAACAGTATCTGCCATAAGCGAATGAATGCCTGAGAAATGTATGCAGTTTGTACAGCCAAAAACAGAATAAAGAAAAACTTTTTTTTTTTTCGTTTTGAAACAAAAGTTGTTCATTATGGTTATCCTGAAAAGTAATTGATTTTTTGTTTTTCCAAACATGCCGAACAAGAGCGAAGTGGCAAGTAAAATAATCTTCCTTCTGTCGTTTTCACACAGCAAGCTGTGAACTGTTTCATACTTTAATTTCTTTCCTGCAATCCTTTTATATTAGTCATATTTATATATGTCAATGTAAATTCCAAGAAATGTCATCAAGACATTGGGACACCTTGTTATTTAAAATAAGAATCTGTCAAACAAATGGGAATTTAGATATTTTTTTGTTCCGGGCGAAATAAGGCAGTACAGTATAGACAAAACGAGTTTATTCAGGAATAGACTCACGATTGTAAGTGCCACTAAAATATAGAGTATTATGGACGTTGAGTTGTCGTTAGTCTATTCCGGAATAGACTAACATTGAAAACAGTGCGGTATTTCGCTAATAACGAAAAATATCTGAATTCATACTTGGCTTGATTCATTCGTATTTTAAATAATAAGACATTTTGGATTTCATATTACGAGTTGTTGGTCCAAATACTTGCATCTTTCAACAATCGAGACTTTCATATTCCGTTGTGTTTATGAATTTACAACTATTTTGTTTAACTCGGCATGACAGCGGCAATAATTGAATGATAAGCACAGTCACGCAATGCTATCTGTTGATAGTGTCTTCTTCTTCTTAACAACTTCTTGACTGAAATGTATTCGCGTGTTCATCGTTTTTCTTAAAGACGAGATATTGAAGTCAAAAAATTATTTAAATATTTGTCTAATAACTGTCCAATAAAACGTTACAAACTATGACATGCATCAGTTGTAAGGAATGGCAGTAATTAAATTGAAATGAGGGCAGCTAATTGAACACCGTTTTGGTACAGTGGATATGCTAAGGAAAATATGCAATTAGCTGGTAATATTTTGAATTTATGCAGTTGCCTGGTTCGTCTGTTTTACTTTTATGATATTGTGAAACGATTTGCCATCTGTGTAAAATAGTTACTTCCACTAAGATTTACAGTTAATACAACTCGCAAAATAGTAGCTGTCAAAAAGTTTGACCCTAATGGGAAATTTCTAGAATATATACAACTCGTTTACAGACCTCTAATATGTCGCTAAAACTCGACAACAAACACATTTCTTATTACTGAGCAAAAAAAAAAAAAAAAAAAAAAGTCTTACGGAGAAGGGTCAAATACTATATCAAACCGTTACTTCATACAGGTGGTCAAGGAGGAGATGGGTGCAAAAATACGCTGTGCGAGGGCGAAATGCTCAGCTCTTATCGAGCAAGGGGGCGTGAATACTTAAATAAAAGCCTTACTTGAAATCACCACTTCACTGAAGAACGCGATAAAAACCACGACTTAACAACAGTGCTATTGATCTATTGTCTCCTCTAGACAGGGTGATGTTTTTTTTTATCGTGTGACACTTTGGTCACTTATCGTCTTGTCATGTCGAATGCATTGCTTTTGATTATCAGTGTGCACAGAGCTTAACATGCGCGCTCTTGGTGCTGGTTTTTATTGCCATAAAAACAAACGTTAACGGCTTGCAGAGGTTTTTGTTAATTAATGTTACATTATTCTGGACTTATATCACATAAACACTAAGTAGCTTCCTTTGTATGCAGAAAGCATACGTACATTCGATTGTATTAAGTAATCTGTGTGCATAATTATTGACGTCACACAATAACTGTAACTTAGCTTCCTCACTGCCCCTCCCCCACGTTCCGTGTGTAGGTAAAATATGAATGCCAACCCCACCCCCTCCGCCTCGGTGAAATGCACAAGATTGGCATAAACAGGCTTCTAAATACCCACACAGGCATGAACCCCCCACGAATCCCGCATTGTAAGTACCTAGTGCATCAAGGAAGTCATTGACTGCTCTGAAGAACCAGAAAGAAATATCAATCATCTGAAATATTTGGCCTTTTAGTGAGCAAAAACCCACGGTTGTTTGCCTAAAGTAAAATAAATCATGTGTATCGAAAGGATTTTCCCACATGAAATTCTAAAACTGTCAGTTGCCAAAGTTTGGAGTGTATGCAATGAGTAGATCTGGCAGAGTAAATGGGTAACTCTCTTGCTAGCACCATATAGAACACGGCTAAAGTGCCAAGTACATTCTGACGCAAATGCCAGCGTAAAGCGAACATCAGACGTTAGTAAATAGGAAAGGATCACAAGGAAAAGTTGGGGGAGAATATAGATTGGTGTTCGGATTGCTATCCCTCGCTTACAGGAGTCTGACAGGGAACAAATTCTTCTTATCGGTAAAAATTCCATTAATCGAAATGAAAAGCTGCACTGATTTTGTCATTTCTAACGCAGCACTTAGAGTTGGCATTTGGAGTAATCAATATTCTCATTAGTATTCTTATTCTCTTTTTTAAGGAGTGAAACTTGTACTCGGTTTTGTTTAAACCGATGGTTCTCTGCTAAAAGCTACAGCCGACAAATACTACTACTACTACTGCTTCTAACAACAACAGCATTATCATCATCAGTAGTAGTAGCAGTTATAGGTATTTTGCATACTTACTCTGTAAGGCAACAGAAGGCGGAGAAAGAAGCTCATGTCTTCAAATATTATCTAACTTGAATGCGTAAAGCTCAATTAGATAGTGGGCACCCTTTATGTCTCTCAACTCAAAATTAACACTGAAATATACTGAAGAGAAGCTACTACATTGTTAACCTGTTAATGAAATGGATCTATAGTTTCACCCCAACAGCACAGCGCACAGAGTAAAATAACTGATTTTAGTAAAGACTGATTTGAAATCACGATATAACATTAGTTGTGGTATTCTTAACAAGGTCTTTCTTTGAAGTATTGGTATACATTAATAACGAGGCTGTTCGAAACAGGCGTTGAACAACGTCAGATCTAGTAACCACGAAGAAAATCGTTATAACCCTACAGCCTGTTTTACAGCCATTACAATAATCAATGAGAAACAAATGTTAAGATTGGAACTCAACGCCTTATCACAGACCCAGAAGTACACCAACTGCTAGCAATATACTGCAAAAACTATTTACGCTCCTAAAACAAACCAGCGAGAGTGAGGAGTAGGAATAAGGTTCGAAACTAGCAATGCAGCAAGAACGTTTGCAGTAACTGACATAAAATTAGTGTGTCTCGGGAAGTGCAGGTAAACTTCCAACCACATCATCTATGTCGCGGTTTAGTATCAAATCGGAGAACTGAAGACCAGGGGCAGCGAGGGGCACCCATATGTCTTGGGGGGGGGGGGGGGGTGGGGGTGAGGGAATCGTATATTCGCAGGGATAGTTCTCGAATTTTTGGACTTGAGTGTGCACCGAAAAAAAAAGGTGCGCCATTTTTCAGCTTTAATGCGCCTTGATTTTCCGGAACAGCCCACTAATGCCTAGCTTATTGGAACACGTTAAGCTGTTCCAAATAATTACTGGAAACACACATTACATGTATTTTAATTTATCCGATTGATCATCATAAAGATTGATCATCAATGAAATCGCGCAGTTTGAAAGGAGCAAGTGATGTCTAAACCCTCCAATTCCCGGTCCCAGTGTAGAGATCTGTCCAATAAAAGGCGCAATTGCTTGCAGCTAAAAAAACATGGCAACCCGGCTGTGAATCGTTGTTATACAACAGATGACCTCTGTGGGATGTATCTGTTATGCATTACCAAAGTACGGATGGATATTTGAAAAAGTAGTGCCTCAATTTATGAGTACTATTTTCGCGGAATCCCCTGTGGGTCTGTGGAGTAACAAGGTGTTATACGCAACAGACCGAACCGCCGTAGAGGTTGGCTGATGGACAACAACGGCCTGTAAATCTGTTAGCCTCGGGCTATTGCTAATTCCCACTCCCATAAATGGTGCAGATGTGAATCACATCGCAGTTTAACAGGCCGTGCGTTATCTTTCTTTGATACGTGTGTCTTTCTGTTCAGCAGATGGTGTCCGGGGACATGAGACTAGATGAGCTAATACTGCAAGTGTTTGAAGAACACGAAGACATCTTCTTCTGGCCTGTCTGCTCGCAGAAAGATGCCAAAACTTTCGTCAAGTTCATCCACGAAAAAGGCGCGCCTTACGAAGACATCTGCAAGGAGATTGGCGAATTCGAGCACAATTTCTCTGCCTGGAGGAAGGGGTTAGGACGAGTGGGTATAGGCACCAGAATGATTGAGAGAATCAACAAGTGAGTCAGATCCTTCAGCGCATAGAGCAAACTGGTTGAATAAGCGCTATAGAAAATGTGTTACATTACATCCTAACCAACGAGCTTAGAATTTCCTCACTGAACCTAATTGCAGCCGATCAGGTTACTTCAAGACATGTCATGCAAACTCGTCTCCTTTACCCGAACTAAACCGGGTGTCAGTCTGAGAAAAGGGTTAATTTTTACAGTGTGGATATTTCACGTATGATTGTAATTGCCGGTACTTCAGTGTCTCTGGCAGTTTGCATTGATGTTTTAACATTATTGTTGGGAACAGATCCAGTGAATTGTTGTTATTTCTCTTAAATCAAACATATTCTCAATTTTTACAGAACCGTTGAATCGGTGATTGAAAGTGACGATGAAGACAATTTAGAATTTAACCTCAAACAACTCGCAAAGGTCAACAAGAAAAGTGAAGGAAAAGCTCAGAAGTCAAAGGTAAAATCGGGGCGTATCTGCCCAATCACGAGATCATTCCCCCCCCCCCCACCCCCTCCCTCTCCCTCTCTCTCTCTCTTCTCTCTCTCTCTCTCTCCCTCTCTCTCTCTCTCTCCTCTCTCTCTCTTCTCTCTCTCTCTTCTCTCTCTATTGTAGAATTTTTGCCAACGGTCCCAATGACTGATACTAAAAGCGATTTTTAAAATGTTATTTCAGAGCACTACAGAAAAATCACAGCCTGTGCCTTCACCAACAAAAGAACCAAAACAACAGCAAAGCGATCTCATGAATTCGATGTCGAAAAATATTGACAAGCACGTTGAGCAGAAAAAACCCCCAAAACGCGAGGAACCATCCCAGAAAAACGAAGCAACACATAAATCACATAAAGAACTTCAAAGCAAATCCGAGCCACTGACAAATGGAAGTGCCACGGCAAAAGGAGCGCCCAAGAAACAAGAACCTATGCCTGCCAAGCGCGAACCCGTTCCTGAGCATCGAGAACCTGTTGCGAAGCGGGAACAGCCAACACAAGAACGGGTTGTGAAAGAAGAAAAGGTTGCAAAGCATGAAATTGTAGAAGAAAAGGAGAAAGAAAGCAAGAAATCTGAACACAACTTGAAAGAGAAAGAAACAGAGAAAGAGGAAAATGTTCAAGAAAAGGAGGAAGAGAAACAGGAGGGGGAAAAGCACCTCCATGACGATAAAGAGGTACGTGGGTTTATTGTTACTCCTCTGTACAGCGTTAAGCTATGTTCCGATGGCATAAACTGCAGGAATTCTCACCCCCATTGTCCCATATAAACAGTTAATAAAGTTCCTAAAGGCGGTTAAAAGAGCTTCTTCCTGGCTTAGTAACGCAGAAAAAAATACAGGTTACCCAATGCCGAATATCCCACTTAACTTTTATTTATAAAAAATGTACAGGAATCTAATTAAATCACAGCAATTCTTTAATATGTAGAAAATTTTCTAAAACATTCATTCCGATCAAGCTGAACAGTACATGAATGATGTCAGAAAGGCGCCAAGTTGTAATTTTTAAAAATTTTAAAGCTTTGATCACGACTTCAGCTGGGTTCAATGTCTCTAGACATTCATGTTTACTTGTATCCTTGGAAAGCATTTTTTTCTTATACAAAACTTTGGAAGATAATACTTTATTTACCTGACACTTGCGATGCTTCAAGTGCTGCTGATAATCAACACCCTCATTTTAGTTACGTCACATTATTTTCTGACGTCATAGGTTGATGCGGTGAAAAAGAAAATGGAAGCTATAAGAAAGAAAGTTGAGATGATGAAGAAACAAAAGGCAGAAAAACAAGCTGGATCGCATCCACCATGTAAGACACTGAATTTTCACTTTATTCGCACCAAGACAACTCAGACATAACCAACATAATGCACGCCATGCACAAATTCCTGTTTGACCTGTTTTCAGGCCCTGAAGTTCAACCGTTCCACCACCTGGACATCGTACTAATTACCTTGTCACTGCTGATTTTGTTTATATCAAATAATATGTTGTGATTTCGTGATGACAGATATGCGCACTTGTATAGCAAATACGCCTCGTTTGATAATATCAGTTCGGTGTTTTAATTGCAATTCCCACCAAAAAATCCCATTCACGTGTCTTTTGATCCCTATTTGCCTTGTAAAATCAGCTGATCATGTTGAGGGACAAGCAGCTTCTACTGGCCAGTCTGGCGTTGAAGGTGGCGACAAGTATGAGGCTATGCGCAAGAGAATTGAAGAGCTGAGGAATAAGATAAAGACTGACGACGATCAGCGTACACCGGAGGAAGAGCAAGAGAGTGATGACAGAGGCATGATACGTCGATGTTTTTATTTCGACCCCTTTCACGTTTTTAATATTATAATGTAATGATTCTGGGATGCCATTGCTTTGTGTGAATTTTGCGCTTTTTAATCGATTTTTATCCCTCCTCAAAAGTCTGTCTGAAGTCCCTCCTACGAGCCGTCCTACCTTGATTCCCTTCGTTTTTGATTTATGGTTTCCTCCTACCACCCCAAAGATACAGAAAGTCAGCGATATGACTGATTTAGGATCGTGATGTGAAATACATTTGTGTTCAGCCACTCGTAGTAACAGAGTGGCGGTTGCACTAATTCTATCAATTTACGCATTTTAGGTTCCGATTATTGGGATCTAAGTACAAAGCGGTTCCCTGAAATGTTCGGCAATTTTTTCTTCTGTTCTCTTTCCCACTATTTCGTTCAACGAAGTAACTGACAAATAATATGGAAATATGTTATAACATATCCCGCTAATGACAAAATGGTTAACAAAGTACACATGTACCCTTTTGTATCCCGGATTATGCCCTAGAGATGATTAACTCCCATATTAACTTCAAAAATTAATGTGTTAAATATGCTATATATTAAATATTCTATTCCCATGCACAATATTGTGCTTAATATTTATTTCCATAAAATTACTTACAGTGCCCCCCAAACCAAAAGAAATTCCACGGTCGCCTACAGTCGAAACTGCGCCATCCGAAACACTGATACCACCGATGGCGGCGGAAGAAGACGGTCTGCAGCCGGAAAATGCCGAAGAAGATGACGACCATCAAGACCTTGGAGCGGATGAGATTTATGACAGTGACCTCGACCCTGATAACTACGACAGTGACCTTGAATATGATCTTTATAAAGACGTTAAAAAACTAGCAAATCAGATTCAGAATGAGAAGTCGCGGCTAAAGGAACGAGATGGGCCAGGTCACGTGTTTATATTTTCCGACAGTCCTCCAGGGGAACGCCAGCATCGAATTAAAGTTGGCGCAACGAGGTCCCCAGAAAAGAAATTTCGACAAGCGCAAAGTTTTAATCCGTCATTTATAATGGTGTCATGTACAGCTGTTGGTAAAAGAAAAGCAGCTATAAGTGAAATACATAAAGTGTTAAGTAAGTATAAGTTGGAAAGCTACGATAACTGGTTCTGTGGACCAATTGAAAAGGTTTTACAGAACGTTTCTGTAGTGACTGAAAAATATGGAAGTGGTCCGGCTCTGACCTCGTTTCAAACCGATACTAATTGCTGAGTATTTAGATATTTAAAAAGTTGATCTTGTAAAAAGTAAAGCTTTTACACACAAAAAAGCCATGTAAAGATTAGTCCTAGAAAAAAACTATCGACTAGTAAAGCTTTGAGGCACGTTATTGTTGCTCTTCGAAAGCTTATTGTGCAATTTACGGATGGTTTTCAAAACTTCTGAGAGAAGTGATATTAAGTTTTTACCGTACAGTGTACAAAACTAAAATGTTATTTTAAAAATTATGACGGATGAGATGTTCTCGTATATTAACTGAGGAAATGATGAAAGTTGAAGAGAAAGATATTCAATCGTAAAATTAATAGGTTGTTCAAGTAGTTGTATATCAAACGAAGTTTTACCAGGAGTTTTCCTATTTATGAAGTGTATTTGAAGGTCACATTAATAATAACAGATGTATATATGTATAGTGATAAGATTTAGATGTTTTATATATTTTTAAAGGGTAAATCTTTATTTTGCAGTGTGTACACAAATATTTTTCAATCATTTTATGAAAATACTTAGGAAATTATTTTTTGTTATCAATTTTTGTCTTTTTGAACACATTTTTGTAAAAGAAGAAGTACTGGATCTTTAAAAGTTTTTAAATATTTTAAATGTAAAATGCTGTGGCATGCGTCCACTCGTGGGAATTCTGATCTATGAAACTCATTTTGGAAAAGGTACTGAAAACTATTGGAAATTGGATAAAAATCATGTGTTCAAATAACACGAATGCCGTCCAATACGGATGAAATGATAAAACGTCGCGTATAGGTGTAGTGATCCGCAAAATCTGGCCGCAGCAGGTAGCTCTGATAGCACGAGAGTGAATGGCGAGCGCGACTAGTGGAGAGGTGGGGGGGGGGGGAGGGGGGGGGTTCGGATCAGTCCAAACGCTAAAGTGGTTTTATTTTTTACAAGAATTTAATCAGAAACATGTTCTATTATAAATTAGATGTTTTTCACTCATCTCCAATGTTTCCCGTCGCTTAGTTAACTTGGGGCGATGTCAAGCACACGCTATCAGTCGGGCGTAGCGTGACGGATTCGACACCGACAAAGCTGAAAATACGGTTGTGTGTATCTACTGTGATATACACTCCAAGAAATATTACTGTTCCCTTTGTACACGCTATGGCAATCATGAAATACAAGCTCAGTGTTGAACAATGCCAGAGTCACAGATACTATTTATGACCAGTTGTTGTCACAAACGCTTTCTTTCTTGACAGTAATTTTATCGCATACGAGTTCCATAAATGCCGAACTTTCCGAATAAAAAAAGATCACTACAGACAGAGAATGGCTAACTGAATTATTTTTTTTTTACATTTCCGTTTGCATGGTGACAATACGCACCTTTCAAGCACCTCGCACTTTCCCGTTGGAATTTATCTAAATAAATAGCGCTCTCGAATTTAAGAGCCCATTGACCAAAGACCGTCATGGAGTTAACTGGAATGTTTTTAATAGTATTCAAATACCGAGTTATGTGAGTACCCGGGTAACGCGGTGTACAACAGTCTTAGGTACCCAGTTTCTTTCAGCTCTGCATAAGGTTTTCATTTTTTCATTTGTGTAGGTTTATCAGCAATGACGCCATATGGCGTTCTGATGCAAATTTTAAGCCTTACCGGAGTTCTGCAAATCCGGTCATATAATATAAAGCTAAGAAAAATAGTAAGAATTCTTCAACGCGAGATCACGTTATACCAAGATGCTATCATGTCTGTTTATGTTTTCTTTATTGAGTTTTAATAAGGCTACAAATGCTATATAAAACTGTTGTAAACTCCTGGTTTGGGATGGAAAAAGTCTGTGTTATTGCACCCTTTACTATGGAGCACTAAAAATAGCATAGAATTTTTGAGTAGTGTTTTCAGTTACAATGTTTGTCCGACAAAAAATACACTTGGAATTCTCTAGAAGCAAACGTAGTTGTAATGAAATATGGTGCGTGGGGGTACACATAAAATCTTGGGGTGGCCTGGGGTGGGGGGGGGGGGGAGTCTTCCCCTTCACAAGGGACAGTGTCGCAGACAAGTGTATGTTAGTTGTACTGCAAGTGAGGGGTACAGCAAGAGGCGTTCAGATGGTTTACATAACGTTATTAATTACATGCCTTGTTTCTGACTCATAGTGTTAACGCCTGTAAGTGATATTTAAAATATATTGAATCGTTATACTCCTTGTTTTTGTAAATTGAGGAATAAAGCTGTCATGCACCCGTCTTCAAACAAGTGGCACAAACACAACTGTTAATGTGAGTGACAGAAGAGAAACATCTTCCTGGTCCTATGTTAGTGATGATTCAATAACGATCGTAAAACAGTGTTTAATTTAATGCAGCCAGAAAAAAACCCACTGAGAGTAAATTCTTGTGAAAGTGCCTTAAAACATTCCAGAATTATAGTGCTTAAAAATGTTCTAAAAAGTAAAAACTAACATGTTATATTTCAATACATTTTTTAGCCAAGTTTCATGAAAAAGATATATATATATTAGGCACGCTAGACGTTGAAGACCTTGAGTCAGACATATGAACGCGATTGTTCCAAACAGTTTCCAGTGTAAAATCTGTAAAATTAAGTTAAATTGTAATTTAAATGTTAAAAATAGAAGCTAATATTAAGGATTTGTAAAGTTTTAACACAAAATAACTGGCAAATGTGGTAAACAAATGTAGATATTTTGTCATTGTAATAGTGCAAAAAGTAGCTTTATGTGAGGTATGGATCAAATCCAGGGAGACAGGAGACATACGAAGTGGCATTTTTATGTTATGTCCGTTTTGGACAACACAGTCGCCAAAAAAAAAAAAAATCAAGGTGTGGTTTTCGAGGACGCTCTGGAGTGTTCCACAGACTGGTCGGTATCTTTGACTGTTCTGCCGAATACTCTGTGAAAAACGTTAATGGGATGGAGGGAGGGGGAGTCTATGGCTGTAAGCTATTTTTATTGTTAATGGGCGACGTCACCACTTCTGTGTACAGGGGGAGGGCGAAGTACTACGATTTTGGTGTATTTACTTCACGGATAGCCACAAATAGGAACGGCCTCATTTATTCCTGAATTAACTCTGAATAACCACAAGCAATCTACACCTGTCGCGAACATCAAAACATGGCTGTATTGAAAGTATATTGAACATGTTCACTAATTTCGCATAATACCACTCGAAAAGTCACATTTTTCTGGTCGCAAGTATTATCTAGTTGGGTTGTTTACCCCCCGAGAAAACGCTGCCATTATAAATTTTGTTAACAATGGCATTGAATTGTATTTCGATGATTCTTGCAGATGTAAAGCGAACAGATTGAAACTTTGTTTTACAACAAAACATGCAAGTCATTAATGATAGGAGAATGTTTACCGCTGTTGAATAAAGTAATTTCAAACTAACCAAGAGGTCTTGTTACTTATTTGAAAAGCGCGGTGGTGGGGCAAGGAAAGGTTACGCGACAAGACACCTTCTACTCAGGCTCAGCCTAGAGACGAGTGTGCCTTAAGACTATAGTGCCCTAGGACGACGGTGCCTTAGGACGATGGTGCCTTAGGACGATAGTGTCTTAGGCCGACAGTGCCTTAGGACGACAGTGCCCTAGGACGATAGTGCCTTGGGACGATAGTGCCTTGGGACGATAGTGCCTTAGGACGACAGTGCCTTAGGACGATAGTGCCTGAGGATAACTAGGCGTGAGTTTACACAGGCGCTCACAGGCCCAATGTTCACACACAACTAAAACTGAACAACTGAAACTTGACATGAAGAAACAAGTCCTTTGATCACGCAAGTTTTAGCAAATAAAATAAATTCAAATAACTTTTGGAAACACTGACAAGAGACCTCTTTTTCTATTGCAAAATCATTGCAACTGTTTGAAATTTGCAAACTGGTCTAGCTTAATTACTCGCGAGATAATTTAAGACGATGGCAATGCAAAAGGACACAGCCCTGTCGGTTTCGATTTGTCAATTTAATGAATATGGTCCGATTTTCTCAGCTGAGTAAAATTTAACAGCAATATCAGTAGGATTATACTTATGTTAATGAACCTAACGACAGCACTGACAAGCGGAACGTTCTTTACAGCATGACGTCACAAGTCTGACATACGACAATTCCCTCACTGGAGGCGTCAAAAGCTGGACATAAGCAAAGATTTTGGAATTGGGTTGCACAAGCACGTCAGGCGCCGTGACCTTAACAATGCGACAGGCGCTACGGCCTTGACAATGCGATAGGCGCCACGATCCGGACAGTGTAACAGGATTTAGACAGTGCGACGGGCGCCACGAAATTGTCAGTGCGACAGGCCCCATGACCTTGGCAGTGCGACAGGCGCCACGACCTTGGCAGTGCGTCAGGACCCATGACCTTGACAGTGTGACAGGCCCCACGACCCAGACAATGACCATGTCAGTGTCATTTCAAAAGTTAGACAAGAGCAAAAAATAAAAGGAAATTTTATTCAAGCACAAAAAAAACTATCACTTACTCCTTTTGTTTACACGAGTAGAGTTCTGCTTCCAACACTTGTACTGCTGTTAATGGTAAAGTTATTTTCCGCTGTTTGGACATTGCGCTCAGCTCCTTCCAAAGAACCCTTAAGTGAGAAATTCACTATTACATTAGAGGTTTCAAGCGTGGTTAATATATACTATGCTTTTTGCAACAGCGTTCAGGTATCTGAACGATAAATGCAACTTTTTTGGCATTAGAAACCATTCTTATAATGTTCTACCTACATTTTTATATTTGAACAGTTGTTCCACACATTAAAGTGAACTATTACAAGAAAAAGGACATTAATTATTTTCAGGATATTTTTTTTTCCTGTTTGGGAACTGGTTAGCAATAAAATAATTCAGATTTACTTGGTCTGAAGTTTGTCATGCTTGGCTGATTTAGCTGCTTCTATTTTCACGGTTTGCCAGTTATCACAAGCCTGAGCAAGATGCGCCTTGTCGGCAAAGAGACTGGTGCAGATCGCGCCCATAGCTCTGTCGTACTGCCCTGTGTGCTTGTACGCCATGCACAGACAGTCGTACTTCTTCCATATAGGCTGTGATGTACACATATACAAGCATATGTTACAGGCCGTGACTAAAACCAGGCTATCCATTGATAGCCTGAAAAGACCAGGCTATCCATAGATGGTCCAATTCAATCATTACAAAAATAGTTGGCTTGAAAACAGTCAGGTAATCTAGTGATAGCCTGGTTTTGGGGTTTGAAAATTACGAGTTTGCCTGAAATACTTCGGCTCGCGTTTTAACACCACTTTTCACTCGTTTCTTAATCTACTTTAAAAGCCGTTTTATGAATGAATTTCAACGTCACAGTTACCTGCTTTTCCTTCTGTGTCGCTGAGGCCTCTTTGAACCACACACTGTAGTGATTACAACTCAGCTTGAAAAACGGTATACTTTGGTCATAGGCCGCTTTGGAGTAACACACACGACCGATTTTAAAAAGTAGAAACCCTGAAACGATTTAAAACCCTGTAAGTATTGGTAAATCTGTTGCAGATCAATTTGGCCGCAAATTTTCGAGCAATGAATTTCTAAAATATATGTTTAAATAAACGGGTATCATTTTTTTCCATTATCACGTAAATTCTAAAAAAAAAAAAAAAAAATGCTTCCACCAATTTACAACGACAAAAATATTTTGCAAAAACACCTTTAACCCATAAAATGCGTCGAATAATTTATTAAGCCAGTGAACTTGAAACATAACAATTGACACTGTGCCTTACCGAAGTGCATGTGCTCGTCCAGGCTGATCCCAATGTGAGTGTTCCGTTGTGCATTGTTGATGAAATCACTGAGATGTGTCACGGTCTTGACACACACCTGCACACCCCGAGTCCACTCCTTGCTGTTTATGTCTGAGAAAAAATCCATTCTACATGATCTAATTCTTTAATGTAACTTAAAGCAATCATTCGGTATTTTTATTTATATTTTTGTTCAGGAAGTTTCTATTTCTGTCAGAAATTATGTCTTAGAATTTTTTTTGTTGAAAGCAATCAGCGACTTTTTGCTGGATATGTTCCGGATCATCGGCAGTTTTCCTCATAGCTACCCTTGTATTTTTGTAGAGTAAACGATTTCAGTGCTCGCACCTAAAATATTATCCTGATCCCTCTTCTTGTAATGAATACAACAAATTTTGTCCGATTAAATCTTGTTCCATGATTTTGTTCAATGAGGTAAAACTGCACTGTAGATGTGTACAGGTTATCCAACGGCTTTGAAAACTTTTGGGTGTTTTTAGGGGTTCCATTCACAAACATAAACACTTTTAGGATTCTTTAGGGTTCCTGCGCTACTTTAGGGGAAATTTATGGGCAAACAGGGAAAAATGATTCCATGAATAAAAAGATGGCATAAATATTACTTTTTCACGCAGTTTTTCATCGGTTTCTACACGTCTCTTCTGAAATAGCCAGAGCTAGGAAAATAGATCTCCAAACACTTACAGTCAACCATAGGATCTTGATTAACGTGAAAAATTGACCTATGACTCTTCATCACCGTATCACGCCGTGTAGTTTCGAGACAAAATCCCAAAACGGCTGTACACAAAAAGCTATACGTGACCTACTTTTTTGTCGATGACGTCATTTTTCTTTTCTTTGTACTTTTAGTGCTGATTTTAAATTCTTCTGATAGTGACACAGAAAAATTCAAATTTATGACAAATGTTCTTCCCAAAACGCCCGATGAAGTCGACTGATCTTAAACAGGAAAGACAGATTTTCTCCGTCAAAACGATGTTAAATTAATCCCATAATTTCAACAAAACTCATCCTACAAAAGAACAAGTTTGTCCAAGGACAAAGTCCCAGCTTACGAAAAGCAATAAGACCAATTCCAGCGTGCATGAGCAAGGGAATTTAACTGAAAAATTGGGCTTCAAAAGATGAGACGGCAAAGAGCTAGGTCAATAATTAATTTAGCATCGGACCAGAACATAGACCGATAAATGCATACAAAGATTTCTTTCCCAGAAAAATGGGAAACAGATTTTTTGTATCTCTGGTAGACTGGATACTCTGCCATAGATACCTTCAAACAACGCTCGCATTTCGGACCAGTGCGCATATTTATGTAACTTGCCTCGGCTCTCATTTTTGAACAGTGCACATGTTTATTTAACTTGCATTGATGTGCGGTTCGCATTTCAGAACAGCGCCTATGTTTTTTACCTTGTGTTGATGTGCAATTCTTATTTCGGATAAGTGCACATGTTTATTTACCTTGTGTTGATGTGCGGTTCTTATTTAGGATCAATGCGCAAGTTTAATTACCTTGTGTTGATGTGCGGTTCGCAATCCGGACCAGTGTGCATGTTTATTTAATTTGCGTTGATATCCGGTTCGCATTTCGGACCAGTATACCTGTTTCTTTAGGTTGCGTTGATGCACGGTTCGCATTCCGGACCAGTGCGCAGGTTTATTTTACTTGCGTTGATGAGCGGTACTTATTTTGGACAAGTGCACAAGTTTCCTTAGGTTGTCCTAATGTGCGGTTCGCATTTCGGATCAGTTTGCATGTTGATTCAACTTGCGTTGATGAGCAGCTCGAATTTCGGACCAGTGCGCATGTTTATTTAACTTGCGTTGATGCCCGGTGCTTATTTTGGACCAGTGCAAATGTTTATTTAACTTGCGTTGACGAGTGGCTCGCATTTTGAACCACTGCGCATATTTATTTAATGTACGTCGATGCGCGGTTCTTATTTCAGGCCAGTGCGCATATTTCTTTAACTTGAGTTGATGCACGGTTCTTATTCTGGACCAGTGCGCATGTTTATTTAAGTTGCGTTGATGCGCAGTTCTTATTTTGAATAGTGCGCATGTTCTTTAAGTTGCGCTAATGCACGGTGCTTATTTTGGTCCAGTGTGCTTGCTTATTTAGCTTGCGTTGATGTGCGGTTTGCATTTCGGACCAGTGCGCATGTTTTTTTAACTTGCGTTAATGCTCGGTTCCCACTTCTGACCAGTGTGTTTGTTTATTTAGCTTGCGTTGATGAGAGGTTCGCATTTCCCACCAGTGCGCATGTTTATTTAACTTGAGTTAATTCTCGGTTCCCACTTCTGACCAGTGCCTATGTTTATTTAAGTTGCGTTAATGCACGGTGCATATTTTGGTCCAGTGTACTTGCTTATTTAGCTTCCGTTGATGAGCGGTTCGCATTTTCCACCAGTGCGCATATTTACTTAACTTGTGTTGATGCGTGGTTCGCACTTTGGATCAGTGCGCATATTTATTTAACTTGCGTTGATGCCCCATACTTATTTTGGACCAGTGCAAATGTTTATTTAACTTGTGCTGATGTGCGGTTCGCAATTCGGACCAGTGTGCATGTTTATTTAATTTGCGTTGATATCCGGTTCGCATTTCGGACCAATGTACCTGTTTCTTTAGGTTGCGTTGATGAGAGGTTCGCATTTCGGACCAGTGTGCAGGTTTATTTTACTTGCGTTAATGAGCGGTACTTATTTTGGACACGTGCACAAGTTTTCTTAGATTGCCTTGATGCGCGGTTCGCACTTCGGACCAGTTTGCATGTTTATTAAACTTGAGTTGATGCGCGGTTCGAATTTCGGACAATTGCGAATGTTTATTTAACTTGCGCTGATGCGCGGTGCTTAGTTTGGAGCAGTACAAATGTTCATTTAACTTGCGTTGGCGCGTGGTTAACATTTCGAACCACTGCGCATGTTTTTTTAACTTACGTTGATGCGCAGTTCGAATTTCGGACCAGTGCGCATGTTTATTTAACTTGCGTTGATGCGCGGTGCTCATTTTGGACCAGTGCAAATGTTTATTTAACTTGCGTTGGCGCATGGTTCGCATTTCGAACCACTGCGCATGTTTATTTAATTTGCGTTGATGCCCGGTGCTTATTTTGTACCAGTGCAAATGTTTATTTAACTTGGGCTGGCACGTGGTTCGTTTTTCGAACCACTGCGCATGTTTATTTAACTTGCGTTGATGCTCGGTACGAATTTCGGACCAGTGCGCATGTTTATTTAACTTGCGTTGATGCCCGGTGCTTATTTTGGACCAGTGCAAATGTTTATTTAACTTGCGTTGGCGCGTGTATCGCATTTCGTACCACTGCGCATGTTTAGCTAATGTGTGTCGATGCGCCGTTCTTATTTCAGGCCAATGCGCATATTTCTTTAACTTGAGTTGATGCACGGTTCTTATTCTGGACCAGTGCGCATGTTTATTTAAGTTGCGTTGATGCGCAGTTCTTATTTTGAATAGTGCGCATGTTATTTAAGTTGCGTCGATGCACGGTGCTTATTTTGGTCCAGTGTGCTTGCTTATTTAGCTTGTGTGGATGTGCGGTTCGCATTTCTGACCAGTGCGCACGTTCTTTTTAACTTGCGTTAATGCTCGGTTCCCACTTCTGACCAGTTTGTTTGTTTATTTAGCTTGCGTTGATGAGCGGTTCGCATTTTCCACCAATGCGCATGTTTATTTAACTTGTGTTGATGCGTGATTCGCATTTTGGACCAGTGTTAATGCTCGTTAATGCTCGGTTCCCACTTCTGACCAGTGTGTTTGTTTATTTAGCTTGCGTTGATGAGCGGTTCGCATTTTCCACCAGTGCGCATGTTTATTTATTTTGTGTTGATGCGTGGTTCGCATTTTGGACCAGTGTGCAGGTTTATTTTACTTGCGTTGATGAGCGGCACTTATTTTGGACAGGTGCACAATTTTCCTTAGGTTGACTTCATGCGCGTTTCGCATTTCGGACCACTTTGCATGTTTATTTAACTTGCGTTGATCCACGGTGTTTATTGGACGTGTGCATATGTTTATTTAACTTGCGCTGTTGCGGGTTTACATTTTGGGCCAGTGTGCATGTTTTTTCAACTTTCGTTGATGACCAGTTCGTATTTCGGACCATTGCGCATGTTTATTTAACTTGCGTTGATGCGCGGTACGAATTTCAGACCAGTGCGCATGTTTATTTGACCTGCGTTGATGTGCGGTACTTATTTTGGATCAGTGCAAATGAGTATTTACCTTGGGTTGGCGCGTGGTTCGCATTTGGAACCAGTGCGAATGTTTATTTAACTTGCGTTGATGCGCAGTTCGAATTTCGAACAATTGCGCATGTTTATTCAACTTGCGTTGATGCGCGGTGCTTATTTTGGACCAGTGCAAATGTTTATTTAACTTGGGTTGGCGCGTTGTTCGCATTTCGAACCACTGCGCATGTGTATTTAACGTTCATCGGTGCGTAGTTCTTATTTCAGGCCAATGCGAATATTTCTTTTACTTGAGTTGATGCGCGGTTCTTATTTTGGACCAGTGCAAATGTTTATTTAACTTGCGCTGATGTGCGGTTCGCAATTCGGACCAGTGTGCATGTTTTTTTAATTTGCGTTGATATCTGGTTCGCTTTTCGGACCAGTGTACCTGTTTCTTTAGGTTGCGTTGCTGCGAGGTTCGCATTTCGGACCAGTGCGGTGGTTTATTTTACTTGCGTTGATGAGCGGTATTTATTTTCGACAAGTGCACAAGCTTCTTTAGGTGGACTTCATGCGCGGATCGCATTTCGGACCACTTTGCATGTTTATTTAACTTGCGTTGATGCACGGTGTTTATTGGACGTGTGCATATGTTTATTTAACTTGCGCTTTGCGGGTTTACATTTTGGACCAGTTCGCCTGTTTATTCAACTTGCGTTGATGAGCAGTTCGAATTTCGGACCATTGTGCATGTTTATTTAACTTGCGTTGATGCGCGGTTCGAATTTCGGACCAGTGCGCATGTTTATTTGACTTCGTTGATGCGCGGTGCTTATTTTGCACTAGTGCAAATGTTAATTTAATTTGGGTTGGAGAGTGGTTCGCATTTCGAGCCACTGCGCATGTTTATTTAACTTGCGTTGTTGCGCGGTTCGAATTTCGGACAAGTGTGCATGTTTATTTAACTTGCGTTAATGCTCGGTTCCCACTTCTGACCAGTTTGTTTCTTTATTTAGCTTGCGCTGATGAGCGGTTCGCATTTTCCACCAGTGCGCATGTTTATTAAACTTGTGTTGATGCGTGGTTCGCATTTTGGACCAAAGCAAATGTTTATTTAGCTTGCGTTGTTTATTTAACTACGCATGTTTATTTAACTTGCCCTGTTGCGCGGTTCGAATTTCGGACAAGTGCGCATGTTTTTTTATCTTGCGTTAATGCTCGGTTCCCACTTCTGACCAGTGTGTTTGTTTATTTAGCTTGCGCTGATGAGCGGTTCGCATTTTCCACCAGTGCGCATGTTTATTGAACTTGTGTTGATGCGTGGTTCGCATTTTGGACCAGTGCGCATATTTATTTAACTTGTGTTGATGCTCCGCACTTATTTTGGACCAGTGCAAATGTTTATTTAACTTGCGCTGATGCACGGTGTTTATTGGACGTGTGCATATGTTTATCTAACTTACGTTCGTGCGCAGCTTACATTTTGGACCAGTGCAAATGTTTATTTAACTTGCGCTGATATCCGGTTCGCATTTCGGAAAAGTGTACCTATTTCTTTAGGTTGCCTTAATGCGCGGTTCGCATTTCGGACCAGTGCGCAGTTTATTTTACTTGCGCTGATGAGAAGTTCGAATTTTAGACCATTACGCATGTTTATTTAACTTGCCTGATGCGAGGTTCGAATTTCGGACCCGTGCGCATGCTTATTTAACTTGCGTTGATGCCCGGTGCTTATTTTGGACCAGTGCAAATGTTTATTTAACTTACGTTGAAGCGTGGTTCGCATTTCGAACCACTGCGCATGTTTATTTAACTTGCATTGATGCTCGGTACGAATTTCGGACCAGTGCGCATGTTTATTTAACTTGCGTTGATGCCCGGTGCTTATTTTGGACCAGTGCAAATGTTTATTTAACTTGCGGTGCCGCGTGGTTCGCATTTCGAACCACTGCGCATGTTTATTTAACGTGCGACGATGCGCGGTTCTTATTTCAGGCCATTGCGCATATTTCTTTAACTTGAGTCGATGTGCGGTTCTTATTCTGGACCAGTGCGTATGTTTATTTAAGTTGCGTTGATGTGCAGTTCTTATTTTGAATAGTGTGCATGTTACTTAAGTTGCGTTAATGCGCGGTGCTTATTTTGGTCCAGTGTGCTTGCTTATTTAGCTTGTGTGGATGTGTGGATCGCATTTTGGACCAGTGCGCATGTTTTTTTAACTTGTGTTAATGCTCGGTGCCCACTTCTCACCAGTGTGTTTGTTTATTTACCTTGCGTTGATGAGCGGTTCGCATTTTCCACCAGTGCGCATGTTTATTGAACTTGTGTTGATGCGTGGTCCGCATTTTGGACCAGTGCGCATATTTATTTAACTTGTGTTGATGCTCCGCACTTATTTTGGACCAGTGCAAATGTTTATTTAACTTGCGCTGATGCACGGTGTTTATTGGACGTGTGCATATGTTTATCTAACTTACGTTCGTGCGCAGCTTACATTTTGGACCAGTGCAAATGTTTATTTAACTTGCGCTGATATCCGGTTCGCATTTCGGAAAAGTGTACCTATTTCTTTAGGTTGCCTTAATGCGCGGTTCGCATTTCGGACCAGTGCGCAGTTTATTTTACTTGCGCTGATGAGAAGTTCGAATTTTAGACCATTACGCATGTTTATTTAACTTGCCTGATGCGAGGTTCGAATTTCGGACCCGTGCGCATGCTTATTTAACTTGCGTTGATGCCCGGTGCTTATTTTGGACCAGTGCAAATGTTTATTTAACTTACGTTGAAGCGTGGTTCGCATTTCGAACCACTGCGCATGTTTATTTAACTTGCATTGATGCTCGGTACGAATTTCGGACCAGTGCGCATGTTTATTTAACTTGCGTTGATGCCCGGTGCTTATTTTGGACCAGTGCAAATGTTTATTTAACTTGCGGTGCCGCGTGGTTCGCATTTCGAACCACTGCGCATGTTTATTTAACGTGCGACGATGCGCGGTTCTTATTTCAGGCCATTGCGCATATTTCTTTAACTTGAGTCGATGTGCGGTTCTTATTCTGGACCAGTGCGTATGTTTATTTAAGTTGCGTTGATGTGCAGTTCTTATTTTGAATAGTGTGCATGTTACTTAAGTTGCGTTAATGCGCGGTGCTTATTTTGGTCCAGTGTGCTTGCTTATTTAGCTTGTGTGGATGTGTGGATCGCATTTTGGACCAGTGCGCATGTTTTTTTAACTTGTGTTAATGCTCGGTGCCCACTTCTCACCAGTGTGTTTGTTTATTTACCTTGCGTTGATGAGCGGTTCGCATTTTCCACCAGTGCGCATGTTTATTGAACTTGTGTTGATGCGTGGTCCGCATTTTGGACCAGTGCGCATATTTATTTAACTTGTGTTGATGCTCCGCACTTATTTTGGACCAGTGCAAATGTTTATTTAACTTGCGCTGATACAAGGTGTTTATTAGACGTGTGCAAATGTTTATCTAACTTACGTTCGTGCGCAGCTTACATTTTGGACCAGTGCAAATGTTTATTTAACTTGCCTGATGCGAGGTTCGAATTTCGGACCCGTGCGCATGTTTATTTAACTTGCGTTGATGCCTGGTGCTTATTTTGGACCAGTGCAAATGTTTATTTAACTTACGTTGGCGCGTGGTTCGCATTTCGAACCACTGCGCATGTTTATTTAACTTGCATTGATGCTCGGTACGAATTTCGGACCAGTGCGCATGTTTATTTAACTTGCGTTGATGCCCGGTGCTTATTTTGGACCAGTGCAAATGTTTATTTAACTTGCGGTGCCGCGTGGTTCGCATTTCGAACCACCGCGCATGTTTATTTAACGTGCGACGATGCGCGGTTCTTATTTCAGGCCATTGCGCATATTTCTTTAACTTGAGTCGATGTGCGGTTCTTATTCTGGACCAGTGCGTATGTTTATTTAAGTTGCGTTGATGCGCAGTTCTTATTTTGAATAGTGCGCATGTTACTTAAGTTGCGTTAATGCGCGGTGCTTATTTTGGTCCAGTGTGCTTACTTATTTAGGTTGTGTGGATGTGTGGATCGCATTTTGGACCAGTGCGCATGTTTTTTTAACTTGTGTTAATGCTCGGTTCCCACTTCTCACCAGTGTGTTTGTTTATTTACCTTGCGTTGATGAGCGGTTCGCATTTTCCACCAGTGCGCATGTTTATTTAACTTGTGTTGATGCGTGGTTCGCATTTTGGACCAGTGCGCATATTTAACTTGTGTTGATGCCCCGTACTTATTTTAGACCAGTGCAAATCTTTATTTAACTTGCGCTGATGTCCGGTTGGCAATTCGGACCAGTGTGCATGTTTATTTAATTTGCGTTGATATCCGGTTCGCATCTCGAACCAGTGTACCTGTTTCTTTAGGTTGCGTTGATGCGCGATTCGCATTTCGGACCAGTGCGCAGGCTTATTTTACTTGCGTTGATGAGCGGTACTTATTTTGGACAGGTGCACAAGTTTCCTTAGGTTGCTTTCATGCGCGGTTCGCATTTCGAACCACTTTGCACGTTTATTTAACTTGCGTTGATGCATGGTGTTTATTGGACGTGTGCATATGTTTATTTAACTTGCGCTGGTGCGCGGTTTGCATTTTGAACCAGTGCGCATGTTTATTCAACTTGCGTTGATGACCAGTTCGAATTTCGGACCATCGCGCATGTTTATTTAATTTCCTTTGATGCGCGGTACTTATTTTGGACCAAAGCAAATATTTATTTAACTTGGGTTGGTGAGTGGTTCGCATTTCCAACCACTGCGCATGTTTATTTAACTTGCGTTGTTGCGCGGTTCGAATTTCGGACAAGTGCGCATGTTATTTAACTTGCGTTAATGCTCGGTTCCCACTTCTCACCAGTGTGTTTTTTTATTTAGCTTGCGCTGATGAGCGGTTTGCATTTTCCACTAGTGCGCATGTTTATTGAACTTGTGTTGATGCGTGGTTCGCATTTTGGACCAGTGCGCCTATTTATTTAACTTGTGTTGATGCTCCGCACTCATTTTGCACCAGTGCAAATGTTTATTTAACTTGCGTTGATGCACGGTGTTTATTGGACGTGTGCATTTGTTTATCTAACTTACGCTGGTGCGCAGTTTACATTTTGGACCAGTGCAAATGTTTATTTAACTTGCGCTGATGTGCGGTTTGCAATTCGGACCAGTGTGCATGTTTGTTTAATTTGCGTTGATATCCCGTTCGCGTTGATGTACCTATTTCTTTAGGTTGCCATGATGCGCGGTTCGCATTTCGGACCAGTGCGCAGGTTTATTTTACTTGCGCTGATGAGAAGTTCGCACTTCGAACCACTGCGCATGTTTATTTAACTTGCGTTGATGCGCGGTTCGAATTTCGAACCAGTGTGCATGTTTATTTAACTTGCGTTGATCCCCGGGGCTTATTTTGGATCAGTGCAAATGTTTATTTAACTTGCGGTGCCGCGTGGTTCGCATTTCGAACCACTGCGCATGTTTATTTAGCGTGCGACGATGCGCGGTTCTTATTTCAGGCCAATGCGCATATTTCTTTAACTTGAGTCGATGTGCGGTTCTTATTCTGGACCAGTGCGTATGTTTATTTAAGATGCGTTGATGCGAAGTTCTTATTTTGAATAGTGCGCAAGTTACTTAAGTTGCGCTATTGCACGGTGCTTATTTTGGTCCAGTGTGCTTGCTTATTTAGCTTGTGTGGATGTGCGGTTCGCACTTCGGACCAGTGCGCATGTTTCTTTAACTTGTGTTGATGCGTGGTTCGCATTTTGGAACAGAGCGCATATTTAACTTGTGTTGATGCCCCGTACTTATTTTGGACCAGTGCAAATGTTTATTTAATTTGCGCTGACGTGCGGCTTGCAATTCGGACCAGTGTGCATGTTTATTTATTTTGTGTTGATATCCCGTTCGCATTTCGGACCAGAGTACCTGTCTCTTTAGGTTGCGTTGATGCGCGGTTCGAATTTCGGACCAGTGCGCATGTTTTTTTAACTTCCGTTGATGCCCGGTGCTTACTTTGGACCAGTGCAAATGTTTATTTCACTTGGGTTGGCGCGTGGTTCGCATTTCGAACCACTGCGCATGTTTATTTAACTTGCGTTGATGCGCGGTGCTTATTTTGGACCACTGCAAATGTTTACTTAACTTGGGTTGGCGCGTGGTTCGTATTTCGAACCACTGCGCATGTTTATTTAACGTGCATCGGTGCGTCGTTCTTATTTCAGGCCAGTGCGCATATTTCTTTAACTTGAGCTGATACGCGGTTCTTATTCTGGACCAGTGCGTAAGTGAATTTAAGTTGCGTTGATGCGTAGTTCTTATTTTGAACAGTGCGCATGTTATTTAAGTCGCGTTAATGCACGGTGCTTATTTTGGTCCAGTGTGCTTGCTTATTTTGCTTGTGTTGATATGCGGTTCGCATTTCGGACCAGTGCGCATGGTTTTTTAACTTGCGTTAATGCTCGTCTCCCACTTCTCACCAGTGTGTTTGTTTATTTAGCTTGTGTTGATGCGTGGTTCACATTTTCCACCAGTTCGCATGTTTATTTAACTTGTGTTGATGCCTCGTACTCATTTTGGACCAGTGCAAATCTTTATTTAACTTGCACTGATGTGCGGTTCGCAAGTCGGATAAGTGTGCACGTTTATTATTTAATTTGCGTTGATATCAGGTTCGCATTTCGGACCAGTGTACCTGTTTCTTTAGGTTGCTTTGAAGCGAGGTTCGCATTTCGGACCAGTGCGTAGGTTTGTTTTACTTGCGTTGATGAGCGGTACTTATTTTGGACAAATGCACAAGTTTCCTTAGGTTGCCTTCATGCGCGGTTCGCATTTCGGACCAGTTTCAATGTTTATTTAATTTGCGTTGATGCTCGGTGTTTATTGGACGTGTGCATATGATTATACTACATGCGTGGTTCGCATTTTGGACCAGTGCGCATGTTTATTCAACTTGCGTTGATGAGCAGTTCGAATTTCGGACCATTGCGTATGTTTATTTAACTTGCATTGATGCGCGGTTCGAATTTCGAACCAGTGTGCATGCTTATTTAACTTGCGTTGATGCGCGGTGCTTATTTTGGACCAGTGTAAATGTTTATTTAACTTGCGTTGGCGCGTGGTTCGCATTTCGAACCACCGCGCATGTTTATTTAACTTGCTTGATGCGCGGTGCTTAGTTTGGACCAGTGCAAATGTTTATTTAACTTGCGTTGGCGCGTGGTTCGTATTTCGAACTACGGCACATGTTTCTTTAACGTGCATCGGTGCGTCGTTCTTATTTCAGGCCAGTGCGCATATTTCTTTAACTTGCGTTGATGGGCGAAGCTAATTTTGGACCAGTGGAAATGTTTATTTAACTTGCGCTGATGCGCGGTGCTTAGGTTTGACCAGTGGAAATGTTCATTTAACTTGAGTTGGCGCGTGGTTCGCATTTCTAACCACTGCGCAGGTTTAACTTGCGTTGATGCGCGGTGCTTATTTTGGACTAGTGCAAATGTTTATTCAACTTGCGTTGATGCCCGGTGCTT
Organism: Protula sp. h YS-2021; assembly: GCA_949752745.1. Classification (NCBI taxonomy): domain Eukaryota; kingdom Metazoa; phylum Annelida; class Polychaeta; order Sabellida; family Serpulidae; genus Protula; species Protula sp. h YS-2021. The sequence goes on along the minus strand of OX457031.1, from coordinate 20,387,297 downwards.
ATTTTAGACCAGTGCAAATGTTTATTTAACGTGCATTGGCGCGTGGTTCGCATTTCGAACCACTGCGCATGTTTATTTAATTTGCGTTGGCGCGTGGTTCGCATTTCGAACCACTGCGCATGTTTATTTAACGTGCATCGGTGCGTCGCTCTTATTTCAGGCCAGTGCGCATATTTCTTTAACTTGAGTTGATGCGCGGTTCTTATTCTGGACCAATGCGCATGTTTATTTAACTTGCGCTAATGCCCGGTTCGAATTTCGGACCAGTGTGCATGTTTATTTAACTTGTGTTGATGCGCCGTTAGACATTCGGACTAGGGCGTATGTTTATTTGACTTGCGTTGATGCGCGGTTTGCATTTTGGGCCAGTGCGCATGTTTATTCAACTTGGGTTTATGAGCAGTTCGAATTTCGGACCATAGCGCATGTTTATGTAACTTCAGTTGATGCGCGGTTCGAATTTCGGACCAGTGCGCATGTTTATTTAACTTGCGTTGATGCGCGGTGCATATTTTGGACCAGAGCAAATGTTTATTTAACTTGGGTTGGCGCGTGGTTCGCATTTAAAACCACTGCGCATGTTTATTTAACTTGCGTTGATGCGCGGTTCAAAGTTCAGACCAGTGCGCATGTTTATTTAACTTGCGTTGATGCGCGGTGCATATTTTGGACCAGAGCAAATGTTTATTTAACTTGGGTTGGCGCGTGGTTCGCATTTAAAACCACTGCGCATGTTTATTTAACTTGCGTTGATGCGCGGTTCAAAGTTCAGACCAGTGCGCATGTTTATTTAACTTGCGTTGATGTGCGGTGCTTATTTTGGACCAGTCCAAATGTTTATTTAACTTGCGTTGATGCGCGGTGCTTATTTTGGACCAGTGCAAATGTTTATTTAACTTGTGTTGGCGCGTGGTTCACATTTCGAACCACTGCGCATGTTTATTTAACTTGCGTTGATGCGCGGTGCTTAGTTTGGACCAGTGCAAATGTTCATTTAACTTGGGTTGGCGCGTGGTTCGCATTTCGAACCACTGCGCATGTTTATTTAACTTGCGTTGATGCGCGGTGCTTATTTTGGACCAGTGCAAATGTTTATTTAACTTGTGTTGGCGCGTGGTTCGCATTTCGAACCACTGCGCATGTTTATTTAACGTGCATCGGTGCGTCGTTCTTATTTCAGGCCAGTGCGCATATTTCTTTAACTTTAGTTGATACGTGGTTCTTATTCTGGACCAATGCGTATGTTTAATTAACTTGCGTTAATGCGCGGTTCGAATTTCGGACCAGTGCGCATGTTTATTTAACTTGCGTTGATGCTCGGTTTGCATTTTGGACCAGTGCGCATGTTTATTCAACTTGTGTTTATGAGCGGTTCAAATTTCGGACCATAGCGCATGGTTATGTAACTTGCGTTGATGCGCGGTTCGAAGTTCGGACAAGTGCGCATGTTTATTTAACTTGCGTTGATGTGCGGTGCTTAGTTTCGACCAGTCCAAATGTTCATTTAACTTGCGTTGGCGCGTGGTTCGCATTTCGAACCACTGCGCATATTTATTTAACTTACGTTGATACGCGGTGCTTATTTTGGACCAGTCCAAATGTTCATTTAACTTGCGTTGGCGCGTGGTTCGCATTTCGTACCACTGCCAATGTTTATTTAACGTGCATCGGTGCGTCGTTCTTATTTCAGGCCAGTGCGCATATTTCTTTAACTTAATTTGATGCGCGGTTCTTATTCTGGACCAGTGCTTATGTTTATTTAAGTTGCGTTGATGCGCAGTTCTTATTTTGAATACTGCGCATGTTATTTAACTTGCGTTAATGCACTGTTCTTATTTTGGTCCAGTGTGCTTGCTTATTTAGCTTGTGTTGATATGCGGTGCGCATTTCGGACCAGTGCGCATGTTTTTTCAACTTGCGTTAATGCTCGATTCCCACTTCTCACCAGTGTGTTTGTTTATTTACCTTGCGTTGATGAGCGGTTCGCATTTTCCACCAGTGCGCATGTTTACTTAACTTGTGTTGATGCTTGGTTCGCATTTTGGACCAGTGCGCATATTTATTTAACTTGTGTTGATGCCCCGTACTTATTTTGGACCAGTGCAAATCTTTATTTAACTTGCGCTGATGTGCGGTTCGCAAGTCGGACCAGTGTGCACGTTTATTTAATTTGCGTTGATATCAGGTTCCCATTTCGGACCAGTGTACCTGTTTCTTTAGGTTGCTTTGGGGCGAGGTTCGCATTTCGGACCAGTGCGCAGGTTTATTTTACATGCATACCTTGATGCGCGGTTCGCATTTCGGACCAGTTTCAATGTTTGTTTACCTTGCGTTGATGCACGGTGTTTATTGGACGTGTGCATATGTTTATTTAACTTGCGCTGGTGCGCGGTTTGTATTTTGGACCAGTGCGCATATTTCTTTAACTTGAGTTGATGAGCAGTTCGAATTTCGGACCACTGCGTATGTTTATTTAACTTGCATTGATCCGCGGTTCGAATTTCGGACCAGTGCGCATGTTTATTTAATTTGCGTTGATACGCGGTGCTTATTTTGGACCAGTGCAAATGTTTATGTAACTTGGGTTGGCGCGTGGTTCGCATTTCCAACCATTGCGCATGTTTATTTAACTTGTGTTGATGCGCGGTTCGAATTCCGGACAAGAGCGCGTGTTTATTTAACTTGCGTTGATGCGCGGTAATCATTTTGAACCAGTGCAAATGTTTATTTAACTTGCGCTGATCCGCGGTGCTTAGTTTGGACCAGTGCAATAGTTCATTTAACTTGAGTTGGCGCGTGGTTCGCATTTCTAACCACTGCGCATGTTTATTTAACTTGCGTTGATGACGGGTGCTTATTTTGGACCAGTGCAAATGTTTATTTTACTTGCGTTGGCGCGTGGTTCGCATTTCGTACCACTGCGCATGTTTATTTAACGTGCATCGGTGCGCCGTCCTTATTTCAGGCCAGTGCGCATATTTCTTTAACTAGAGTTTGATGCGCAGTTCTTATTCTGGACCAGTGCGTATGTTTATTAAAGTTGCGTTGATGCACAGTTCTTATTTTGAATAGTGCGCATGTTATTTAAGTTGCGTCGATGCACGGTGCTTATTTTGGTCCAGTGTGCTTGCTTATTTAGCTTGTGTGGATGTGCGGTTCGCATTTCGGACCAGTGCGCATGTTTTTTTTAACTTGCGTTAATGCTCGGTTCCCACTTCTCACCAGTGTGTTTGTTTATTTAGCTTACGTTGATGAGCGGTTCGCATTTTCAACCAGTGCGCATGTTTATTTAACTTGTGTTGATGCGTGGTTCGCATTTTGGACCAGTGCGCATATTTATTTAACTTGTGTTGATGCCCCGTACTTATTTTGGACCAGTGCAAATCTTTATTTAACTTGCACTGATGTGCGGTTGGCAATTCGGACCAGTGTGCACGTTTATTTAATTTGCGTTGAAATCAGGTTCGCATTTCGGACCAGTGTACCTGTTTCTTTAAGTTGCGTTGATGCGAGGTTCGCATTTCGGACCAGTGCGCACGTGTATTTTACTTGTGTTGATGAGCGGTACTTATTTTGGACAAGTGCACAAGTTTCCTTAAATTGCCTTGATGCGCGGTTTGCATTTTGGACTAGTGCGTATGTTTATTTAACTTGCGTTAATGCGCGGTTCGAATTTCGGACCAGTGTGCATGTTTACTTAACTTGCGTTGATGCCCCGTTAGACTTTCGGACCAGTGCGCATGTTTATTTAACTTGTGTTGATGCTCGGTTTGCATTTTGGACCAGTGCGCATGTTTATTCAACTTGTGTTTATGAGCAATTCGAATTTCGGACCAAAGCCCATGTTTATATAGCTTCCGTTGATGCGCGGTTCGAATTTCGGACCAGTGCGCATGTTTATTTAACTTGCATTGATGCGCGGTGCATATTTTGGACCAGAGCAAATGTTTATTTAACTTGGGTTCGCGCGTGGTTCCAATTTCAAACCACTGCGCATGTTTATTTAACGTGCATCGGTGCGTCGTTCTTATTTTAGGCCAGTGCGCATATTTCTTTAACTTGAGTCGATGCGCGGTTCTTATTCTGGACCAGTGCGTATGTTTATTTAACTTGCGTTGATGCGCGGTTCGAAGTTCGGACCAGTGCGCATGTTTATTTAACTTGCGTTGATGTGCGGTGCTTAGTTTGGACCAGTCCAAATGTTCATTTAACTTGCCTTGGCGCGTGGTTCGCATTTCGAACCACTGCGCATATTTATTTAACTTACGTTGATGCGCGGTGCTTATTTTGGACCAGTGCAAACGTTTATTTCACTTGCGTTGGCGCGTGGTTCGAATTTCGTACCACTGCGCATGTTTGTTTAACGTGCATCGGTGCGTCGTTCTTATTTTTCGGCCAGTGCGCATATTTCTTTAACTTGAGTCGATGCGCGGTTCTTATTCTGGACCAGTGCGTATGTTTATTTAAGTTGCGTTGATGCGCAGTTCTTATTTTGAATAGTGCGCATGTTATTTAACTTGTGTTAATGCACGGTGCTTATTTTGGTCCAGTGTGCTTGCTTATTTAGCTTGTGTTGATATGCGGTGCGCATTTCGGACCAGTGCGCATGTTTTTTTAACTTGCGTTAATGCTCGGTTCCCACTTCTCACCAGTGTGTTTGTTTATTTACCTTGCGTTGATGAGCGGTTCGCATTTTCCACCAGTGCGCATGTTTACTTAACTTGTGTTGATGCGTGGTTCGCATTTTGGACCAGTACGCATATTTATTTAACTTGTGTTGATGCCCCGTACTTATTTTGGACCAGTGCAAATGTTTATTTAACTTGCACTGATGTGCGGTTGGCAATTCGGACCAGTGTGCACGTTTCTTTAATTCGCGTTGATATCAGGTTCGCATTTCGGACCAGTGTATCTGTTTCTTTAAGTTGCTTTGAAGCGAGGTTCGCATTTCAGACCAGTGCGCATGTTTATTTAACTTGCGCTGATGCACGGTGCTTAGTTTGGACCAGTGCAAATGTTCATTTAACTTGCGTTGGCTCGTGGTTCGCATTTCGAACCACTGCGCAAGTTTTTTAACTTGCGTTGATGCGCGGTTCGAATTTCGGACCAGTGCGCATATTTATTTAACTTGCGTTGATGCGCGGTAAGCATTTCGGACCACTGTGCATGTTCATTTCACTTGCCTCGATGTGCGGTTCGCATTTCGGACCAGTGCGCAGGTTTAGCTTACTTGCGATGATGAGCGGTACTTATTTTGGACAAGTGCACCAGTCTCCTTAGGTTGCCTTGAAGCGCGGTTCGCATGTCTATTCAACTTGCGTCGATGCGTACTTCTTTTTTCGGACCAGTGCGCATGTTTATTTAATTTGCGTTGATGCGCGATGCTTATTTTGGACCAGTCCAAATGCTTATTTAAATTGCTTTGAAGCGAGGTTCGCATTTCGGACCAGTGCGTAGGTTTATTTTACTTGCGTTGATGAGCGGTACTTATTTTGGACAAGTGCACAAGTTTCCTTAGGTTGCCTTCATGCGCTGTTCGCATTTCGGACCAGTTTCAATGTTTATTTAACTTGCGTTGATGCACGGTGTTTATTGGACGTGTGCATATGATTGTTTCACTTGCGCTGGTGCGCGGTTCGCATTTTGGACAAGTGCGCATATTTATTCAACTTGCGTTGATGAGCAGTCCGAATTTCGGACCATTGCGTATGTTTAATTAACTTGCGTTTATGCGCGGTTCGAATTTCGAACCAGTGCGCATGTTTATTTAACTTGCGTTGATGCGCGGTGCTTATTTCGGACCAGTGCAAATGTTTATTTAACTTGCGTTGATGCGGGGTTCGCATTTCGTACCACTACGCATGTTTATTTAACGTTCATCGGTGCGCCGTTCTTATTTCAGGCCAGTGCGCATATTTCTTTAACTTGAGTTGATGCGCGGTTCTTATTCTGGACCAGTGCGTATGTTTATTTAAGTTGCGTTGATGCGCAGTTCTTATTTTGAATACTGCGCATGTTATTTAACTTGCGTTAATGCACAGTGCTTAGTTTGGTCCAGTATGCTTGCTTATTTAGCTTGTGTTGATTTGCGGTTCGCATTTCGGACCAGTGCGCATGTTTTTTTAACTTGTGTTAATGCTCGTCTCCCACTTCTCACCAGTGTGTTTGTTTATTTACCTTGCGTTGATGAGCGGTTCGCATTTTCCACCAGTGCGCATGTTTACTTAACTTGTGTTGATGCGTGGTTCGCATTTTGGACCAGTACGCATATTTATTTAACTTGTGTTGATGCCCCGTACTTATTTTGGACCAGTTCAAATGTTTATTTAACTTGCACTGATGTGCGGTTCGCAATTCGGACCATTGTGCACGTTTCTTTAATTCGCGTTGATATCAGGTTCGCATTTCGGACCAGTGTATCTGTTTCTTTAAGTTGCTTTGAAGCGAGGTTCGCATTTCAGACCAGTGCGCATGTTTATTTAACTTGCGCTGATGCACGGTGCTTAGTTTGGACCAGTGCAAATGTTCATTTAACTTGCGTTGGCTCGTGGTTCGCATTTCGAACCACTGCGCAAGTTTTTTAACTTGCGTTGATGCGCGGTTCGAATTTCGGACCAGTGCGCATATTTATTTAACTTGCGTTGATGCGCGGTAAGCATTTCGGACCACTGTGCATGTTCATTTCACTTGCCTCGATGTGCGGTTCGCATTTCGGACCAGTGCGCAGGTTTAGCTTACTTGCGATGATGAGCGGTACTTATTTTGGACAAGTGCACCAGTCTCCTTAGGTTGCCTTGAAGCGCGGTTCGCATGTCTATTCAACTTGCGTCGATGCGTACTTCTTTTTTCGGACCAGTGCGCATGTTTATTTAATTTGCGTTGATGCGCGATGCTTATTTTGGACCAGTCCAAATGCTTATTTAAATTGCTTTGAAGCGAGGTTCGCATTTCGGACCAGTGCGTAGGTTTATTTTACTTGCGTTGATGAGCGGTACTTATTTTGGACAAGTGCACAAGTTTCCTTAGGTTGCCTTCATGCGCTGTTCGCATTTCGGACCAGTTTCAATGTTTATTTAACTTGCGTTGATGCACGGTGTTTATTGGACGTGTGCATATGATTGTTTCACTTGCGCTGGTGCGCGGTTCGCATTTTGGACAAGTGCGCATATTTATTCAACTTGCGTTGATGAGCAGTCCGAATTTCGGACCATTGCGTATGTTTAATTAACTTGCGTTTATGCGCGGTTCGAATTTCGAACCAGTGCGCATGTTTATTTAACTTGCGTTGATGCGCGGTGCTTATTTCGGACCAGTGCGCATGTTTATTTAACTTGTGTTGATGCGTGGTTCGCATTTTGGACCAGTGCGCATATTTTTATTTAACTTGTGTTGATGCCCCCTACTTATTTTGGACCAGTGCAAATCTTTATTTAACTTGCACTGATGTGCGGTTGGCAATTCGGACCAGTGTGCATGTTTATTTAATTTGCGTTGATATCCAGTTCGCATTTCGGACCAGTTGAACTGTTTCTTTAGGTTGCGTTGATGCGAGGTTCGCATTTCGGACCAGTGCGCACGTTTATTCTACTTGTGTTGATGAGAGGTACTTATTTTGGACCAGTGCACAAGTTTCCTTAGATTGCCTTGATGCGCGGTTTCCATTTTGGACTAGTGCGCATGTTTATTCAACTTGGGTTTATGAGCAGTTCGAATTTCGGACCATTCGCATGTTTATGTAACTTCCGTTGATGCGGAGTTCGAATTTGGGACAAGAGCGCATGTTTATTTAACTTGCGCTGATGCCCGGTGCTTAGTTTGGACCAGTACAAATGTTCATTTAACTTGGATTGGCGCGTGGTTCGCATTTCGAACCACTGCGCATATTTATTTAACTTGCGTTGATGCGCGGTGCATATTTAGGACCAGTGCAAATGTTTCTTTAACTAGCGTTGGCGCGTAGCTCGCATTTCGAACCACTACTCATGTTTATTTAACTTGCGTTGATGCGCGGTGCTTAGTTTCGACCAGTGCAAATGTTCATTTAACTTGTGTTGGTGCGTGGTTCGCATTTCGAACCACTGCGCATGTTTACTCAACTTGCGTTGATGCGAGTTTCGAATTTAGGACCAGTCCGCATGTTTATTTAACTTGCGCTGATGCGCGGTGCTTAGTTTGGACCAGTGCAAATGTTTATTTAACTTGCGATGGCGCGTGGTTCGCATTTCGAACCACTGCGCATGTTTATTTAACTTGCGTTGACGCGCGGTGCATATTTTGGACCAGTGCAAATGTTTATTTAACTTGCGTTGGCGCGTGGTTCGCATTTCGAACCACTGCGCATGTTTATTTAACGTGCATCGGTGCGTCGTTCTTATTTCAGGCCAGTGCGCATATTTCTTTAACTTGAGTTGATGCGCGGTTCTTATTCTGGACCAGTGCGTATGTTTATTTAAGTTGCGTTGATGCACAGTTCTTATTTTGAATAGTGCACATGTTATTTAAGTTGCGTCGATGCACGGTGCTTATTTTGGTCCAGTGTGCTTGCTTATTTAGCTTGTGTTGATGTGCGGTTCGCATTTCGGACCAGTGCGCATGTTTTTTTTAACTTGCGTTATGCTCGGTTCCCACTTCTCACCAGTGTGTTAGTTCATTTAGCTTCCGTTGATGAGCGGTTCCCATTTGCTACCAGTGCGCATGTTTATTTAACTTGTGTTGATGCGTGGTTCGCATTTTGGACCAGTGCGCATATTTATTTAACTTGTGTTGATGCCCCGTACTTATTTTGGACAAGTGCAAATCTTTATTTAACTTGCACTGATGTGCGGTTGGCAATTCGGACCAGTGTGCATGTTTATTTAATTTGCGTTGATGCGAGGTTCGCATTTCGGACCAGTGCGCACGTTTATTTCACTTGTGTTGATGAGCGGTACTTATTTTGGACAAGTGCACAAGTTTCCTTAGTTGATTTGATGCGCGGTTTGCATTTTGGACTAGTGCGCATGTTTATTCAACTTGGGTTTATGAGCAGTTCGAATTTCGGACCATTCGCATGTTTATGTAACTTCCGTTGATGCGCAGTTCGAATTTGGGACAAGAGCGCATGTTTATTTAACTTGCGCTGATGCCCGGTGCTTAGTTTGGACCAGTACAAATGTTCATTTAATTTGGATTGGCGCGTGGTTCGCATTTCGAACCACTGCGCATATTTATTTAACTTGCGTTGATGCGCGGTGCATATTTAGGACCAGTGCAAATGTTTCTTTAACTAGCGTTGGCGCGTAGCTCGCATTTCGAACCACTACTCATGTTTATTTAACTTGCGTTGATGCGCGGTGCTTAGTTTCGACCAGTGCAAATGTTCATTTAACTTGTGTTGGTGCGTGGTTCGCATTTCGAACCACTGCGCATGTTTACTCAACTTGCGTTGATGCGAGTTTCGAATTTAGGACCAGTCCGCATGTTTATTTAACTTGCGCTGATGCGCGGTGCTTAGTTTGGACCAGTGCAAATGTTTATTTAACTTGCGATGGCGCGTGGTTCGCATTTCGAACCACTGCGCATGTTTATTTAACTTGCGTTGACGCGCGGTGCATATTTTGGACCAGTGCAAATGTTTATTTAACTTGCGTTGGCACGTGGTTCGCATTTCGAACCACTGCGCATGTTTATTTAACGTGCATCGGTGCGTCGTTCTTATTTCAGGCCAGTGCGCATATTTCTTTAACTTGAGTTGATGCGCGGTTCTTATTCTGGACCAGTGCGTATGTTTATTTAAGTTGCGTTGATGCACAGTTCTTATTTTGAATAGTGCACATGTTATTTAAGTTGCGTCGATGCACGGTGCTTATTTTGGTCCAGTGTGCTTGCTTATTTAGCTTGTGTTGATGTGCGGTTCGCATTTCGGACCAGTGCGCATGTTTTTTTTAACTTGCGTTATGCTCGGTTCCCACTTCTCACCAGTGTGTTAGTTCATTTAGCTTCCGTTGATGAGCGGTTCCCATTTGCTACCAGTGCGCATGTTTATTTAACTTGTGTTGATGCGTGGTTCGCATTTTGGACCAGTGCGCATATTTATTTAACTTGTGTTGATGCCCCGTACTTATTTTGGACAAGTGCAAATCTTTATTTAACTTGCACTGATGTGCGGTTGGCAATTCGGACCAGTGTGCATGTTTATTTAATTTGCGTTGATGCGAGGTTCGCATTTCGGACCAGTGCGCACGTTTATTTCACTTGTGTTGATGAGCGGTACTTATTTTGGACAAGTGCACAAGTTTCCTTAGTTGATTTGATGCGCGGTTTGCATTTTGGACTAGTGCGCATGTTTATTCAACTTGGGTTTATGAGCAGTTCGAATTTCGGACCATTCGCATGTTTATGTAACTTCCGTTGATGCGCAGTTCGAATTTGGGACAAGAGCGCATGTTTATTTAACTTGCGCTGATGCCCGGTGCTTAGTTTGGACCAGTACAAATGTTCATTTAATTTGGATTGGCGCGTGGTTCGCATTTCGAACCACTGCGCATATTTATTTAACTTGCGTTGATGCGCGGTGCATATTTAGGACCAGTGCAAATGTTTCTTTAACTAGCGTTGGCGCGTAGCTCGCATTTCGAACCACTACTCATGTTTATTTAACTTGCGTTGATGCGCGGTGCTTAGTTTCGACCAGTGCAAATGTTCATTTAACTTGTGTTGGTGCGTGGTTCGCATTTCGAACCACTGCGCATGTTTACTCAACTTGCGTTGATGCGAGTTTCGAATTTAGGACCAGTCCGCATGTTTATTTAACTTGCGCTGATGCGCGGTGCTTAGTTTGGACCAGTGCAAATGTTTATTTAACTTGCGATGGCGCGTGGTTCGCATTTCGAACCACTGCGCATGTTTATTTAACTTGCGTTGACGCGCGGTGCATATTTTGGACCAGTGCAAATGTTTATTTAACTTGCGTTGGCGCGTGGTTCGCATTTCGAACCACTGCGCATGTTTATTTAACGTGCATCGGTGCGTCGTTCTTATTTCAGGCCAGTGCGCATATTTCTTTAACTTGAGTTGATGCGCGGTTCTTATTCTGGACCAGTGCGTATGTTTATTTAAGTTGCGTTGATGCACAGTTCTTATTTTGAATAGTGCACATGTTATTTAAGTTGCGTCGATGCACGGTGCTTATTTTGGTCCAGTGTGCTTGCTTATTTAGCTTGTGTTGATGTGCGGTTCGCATTTCGGACCAGTGCGCATGTTTTTTTTAACTTGCGTTATGCTCGGTTCCCACTTCTCACCAGTGTGTTAGTTCATTTAGCTTCCGTTGATGAGCGGTTCCCATTTGCTACCAGTGCGCATGTTTATTTAACTTGTGTTGATGCGTGGTTCGCATTTTGGACCAGTGCGCATATTTATTTAACTTGTGTTGATGCCCCGTACTTATTTTGGACAAGTGCAAATCTTTATTTAACTTGCACTGATGTGCGGTTGGCAATTCGGACCAGTGTGCATGTTTATTTAATTTGCGTTGATGCGAGGTTCGCATTTCGGACCAGTGCGCACGTTTATTTCACTTGTGTTGATGAGCGGTACTTATTTTGGACAAGTGCACAAGTTTCCTTAGTTGATTTGATGCGCGGTTTGCATTTTGGACTAGTGCGCATGTTTATTCAACTTGGGTTTATGAGCAGTTCGAATTTCGGACCATTCGCATGTTTATGTAACTTCCGTTGATGCGCAGTTCGAATTTGGGACAAGAGCGCATGTTTATTTAACTTGCGCTGATGCCCGGTGCTTAGTTTGGACCAGTACAAATGTTCATTTAACTTGGATTGGCGCGTGGTTCGCATTTCGAACCACTGCGCATATTTATTTAACTTGCGTTGATGCGCGGTGCATATTTAGGACCAGTGCAAATGTTTCTTTAACTAGCGTTGGCGCGTAGCTCGCATTTCGAACCACTACTCATGTTTATTTAACTTGCGTTGATGCGCGGTGCTTAGTTTCGACCAGTGCAAATGTTCATTTAACTTGTGTTGGTGCGTGGTTCGCATTTCGAACCACTGCGCATGTTTACTCAACTTGCGTTGATGCGAGTTTCGAATTTAGGACCAGTCCGCATGTTTATTTAACTTGCGCTGATGCGCGGTGCTTAGTTTGGACCAGTGCAAATGTTTATTTAACTTGCGATGGCGCGTGGTTCGCATTTCGAACCACTGCGCATGTTTATTTAACTTGCGTTGACGCGCGGTGCATATTTTGGACCAGTGCAAATGTTTATTTAACTTGCGTTGGCGCGTGGTTCGCATTTCGAACCACTGCGCATGTTTATTTAACGTGCATCGGTGCGTCGTTCTTATTTCAGGCCAGTGCGCATATTTCTTTAACTTGAGTTGATGCGCGGTTCTTATTCTGGACCAGTGCGTATGTTTATTTAAGTTGCGTTGATGCACAGTTCTTATTTTGAATAGTGCACATGTTATTTAAGTTGCGTCGATGCACGGTGCTTATTTTGGTCCAGTGTGCTTGCTTATTTAGCTTGTGTTGATGTGCGGTTCGCATTTCGGACCAGTGCGCATGTTTTTTTTAACTTGCGTTATGCTCGGTTCCCACTTCTCACCAGTGTGTTAGTTCATTTAGCTTCCGTTGATGAGCGGTTCCCATTTGCTACCAGTGCGCATGTTTATTTAACTTGTGTTGATGCGTGGTTCGCATTTTGGACCAGTGCGCATATTTATTTAACTTGTGTTGATGCCCCGTACTTATTTTGGACAAGTGCAAATCTTTATTTAACTTGCACTGATGTGCGGTTGGCAATTCGGACCAGTGTGCATGTTTATTTAATTTGCGTTGATGCGAGGTTCGCATTTCGGACCAGTGCGCACGTTTATTTCACTTGTGTTGATGAGCGGTACTTATTTTGGACAAGTGCACAAGTTTCCTTAGTTGATTTGATGCGCGGTTTGCATTTTGGACTAGTGCGCATGTTTATTCAACTTGGGTTTATGAGCAGTTCGAATTTCGGACCATTCGCATGTTTATGTAACTTCCGTTGATGCGCAGTTCGAATTTGGGACAAGAGCGCATGTTTATTTAACTTGCGCTGATGCCCGGTGCTTAGTTTGGACCAGTACAAATGTTCATTTAATTTGGATTGGCGCGTGGTTCGCATTTCGAACCACTGCGCATATTTATTTAACTTGCGTTGATGCGCGGTGCATATTTAGGACCAGTGCAAATGTTTCTTTAACTAGCGTTGGCGCGTAGCTCGCATTTCGAACCACTACTCATGTTTATTTAACTTGCGTTGATGCGCGGTGCTTAGTTTCGACCAGTGCAAATGTTCATTTAACTTGTGTTGGTGCGTGGTTCGCATTTCGAACCACTGCGCATGTTTACTCAACTTGCGTTGATGCGAGTTTCGAATTTAGGACCAGTCCGCATGTTTATTTAACTTGCGCTGATGCGCGGTGCTTAGTTTGGACCAGTGCAAATGTTTATTTAACTTGCGATGGCGCGTGGTTCGCATTTCGAACCACTGCGCATGTTTATTTAACTTGCGTTGACGCGCGGTGCATATTTTGGACCAGTGCAAATGTTTATTTAACTTGCGTTGGCGCGTGGTTCGCATTTCGAACCACTGCGCATGTTTATTTAACGTGCATCGGTGCGTCGTTCTTATTTCAGGCCAGTGCGCATATTTCTTTAACTTGAGTTGATGCGCGGTTCTTATTCTGGACCAGTGCGTATGTTTATTTAAGTTGCGTTGATGCACAGTTCTTATTTTGAATAGTGCACATGTTATTTAAGTTGCGTCGATGCACGGTGCTTATTTTGGTCCAGTGTGCTTGCTTATTTAGCTTGTGTTGATGTGCGGTTCGCATTTCGGACCAGTGCGCATGTTTTTTTTAACTTGCGTTATGCTCGGTTCCCACTTCTCACCAGTGTGTTAGTTCATTTAGCTTCCGTTGATGAGCGGTTCCCATTTGCTACCAGTGCGCATGTTTATTTAACTTGTGTTGATGCGTGGTTCGCATTTTGGACCAGTGCGCATATTTATTTAACTTGTGTTGATGCCCCGTACTTATTTTGGACAAGTGCAAATCTTTATTTAACTTGCACTGATGTGCGGTTGGCAATTCGGACCAGTGTGCATGTTTATTTAATTTGCGTTGATGCGAGGTTCGCATTTCGGACCAGTGCGCACGTTTATTTCACTTGTGTTGATGAGCGGTACTTATTTTGGACAAGTGCACAAGTTTCCTTAGTTGATTTGATGCGCGGTTTGCATTTTGGACTAGTGCGCATGTTTATTCAACTTGGGTTTATGAGCAGTTCGAATTTCGGACCATTCGCATGTTTATGTAACTTCCGTTGATGCGCAGTTCGAATTTGGGACAAGAGCGCATGTTTATTTAACTTGCGCTGATGCCCGGTGCTTAGTTTGGACCAGTACAAATGTTCATTTAACTTGGATTGGCGCGTGGTTCGCATTTCGAACCACTGCGCATATTTATTTAACTTGCGTTGATGCGCGGTGCATATTTAGGACCAGTGCAAATGTTTCTTTAACTAGCGTTGGCGCGTAGCTCGCATTTCGAACCACTACTCATGTTTATTTAACTTGCGTTGATGCGCGGTGCTTAGTTTCGACCAGTGCAAATGTTCATTTAACTTGTGTTGGTGCGTGGTTCGCATTTCGAACCACTGCGCATGTTTACTCAACTTGCGTTGATGCGAGTTTCGAATTTAGGACCAGTCCGCATGTTTATTTAACTTGCGCTGATGCGCGGTGCTTAGTTTGGACCAGTGCAAATGTTTATTTAACTTGCGATGGCGCGTGGTTCGCATTTCGAACCACTGCGCATGTTTATTTAACTTGCGTTGACGCGCGGTGCATATTTTGGACCAGTGCAAATGTTTATTTAACTTGCGTTGGCGCGTGGTTCGCATTTCGAACCACTGCGCATGTTTATTTAACGTGCATCGGTGCGTCGTTCTTATTTCAGGCCAGTGCGCATATTTCTTTAACTTGAGTTGATGCGCGGTTCTTATTCTGGACCAGTGCGTATGTTTATTTAAGTTGCGTTGATGCACAGTTCTTATTTTGAATAGTGCACATGTTATTTAAGTTGCGTCGATGCACGGTGCTTATTTTGGTCCAGTGTGCTTGCTTATTTAGCTTGTGTTGATGTGCGGTTCGCATTTCGGACCAGTGCGCATGTTTTTTTTAACTTGCGTTATGCTCGGTTCCCACTTCTCACCAGTGTGTTAGTTCATTTAGCTTCCGTTGATGAGCGGTTCCCATTTGCTACCAGTGCGCATGTTTATTTAACTTGTGTTGATGCGTGGTTCGCATTTTGGACCAGTGCGCATATTTATTTAACTTGTGTTGATGCCCCGTACTTATTTTGGACAAGTGCAAATCTTTATTTAACTTGCACTGATGTGCGGTTGGCAATTCGGACCAGTGTGCATGTTTATTTAATTTGCGTTGATGCGAGGTTCGCATTTCGGACCAGTGCGCACGTTTATTTCACTTGTGTTGATGAGCGGTACTTATTTTGGACAAGTGCACAAGTTTCCTTAGTTGATTTGATGCGCGGTTTGCATTTTGGACTAGTGCGCATGTTTATTCAACTTGGGTTTATGAGCAGTTCGAATTTCGGACCATTCGCATGTTTATGTAACTTCCGTTGATGCGCAGTTCGAATTTGGGACAAGAGCGCATGTTTATTTAACTTGCGCTGATGCCCGGTGCTTAGTTTGGACCAGTACAAATGTTCATTTAATTTGGATTGGCGCGTGGTTCGCATTTCGAACCACTGCGCATATTTATTTAACTTGCGTTGATGCGCGGTGCATATTTAGGACCAGTGCAAATGTTTCTTTAACTAGCGTTGGCGCGTAGCTCGCATTTCGAACCACTACTCATGTTTATTTAACTTGCGTTGATGCGCGGTGCTTAGTTTCGACCAGTGCAAATGTTCATTTAACTTGTGTTGGTGCGTGGTTCGCATTTCGAACCACTGCGCATGTTTACTCAACTTGCGTTGATGCGAGTTTCGAATTTAGGACCAGTCCGCATGTTTATTTAACTTGCGCTGATGCGCGGTGCTTAGTTTGGACCAGTGCAAATGTTTATTTAACTTGCGATGGCGCGTGGTTCGCATTTCGAACCACTGCGCATGTTTATTTAACTTGCGTTGACGCGCGGTGCATATTTTGGACCAGTGCAAATGTTTATTTAACTTGCGTTGGCGCGTGGTTCGCATTTCGAACCACTGCGCATGTTTATTTAACGTGCATCGGTGCGTCGTTCTTATTTCAGGCCAGTGCGCATATTTCTTTAACTTGAGTTGATGCGCGGTTCTTATTCTGGACCAGTGCGTATGTTTATTTAAGTTGCGTTGATGCACAGTTCTTATTTTGAATAGTGCACATGTTATTTATGTTGCGTCGATGCACGGTGCTTATTTTGGTCCAGTGTGCTTGCTTATTTAGCTTGTGTTGATGTGCGGTTCGCATTTCGGACCAGTGCGCATGTTTTTTTTAACTTGCGTTATGCTCGGTTCCCACTTCTCACCAGTGTGTTAGTTCATTTAGCTTCCGTTGATGAGCGGTTCCCATTTGCTACCAGTGCGCATGTTTATTTAACTTGTGTTGATGCGTGGTTCGCATTTTGGACCAGTGCGCATATTTATTTAACTTGTGTTGATGCCCCGTACTTATTTTGGACAAGTGCAAATCTTTATTTAACTTGCACTGATGTGCGGTTGGCAATTCGGACCAGTGTGCATGTTTATTTAATTTGCGTTGATGCGAGGTTCGCATTTCGGACCAGTGCGCACGTTTATTTCACTTGTGTTGATGAGCGGTACTTATTTTGGACAAGTGCACAAGTTTCCTTAGTTGATTTGATGCGCGGTTTGCATTTTGGACTAGTGCGCATGTTTATTCAACTTGGGTTTATGAGCAGTTCGAATTTCGGACCATTCGCATGTTTATGTAACTTCCGTTGATGCGCAGTTCGAATTTGGGACAAGAGCGCATGTTTATTTAACTTGCGCTGATGCCCGGTGCTTAGTTTGGACCAGTACAAATGTTCATTTAACTTGGATTGGCGCGTGGTTCGCATTTCGAACCACTGCGCATATTTATTTAACTTGCGTTGATGCGCGGTGCATATTTAGGACCAGTGCAAATGTTTCTTTAACTAGCGTTGGCGCGTAGCTCGCATTTCGAACCACTACTCATGTTTATTTAACTTGCGTTGATGCGCGGTGCTTAGTTTCGACCAGTGCAAATGTTCATTTAACTTGTGTTGGTGCGTGGTTCGCATTTCGAACCACTGCGCATGTTTACTCAACTTGCGTTGATGCGAGTTTCGAATTTAGGACCAGTCCGCATGTTTATTTAACTTGCGCTGATGCGCGGTGCTTAGTTTGGACCAGTGCAAATGTTTATTTAACTTGCGATGGCGCGTGGTTCGCATTTCGAACCACTGCGCATGTTTATTTAACTTGCGTTGACGCGCGGTGCATATTTTGGACCAGTGCAAATGTTTATTTAACTTGCGTTGGCGCGTGGTTCGCATTTCGAACCACTGCGCATGTTTATTTAACGTGCATCGGTGCGTCGTTCTTATTTCAGGCCAGTGCGCATATTTCTTTAACTTGAGTTGATGCGCGGTTCTTATTCTGGACCAGTGCGTATGTTTATTTAAGTTGCGTTGATGCACAGTTCTTATTTTGAATAGTGCACATGTTATTTAAGTTGCGTCGATGCACGGTGCTTATTTTGGTCCAGTGTGCTTGCTTATTTAGCTTGTGTTGATGTGCGGTTCGCATTTCGGACCAGTGCGCATGTTTTTTTTAACTTGCGTTATGCTCGGTTCCCACTTCTCACCAGTGTGTTAGTTCATTTAGCTTCCGTTGATGAGCGGTTCCCATTTGCTACCAGTGCGCATGTTTATTTAACTTGTGTTGATGCGTGGTTCGCATTTTGGACCAGTGCGCATATTTATTTAACTTGTGTTGATGCCCCGTACTTATTTTGGACAAGTGCAAATCTTTATTTAACTTGCACTGATGTGCGGTTGGCAATTCGGACCAGTGTGCATGTTTATTTAATTTGCGTTGATGCGAGGTTCGCATTTCGGACCAGTGCGCACGTTTATTTCACTTGTGTTGATGAGCGGTACTTATTTTGGACAAGTGCACAAGTTTCCTTAGTTGATTTGATGCGCGGTTTGCATTTTGGACTAGTGCGCATGTTTATTCAACTTGGGTTTATGAGCAGTTCGAATTTCGGACCATTCGCATGTTTATGTAACTTCCGTTGATGCGCAGTTCGAATTTGGGACAAGAGCGCATGTTTATTTAACTTGCGCTGATGCCCGGTGCTTAGTTTGGACCAGTACAAATGTTCATTTAATTTGGATTGGCGCGTGGTTCGCATTTCGAACCACTGCGCATATTTATTTAACTTGCGTTGATGCGCGGTGCATATTTAGGACCAGTGCAAATGTTTCTTTAACTAGCGTTGGCGCGTAGCTCGCATTTCGAACCACTACTCATGTTTATTTAACTTGCGTTGATGCGCGGTGCTTAGTTTCGACCAGTGCAAATGTTCATTTAACTTGTGTTGGTGCGTGGTTCGCATTTCGAACCACTGCGCATGTTTACTCAACTTGCGTTGATGCGAGTTTCGAATTTAGGACCAGTCCGCATGTTTATTTAACTTGCGCTGATGCGCGGTGCTTAGTTTGGACCAGTGCAAATGTTTATTTAACTTGCGATGGCGCGTGGTTCGCATTTCGAACCACTGCGCATGTTTATTTAACTTGCGTTGACGCGCGGTGCATATTTTGGACCAGTGCAAATGTTTATTTAACTTGCGTTGGCGCGTGGTTCGCATTTCGAACCACTGCGCATGTTTATTTAACGTGCATCGGTGCGTCGTTCTTATTTCAGGCCAGTGCGCATATTTCTTTAACTTGAGTTGATGCGCGGTTCTTATTCTGGACCAGTGCGTATGTTTATTTAAGTTGCGTTGATGCACAGTTCTTATTTTGAATAGTGCACATGTTATTTAAGTTGCGTCGATGCACGGTGCTTATTTTGGTCCAGTGTGCTTGCTTATTTAGCTTGTGTTGATGTGCGGTTCGCATTTCGGACCAGTGCGCATGTTTTTTTTAACTTGCGTTATGCTCGGTTCCCACTTCTCACCAGTGTGTTAGTTCATTTAGCTTCCGTTGATGAGCGGTTCCCATTTGCTACCAGTGCGCATGTTTATTTAACTTGTGTTGATGCGTGGTTCGCATTTTGGACCAGTGCGCATATTTATTTAACTTGTGTTGATGCCCCGTACTTATTTTGGACAAGTGCACAAGTTTCCTTAGTTGATTTGATGCGCGGTTTGCATTTTGGACTAGTGCGCATGTTTATTCAACTTGGGTTTATGAGCAGTTCGAATTTCGGACCATTCGCATGTTTATGTAACTTCCGTTGATGCGCAGTTCGAATTTGGGACAAGAGCGCATGTTTATTTAACTTGCGCTGATGCCCGGTGCTTAGTTTGGACCAGTACAAATGTTCATTTAATTTGGATTGGCGCGTGGTTCGCATTTCGAACCACTGCGCATATTTATTTAACTTGCGTTGATGCGCGGTGCATATTTAGGACCAGTGCAAATGTTTCTTTAACTAGCGTTGGCGCGTAGCTCGCATTTCGAACCACTACTCATGTTTATTTAACTTGCGTTGATGCGCGGTGCTTAGTTTCGACCAGTGCAAATGTTCATTTAACTTGTGTTGGTGCGTGGTTCGCATTTCGAACCACTGCGCATGTTTACTCAACTTGCGTTGATGCGAGTTTCGAATTTAGGACCAGTCCGCATGTTTATTTAACTTGCGCTGATGCGCGGTGCTTAGTTTGGACCAGTGCAAATGTTTATTTAACTTGCGATGGCGCGTGGTTCGCATTTCGAACCACTGCGCATGTTTATTTAACTTGTGTTGACGCGCGGTGCATATTTTGGACCAGTGCAAATGTTTATTTAACTTGCGTTGGCGCGTGGTTCGCATTTCGAACCACTGCGCATGTTTATTTAACGTGCATCGGTGCGTCGTTCTTATTTCAGGCCAGTGCGCATATTTCTTTAACTTGAGTTGATGCGCGGTTCTTATTCTGGACCAGTGCGTATGTTTATTTAAGTTGCGTTGATGCACAGTTCTTATTTTGAATAGTGCACATGTTATTTAAGTTGCGTCGATGCACGGTGCTTATTTTGGTCCAGTGTGCTTGCTTATTTAGCTTGTGTTGATGTGCGGTTCGCATTTCGGACCAGTGCGCATGTTTTTTTTAACTGGCGTTATGCTCGGTTCCCACTTCTCACCAGTGTGTTAGTTCATTTAGCTTCCGTTGATGAGCGGTTCCCATTTGCTACCAGTGCGCATGTTTATTTAACTTGTGTTGATGCGTGGTTCGCATTTTGGACCAGTGCGCATATTTATTTAACTTGTGTTGATGCCCCGTACTTATTTTGGACAAGTGCAAATCTTTATTTAACTTGCACTGATGGTGCGGTTGGCAATTCGGACCAGTGTGCATGTTTATTTAATTTGCGTTGATGCGAGGTTCGCATTTCGGACCAGTGCGCACGTTTATTTCACTTGTGTTGATGAGCGGTACTTATTTTGGACAAGTGCACAAGTTTCCTTAGTTGATTTGATGCGCGGTTTGCATTTTGGACTAGTGCGCATGTTTATTCAACTTGGGTTTATGAGCAGTTCGAATTTCGGACCATTGCGCATGTTTGTGTAACTTCCGTTGATGCGCAGTTCGAATTTCGGACCAGTGTGCATGTTTATTTAACTTGCGTTGATGCCCAGTGTTTATTTTAGAGCAGTGCAAATGTTCATTGAACTTGCGTTGGCGCGTGGTTCGCATTTCGAACCACTGCGCATGTTTATTTAACTTGCGTTGAGGCGAGTTACGCATTTCGGACCAGTTTCAATGTTTATTTAACTTGCGTTGATGCACGGTGTTTATTGGACGTGTGCATATGTTTATTTAACTTGCGCTGATGCGCGATGCTTATTTTGGACTAGTGCAAATGTTTATTTAACTTGCGTTGGCGCGTGGTTCGCATTTCGAACCACTGCGCGTGTTTATTTAACGTGCATCGGTGCGTCGTTCTTATTTCAGGCCAGTGCGCATATTTCTTTAACTTGAGTTGATGCGCGGTTCTTATTCTGGACCACTGCGTATGTTTATTTAACTTGCGTTGATGCGCGGTTCGAATTCCGGACTAGTGCGCATGTTTATTTAACTTGCGTTGATGCGCGGTGCTTATTTTGGACCAGTGTAAATGTTTATTTAACTTGCGTTGGCGCGTGGTTCGCATTTCGGACCAGTGCGCACGTTTATTTTACTTGTGTTGATGAGCGGTATTTATTTTGGACAAGTGCACAAGTTTCCTTAGATTGCCTTGATGCGCAGTTCGCATTTCGAACCAGTTTGTATGTTTATTTAACTTGCGTTGATGCACGGTGTTTATTGGACGTGTGCATTTGTTTATTTAACTTGCGCTGGTGCGCGGTTTCCATTTTGGACCAGTGCGGATATTTATTCAACTTGCGTTGATGAGCAGTTCGAATTTCGGACCATTGCGCATGTTTATGTAACTTCCGTTGATGCGCAGTTCGAATTTCGGACCAGTGTGCATGTTTATTTAACTTGCGTTGATGCCCAGTGTTTATTTCAGAGCAGTGCAAATGTTCATTTAACTTGCGTTGGCGCGTGGTTCGCATTTCGAACCACTGCGCATGTTTATTTAACTTGCGTTGAGGCGAGTTTCGCATTTCGGACCAGTTTCAATGTTTATTTAACTTGCGTTGATGCACGGTGTTTATTGGACGTGTGCATATGTTTATTTAACTTGCGCTGATGCGCGATGCTTATTTTGGACTAGTGCAAAAGTTTATTTAACTTGCGTTGGCGCGTGGTTCGCATTTCGAACCACTGCGCGTGTTTATTTAACGTGCATCGGTGCGTCGTTCTTATTTCAGGCCAGTGCGCATATTTCTTTAACTTGAGTTGATGCGCGGTTCTTATTCTGGACCACTGCGTATGTTTATTTAACTTGCGTTGATGCGCGGTTCGAATTCCGGACTAGTGCGCATGTTTATTTAACTTGCGTTGATGCGCGGTGCTTATTTTGGACCAGTGTAAATGTTTATTTAACTTGCGTTGGCGCGTGGTTCGCATTTCGGACCAGTGCGCACGTTTATTTTACTTGTGTTGATGAGCGGTATTTATTTTGGACAAGTGCACAAGTTTCCTTAGATTGCCTTGATGCGCAGTTCGCATTTCGAACCAGTTTGTATGTTTATTTAACTTGCGTTGATGCACGGTGTTTATTGGACGTGTGCATTTGTTTATTTAACTTGCGCTGGTGCGCGGTTTCCATTTTGGACCAGTGCGGATATTTATTCAACTTGCGTTGATGAGCAGTTCGAATTTCGGACCATTGCGCATGTTTATGTAACTTCCGTTGATGCGCAGTTCGAATTTCGGACCAGTGTGCATGTTTATTTAACTTGCGTTGATGCCCAGTGTTTATTTTAGAGCAGTGCAAATGTTCATTTAACTTGCGTTGGCGCGTGGTTCGCATTTCGAACCACTGCGCATGTTTATTTAACTTGCGTTGAGGCGAGTTACGCATTTCGGACCAGTTTCAATGTTTATTTAACTTGCGTTGATGCACGGTGTTTATTGGACGTGTGCATATGTTTATTTAACTTGCGCTGATGCGCGATGCTTATTTTGGACTAGTGCAAATGTTTATTTAACTTGCGTTGGCGCGTGGTTCGCATTTCGAACCACTGCGCGTGTTTATTTAACGTGCATCGGTGCGTCGTTCTTATTTCAGGCCAGTGCGCATATTTCTTTAACTTGAGTTGATGCGCGGTTCTTATTCTGGACCACTGCGTATGTTTATTTAACTTGCGTTGATGCGCGGTTCGAATTCCGGACTAGTGCGCATGTTTATTTAACTTGCGTTGATGCGCGGTGCTTATTTTGGACCAGTGTAAATGTTTATTTAACTTGCGTTGGCGCGTGGTTCGCATTTCGGACCAGTGCGCACGTTTATTTTACTTGTGTTGATGAGCGGTATTTATTTTGGACAAGTGCACAAGTTTCCTTAGATTGCCTTGATGCGCAGTTCGCATTTCGAACCAGTTTGTATGTTTATTTAACTTGCGTTGATGCACGGTGTTTATTGGACGTGTGCATTTGTTTATTTAACTTGCGCTGGTGCGCGGTTTCCATTTTGGACCAGTGCGGATGTTTATTCAACTTGCGTTGATGAGCAGTTCGAATTTCGGACCATTGCGCATGTTTATGTAACTTCCGTTGATGCGCAGTTCGAATTTCGGACCAGTGTGCATGTTTATTTAACTTGCGTTGATGCCCAGTGTTTATTTTAGAGCAGTGCAAATGTTCATTTAACTTGCGTTGGCGCGTGGTTCGCATTTCGAACCACTGCGCATGTTTATTTAACTTGCGTTGAGGCGAGTTACGCATTTCGGACCAGTTTCAATGTTTATTTAACTTGCGTTGATGCACGGTGTTTATTGGACGTGTGCATATGTTTATTTAACTTGCGCTGATGCGCGATGCTTATTTTGGACTAGTGCAAATGTTTATTTAACTTGCGTTGGCGCGTGGTTCGCATTTCGAACCACTGCGCGTGTTTATTTAACGTGCATCGGTGCGTCGTTCTTATTTCAGGCCAGTGCGCATATTTCTTTAACTTGAGTTGATGCGCGGTTCTTATTCTGGACCACTGCGTATGTTTATTTAACTTGCGTTGATGCGCGGTTCGAATTCCGGACTAGTGCGCATGTTTATTTAACTTGCGTTGATGCGCGGTGCTTATTTTGGACCAGTGTAAATGTTTATTTAACTTGCGTTGGCGCGTGGTTCGCATTTCGGACCAGTGCGCACGTTTATTTTACTTGTGTTGATGAGCGGTATTTATTTTGGACAAGTGCACAAGTTTCCTTAGATTGCCTTGATGCGCAGTTCGCATTTCGAACCAGTTTGTATGTTTATTTAACTTGCGTTGATGCACGGTGTTTATTGGACGTGTGCATTTGTTTATTTAACTTGCGCTGGTGCGCGGTTTCCATTTTGGACCAGTGCGGATATTTATTCAACTTGCGTTGATGAGCAGTTCGAATTTCGGACCATTGCGCATGTTTATGTAACTTCCGTTGATGCGCAGTTCGAATTTCGGACCAGTGTGCATGTTTATTTAACTTGCGTTGATGCCCAGTGTTTATTTTAGAGCAGTGCAAATGTTCATTTAACTTGCGTTGGCGCGTGGTTCGCATTTCGAACCACTGCGCATGTTTATTTAACTTGCGTTGAGGCGAGTTACGCATTTCGGACCAGTTTCAATGTTTATTTAACTTGCGTTGATGCACGGTGTTTATTGGACGTGTGCATATGTTTATTTAACTTGCGCTGATGCGCGATGCTTATTTTGGACTAGTGCAAATGTTTATTTAACTTGCGTTGGCGCGTGGTTCGCATTTCGAACCACTGCGCGTGTTTATTTAACGTGCATCGGTGCGTCGTTCTTATTTCAGGCCAGTGCGCATATTTCTTTAACTTGAGTTGATGCGCGGTTCTTATTCTGGACCACTGCGTATGTTTATTTAACTTGCGTTGATGCGCGGTTCGAATTCCGGACTAGTGCGCATGTTTATTTAACTTGCGTTGATGCGCGGTGCTTATTTTGGACCAGTGTAAATGTTTATTTAACTTGCGTTGGCGCGTGGTTCGCATTTCGGACCAGTGCGCACGTTTATTTTACTTGTGTTGATGAGCGGTATTTATTTTGGACAAGTGCACAAGTTTCCTTAGATTGCCTTGATGCGCAGTTCGCATTTCGAACCAGTTTGTATGTTTATTTAACTTGCGTTGATGCACGGTGTTTATTGGACGTGTGCATTTGTTTATTTAACTTGCGCTGGTGCGCGGTTTCCATTTTGGACCAGTGCGGATATTTATTCAACTTGCGTTGATGAGCAGTTCGAATTTCGGACCATTGCGCATGTTTATGTAACTTCCGTTGATGCGCAGTTCGAATTTCGGACCAGTGTGCATGTTTATTTAACTTGCGTTGATGCCCAGTGTTTATTTTAGAGCAGTGCAAATGTTCATTTAACTTGCGTTGGCGCGTGGTTCGCATTTCGAACCACTGCGCATGTTTATTTAACTTGCGTTGAGGCGAGTTACGCATTTCGGACCAGTTTCAATGTTTATTTAACTTGCGTTGATGCACGGTGTTTATTGGACGTGTGCATATGTTTATTTAACTTGCGCTGATGCGCGATGCTTATTTTGGACTAGTGCAAATGTTTATTTAACTTGCGTTGGCGCGTGGTTCGCATTTCGAACCACTGCGCGTGTTTATGTAACGTGCATCGGTGCGTCGTTCTTATTTCAGGCCAGTGCGCATATTTCTTTAACTTGAGTTGATGCGCGGTTCTTATTCTGGACCACTGCGTATGTTTATTTAACTTGCGTTGATGCGCGGTTCGAATTCCGGACTAGTGCGCATGTTTATTTAACTTGCGTTGATGCGCGGTGCTTATTTTGGACCAGTGTAAATGTTTATTTAACTTGCGTTGGCGCGTGGTTCGCATTTCGGACCAGTGCGCACGTTTATTTTACTTGTGTTGATGAGCGGTATTTATTTTGGACAAGTGCACAAGTTTCCTTAGATTGCCTTGATGCGCAGTTCGCATTTCGAACCAGTTTGTATGTTTATTTAACTTGCGTTGATGCACGGTGTTTATTGGACGTGTGCATTTGTTTATTTAACTTGCGCTGGTGCGCGGTTTCCATTTTGGACCAGTGCGGATATTTATTCAACTTGCGTTGATGAGCAGTTCGAATTTCGGACCATTGCGCATGTTTATGTAACTTCCGTTGATGCGCAGTTCGAATTTCGGACCAGTGTGCATGTTTATTTAACTTGCGTTGATGCCCAGTGTTTATTTTAGAGCAGTGCAAATGTTCATTTAACTTGCGTTGGCGCGTGGTTCGCATTTCGAACCACTGCGCATGTTTATTTAACTTGCGTTGAGGCGAGTTTCGCATTTCGGACCAGTTTCAATGTTTATTTAACTTGCGTTGATGCACGGTGTTTATTGGACGTGTGCATATGTTTATTTAACTTGCGCTGATGCGCGGTGCTTATTTTGGACTAGTGCAAATGTTTATTTAACTTGCGTTGGCGCGTGGTTCGCATTTCGAACCACTGCGCGTGTTTATTTAACGTGCATCGGTGCGTCGTTCTTATTTCAGGCCAGTGCGCATATTTCTTTAACTTGAGTTGATGCGCGGTTCTTATTCTGGACCAGTGCGCATGTTTATTTAAGTTGCGTCGATGCACAGTTCTTATTTTGAATAGTGCGCATGTTATTTAAGTTGCGTCGATGCACGGTGCTTATTTTGGTCCAGTATGCTTGCTCATTTAGCTTGTGTTGATGTGCGGTTCGCATTTCGGACCAGTGCGCATGTTTTTTTAACTTGCGTTATGCTCGGTTCCCACTTCTGACCAGTGTGTTAGTTCATTTAGCTTCCGTTGATGAGCGGTTCCCATTTGCCACCAGTGCGCATGTTTATTTAACTTGTGTTGATGCGTGGTTCGCATTTTGGACCAGTGCGCATATTTATTTAACTCCTGTTGATGCCCCGTACTTATTTTGGACCAGTGCAAATCTTTATTTAACTTGCACTGATGTGCGGTTGGCAATTCGGACCAGTGTGCATGTTTATTTAATTTGCGTTGATGCGAGGTTCGCATTTCGGACCAGTGCGCACGTTTATTTCACTTGTGTTGATGAGCGGTACTTATTTTGGACAAGTGCACAAGTTTCCTTAGATTGCCTTGATGCGCGGTTTGCATTCTGGACTAGTGCGCATGTTTATTCAACTTGGGTTTATGAGCAGTTCGAATTTCGGACCATTGCGCATGTTTATGTAACTTCCGTTGATGGGAGGTTCGAATTTCGAACCACTGCGCATGTTTATTTAACGTGCATCGGTTCGTCGCTCTTATTTCAGGCCAGTGCGCATATTTCTTTAATTTGAGTTGATGCGCGGTTGTTATTCTGGACCATTGCGTATGTTTATTTAACTTGCGTTGATGCGCGGTTCGAATTTCGGACCAGTGTGCATGTTATTTAACTTGCGTTGATGCGCCGTTAGACTTTCGGACCAGTGCGCATGTTTATTTAACTTGCGTTGATGCGCGGTTTGCATTTTGGGCCAGTGCGCATGTTTATTCAACTTGTGTTTATGAGCAGTTCGAATTTCGGACCATTGCGCATGTTTATGTAACTTCCGTTGATGGGAGGTTCGAATTTTGAACCAGTGCGCATGTTTATTTAACTTGCGTTGATGTGCGGTGCTTATTTTGGAACAGTGTAAATGTTTATTTAACTTGTGTTGGCGCGTGGTTCGCATTTCGAACCACTGCGCATGTTTATTTAACGTGCATCGGTTCGTCGCTCTTATTTCAGGCCAGTGCGCATATTTCTTTAATTTGAGTTGATGCGCGGTTGTTATTCTGGACCATTGCGTATGTTTATTTAACTTGCGTTAATGCGCGGTTCGAATTTCGGACCAGTGTGCATTTTATTTAGCTTGCGTTGATGCGCCGTTAGACTTTCGGACCAGTGCGCATGTTTATTTAACTTGCGTTGATGCGCGGTTCGAATTTCGGACCAGTGTGCATGTTATTTAACTTGCGTTGATGCGCCGTTAGACTTTCGGACCAGTGCGCATGTTTATTTAACTTGCGTTTATGAGCAGTTCGAATTTCGGACCATAGAGCATGTTTATGTAACTTCCGTTGATGCGCGGTTCGAATTTCGGACCAGTCCGCATGTTTATTTCACTTGGGTTGGCGCGTGGTTCGCATTTCGAACCACTGCGCATGTTTATTTAACTTGCGTTGATGCGCGGTTCGAAGTTCGGACCAGTGCGCATGTTTATTTAACTTGCGCTGATGCGCGGTGCTTATTTTGGACCAGTGGAAATGTTCATTTAACTTGCGTTGGCGCGTGGTTCGCATTTCGTACCATTGCGCATGTTTATTTAACGTGCATCGGTGAGTCGCTCTTATTTCAGGCCAGTGCGCATATTTCTTTAACTTGAGTTGATGCGCGGTTCTTATTCTGGACCAGTGCGCATGTTTATTTAAGTTGCGTCGATGCACAGTTCTTATTTTGAATAGTGCGCATGTTATTTAAGTTGCGTCGATGCACGGTGCTTATTTTGGTCCAGTATGCTTGCTCATTTAGCTTGTGTTGATGTGCGGTTCGCATTTCGGACCAGTGCGCATGTTTTTTTAACTTGCGTTATGCTCGGTTCCCACTTCTGACCAGTGTGTTAGTTCATTTAGCTTCCGTTGATGAGCGGTTCCCATTTGCCACCAGTGCGCATGTTTATTTAACTTGTGTTGATGCGTGGTTCGCATTTTGGACCAGTGCGCATATTTATTTAACTTGTGTTGATGCCCCGTACTTATTTTGGACCAGTGCAAATCTTTATTTAACTTGCACTGATGTGCGGTTGGCAATTCGGACCAGTGTGCATGTTTATTTAATTTGCGTTGATGCGAGGTTCGCATTTCGGACCAGTGCGCACGTTTATTTCACTTGTGTTGATGAGCGGTACTTATTTTGGACAAGTGCACAAGTTTCCTTAGATTGCCTTGATGCGCGGTTTGCATTCTGGACTAGTGCGCATGTTTATTCAACTTGGGTTTATGAGCAGTTCGAATTTCGGACCATTGCGCATGTTTATGTAACTTCCGTTGATGGGAGGTTCGAATTTTGAACCAGTGCGCATGTTTATTTAACTTGCGTTGATGTGCGGTGCTTATTTTGGAACAGTGTAAATGTTTATTTAACTTGTGTTGGCGCGTGGTTCGCATTTCGAACCACTGCGCATGTTTATTTAACGTGCATCGGTTCGTCGCTCTTATTTCAGGCCAGTGCGCATATTTCTTTAATTTGAGTTGATGCGCGGTTGTTATTCTGGACCATTGCGTATGTTTATTTAACTTGCGTTAATGCGCGGTTCGAATTTCGGACCAGTGTGCATTTTATTTAGCTTGCGTTGATGCGCCGTTAGACTTTCGGACCAGTGCGCATGTTTATTTAACTTGCGTTGATGCGCGGTTCGAATTTCGGACCAGTGTGCATGTTATTTAACTTGCGTTGATGCGCCGTTAGACTTTCGGACCAGTGCGCATGTTTATTTAACTTGCGTTTATGAGCAGTTCGAATTTCGGACCATAGAGCATGTTTATGTAACTTCCGTTGATGCGCGGTTCGAATTTCGGACCAGTCCGCATGTTTATTTCACTTGGGTTGGCGCGTGGTTCGCATTTCGAACCACTGCGCATGTTTATTTAACTTGCGTTGATGCGCGGTTCGAAGTTCGGACCAGTGCGCATGTTTATTTAACTTGCGCTGATGCGCGGTGCTTATTTTGGACCAGTGGAAATGTTCATTTAACTTGCGTTGGCGCGTGGTTCGCATTTCGTACCATTGCGCATGTTTATTTAACGTGCATCGGTGAGTCGCTCTTATTTCAGGCCAGTGCGCATATTTCTTTAACTTGAGTGGATGCGCGGTTCTTATTCTGGACCAGTGCGCATGTTTATTTAAGTTGCGTTGATGCACAGTTGTTATTTTGAATAGTGCGCATGTTATTTAAGTTGCGTCGATGCACGGTGCTTATTTTGGTCCAGTGTGCTTGCTTATTTAGTTTGTGTTGATGTGCGGTTCGCATTTCGGACCAGTGCGCATGTTTTTTTAACTTGCGTTATGCTCGGTTCCCACTTCTGACCAGTGTGTTAGTTCATTTAGCTTCCGTTGATGAGCGGTTCCCCATTTGCCACCAGTGCGCATGTTTATTTAGCTTGTGTTGATGCGTGGTTCGCATTTTGGACCAGTGCGCATATTTATTTAACTCCTGTTGATGCCCCGTACTTATTTTGGACCAGTGCAAATCTTTATTTAACTTGCACTGATGTGCGGTTGGCAATTCGGACCAGTGTGCATGTTTATTTAATTTGCGCTGATGCGAGGTTCGCATTTCGGACCAGTGCGCACGTTTATTTCACTTGTGTTGATGAGCGGTACTTATTTTGGACAAGTGCACAAGTTTCCTTAGATTGATTTGATGCGCGGTTTGCATTCTGGACTAGTGCGCATGTTTATTCAACTTGGGTTTATGAGCAGTTCGAATTTCGGACCATTGCGCATGTTTATGTAACTTCCGTTGATGCGCAGTTCGAATTTCGGACCAGTGTGCATGTTTATTTAACTTGCGTTGATGCCCAGTGTTTATTTTAGACCAGTGCAAATGTTCATTTAACTTGCGTTGGCGCGTGGTTCGCATTTCGAACCACTGCGCATGTTTATTTAACGTGCATCGGTTCGTCGCTCTTATTTCAGGCCAGTGCGCATATTTCTTTAATTTGAGTTGATGCGCGGTTGTTATTCTGGACCATTGCGTATGTTTATTTAACTTGCGTTGATGCGCGGTTCGAATTTCGGACCAGTGTGCATGTTATTTAACTTGCGTTGATGCGCCGTTAGACTTTCGGACCAGTGCGCATGTTTATTTAACTTGCGTTTATGAGCAGTTCGAATTTCGGACCATAGAGCATGTTTATGTAACTTCCGTTGATGCGCGGTTCGAATTTCGGACCAGTCCGCATGTTTATTTAACTTGGGTTGGCGCGTGGTTCGCATTTCGAACCACTGCGCATGTTTATTTAACTTGCGTTGATGCGCAGTTCGAAGTTCGGACCAGTGCGCATGTTTATTTAATTTGCGTTGATGCGCGGTGCTTATTTTGGACCAGTGGAAATGTTCATTTAACTTGCGTTGGCGCGTGGTTCGCATTTCGTACCATTGCGTATGTTTATTTAACGTGCATTGGTGCGTCGTTCTTAATTCAGGCCAGTGCGCATATTTCTTTAACTTGAATTGATGCGCGGTTCTTATTCTGGACCAGTGCGTATGTTCTTATTTTGAATACTGCGCATGTTATTTAACTTGCTTATTTTGGTCCAGTGTGCTTGCTTATTTAGCTTGTGTTGATATGCGGTTCGCATTTCGGACCAGTGCACATGTTTTTTTAACTTGCGTGAATGCTCGGTTCCCACTTCTCACCAGTGTGTTTGTTTATTTACCTTGCGTTGATGAGCGGTTCGCATTTTCAACCAGTGCGCATGTTTATTTACCTTCTGTTGATGCGTGGTTCGCATTTTGGACCAGTGCGCATATTTATTTAACTTGTGTTGATGCCCCGTACTTATTTTGGACCAGTGCAAATCTTTATTTAACTTGCGCTGATGTGCGGTTGGCAATTCGGACCAGTGTGCATGTTTATTTAATTTGCGTTGATATCTGGTTCGCATTTCGGACCAGTGTATCTGTTTCTTTAGGTTGCATTGATGCGAGGTTCGCATTTCGGACCAGTGCGCATGTTTATTTTACTTGCGTTGATGTGCGGTGCTCATTTTGGAACAGTGTAAATGTTTATTTAACTTGGGTTGGCACGTGGTTCGCATTTCGAACCACTGCGCATGTTTATTTAACTTGCGTTGATGCGAGGTTCGAATTTTGAACCAGTGCGCATGTTTATTTAACTTGCATTGATGCGCGGTGCTTACTTTGTACCAGTGCACATATTTATTTAACTTGGGTTGGCGCGTGTTCGCATTTCGAACCACTGCGTATGTTTATTTAACTTGCGTTGATGCGCGGTTCGAATTTCGGACCAGTGCGCATGTTTATTCAACTTGCGTTGATGCGCGGTTCGAATTTCGGACCAGTCCGCATGTTTATTTAACTTGGGTTGGCGCGTGGTTTCGAACCACTGCGCATGTTTATTTAACTTGCGTTGATGCGCGGTTCGAAGTTCGGACCAGTGCGCATGTTTATTTAACTTGCGTTGATGCCCGGTGCTTATTTTGGACCAGTGGAAATGTTCATTTAACTTGCGTTGGCGCGTGGTTCGCATTTCGTACCATTGCGTATGTTTATTTAACGTGCATCGGTGCGTCGTTCTTATTTCAGGCCAGTGCGCATATTTCTTTAACTTGAGTTGATGCGCGGTTCTTATTCTGGACCAGTGCGTATGTTCTTATTTTGAATACTGCGCATGTTATTTAACTTGCGTTAATGCACGGTGCTTATTTTGGTCCAGTGTGCTTGCTTATTTACCTTGCGTTGATGAGCGGTTCACATTTTCAACCAGTGCGCATGTTTATTTACCTTCTGTTGATGCGTGGTTCGCATTTTGGACCAGTGCGCATATTTATTTAACTTGTGTTGATGCCCCGTACTTATTTTGGACCAGTGCAAATCTTTATTTAACTTGCGCTGATGTGCGGTTGGCAATTCGGACCAGTGTGCATGTTTATTTAATTTGCGTTGATATCTGGTTCGCATTTCGGACCAGTGTATCTGTTTCTTTAGGTTGCATTGATGCGAGGTTCGCATTTCGGACCAGTGCGCATGTTTATTTAACTTGCGTTGATGCGCGGTTCGAATTTCGAACCAGTGCGCATGTTTATTCAACTTGCGTTGATGCGCGGCTCTTATTTTGGACCAGTGCAAATGTTTATTTAACTTGGGTTGGCGCGTGGTTCGCATTTCGAACCACTGCGCATGTTTATTTAACTTGCGTTGATGCGCGGTTCGAATTTGGGACCAGTGCGCATGTTTATTCAACTTGCGTTGATGCGCGGTGCTTATTTCGGACCAGTCCAAATGTTTATTTAACTTGCGTTGATGCACGGTGTTTATTGGACGTGTGCATGTGTTTATTTAACTTGCGCTGGTGCACGGTTTGCATTTTGGACCAGTGCGCATGTTTATTCAACTTGCGTTGATGAGCAGTTCGAATTTCGGACCAGTGCGCATGTTTATTCAACTTGCGTTGATGCGCGGTGCTTATTTTGGACCAGTGCAAATGCTTATTTAACTTGCATTGGCGCATGGTTTTGAACCACTGCGCATGTTTCTTTAACGTGCATTGGTGCGTGGTTCTTATTTCAGGTCAGTGCGCATATTTCTTTAATTTGAGTTGATGCGCGGTTCTTATTCTGGACCAGTGCGTATGTTTATTAAAGTTGCGTTGATGCGCAGTTCTTATTTTGAATACTGCGCATGTTATTTAACTTGCGTTAATGCACGGTGCTTATTTTGGTCCAGTGTGCTTGCTTATTTAGCTTGTGTTGATATGCGGTTCGCATTTCGTACCAGTGCACATGTTTTTTTAACTTGCGTTAATGCTCGGTTCCCACTTCTCACCAGTGTGTTTGTTTATTTACCTTGCGTTGATGAGCGGTTCGCATTTTCCACCAGTGCGCATGTTTACTTAACTTGTGTTGATGCGTGGTTCGCATTTTGGACCAGTGCACATATTTATTTAAATTGTGTTGATGCACGGTGTTTATTGGACATGTGCATATGTTTGTTTAACTTGCGCTGGTGCGCGGTTTGCATTTTGGACCAGTGCGCATGTTTATTCAACTTGCGTTGATGAGCAGTTCGAATTTCGGACCATTGCGTATGTTTATTTAACTTACGCTGATGCGCGGTTCGAATTTCGGACCAGTGAGCATGTTTATTTAACTTGTGTTGACGCACGGTGTTTAATGGACGTGTGCATATGTTTATTTAACTTGCGTAGGCGCGTGGTTCGCATTTCGAACCACTGCACATGTTTATTTAACGTGCGTCGATACGCGGTTCCTATTTCAAGCCAATGCGCATATTTCTTTAACTTGCGTTGATGCGCAGTTCTTATTCTGGACCAGTGCGCATGTTTATTTAAGCTGCGTGAATGCGCGGTTCTTATTTTGAATAGTGCGCATGTTATTTAAGTTGCGTTAATGCGCAGTTCGCATTTCGAACCAGTGCGCATGTTTATTCAAGTTGTGTTGATGCAGGGTGCTTATTTTGGTGTTTGCTTATTTAGCTTGCGACTATGAGCGGTTCGCATTTTCCACCAGTGCGCATGTTTATTTAACTTGTGTTGATGCGTGGTTCGCATTTTGGACCAGTGCGCATATTTAACTTGTGTTGATGCCCCGTACTTATTTTAGACCAGTGCAAATCTTTATTTAACTTACGCTAATGTGCGGTTGGCAATTCGGACCAGTGTGCATGTTTATTTAATTTGCGTTGATATCTGGTTCGCATTTCGGACCAGTGTACCTGTTTCTTTAGGTTGCGTTGATGCGCGGTTCGCATTTCGGACCAGTGCGCAGGTTTATTTTACTTGCGTTGATGAGCGGTGCTTATTTTGGACAAGTGCACAAGTCTCCTTAGGTTGCCTTGAAGCGCGGTTCGCATCTCTATTCAACTTGCGTCGATGCGTACTTC
Source organism: Protula sp. h YS-2021 (assembly GCA_949752745.1). Taxonomy (NCBI): domain Eukaryota; kingdom Metazoa; phylum Annelida; class Polychaeta; order Sabellida; family Serpulidae; genus Protula; species Protula sp. h YS-2021. Next base: position 20,352,810 of record OX457031.1, on the reverse strand, counting down.
TTTTTTTGGACCAGTGCGCATGTTTATTTAACTTGCGTTGATGCGCGATGCTTATTTTGGACCAGTGCAAATGCTGATTTAACTTGCGTTGATGCGCGGTTCGAATTTCGGACCAGTGCGCATGTTCATTCAACTTGCGTTGATGCGCGGTGCTTATTTTGGACCAGTGCGCATGTTTATTTAAGCTGCGTTGATGCGCAGTTCGCATTTCGAACCAGTGCGCATGTTTATTTAACTTGCGTTGATGCACGGTGCTTATTTTGGTGCTTGCTTATTTAGCTTGTGTTGATGTGCGATTCGGATTTCGGAACAGTGCGCATGTTTATTTTTTAACTTTCTGACCATTTCTGACCAGTGTGTTTGTTTATCTAGCTTGCGTTGATGAGCGGTTCCCATTTTCCACCAGTGCGCATGTTTACCTAACTTGTGTTGATGCGTGGTTCGCATTTTGGACCAGTGCGCATATTTATTTAACTTGTGTTGATGCTCCGCACTTATTTTGGACCAGTGCAAATGTTTGTTTAACTTGCGTTGATGCGAGGTTCGAATTTCAGACCAGTGCGCATGTTTATTTTACTTGCGCTGAGGCGCGGTGCTTAGTTTGGACCAGTGCAAATGTTCATTTAACTTGAGTTGGCGCGTGGTTCGCATTTCGAACCACTGCGCAAGTTTATTTAACCCGCGTTGATGCGCGGTTCGCATTTCGGGCCACTGCGCATGTTTATTTAACTTGCCTCGATGTGCGGTTCGCATTTCGGACCAGTGCGCATGTTTCCTTAGGTTGCGTTGATACGCGGTTCGCATTTCCGACCACTGCGCACGTCTATTCAACTTGCGTCGATGCGCAGTTCTTTTTGCGGACCAGTGCGCATGTTTTTTTTTGTTAATTTTACTTGCATTGATGTGCGGTTGTTAAATCTGACTACTGTGCAAGTTCATTTAGCTTTTTTTGTGCGCTGTAGGAGGAGATTCATTTAATTTTTTTTCTTCAAAAATTCCGAAAAAAATTCAAAAGTTCTCAAATTCACTCAAAAGCTCAAGCCGTATGCATGACCCCCTAGAGACGGCTCATATAAAAAATAAATGAAATCTGATAAAAACTGAGGAGGAAATGTTTTTTTTATTTTTTTCTTCCGAAATTCCCTAAAAATTCCCTGATCGACTCGAAAAGCACAGGCCGTATTCACGACACCCTAAGCATGCCTCAGCCCCAAAACAAATGATGTCTGATCAAAACTGCAGGAGAAGATGCGTTTTGAGGTATTCTCCTAAAAAATTCCCCCCGAAATCAAAAATTCCCAAGTCGAGTCAAATAGCACAAGCCGTATGCCCGAGCCACCTGAGGATGCCTCATACCAAAAAATAAATGAAATCTGATAAAAACTGTAGGAGGAAATTCATTTTGAAGTTTTACTTCAAAAATTCCCTAAAAATACAGAAATTGTCGGATCGACTAAAAAACTGCAAGCCGTATGCTCAACCCCTTAGGGATGCCTCAAAAAACCAAAACAAAAAAAAAAAAAAAAAACAAACCCCCCCCCCCCCCCAAAAAAAAAAAAAAAGAAATCGGTTCAAAACTGTAGGAGGAAATGCATTTGAAGTTTTTTTTCAAAAACTCCCTAAAAATAAAAAAATTGTCCGATCGACTAAAAATTGCAAGCCGTATGCAAGACCCTTTAGGGTGCCTCATACCCCCCAAAAAATGTTATCGGATCAAAAAAGTAGGAGATACATTTTAAAATTTTGTCTTCAAAAATTCTCCAAAAATTCAAAAATCAGCCGATCGACTAAAAAAGCACAAGCCGTATGCACGACCGCTTAGGGATGCCTCACACCAAAAATAAATGACATCGAATCAAAATTGTAGGAGTAGATGCATTTTGAATTATTCTTGAAATTTTTGCTTAAAAAATTCCCCAAAAACACAAAAATTGTCCAAACGACTAAAAAAGCACAAGCTGTATGCACGAGCCTTTAGGGGTGCCTCATACCAAAAATAAATGACATCGGATAAAAAATGTAGGAGGAGATACATTTTTAAAATTTTTTCTTTAAAAATTCCCCAAAAATTCAAAAATCACCCGATCGACTAGAAAAGCACAAGCCGTATGCACGACCCCTTTGGGATGCCTCACACCAAAAATAAATGACATCGGATCAAAATTTACTAAATAAGCAACTAACTAACTAACTAACGGACGCCATCCGCAGACCGATAGGAATACCCCAGCTTACGTGTAACGTAAGCTGGGCTAAAAACGGTTTTCAATCTCCGAAAAAATAAAGATTTTTAGAACTTTAGGTTGTCGATAAAAATAAAGGGTTTTAGGGGTTCCGCTGGGAAGCCTGTGTTTACTTATAAACATGTTATAACTTTTCATAGAGAAACCGTCGGCCCCCCCCGTGGCCTCCTTACAACCAGTCAACAACCCACCCGTCATTCCCTGCATCATGCCAACTTGTATATACAGCTTATCTGATGACGCCATGATGTAGTCTACCTGGAGGGACTTGCACTTCTTGACTAACTTCTCTCTAATATTTAAAGCAAAAAATAAGTAAATGATTATAATAAATAAATAGACTGAGGATAAGTTTTCATTCTCAAACAGACGGTATCAATTTGTTTTCTGTGCGGTTGAGAAAATACCAATCCTTCACTGCATTTACTTTTGCACCGCCAAGAAATTATTATAAAAATGTATCAAACAATAATATGGACAATCTAAGGCCGCTCCTTAAACAGGATTAACCGCCACCTAAGGAGAGTCAAGTTACTGGTATTTCTAGAGTAAAATATACAATAAAACACTTACGTATCTTTGCTGGATGTGTCTTGGTGGACAGAACGTCCCATCAGTTTATTGAGATTATAGCATAGTTCTAGATGAATGAATTCCGATAAGCAGTGATGCAGCTTACACACTTGTGATTGGCCATCTAAAGTCAGGTGACTGAATGCTGTCATGGTAACTCCGGCTTTGTTTATCCCCGTGACGTCAAGCACAAAGGACGCGATGACTACGCGCAGAACCGATGACATCATTGAACTGACAGCTATTGCGACTGGTGGGAGTGATTTTGTTTTGCAGTTCTGTAGCATATCACTAAGCGTCAGCAAAGCGTCGTTTGGTTTTCGAAGCTGCTCAGTTATTTCTTTGCATTCCGACAACCCTTTGGAACCTTGATGGCACCTTCTTGATACGGCTGCAGACAGTACTTGCAATAGGAGCTTTAAGCACTGAAAGGACAATTCACATATAGAATGGTCCTTTTGTTCAATGGCTTCTAATTGGAATTTTCCACAATGGGTCACGATTTCTTCCGTGCTTTTTTCAACTAGAGTTAATGCCTGCTGAAATCTTCTAAATTTAAGTAACCACTCCACGCACTTCATGAGAATCTGTACACAGACTGACAACCGCCTAAAGTGAATTTGAAAATGCGTGTCTTCTTTGGAACTTCCTTTTGCCACTTGCTCTTGGTCAACGGTTCGAACCTCGGTGTGTTGAAACGTCAGTTCAGAGAGCAACCAATTATGGAGTTGTTTACAGGATGAAATAATGTGCTCTGCGCACGCTTCCATTTCGCTGACTGGGTTGTCCTTAATTTTCTCTAGAACGGACTTCGAGGCATCCAGGGCTTGACCAAACCTTTCTAAAGCCTTAAACAAAACGTAAAGCTTATGATGTTACACCTGACAGATTTTAAAAGTCACAAATGTACGCTTATAAAAGCAACCATCATGACAAAAAACGTTTTCACCAATGTATGAGTAAACACTATACACTAAATGGCGTTTCAAACTGCGTTTTTTTTTATTTAGGTGTTTCACAAGATTTAAATTTGCTAATTTCTCCAAGTGGGCCTTACCGACGGAATCACATTTTCTCCGCCTCCAACGCACAGCATGCACACACTAGTGAGTCGAAGTTTTAAATTACGCAGGCATTTGGTCTCATTTTCGCCCACCGTGGCATTCCATAAAACAGAGAACACCGTATTGGAGACCTTTGCTAACCCGTCTGAGGTATCTTCCGTAGCAGTACGGGGGGCCGCCATGTGGCTGATGAGGCTATCCGCAAGCTTTAAGCCCGCTTCGAGATGATCCTTAAACATACAGAACAGAAAACTGCACAGAAGGCTGGTCAGCAATGCCACACAAACAAGCCACCATGGCGCTGGTCAACAATGCCACACAAACAAGCCATCATGGCGCTGGTCAACAATACCACACAAACAAGCCACCATGGCGCTGGTCAACAATGCCACACAAACAAGCCACAACGGCGCTGGTCAACAATGCCACACAAACAAGCCACAACGGCGCTGGTCAACAATGCCACACAAACAAGCCACCACGGCGCTGGTCAACAATGCCACACAAACAAGCCACAACGGCGCTGGTCAACAATGCCGCACAAACAAGCCACAATGGCGCTGGTCAACAATGCCACACAAACAAGCCACCATGGCGCTGGTCAACAATACCACGCAAACAAGCCACCATGGCGCTGGTCAACCAGGGCTGGTAAAAATTTCGAAATTTTTAAAAATTTCATGAAATTTGAAATTTTTGAAATATTTCAGAAATATTGAAATTTTTGAAATCTTTCAAAGCACAGTAAAAAAAAAACACACATTTCCAGGCTACGCGCAATATCGTAAAATCGGATAAAGGCAAAGCTTTTTCTCGTTTAAATGGGAAACACTGCTTGATTGCAGAATTTAAAGGTGACTATTCAAACAGTGCTAAACTTGAAGCAAACTCGGGAGTGAGTTGCTCCTGTTTGTTTAGCTAACATATTGTCTGCTATATTTTGACCTATTGTGTACATATCCGACCTCTTTCCCCTGTGCCGTTAACAGTGAGTTCCCTTTCAGCAGTTACTATAAACCCTCCTGCCTCTATCTCCACCCCTTAGAAACACCCGTTCAGATGCCCGGAGTAGATGTGTCAACGGTGCTACAGGCCAGCAACTGCTAGCTTTGTTACTCAAAAGTCATAGACTACGCAGGATTTCTGTGGCTGCATTGGTTACTGGTAGAGTTATGCCAACGCAGTGTGTTAACTGACAACTTAAGATGAATGTCCGTGGATAGGTATCCGTCAGTATTTGGTATTCCTGACGTCCAACTTATTTCTTATTTAAAAATCTAAAAAATGTGAAATTTTTGAAATTTTTACAATGAAATATTTCATGAAATATTTGAAGAAATATTTCATTCGAAATATTTCATACCAGCCCTGTGGTCAACAATGCCACACAAACAAGCCACCACGGCGCTGGTTAACAATGTCACACAAACAAGCCATCATGGCGCTGGTCAACAATGCCACACAAACAAGCCATCATGGCGCTGGTCAACAATGCCACACAAACAAGCCATCATGGTTCTGGTCAACAATGTCACACAAACAAGCCATCATGGCCTCCAATCTTGAAAGATTTACATTCTGCCTTAACACTTGTATACACAATTATTATTATCACTGCAAAAATTTATCTTCCGTTTTCATTTCTCATTTGTAAAATTTAATGTACAAGGGGGCTTGCTTCCTAAAAGGTTTAATGGGCGATAATTCAAATTCAGTGACAGGTCATCTAACCCGCTGCATTCAACCATTTGTGGCAATCAAAAAGGAAATCCATACCCTGAGTACCGTTTCAGACTGGTACTCGCCAATGCTCCGAGTTAACCGTCGAGTTAACCAGTAAGCGGACATCTCAAGACATTTGAAAACTATGGATTTTTTTTTTTCAATTGTACAAAATTACTTACCGCCTTGATAAATTTTAATATGATGCTTCCCGTGTATCTCTCCAAGTCTACGGGATTGCTCCATTTTATGGGATTTTTTCTGAGGCAGCTGAAGCAATCTGTTATAGCTTTTACATTTTCCTGAATAAATATACTAATTATAAAAAACAACTGACATTTTTTTCACACAAAATATTTTGCTTCTAAGCTTTTATGAGCAAACGCAGAACACATCTCACTCACAATTTTTCAGTATTTATCTGGCATAAATATACGGTACCTTAACATTTTTCCAATTCTCCGATCTCTAGCACAAATGAATAAAATTGGAATATAACTGACACAGAATCACTGGTTATTTTTTCATCATTTCTACATACTCTCATAGACATAAAACTGAAACTCCTGAATTTAACGACATCACTTTGGTCCCTACAATGGTTTTAGAACAATGCAACAGTCCATTGCTCTCAGTCATAGCAAAAAACACTTTGACATCTTAGGTAAAGGTTTTAATTAAATGACATATTTACCAAGACGTCCTTGTCAGTTATTTTGTCCGCCACTTGAGTGTACTTCCACAAAAACCGGGCAGCCTGTACAGTTGTGCTTTGCTTGACATTATGTCCATCATTTGTCTCTGTCGGCCTCAAAAGCACCTAAAACGCATGTGGATGGTGTAGGGACCGAACCACGGCTATTATTAATAATTATCCGCAGTCATAACATACCAAACAAGTTACATTTTTGTATATGACACAATGGAGGATGTGCAGATCAAGAACACAATCATGAAGAATATCAATTTATTAGATAAATTAAAATAAAAAGTATCAAAATAAAAAAAAAAATGAAAAGCGGAAAAAAAGTATAAAAAAGGATGAGAATTTTTTTTTAAAGTATAAGAAAAGTGTTTAAGGATAAGCATGGATAAAATCGGGCTTTTAAAAAAAGGATAATTGTTTAAAAAAGGGATGATGTGGCAACACTGGGCTCCTTTTAGACAGACAGGGTCTCCGGTACAAATCCTCGCATTGAAACGGTCATATATACAAATCTGCAATGTAACCAGTTTCGATAAACTGTCCAATATGAATGTTCCTTGCCTCGTTCATATTCACAAAAGCTACTAATCGTAAGATCTGACGAGAAGTTACAGGCATCAAGACCAATTGTAATTACTAAATAGGATTTTTAAATTATTGGAAGATGGAGAAAGCTTGACTGACGGCTTACAGTTGCAACGAATTAAGATATTCAAGCAATTTCGCACTTTCGGGTCTTTCCGGTTGAAGTGTTGTTTTGACTGCAAATATTTTGGGATAAATTATAGAGAAATGATAAGGGGAAAACATCAAAATTCTAATTTTATTTCAACATGCGCACTTTCAAATTTATAAAGCCATCATATGACCTTTTAAAAACTATTTTGCATATTATTCAGTCCCTTTATTAACCAATATGTGAACATGTTTCTGGCAAAATGGAATTTTGTTGATTTTTGCCAGTTTTTATCATTTCTTTATATCCTTATCCCAGCTGAATTCAGCCGAAACGCAAAAACTTTTCGGCAAAATTCAAAGTGTGAAATACGTTTGTGATCCTGGGAGCTATGAATACACTGAATATAACATTTATTCCGGGTCGCATTTTTCAAAACGGGTGACATGTCATCCGAATACCTGAATGGTCAGTCAACACTCCAGAAACAAATACACGTGTACTAGTACGAAAGTTGCTTGGAATCATGTCTTTAGTATTTCGGTTTACGTAAAATTCCTATTTTTCTACGAGTATGTTTCTGCTGTATATACCGCATTACACGGATAAAATGCTAGGTCTGACCTGAATTTCTCTGGCAGCTTCACAAAATCGGTTTTGATCGAGCAGCCGTAAAACTACACTGTCAGACATGCCGTAAATGCTTGATAATTTTCATGACCGCGTTGAACCTTTAAAGAAGTCTGATTCACTTTCTTAGCTGATCAATTGCTTTTTTAATGAGAAAAACCTTTAAAAACGACGTCTCGGTTTTTATTTTTTCAAAACTTCCGCCCTTTTATAGAAATGAGTATCTGTACGGTAAATAGATAGTTGATTTTTAGGAAGCCATCCTTCATGCGATGCGCAACAAAATTTTATACCAACCCTGACATGTAGCAAAACATGCAGAACTAAGAGTAAATATTCGCCGTTGGGAATATCACATCTTCCTTTATCAAGGAATGAAGCTTCTAACTCAAAAAGCTTTCAAATGTTATTGCAAATTTTCGTTGCCACACGTTTATAACAAATTTCCACAAGCTCACCTAATATTTTTTTACAATATTTAAGGGTAATAATTGTTAATATGCAGATAAGTGGTCCACAGCAACGGTTAGCACAGGTTTCCATTATAAAATACTGCTATATCAGTAATCTAAAATCATTTGAAAATGCATACTCACCAAAAAAATCACAAATCTATAACAATTCGCTTCAGTCATTACAAACAAAACACAAATCAAATACAATACGCTTCCCATTTGGGATTTCTTGTGGTAAGCTCTTGCTTTTAACACTTACCATGGATCGATTTCATTAAGCTAAATGCTATCAAAAGAAAAAAGTGTCGAAAATACTGGTTGCTTGTTAAGTCATTGATGAACTCAAATTCAGCGTGAAAATTGTTTGAGAATTCTGGACATTTTCAAATTTAAACTTGTTTTGAATAATAAATTTGTTACATTTTATCAACTATTTATTTGTGAAATTTAGGAGGGCATCCAGAATGTTAGTATACTACTTCGCCTGTTTCTCGCCCTACATACTTTGTACTTTCATAAAGACACTGACAGGAATTGTCCAGCACACCACGCAATATGCCACCCATATGATGTTTCCGCACGTAAGGGTGCTACCTATTGTTTGCCTGGCTGGATAGACAAAAGGTGACACTACCCGGTACCTTGCTCATAAATTCAACCTGGTTCTCATCGCCTAGGAGACGTGATCAGTACCGTTCGAGTGAGTGACAGCTAAATTCTATGTATTAAAATCTGAAAAGGGCTGCTCTCTCCACATCGTTTTGTGATAACCATTTGTTTACTTCCACCTCTAGTTCAATATGCTCGTTGTTAAGTTCTCTGAGTTCACGCAACGTATTGCCACCAATCACACAAACCACCGCCATATCGGCATACTCGGCGCACAAATTTGTCTTCGACTTTCAGTGTTGTTTACCTTAGATCTTACGATCCTAAAATGGCAAATAAAATGTGTGTTTTGACGAAGTAATAACAATAATCGACATTACATATATAAAGAGGGTATTATTTCCTACCAATTCACAAGAATCGAAGGTGCAGATTGGAAATGAAGTTAACTGAAAATTTAGTTCTGGGCAAGTCCCGCGGGACTGACATTGAAAATGTTAGAAAATTAAACTGTTGGTGAGTTTTATCCCGTTACGTTTTGACATAAATAAATTTAAATCTGTGTTTATTTGGTAATGGTATAGGTTTGTAAAAAATATTTTGCGAAGATTTTGTGTACGAGTACATTCGAAACATATGAATAGGCGATTTTTATTGCTACAAAATAAGCTTTTATTTGCAGCATTGCCAGTTTAAAAAAGAAGTAGGTTAGCAAGTAGGTAAAACTGGCAGGGTTTGCTTTAGCCCCAATTTGTCGTTTGGACGATCCTTTTTAGGCCCCAACCCTTCGGATTGGGGCCTATAGGTTTGGGTTGTCCGTCTGTCCGTCATCGCTTTATACCCCTATGAATTTCGTGGGCGGTTGGGGCCTGCGTGTGTTTCACAAATACTTACTTGTTTTATATGGATTCATCGGCGGTTCTGTCCACTACGAGCGACTTGCAATCGATCCCACAAGTCTTAATAGCGCATTCGACAGATATTTCAAATAAGCAGATTCGTACTTGTCTAAAAGTTTTTACATTTCGACTGAATTCATTTGGAATAAGGATATAAAAAATGATAGAAAAAAAGTGGCAAAAATCAACCAAGTTCCATTTTGCCAGAAACATATTCACATGTTGACTATTAAAATGGCTGAATAAAATGTAAAATAGTTTTTAAAAGGTCACACGATGGTTTTTTAAATATGAAAGTGTGTATGTTGAAAGAAAATTAGAATTTTGATGTTTTTCCGTTATCATTTCTTTGTAATGTATCTCGAAAATTTGCAGTGGAAACGACACTTCCATCGGAAATATCCGAAAGTACGAATTGGCTTATTTTACTGCATATTGAACTAAACATAATTATTTTACTGAATATTGAACTAACTATTCGCAACCTTTCTGCCATGTACCTTTGTGATACCATAGTTGTTTAACGCCCCGACCAAAATGGATTGTAAAGTAAACCCCAAGAACATATAATTAGCCCACAGTAACTGGTAACACAGGCTGCATATAACACATTTCATGCACTGAAAGTAAACGATAATATTTTCGATTCCGAATCTCGAATTAGTCGATTCCTAAAACTGGAACTCACTACATGTTTAAGGAAATTATACCATTTCATTTGCAGGGGAAGTGACTTAACTGATGTCAGTATTTTAAGAAAAATGACTAATGTTCAAGTTGTCAGTCTGAGGTATGTTTTAAGCACCAACCTGCATTATTGAAATGGTTCCCTGAAAACTGAAACTTCAGTGGAATGGCTTCAGTGATTTTTATTTGGTTTGAAAAGTCAGTTATTTGATGACTGTGTAGAGCTGTTAGTTTTCATTAGTGTCTAGGGTAGAAAATATGTTTTGCATATATTACATGGTAGAGGTTAAGTTTATATTTGCCCTTAAAGAGAACTGGTAAACAGAACCTAAAAATCTTAAGTAAAAATAGTTGAAAATAACGTGATGCGCAGGCTTGTTTATTTTACTTAATTGTTGAAAGATACTGTGTGAACACGACTAATGTATTGAAACTGTCGATATGGTTTGTTTCAGTGTCAACAACATTACAAGCTTACAAGATTTTTCAAACTGTATCAATTTAGAAGAGCTCTATATAAGAAAAAACGATATTAAAGAAATATCGGAAATTCGACATTTAAAAAAGTAAGTGACTACACTTCATAAATACTGGAAGTGTAATTCAAGTATATTTTTTCTGCATTATACCGGAAGCTTAAATTTTTATGCAAACAAAATGGAACCAACCTGAATGAACCAGGACATCGAGCAAACAACATACCTTATTTAAAATACGTGAAAATTTTATTTGCTATTCTTTAACGTCTGATTATCTTCTTTTATTCTATGTATAAATCTTATTCACAATAGTCTTATTCTTTATTTGATATTTTAACGGCTGCGAAAAATAGTTCTATTTTAGCACGAGAGACGTAATAGTGAAACTAACAATCTGCTCAGATTCATTCAGTTTCTTAGTAACATGTTTATTTTTTTAAATTTTCAGACTTCCTAAATTAACGAAGCTGTGGTTAGCGGACAATCCTTGTGCAGGAATAGATAAATACAGACTCACAGTGCTGAAACACTTGCCTAATCTACAAAAATTAGATAATATCAGTAAGTCTCTGTTCAGATGATTAACTATATGGTCCCGTTGATTATGATAAATAACATTTCGCGTTGTGGTAGACGAGAAACATTTTATGCCAGGTCAGCAAATGACAGTGATTAAGCTGTTTCACAGATTGGCCCACAAGCTGCTCCATTTTGATCGGTAAGTGGGCTAACATTACGACAAACGTGAGGAACAATTATCGTTACGATAATAGTTTTTTTTTCTTTTTTTGTAGAGGTTGTATGTTGTAGAGATTGTATGTTAGGAAGATATCGGAATTCTAGTTCCTAAATGATAAGAAAAGCAAAAACATGTAAAAAGGACGTTTTGTAAAATTTTATTTGTGTACCGACACATTACGAAACCCTAGTGAACCTTGTCCAAAAACAGACATGATTTTGGGGTCGATGGAAAACACCTCAAACTTTGAGGGAAGAATAATATGCTGGTGGGGGAGGGGGGGGGGAGAGAAGGGAGGGGTTGTGAGGTTATGCGCCCTCTGTTAAACTTTGCAAACTAAGGACTACAATAGCCACTTTGTAAAGCTAAATTTTAATTATAAAACTTTTGAACCAGTAATGAGACAGATAGAAAAATAGTTGTCAAGGACGACTTTCTTGACCTCGAACTTTCCGGAATTGAGGTATTTGGGGAAAAAATAATGTCTAAAAAGGGGTGCTGGAGAACTACCAAGCAGTAAACGAGTAAAGATTATACATCACACTGAATATGCCCGGATAATTATTATGTTGTACTGTAATGCCCCTGTGGTGTGCATTTTTTTTACCCAGTTGTCCCGAACACGAAAAGTTTCAAGTCTTTTAAAAACAAAATAAGTAATTTTCCCACATCCCATATGATAATGACTCAGGGAGGCTGCTTAAAAGAACTTGCTGGCAAGTTGGCGCGTCCCATTTCTTTGGCATGAACTATACTCCCCTCATGTTTAATACATTTTATACGTTGCCATATTACAGATGTCACTGCGGATGAAGTAAACCAGGCAGTGGACGAAGGCCTTGACCTTGATTTATCTGTGCCAAATGACTCCTCGAAAGTAATTGCTGACTCAGCAAATTGCGATGACAACAACAGTCAGTCTAATGGTAGTGAGGATCCTGGTAGAGCCATTGTGTGCGATTCCAAAGCAGGCGGAGATGCTGAGAAACAGCAAGCTCTGACGTAAGGCCATTAAGATGTTACGTAACTCTTTCAGCGCAGTGCATGAGTTCAGTTTTAAGTCATTACGTGTATGACAATGACGACAGGCAATGAGTAGTATAACGAACACTTTTTTTCTAAGGGCACTACTTCGCATCCAAGTGTCATTTGTAAAATTGAACCTTAATATTTTGTTATGTTTGCCAGCAAATTTCAATATTTTGTATGGCGATATCTTATCTTTAAAATATCGATCCTGCCAAGTCCTTAAAATGTAAAAATTCACCTATTAAAATGAAGTCTTTTCTGTGCACAAAGCACAGTGGTAAAACCCTTTTAAAGCCCTTTTAAAATACAGTTTGCTTAAAATAACAGAAATTTTGAAAAAGATAGATTTTCATTCGGTTTTTCCCCCCGTCACCTTCTCTAGCGTGTGGCAAAAGGTGGCGTTATATTTGTATCTTGGACTGTAAACCCAGAAGAAGATTTCATACGGATAAAATGGTAATATTGACCGTAACAGACTGTCTCTTCGAATGCTTTTATTTTTATCTGATCTAATTGGACACACATATTGAGCCTTCACTGATCCACTTGGATGTGATCTCGCCATGCTATTGCTAACCTAATGTATCATCAAGACAGGAGAGGGGTGGAGGGGGGGGGGGCTATCTGAAGTTACACTTTCTGAAATGCTCACTTGAAAAATGTTCTACTGTCGTTTCAGAGAAAAATCACTAGAACCGAAAGAAGTGAGTCGTTCTCGACAAAATCCTGTCATGATATCTTGGGATGAAACAAAGTAAGAAAAATAACAGGTCCCGTTTTTTTTGTTTTTTTTTTGTTTTTTTTTTTTTTTGTTTTGTTTTTTTGGTAGAGTGAGAAAACGAATTTCCTTGACAATCAGTGTTACCTCTCTACTGATTTTACAGTATTTTTTCTTCTGAATGGGGCTTCCTGTATTGTCAATAAACTAGAGAAAAAACCGTCATATATTGTTCATAAAGTTTCAATGTGCATTGCTTCCGGTAATTTTGTTCGAACTTTCCAGATGTTTATGTTTCAATTTCAGTAAAATTCGACAGCAGTTGGGACTTAAGCCACTGCCAGTAGAAAAAGTCACGCAGCTTAAGCCGCGAACAACAAGTTCGGCCAAATCACGGGTAACCTTAAACTATGTTATAACATTCGTCTTTCGACCAAGATTGAAATGCAGTTTGCAAGAGGAGTTATGTAACAGTCTTATAGTTGAGGTCCTCTGTCCACTAAACAGTACCAAATCAGATATCTGGTATAAAACCTATGTAATTTTTTATTCCAGAATTCCAACCTTTTGCAAGCAGCTTTACATCTAGTGAAAGAACTGGACGCTGAAAGCTTGGAAATTCTTTCTGATGCAGTACGCAATAGACTGGAAAATTTATACTGACTGTCAACACTTGGACTGGTCCAAATCGCGGCCATCGATACAATACTAGGTTATAGATCCTAAGCCATAACGGGCGTCGTGTTCAGCGCTCTGACTGGTTTGTCGATTGGCAAACGAGGTTACTTGCACTGCCTTCAAGGTTAAAAACATGGTTGGAGAAAGTACATTGGTGCTCTTTCTACATTCCTTTTGCGTGTTTGTAATATTATTTTACAGTGAGAACTGTTTATTATTGACTTACAGAAATAAGGAAAAGTGTAAAAATGAAATGCGAATATAGTTAAGGCACTTTTCTTTTTCCTACAAAAAGTGTATATGTGTGAAAAAATAAGAATTTTAATAATTAAAAGGTTACCAGGTTTAGGTAAAATCTGAAAAGTTGTATGTTCAAGTAGGGAATAGAAAACTATTGATTAACTTAATTTCTTCGAAGTAACTGCTTTAATGGAATACAAAAAAAAAAAAAACGCATAAGGTAGACATTCACTCATACGACGAGCTGTTCTGCCAGGGCCGGTATAGGTGTAGTTTCTCAATAAGTCCGTCCAAATTAGTCCGCTGTATTTAAATTGTAGATTTGCGTAGCTGTTTAATGATGCAAGGCCAGGAATAATATGAAATCGTTTTCATCCTCCGCAATGAAAAAAAGGTCTTAAAACTTAAAACTGAATAATAAAAAAACAGTGATACGAATAGTCAAAGAAGTGTCGAAATCAACCGTTGTGAGAATACATTTATCACAACATTGTGAGTTCAGGTCTTTGGCGCCCGCCTTCAATGTTCACAATTCTTGAAGGCTTAACAATAATAACATCTAGAGAAATAATATAATTACTGTAAAAGATCTGGGTGGGCTTCTAGAAAAAAACCGCATCGCTTTTCTGTTATATTTTGAACAAAAATAGTACTTTTTGGCCAAGTCACTCTCAGTTGCATGAAGTCATTTGTACATCTTTGTTTTGTTTTTAAACGTGTTCACAAAAATAAAAAAAACTGAAGTGATTTAATGCGTTTCTCTGTTGCTGGGTATCTGCATTGAATTAATAGCGTTTCACCTTAAGTCACGCCTAAAGTAGAGCTAGAGTCGTAACAAATTGAAACAGTCTAATTCGCGACATTTTTTGCACAAGAAAAGAAATGGACCTTTACAGCCTAGGTGTTTTCTTAACCGTTCTGGTTTTTTATTTCAGACATCACAGGAATATTGTACAAATCATCATTTTCCGTGTCTTCCAGAAGACCACTCACGCCCCCCCCCCCCCCCCCCCCCACCGCAAAAAAATAATCAAAGAATGCAAAAAAACCTCGCATAAATGTGATATTCACTTATGCGACATTAACCCCCACCCCTTTCCACACACTCACAAGAGAGTAACACTTCGTAAGAGCACACACAAGCTACTCTCCCACAAAAGAACATGTGATAAAGTCAACAATACAAAAAATGTAAACGCGATAATACTGTGTCCCTGCATGTCGGACTGACTGCAACCAGTTCATCGTTCTGTTTTAGCGCCATGATTCTTCCGTTTATGGCGATTCAGTTCATATGCCGCACTGTATATTTTCCCACACACGTCACACACCTTGCTCCGGGCAAGTCTCTCTTCCGCAGTCGGATGCACATGTTTCAAATGAGTCTTCATGCTAGATGGGTTTGGGTATGATTTGCCACAAATCGAACACAACGTACTGCGGTCAGGACAGTGTAGACCACTATGTATGTTCTCTATGATATTCTTGTCCATTAAGTTACGCAGCGTCTCTTCTGTAGGTATGGGATTGAAGCGAGATGGGCTGATAACGCTGTGGAAGCTTTCCATATCCTCGCGCGTGCGCTTCTCCATTTCCTCCATGCGTTGGTCCAAGGTCAAAGCGCCGTAGTTCACTGGTTCCCGTGCCGCCTGCGCTAAAGGTGTGCTTGGTTGCTCGGTACTCTGGGTATTCTCTCCTGCTTGCGTAGGCCCGGGCGCGTGGCCTGTATATTCCCGAATCTCCACAAGGCAGCTTTTGGGTATGCTTTTGGTGGCATTTTGGGCCGGTCGCACTTGGTTTACTTTAGTGACATCATCTTGTTTTTGTATCGGCTCGACATCTTTGTTTACAGTGACCAGAGCCACAGGAACTCGTCTTAGCAAATAATTTCGAGCTCGGAACGAGTGATCTATTTCAAATCTAGGCGCTTGCTGCTCCTGTCCAAAATTCTCAGAAATATTTTGCACTCCTGATCTCGAGATGCGGGAACTATGAACCTTTTTTTCGTTGCTTTTCGCTTTTGTTCCGCTTATTGTGTTTTGCTTCGAATGCTCGCTTGTGTCATCAGCAAACCTTTTAAAATAGGAATGATCGTCTTCCAATAAAAGTCCACTATTTAAACACCCGCTGTCTTTACTACCTTCAATATTTAATTTTTCAGCAATTCGACTTTTAATGACATCACCACCTCCACTATGTTCACTTGGATTTAGTTCACAACCTCCACTATGTTCACTTGGATTTAGTTCTGCAGAGGGGTCTCGACTATATGAACTGTGTTGTACCACGCTCTTGGCTGAATCGCAGCCCTCGTTGTTTATGAAATCAACAGCGTATTTTGTGTCACTGGCGGAATTATCCACAGCTATTAAAATCATCTCTTTGCTGTCTTCATTTTCATGCATATTCGCTTGTGTCTGGTAATAGTTTATCCCCGGATTGCTCTGATCAATGTTTCCACTCTTATCGAGATATTCCTGTAGATCAGCATTTCTAACTGCGTCAGCATGCCCTTCAAAATACGAACCTAAGCGATCAACTGTTTCAACAGTGTATCGTCCACAGTCGTTTTCTTTCCCGCCTTGCTGATCATCCGCATTCCCTGCAGTTCTGTTTTCTTTCTGTTCATCAGTTAGAACGATGTCAGAAGTGGGCATGAGATCTCCATCTAAGCCTAAACACCACACTTGGTTACCTCGGTCGTCAGAGTCTGTTTCAGATGTATCCATTAAATTGTACAGTCTAGTATTTTCTTCGAGACCTTGGGTCCCGCATTCGGTCTTTTCCGTCTTAATGACGGCATCTATTTGTGCTAAAATCCCATCAGATTCACTACAATACTGCAAATCAGAGATGACTTTATCTGCAACGTCACTGCTAAGACCTCTTTGATCCGCCATTTCTGAAATATTTTGGGATCCCTGGACTTGGTACTGTACTTCACTCACAACCCCCAGAATGTCTGTGACTGCGGGCAAGCTGTTATCAAACTCACGAGCTGCTAGTGGGGTAACGCCATCTTGATTACGAGCGTCACAGATTCTCTCCGTTCCATAATCACACTCAGTTTCATGATTTTGCACAACGCTGACCTTTGCCGTACCAACAGTTTCAAGGTCATTTTGGGAAGCAATCTCTTCCTGTATGACGCTCTCTGACTTCACTTTTACAGACTTTTCAGATATCATTTCCACACATCCATGCTCCCATATAGCAAACAGTTTCGGGAGGTTTGGTCCTTCGAAACACATTTCATTTTCTACAATTTCATTGTTATTATTTAACGACTTGGTTTTCAAAACTGTGGTTTGGTCTCGAAGCCGATCGGGATATGTCCGCTGTGGTGATGATTTTATAAACTGTTTGCCTCCAACTGCGGTATCAGAAGGCAATCTCCGTTTGTTTTTTATTTCTTTTTTAACATTCTCAAGAATTTTTTTTCTTTTAAATCCAGACACCATCTTCACAGAATCAAATTTTGTCAAGTGTTTGTCTTTTCCTCGTAACCGTTGTGATCTGCCCTCCCTTTGAGCAGAATTTGTTTTTTTTCGATACTGAACATTTCTGAATTGAGACCTTAGCTGTTGAATATCCAGCTGGTCGACCAGGTAAAGGAAATCATCGTAAATGTCCGGTTTGACCTTCAGAACACCTGTGTAGAGGTAGGTTACCAGAGGTTGCCAAACGTCACTCCTAACACCCGATCGTATAGTAATGCCTGTTGTCTGAAGAAAAAAAAATAATTCAACCAAATAACGACCTCCCAAGATGATAGTCAGAGGCAACCTTGTGTGAGTCATGGTACATGTATTCTGGTGTAACAAGCATTATTTTGTACAGAATTACAGAATTGTGCAGAGATGCAGAAAGAGGGCGAGAGATAGAAAGACAGAGATAGAGTAAGTTTCCGTCTCAGAAGTTATAATTTTATACTGTTCTTAACCGATTCTTCATGTTGTTTATTTAATGTAATTAACAATACTAATAATGATAGTGATTCCCAAATGTCAGGATACAAAACATTATTTACAGGAAGACCGCCATGGCAAAATTATCCATTAAAACACAATATTTCCAGTATTGATATGAACACAAAATTTCTGATACAAACACTAAAAGTGAATTAATCCGTAATCCCATACCTCAGATTTCCTTTCATTCTGTATTGCTTCAGACAGCACTGGACTTGCTTTAGGAAAAAAAAAGATAAATTAATCTTCACTAACTCCCAGATTGACCAAATGAATTGATGTAAAACCCGGGGCCCTAGAGTTAACTACGAGTTTACAATGGTTCCTAGTGAGTTTAAGAATTTAGTTGACCAGGTTTTGTGAAGCGCCATTCTGTATTATAATAATAAAAATAATTATTATTGTGGGCTTTTATAATTATGACACTAAAATAACATTAATTATAATAATAAAACCTACCAGCAGCCAGGATAAGCCCATGAAACAATAATGTCTTGTTGTCACTGGTAACGATTTTAACGTCACATAAAAACCCTTTCTTTTGCATCTCTTTCATCAGCACCAGTAGTTTGTACGGCCATGTTACAGTTTTGAACGACACATTCCTGTAAAATATCATAAACATTTAAACCCAAAAAGAAACAAGTGTTGGTTGGCTGAATAGGATAAAAATGGCCTTGGTACGGTATTCCCTTTCATAAACTGCAGATAAATTCTGTATGTTTTGTGACAGGAGTTTTCCCAACCGTATAAGTATGGCCGAGGTATAAATGTAGCTCGAGCGTGGCTAACATGGTAAATGCTTGATGAGATGAAATCAAATACAATACAAGTTTTCGTATGGCATGTAAAACCGCACACTTACCCAAAATTGTTGTAGGAAAATAAAGTTGGTCCATAACCCTTTTGCCCATCTTTGAAATGACAGCTACAAATTCTTGCATTCTTCGTCGATATACTGTCCCGTCTTGGAGAGAAAAATGAATACATTACTTGAAGTTCGACTCATTAAAATTGCGTTTATGTCGAAAATTCGATACACTGAAATCTTCCCTTCTGATGAACTGGGAGAGTATGAACTTGGTTACACAGGTAAATAAATTCGTTTGAATTCTTTATTTTTTTTCATTAGTGAGATAAAACAGGTTGTAGCAATATGAACATCAAAATATCAAAGATGCCGAGTTGTTAGATGCAAACTTATTAAAGAGTGATCTACAGGAGTGAATGTACCCCTTTTCGCGTTGCAACTGCCGTGATAATTAGAATAAAACGCTTAAATAACAACGGAATAAGCCATATTTTGCCCCCCCCCCCCTTCCACTCTTTTTCCTAATTTGATGTCCTGTCCTAATCTCTGAAGTCGCTATCTTAGCTTTCTGTAAAAGCATAACATAACTCAGAACTAAGCAGTATACAATGCCAAATCATAAGGGATTGCATAGATGCTTTCAAAGCACATGGTCTCTTTTTCGTTGACCTGTGTTTTATTCATTGAAAACGCTTACGCAAGGTTGTATGTGAAGTGTGTTCCAGAAAAATGAACCGGAAAAGTTGGTGGGTGATGGGTACAAAACTATAAACACTATGAAAATGAACCTGATAGCCTTGAGCCACTGTTTCTGAATTTCGCTGTCTCTTGGAATGGTAAAAAACGAGCATGCATCTCGCTTGGCTTGGTGACTGCATCCGTTCACGTAGCAATAACGCATTTCTCCCTATACACCTGCAAACAATAACATTCTGCTTGATTAAACTTCACATGGGGAGAGAGAAAACTGATATACGTCTTTTAAGGGGGACTGGACATCTCGGCACATGTCAAACTCGGCACCTACAAAGTCGGCACCTCATTTTCAAACTCGGCACTTTTTGGACAACTCGGCACCTATTTTTTTTTTAAATTTTTATAGTCTTAATGCTTCAACAACAGTTAATTTTTTTTATTAAAGTGGCTCATTTTTATACTTTTTCTTTTTAGATTTATCCCTTGTGGCTTGAACAAAGTGTTTCATCTCACAATTCCAGAGCACTCTGGACACCACAATTCATTTCAGAGTACCCTGACATGAAAGGCTCTTTGCTCTAGCGATTGAAGTTAATTCTGGTGTCCAGAGTTCTCAGCAATAGTGAGTGATGTCAAATGAAAGGCTCTGAGCGCAAAATCACAGGGAACAAAACAATAATAAATACATAAAAGGTTTCAGAGTACACTGACATGAAAGGCTCCTTTTCATGGTGATTGCAATGAATTGTGGTGTCCAGAGTGCTCTGGAATTGTGAAATGAAACACTTTGCTCAAGCCATAAGGGATAAATCTAAAAAGAAAAAGTATAAAAATGAGCCACTTTAATAAAAAATAAACTGTTGTTGAAGCATTAAGCCTGTAAAAAATACTTTAAAAAATTAAAAATAATAAAAAACAAAAAGTGCCGAGTTTGAAAATGAGGTGCCGAGTTGTCCAAAATTTTAGGTGCCGAGTTATCCAAAAAGTGCCGACTTTGTAGGTGCCGAGTTTGACAGGTGCCGAGTTGTCCAGAGACCCTTTTAAGCAGTGACGGATCTTGAATTTCACAAGCGGTGGTATCGTAGAAGAATGTCAAGCTAAATTTTTCTTGAAAATTACGAAAATCATGCCATGTTAAAGAAAATATCCCACAACCAGGAAGTTGGACGACTGCAAAAAAAAAAAAAAAAAAAAGAATGACCTGTCGGAACACTGCCAAGGAAACATAAATAGGCATGATAAATTTGAAAGTGTATGAGCAAAAACAGATACAGATCTTCTAGATATTTTTAACGAGATTTTTGTACCAATGAAAATGCATTATTTTTGTCCAATATTCTTTTTAAAAAGAAAGCTGTTACATAAGAGTTTCTCCTGATAAAAAATCGCCCTTGCCATTGACAGAAAGTAAACAATATAGAATGGCTGAAACATATATTTCTAAGGCTGTGGTCATTTGATCAAACACGAGTTTTATCGTACACATCCCCTTACGTAATTCTGTTTTTATCGAACTACCCTGCTCCTAAGTAACCGCACATGTGCAGGCTTCATACATTTCTAAGTCGTTGATCACTTTAGCAAAGAGTCTCAATACACATAAGTACACATTATTTGCCTATAGTAATATTGACTGTCCTGTTGTTAAGCAACTCCGATTAAACCTCAAGATTTTTTTCCTTGCTGTTGCAAGAAAAAATAAGAGTGATAAAATTAGTTTCTACCCCAGACAATTCTTTGGCACAGACAAAACTCCCCTCGCATCTGACTGGCTGGTCCGCTTTTGTGGTCTCAGGGTGTGAGAAATAATTTAACATATTATTCACCCCCTTTAATAGCCAAATTGTTAATACCTTTCTTGCAAAAACGAATTTAGTTGATTTTTGCCAGTTTTTTTTCTATGCTTTCTTTATAACTTCATCCCAACCGAATTCGACTGAAATACAGAAACTTTTGGGCCAAAGTCTACGAGTGGAGGAGAAAGAATGGCTACAGTAGATCGAAACTGGTTGACTGAAAACGAACATCTTCCGTAGTAGCTCCAAGAAACAGTCCGCTACTGAGATTTGGCGTACCGCTAAAATTCCTTCAAATCTCGCTATATAACGACATGCTAGTCAGCTTTGAGGCACCTCTAAGAAGTGCGAAATTCAACGACCCACAAGTCTTTATTGGCATTTGCTAAAGGCCCTCAAAGTACAACGGCAGTGATATACAGCTTCTGCGTTCAGTGATATACAGATTCTGTGTTACGATTTCTTTAAAATAAAAGAATACTGAAATAACCACAAATCTCCGGCAATAAACGGTATTTGTTTACATCCAGGGAGCATTACGTGGTTTATTACGTGAAAAGTCAGACAATAAACTTTGCAATTATGCACTAAAAACTTTTGAATTGGTATTTCAAAAACCATGGAGGAAATTAAAAGTTACATTAGTACGTTATACTGCATCTATTAATTATTTAAGTATATACTTTACACATAACCATTAATCCCTTTATTTAAATCTTTGATCACTTGATTTTGGTCACATGATATTTAAAGCCCAAAATATTTGACAGGTGAGTGAGGAACCTGACTTTTCTGCTCTTTAACGAAGAAATAAAAGATGCAGCCCATTAAACATTGTGCCTTTTGTGCAAAGATAGCTCCGAGTAGCTCTGACTTCTATAACATCGTATATCTCTCTGTCAGAGCTACGAAGCCTTCCATTGCTCCACTAATAGGGGTCTACTTCATATGTTCTGAGGCACGAATCCTGTATACCAGCCCTATTATTCGGACATTTACAGAAAGTTTATGCCCAACATGCCCTTTTTGTAAAACAGGCACAGTTTTAAGTGATCTGTATATCTTTTATTTGTTCATAAAAGTGCAGAAAAGTTAGCTTCCGCACCCACCTGTCAAATGTTTGTTTACGTTCTGGCCTTTAAATGTCACGTGAGCAAAGCCAAGGGACCGAAAAATTTAAATAAAGGGGTTATAGTTTGTTTGAAAAATATATACTAAAATAGTTGATAGACGCAGTATTATGTATAAATTTATTTTGTACACCCACAATATTTGACTTTTTATTTTTACGTTCTTTTTTAAATAACAATTTAAAAGTTTTTAGTGGATAATTTTAAAAAAAATATTGTTACTTTTTCACGTAATAAAGTATGCTCCCTGTATACAAACAAATGTCAGTTATTGCGGGAGATTTGGGGTTATTTCCGTATTATTTTCTTTTAAACAAAGCGTAACACAGGAGTTGTATATGATTACCGTTGTACTTTGAGGGTCTTTAGCAAATGCCAATAAAAACTTATGGGTCGTTAAATCTCGCACAAAGTAGCCACAGGGGTGCCTCAAATCGAGGGCAGTTGACTTGCTTATCGTTATATAGCGAGGCTTTGAAGCGGTGCCTGGAAACTTTTTAGCGCCGCTTCTTGGAGCTAGTGCAAAGAGGGCATTTTGTGCACGAACTTAGTTAATGTTTGATAAATAGGGATTGTTGTGCAGAATTCACGCCTTAGAACAATAAAGTTGACGCGCATTAGCGGAACAACGTAGGATTTCGTAGCTCTGACAGAGAAATGCGTAGTTATTCAGTCAGAGCTCACTCGGAGCTACTTCCGTGACTGAAAACAACTTTGGTTGTCACGTATCGCAAACTAAGAAATACTTGGTCAAAGGGGTTGCCATTTATCTACTGGCTTATTAAGAGTCGAAATGTGACATTTTTGTGACCAGTTAAGACATACGAGTACTAAAAGTAATTTCATTTCCTCCCCTTCGTAAGTGCGCATATTACTTATATCTTCGACTCCAGATCCACTGTCCAATGCTATAAAACAGCGGTAGAATACTGATTTTAGCTTGCTTAGACTTCTTTTCAATGCTTTCAGGATAAATGGCCTTAGTTCCTTCTCGTATAACCAAATCTCAAATCCCCGAACATCGACCAGGTGATGCTATTATCAGGGAAGGTCTCGAATTTGCTTTTGATCCCAAAGGCGAACAATAATTTTAAAAACTTGGACTGTGTGTTCCCAATACTGCAAAATAGAATAAGAAAATGGTGCGCCGGTAAGCGAACTGGCCACCACCGATCTGTTAATAATTATTTAGTCACAAATAATCTCGACTTAACGATCGCCAACTTAGATGGTCTACAACTTGGATAAAGTTTATTCAGACAGAAGAGGCAAACACAAAGAAGTGCCAGATTAGAGTGGAAGCCATTGCAAACGATCAGCAGATGATTTGAGTGCCGCCTGATATTTTCCTACGAAGTATTCAGTCATGTTTATGCGAAACATAATGAAACCATTATAAACCACAAAGTAAATTCCCCTCACCGAACTGACAATTTCACTGAAAGGCCGAACAGAAAAAGTTATTAGGATGAACTTAAATGTATATGATGACGACGAGACAGACTGTGAAACATACCTATGTGAGAGGGGCAAGATCAAGAAGGAACGATATCTTACTTTTGGTGTACATTAGCTTTATTTTCATAAAAGATAGTTCTTGGTCTTAAGAGTTCTGCATCTCAGGAAAAGCAAACCGATTTGAAGCTGTCTTCCATCGTGGGATGTTTTTGGTCGATATGCTGCTACACTTCTTAAAGATGGCCCGCAATACAATGCCAAATGTAAAAGGCACTATCTGTGTATCGAAGATTTATATGATCTTAGCTTATCCTGGTCTTAAGCAGAAACGTGCGCTGTTTAACGACTACAGACTAAAATATGAAATTTAGGACTTTTAAAAATAACTATGAATAAAAATGACAATGGTGTACTTTCATATCCAATGTACGAGGAGCACGATTTGACGAAAGTCAAATCGGTAAACACTTGGCCCAAATCAAAATTTAAAAAGCCTAGAATTTCTATTTTTTTTGTATTCGGATTTAGTGCGATCCCGTTCTAAAAGGATAATGTACTTTTCATAACCATGCATTCTGCTAAAAACTGACCTGCATATGAGCGTGCATTTAATATGCCTGGTGCAGAGCCTCCACCCCTCTATCTAACCACTATTGAGCGTGCGTTTTTTAGAAGACTTTCGAAGCTTCTGTTTTACATTTTGACCGTTATAACTTGAAAGTCGACGAGTAGCATCCAAAATCTACATCGAAAACTTTATGACAATTAATGATTTATATAATCATAATATTTTATATATAATGATACATTAAAATGATGCACACAGAAATACACGCTATTAAATTTGAAGTCTATTAATTTTTTATCGTTCTCAGCTGCACACAAGTTCATTGATCTCGAGCTATATTGCATGTACACACATGTACTTTTTTTAGCAATGCTCCAACTAAAGCCTCCAGTGCGTACAGCAGGCCTCAGCTGTGAGGTAATAGCAAACTATGCACAGCGAGCATCAGCTTTTTGCTCAGTGCAGAAGAAAGGAAAAATTACCGTCTTTGCATATTGATTTGAACTTGAAAACAACTTTAATAATATATGAAAAATATTGATAGAACTAGTTAACGTCAAGTTCAAAATACTGCGAAAGCTTGGTGTCAATCGAAAAAATACACCAGCGCTTTAATAAGTGGAGTGAATAATTGTGATTGTATCCGACATTAAATATAATTCCATACAATTTGTCAAATTATTACCACTGCCACCTTTACTCCGGAGTATTACTGGAAATATAACCGGCTGAGTACTGAAACGGGCGGCGTGATGTTGCCCCTCCTTCCCTGCAAGTCTTTTTAGAACTTATGTTTACTAGCAATGCAGACACGGTGCACTTAATCCTTTGATGTGAGGCAAACCCCTAGATACGTTCTGCGTCGTTGCTTAATCCTGTGCTTCCTACAAGGCAACCCCCCCCCCCCCCACTTTACAAGACTTTTTTAGTGATTGTTGTTTTTGTGTGTTTTATTTTTGGTGCCGAAATCCTCAGCATGTAGCGTTTCAATAAGAGATTGATGGTAAATTTTCTTTTTTTCAATAAAAACTTACCGACAACCACCCCTCCCCTTCTATCTAAAAAAAATAGAAGCCCCGGGGCTTGAATTAGGAAACTGTTTCCCGATAGAAGCCCCGGGGCTTCTATTTGGTTTCTAAATGAGCGCCTGAAATTGGCCAGTTTCCAAATAGAAGCCCTGGGCTTTTTTTCGGAAACCCCGGGTAACAGTTAGAGAGCTAAAAATTTGAGTGTATACACCGCACATAGGCGATAACAAAGCATTTTAAGCGCCACAGATAACCGATCCAGTTTCTGACAAAATGCAATGCTTTTGTGTCGAAAGAACAATCATATGTAAAGAAACGTCTTCTTTTTGATTGGGGGACGTCTCTTTACAAAAATCTGATTGTCATATACTGTTATTCAATAAACTTAAAATGTTACGATGCTCTAATAATTCTAGCAATGCGGTCAATAAATAGTTTTGTCCAATGGAAGTTATTGTTGAATAAAGCTTAGAGATTCACTTTTGCAAAAATTACGGATTGTTGCGCTGGACAACAATTTTTTACACTTGGGATAACGTCCCAAGGAGATTTTAAATTTCCTCTAATTCAGTACATTTCTCTTTTCTTCCCTTTTTAATTTTTTTTTTTCATATTTCGTTTTTTTGTTATTCTTCGTCACTTGGTTTCCGCGCATCTCCGACGAGACCGTTTGAGCTAGGAAAGTGAAACTTGGCACACAGATAGGATGTGTGGTAAATTCGACCCCTTCCGCATCTTATGGCGTCATGAATATTTTAGAGCTTAATATCATCTAAAACGGCTGGAGCTAGAGATTTGGCGTCAAATACGTTATGAGACTACTTTTTGACAAAGGACCTCGTGAAAGCCTAAATTTTAGCTATGACGTCATAATGACGTCATTTTTCGATTTTTTTGTTCCTGGTCGGTTTTAAAGCGGAAATTTTTGTTATTAGTATACAGAACGCCTAACTGAATACCAACTGACGGATAAGTTACTTTAAACTCTCCAATGCTCTGTAAAACGCCCCCCCCCCCTCCAGATGCACACAAGTGTTATAAAATGTCACAGTATCTCACAGTAGAAGGTGCCTATTGTGGGCACGCGATTATGTATAATGCAGATCAATACGGCTGTATATGTGGTTTGTGGCCTCTCCCATAACGAAAAGCTACTCTGTCGCCAGGTGACCATGCAGTACTGTTGTTTTGCAAGTAGGTGGCTGTGATAAA
Organism: Protula sp. h YS-2021; assembly: GCA_949752745.1. NCBI lineage: Eukaryota > Metazoa > Annelida > Polychaeta > Sabellida > Serpulidae > Protula > Protula sp. h YS-2021. Next base: position 20,325,993 of record OX457031.1, on the reverse strand, counting down.
CTGGGCTTTTTTCAATGCTGCAATCAGTGAAAAGTTGAGCACGGAGAGCAAATGTTGTATTTTTATGAAACTTTTTTACAAATAACTGCGTTATAATTTGTGAAAATATTGAATGCTACGGAACTTTGGTAGTGATAACTGTGTACTGTTCATTTATTGATCACTCTTACTATTTTGTGACGATATATTATTTCGAAAACCTCGATAGGTGCATAGTTCCCACTTGCAAACTTAGTTTGCAAATGTGTATAAGTTTGTAGTTTTTCTCGAAATTTCTTTTTTCTTTTTTGTCCGTCACGGAGGTTTCCAGAAATCTCCTACGCTATTTGACGTAGGACGATGAAATTTGGTACAGTGATAGAGGGTGATGAGCTTTCGTCAAATCCGCATAATTTTTTTACCTTGACCTTGAAGGTCAAGGTCAAATTGAGGTCAAAGTATTTTTTACCTGAAAGTGGTTTCCAGAAAACCCCTCCTAGAGTTTGTCGTAAAAAGACGGCAGGTGGCAGAGACATAGAAGGTAATGAGTTGTCGTGTCGTCAAATCCGCAATTTTTTTTTTGACATGCAACCTCAGAGGTCAAGGTCAAAGTGAGGTCAAAATATTTTTTTGAAACGCCTATTAATCACGAAAAGTATCCATAAAGGTGCCCAAATCCAAGCTTGAATACATAAAACGTACTCTGTAGGATCACTAATCTTAACCTTAAGGGTCAAAGTCAAAGGTCACGTGACTTCACCCGCCGTTAACGACAGGCCGACTTATCTCGAAAACGGTTAGAGATAGAGCTATTTTGAACTCATTTTCAACCCTTTTGGCCTAAACAACGTTACATAAGAGGTATTTCGGTGACCTTGTCCTTCTGGGTCACAATAAAGGTAAAAAAACGGAAGTTGACTATTATCTCGAAAACGGTTAGAGATAGAGCAATTTTGAGCTCATTTTCGTACCTTTGGACCTAAACAACGCTACATAGCAGGTACCTCGGTGACCTTGACCTTTTGGAGCACGGTCAAGGTCAAAAACCGGAAGTTGACTATCATCTCGAAAACGGTTAGAGATAGAGCGATTTTGAGCTTATTTTCGACCCTTTGGGCTTACACAACGTTACATAAGAGGTACCTCGGTGACCTTGAACTTCTGGGTCAAGGCTAAGGTAAAAAACCGGAAGTTTACTATTATCTCGAAAACGGTTAGAGATAAAGCAATTTTGAGCTCATTTTCGACCCTTTGGGCCTAAAAAAACGTTACATGAGAGGTACCTCGGTGACCTCGGCCTTATGGACCACTGATATCTAATTTTAGCATTTAATTTTAAATTATAACAGGAATGTTAATTATGTCTGAAAATTTTCATTCTCTATGCAAACCTAAACCGGAACAGAATCAAGAATCAAAATGAGAATTTAAAAACTGAAATAAGATAGGTAATTTTTAGCTCAGTCAATAAGTATTTTTTAGTATCCCAAGTGTTTGTTTCGCAACTCGGTTGCGAAATCGGTCTAGTTTTTCTTGAATTTTATCGCTTACACAGTTGTAACACAGATTAACGTGGAATATTTTGATGATGTGACCATTGGTCTCTATACAGTGGCCGTATTGACAAAAGTTAACTGCACATGTAGCAAACAGAAATTTTGAACTTTAATTAATAAATTTTTCTTGAACGTAAAAAAAAATTGCAATTTTTTTGCGTAAGTTCGCTAAAATCGCGTGATGAAATTGGTGCACTTTATTTTAAGGAAAATTTCGAGAATGTTATTCTCTTTACCGATTACTCACACACCTTCTTGAATCAGTTGAATCATATTTCTCATCGTAGACCTACTGCTTCCCGTGTTCTCTACAATACAGGTAGTTGCAACAGGTTATGACTTACACAACGCAATACAACCGGAATTGATCCCTAGCCGGGGAATACATAACGCCAATAAGCCGTGCAGAAAACACAAAGACAATACAAGAGGCAGGCAGCAGTGACTGATAACCAATGAAATACGCTGTCGCTGTTTCAAATGCCTCCAGAATGGAGACATAATCAATAATCTTTCTGAAAAACTGCAATACCCAGTGTAGTATTCCCTGTTTCAGCGAAAGAAAAAATATTAAGCTTTTTACGTCACCCCTTTCATAATTTCACACGCGTCTACAGTTAATGAAGCCGTCTGATTGATCTAAGGAATATGCATACAAAGTTGGAAGTTGACAGACTCTCTTTACCGAGATATTTTCCCCTCCAGTTCATATGCAAAATCTTGTCAAAAAGTGTACATATTTGCGCAATGACGTCATGTGAGGTACTTATTCGTTTTACGCTCAACAAAATTTCATAGAATGTTCGCACAGAAGTTAATACCGGACCTACCAGGCAATAATCCCACCAAGGATGAACTTTTTCCAATATTTAGCGATCCAGAAATTGGGCACACAATATTCTTACGTAATGGCGCGATACGGTTTTCTTAATTTCGCCACACGAGTCAAGAACTGACAGATGCATCCAACCGATCCATGGAATAACAACATAAAGTTTGAAGTCCACATGAGTTTTATGAGATATTTCGCACACAAGATCTTACAAAAATACACATATTTTTCGCAATGACGCCATATACCGTGCTCGTTCGTTCCACTCGCAACAAAATCTGTAGGAATCCTTTTGACCTACCAAGCAACAACCCCACCAAGATTTAATTTTCTCCCATGTTCACGGGCTGAGAAATTTTGCACAAAAGATTTTTACGCAATGCCGTCATTCGCCTTGTCTAACGCCGCAACACTCGTCAAAAGTTGTCCCACATACCTAAGGGTTAAACAGCCAAGTTTGAAGTTGATCCGACTTTTCGTTCTTGAGATATCCTGCACACATTTTGTTCACAACATACTGACACACACACGTACACACATATAGAACGTACAAACACTACATGTCTCCCCTTAGTCGGGTAGATATAAAAAGATAAGGTGGGTAGGCCCGTTTTTTTTCATTCAGATGTTAGTTTATTTGTAACATTTGGGATCGACGAAAACGGTTAGAATTATCAGGAACTGTCAATAATCTGTGCTGAAATAAAGTGGAAACACCAGAACGGCATGAAACTTGATAGGAACAAAACGAATTATACATAAATTATACCATGCACCCGACCTGACATGCACCATAATTATCAACATTATAAACCGCAGATACCATAATGAATCAATTTTTAACGGATTTAATTATTGTAACGAATGCCAGTGTTACGGCTTACAAAGGTTCAGGTAGACAAACATTTCAGACATATAATATACTGCTACTGACTTTACTTGTACAAATAATTAAAATGTTAAGTCACGTACGGTAAATCATCACAGCAATTAATAAAACTATAGCGGTCAGTGCATATCAACAACTGTGTACGCAAACATGCCACAGACTTCCACTAGCCAGCTGTAGGCTTTTTTCTACCCCCCCCCTTCCCCCCCCCCCCCCCCCCCGGAGAGGGGGCTACTTTGTGCGCAGTGTGAGACACAGTTCCTGCTGTGTAGAGAAAGCTATGCGAAAGACAGTCATACATTGCACACAAAAGCGGAATTGTGCTGTGTCTTGTTTACTTACCAAGGTGTCATTGATATCGGTGCTCGTTCGAAATCTGAACACAGCAGCTTTGAGAAATACTGAATTGTGTTTACTTGGTAACGCAACATACATGTACATATACGCTGAGAACATACAAAACAAAACACTTCCCATCTTCGGGGGAAACGTAAGCATTAACACATGTGATAATGGCAGGGGAGACATAACGCTAACATATATGTGCATAAATAAGACAACGAAGATAACGACAGGTTTCATTAGTAGACAAATCCAATCTTTCGTGTTACACTTTTAAGACCCAAAAATTTCATTCAGTAACTTCTTTCATATATAGACAAGGAATGTTTTGGTTACATTGCCTAAAACTCCAGACCTTATGGCACAATATGAAGGAGTTATTAAGAACCACTGCGACCGTCAGTACAGAAATAATAACTAGATGTTTGGGACAGGGATATTATGTCGTTATGCCTAACACGTTAAAACAGCAAAAATCTCAACGGGGATCATAAAGTTGTGTCGTCACCAGTGACATGTCATTAGAGCCGATGTCCCTAAAAGAGGGATCTACTGTACAAAGCTCTTGTGGTTCACTATAAACAATGTTTAAAAGCGACAACAGGAGTATAATCTTTTTTATATGTTACTAACACGTCAACGTATTTCACATTAGAGCGGATGTGGGATGCTGCGATGAATTATTGAATTGTTGTGTTCGTCAAATACGCCTATACCAAACATACAACATATCTATATATAGATTCTATAAAATCACCGGTTAGCTGTAAAGCCACTGTTTAGAGGAACAACACACCAAACCTCAACTCCTGACACAGAATGTCACACAGCAACGTCAATTTACATTTACAGCAGTGAAAATATGAGGCACTATAAAGTAGATATATACACATATATTCCGATGAAAAAGTACAACTTTAGTCATCCTTCGTAGTGGAAACCGCGGCAAGACTCATAAAATCGTCCCCAAGCCCGGCTTTGTTAGGCATTACACGGAGTACGGTGACATACTGTTATTTTTGTAAGAACGACTCGTGGATGCAAAATCTAACATGATCACTTTTAATACACTCAATACTGATAAATTATCCACTACGGGTAACACAAATTGGTGGAGTGGAAGATGAGGGATGATGTTGCATAGAGTTTGTGGCAAAGCTATGTGAATTTTTCCAGAAAGGGTTTCGGACTGGTACTAAAATTAATCCAAATACACTGAAGAGTTCTGCTCGAAAGGAGAAACTGATTTGATAATGCTTTCCTTTTTTTTTTATCAAGTGTTTAATATTTCGCTTTTGAGAAATAAGGTCTCGTTCTATTATTATTGTTTTGAAGCGCAACGCAGGCAAATAACAAAACAACACAAGGAGATGGTAAATAAATTGAGAAAATTACGCGCTACCACAAGGATAACTCAAAGCTTTAAAACTGCCTTATTTCTAATGACCACACTCAGGTTTAAATTTCAAGGTAGCGTGATGACTTAATTTAAGCCAAAACACCGTATTATTTAAACAAAAATTCTGAAGTAAATAAGAAACCAGATTTTTTGGCAGGCTATTTCGGAATAGACAACCGATAAATCGATTGTTACAGAAATTGAAAAGTTTTCAGTATTTCATCATTTTAGGTTGCAGACTATATAAACAAATTTTTTCTTGCATTGGAAATAGAAAAATATTGAAACATCAATAACTTTTTGAAAATTAAACATTTCGATAGGTTATTCAACACTGAACTATCGACATTTTAATGAAAAGCCATTTAACCATTCAATTTTCTATTATTTTATTTTCCTTTCGCCAAAAGATAAAATTTACATTGTTCAACTTATTTTCACCCTTTGGTATAAGAAAAAATGAAGCATTATTGATTTATTTCACATTCGATTTATTGGCAGCCTATTCCGGAACAGACTACCAAAAAATATCCAGTTTCTTATTTGCTATAGAAGTTTTATTTTAAATAATACGGTGAGTAAGACAACAATAATTTATTGGACTTTCCTCAAACTTGGCTTGAGAAAAAATACTTCACCATTTGTATCACAATTATTATTACTGTTGTTTCAATATCACAGTGATATTTATCCATTTGAGTAGCGCATCGGCAAATAAAACATATTCCGTCTGATTTACTCTATACTTCGATATTCAAGTTCCTATACTGAGTAGATATGGATTATTTATTGTATAACAATGAATATCACAACGATTAATTGCACTTAGTGATGTATTCAAACATGCTTGCAAGTGATACCATGATTTAGGTTAACTTTTTGTAACTTCTACCAGAAACGGCAGGCAGGGAAGAGATCTGCCTGCCCGACCCCACTTTACCCACCCGACCATCAAGTCCCTCCACCTGTTTCAAGCCCTCAACTTTGACACTTCCCCTCCTACAGCCTCTAAAATACTACTTACCGAAATTGCAATCATTTAAAACAAAATGTTTATGTTTATTTTCTATACTGCACATAGACAAGGCATGCCACCTTTTAACCTAACCCATCTAGTACGTCCCCTGCAACATCCTACCACCTCCTACCCTTGGCAGAAACTACCGGCCCGAAGGTAAAGGTAGGAGCCCGTTACCACTGTCGTTAATCTGGAATGCAGAATGTAATAAAACCATTTGGGAAAACTGGATTCTTAAATCCTTAAAAGTGCAGGCATTTGACCATTTTTTTCTGGCAGGTCGCCAATAAAAGCAATTCAACCTAAACTGCGGGAGAAGAAGCATTTTGAAAACTGGCTCCAATAGTATTTTAAAATGTCGCGATTTGGCCAATTTTTCGCTTACCGCCAAACACTTCTGCATAATTTGAAATCAGTCCGACTGTTTTAAATAGAAGTTAGAAAAGTTTGTATGCGTGCATGCATATCACTGGTACCACTCCTGGTGTCACTAGACGAGCTTGACGAAGTCGGGTGGTTACAACAAATACGGCCGTCTGGGTGCCATATTTGATTTTATATCAACCTGAGTACTCTTTTGTTGCCCAATATAATAATGAGTAAAATTATGGGGAAGATCAACTAATCTGTTGTCGGGATAAGCAGGTGTCTTAAAAAAAAACAGAAGGGCAAACCAATTCCCAGCAAGAATTTTTACACATTTAATATCCCCATATTATCATATAGTTTTTTGAGTTAGAGTTGCAAAGCTAAAAATCCAAAGTGAACGATAACATCCCTTGCACCAAAAATGGCCGAAGTGTAAAAAGTACAAGTAAATACTTTAATTAGTGCCAACTACTAACAAATATTGAGCATTGTTAAAGAAGAGAGAAAACGCGGTTAATATCAAACATGGTGCAATACTGGAGGTCGCATAGGGTAGGATGCAAAAAGCACATTAGCTGCAGGGTCGTCATTTATAAAATAACAATACATGTATCAAACATCACTGACGTTTTACTTTTATATTAGGACAAAAAAATTAAACGACTTTTTCCCTCAGCCCCTCCCAACACCCTCTCTCCCCTCCCCATTAAAAACATAAATGAGGTAACTCAACCAGCTCTAAAAAATACACGAAAAAATAAAGAATCGACTGAATGACAGGTCAGATCAACAGGTCGTACTTGAAACAATTCAAGTTTCACACAAGAAAATTATAAATGCTAACAAAAGGCAACTTGTAAACTGATAATTGAAGTGCTACATCATTTAATCATTTTATAGCACCAATAAGCTATATCCTGCGAAAAAAGAAAAAAAAATTTTTGGTTAAATCGAAACTGGTGAACGCCAATTCGATTTTTTTTGGAGAAAAACCAGACCCGAATGGGATGGGAAACTACCATTTTTCAATACCATTTTCCTTTTTTTTTTTTTCTTTTTTTTTTCTTTTTGCACTCACACAATATTCAGTTCGAGTATTTTTCGGACAATGGCACAATGGTGGTTGCCACCACTTATTTTTTTCGTCCCCTACCCCTACCATAAAATCGATAAAAACTTATAACATTGTGTGCACTCAGATTTCACAAGTAACAATTTCCACCATTTTCTCCACGCGCTCTGCCAGGGATGGATTAGAGCCCCCTGTCTGTTTGAGTATACTTACAAATACCTGTACCTGTTCATCGTCATATTTATACAGCTCCTGCACCAACAAACGCACTTTTCTTGACGTGACTCCGGCAGCTATCAAACGCTCGTACTGGGCATAAGACAGCACTCGTTTGCTCCACAGATGATCAATCACAGTATCGATTCCATTAAGATCATTCTTGAATTCAGCCAAGCATTTCTTCAAACTTCTCTGATAAGGGCCTATGATTTCACTGTCAATCTGGTCTGAAAGTAAAAGTCAACACTTTAATTATTTAATACCTCTAAATATTCTCATATAAAGAAGGGAACATTAGCAATTCTTATCATATCTGATAGTCAATAAATATGATAATCCTCGTGACCAGATATGAAAAAACACTCGATGAAATTTGAAGGAAATCTGAAGGAAATATTAGTCTGAATGAGACCTACCTTACGTGAACTAGCAATAAATTTGGCGATGAAGCAAACGGTGGCTTCAAAATAAACAACCACTCATTACCTGAACAAACAAAATGTACACACAAACACTTGTAAAGAAACCATTTCAGACTCACCTGCCGACATGATTTCAAAAGCAGCACAGCAATCCGGTAGGGGCTGCTCGCTCCCAAAGGCATTGATTGTGTGTTCCAGATGTTGTCTGACCTGCAGAGAAACCATCGGTGTCACAAGCTCAAAGAATCGGTTGATTAAATCCTCGCCCTTTCCTTCCATCACTTTCATCAGGCGCTGCGCTGCCTTGATGTCACCGTATTTCTCCAAGTGCTGCCTACACTCGTCTAATTCTAACACGGTGATGGTTCCCCCCGCCCATAGGCCATCGAGAAGACCTCCCACGTCTTGGATCTTGAGCTGTAAAAGGCCATTCAAGGCGCGAAGGGAGGCCCTGTACATATCTTCTTTACCTTGGGACTGTGTACAGCTGCGTAAAGCGTGCAGAAAGCGACCCATGTGTTCACTTGTAAGTTGGTGTGATTTTTTTATCAGCGTTGTGAGCAAGCCATCTTTTACCTCATCCGGGGATTTGGAACGGCTGCAGGACATGAGGGACGAATATTCTTTTTCGGTGAGTACGCCCTGCACACGCATTTGATCGATAAAGTAGCTGAGGTGCGACATCTGAACCCGATGAAATGCTTGCATTAGCATCAACATATGCTGGGTCGTGAAGTTAGAACTGGCCTTTTCCGAGAAACTTCTGAAAAACGATGGGCGTCCTATGCCATATCCATTGGCACTTATACTTGGGGGTCCGATATTTATATCAGCTGACGGGCTTCTCCCCGCCAATGGGGTCTGTGGTAAATACGAGCCCGGCCTCTTCCCATCAGCATCAGCTCCACTGCACACCGCCTCATCGCCTGCACCACCACGAGATCGGACTTCGCAGTCCTCAGATATATCAACACCAGCGCCACTCCGGTCTGATGGGTTGTCGCCGATGTTTATTTTAATATCGGAAATATTAACAACGTCTGCACTTTGGCTAGGTTGTTTTTCGATGCCTACATCTGCAGTCTTCAGTTCTGGTGTAAGGTTGATCGGTTTATCACCATCCGACCGATTTGATGCTGAATTCTGGGTTTCTTTGTTTTCACGATTGCTGCTTTGTGATCGTAAAAGAACAGTTCGCAGTTTTTCAATTTTGCCTTTGAACGATGACGCGTTTACATTGATTCCTCCTTTACTCATAAGACCAGCGAAGGCTACGTTGTTGCGTTGTTTAATATTCTTTTTGTCCGTGAGGAACATGGGGATGACACGCTGTTTCAATGCCGGGTCTAATATCTTCCTCATGATTATCTCATCCTTAAAAAGCAACGTTTTCTCGTCACTAGCAAGATTATCGGTGATCAAAAAGAACACAATTCTGGTGTTGTTCACTAATCGTATTGGCTCTTGGACTTCAGAATCACCAGGTTTGACATCAACATAGCAGCCCCTCAGATCAAAATCTCTCAATTTTTCTGTAATGTCCACCGCGTCAGTTTCATCCTCCTCAGCATAAAAAAGCACGAAATCACTTTGCTCTTCCATTCTCTTTACAGTTTTCAAATCACTTCAAGGTTGATGTTACAAATTTCTGAAAAGAGAAATGAAACGTTTCAGATGTTTCATACAATAACATATAGAACAATATAAAAACATATATAGAACAATCTATATAAAACTTACCAGCGCGAACAGGATACATCAATTCGTAATACTACTCTCCATGCATTCATTTTTACAATGACCTCCACCCTCCCCGACGAGAATTCGTTATGCGAGTTTCTGTTACACCCTCTTTACAGCAAGTGTATTTTAGACATGCATTTTAAAAGCTTCTACAGTATATATCAGCTTTCAGTTTAATATCGATTGCGCTTTATCCATCCAGGCGATGTTTTGTTCCAAGGGATGATGATGTAAACGTATGTGTCCACCCCCCCCCCCCCACCCCCCTCCCTGAATATATGCAGGGTTACTTTCTACACAGCTTTCTAAAACAAAAATAAGAACATCAGTGGTGAACATGTAAAATGACTTTTGAGTGTGCTATGAAATGAACAGGGCTGGAAAAAAGTCTAATTTAAAAAAAGAAGAAATCATGATTTTTTATTTTTGTTATTTAAATCGGATTTTTTTTTGTTTTAAATTAAACTTGAAAAAATGAAAGCAGAAAAACATAAAATATATCAAACTTTTAACAATTTATTGTAGATGTCCTAACGCTGTCTTGTAAGACATTTCTAAGCACATTTACATTTGGCAATACGTATAACTACAATCCGCAAATTCAATTGTACAGATTCCTTTCGCATTTTTGCTGTGACTCTGTCAAAGTGTCACCACACAGGAGCAAGACGTCTCCCAGACATTTGGAGCTTTCAGTGACTTTTTTTTTCATGTCAGCTTCTGACACCAGAAACTGTTGAATTTCTTTAAATGCCGATTTGTATGAGCGTTTTATACAAAAACCTGTTAATATGAATGAGGAAAAGATACAGCAATTCGGCATACGACTCTGCCAGCATTGTTTTCACAATAAACGCACCTCCGCCGCCATTAAACTTTGAAAAGATGTCGCTTTATGCATTACAATTCTGTACTTTCTCTCCTACTTTCATTTTGTTCACATCGGATACTTCGTATCTTAAGTATCAACCAATCAGCGTCATTACATCTGGGAGGGAAAAAAGGGTGAATATTATTTATTAGTCTTCGAACAAGTGCACTTTCAATGCTTTCAATGTTCAGACGAGACTGTGCTGGGGTACGTAACCGTAAGTGGCCAGCTACATTTTTGGGTATAGCGCATGATTCCAGGCACAGCGGACACAATTTTCGTAGGCGAAAAAAGGAAGATTTTTTCTTCAGCCTTAACCTTAATTTTCGACCATACTCCCAGTTAGTTGCAGCACAAGCCCTCATGCACAAAAGGGCCTGGAAACAAGGCTCCGCTAGCGGGCCTACAGCTGCATTTTATTTTTTAAAATATAATTCTCTCTTGTTCTTTGATAATTAGAAATGTGTTTTTTTTCTTCGTATCCCTTCATATTTTCAGCGCGATGATGTACAGCGCATAAGGACGAGCACTGTCCTTATGCAACAACATGACGCTGAGCAGTGCCTGGAGTTAGATGACTCCTGTGGTCTATCCGTAACTTCCTAGTGATGTGAATGCTAACCTCGGTGCACGACATTATTTTAGAAAAAGTGCATCACATAAATGACTCCACTATATAACTATGGCACACAATTTTTATGGTAAAACAACAATTTGTATTGAAAAAATCTGTTTTCTATTCAGAGTTTCGTTGAAGTCCAAAATAATGCGCACATGATTCTTCTCTTCTCTTTTCAAGAAAAATTCTGCTAGTTTGAACGCCTGTACTTTGGACCGTTATTGATTATTTCAGTTGGTGGATGTACGATCCTTTCTGTCCTAGGAAGACAGAAAGCATCCAGTGGGACTAAACAGTGTGTCAGTTAACTATGAAAAAAGCGTTTGTGACTATTATTCCATGTGGAGGTGTTAATTATTAATTAAAAGGAAAAACGGTAACTAGCCTACTTACAACTGCACCTAAACGTCGCACTTTCTGATTCAAAGCGGTATTTTTGACATTCATGCACACAACAAATGTTTTAGTTCCGTTGTTAACCAACATCTTACAACCAATCAATATAATTGGCTTATGTCCACTTGTTTATATTGATTTCAGGCAAATAAACGGACACGTTTCATGTTTAACCCCAAACTAATACAGCAATAAGCGGATTCACAGTTTTGTGTACAAGCAGGACGCCAGTTTTTGAAACTTAGAATTCTGCTTGAATCCTGCCAGTTTTTCTACTGAGCATGCGCACTCGAAACCATGAACTGGTGTATTGAGAGAACATAACTGATGACACCCGTTACACGGGTACCTGTAACCAGACCGGCACAACAAATCGGCTTATTATGCATTCTTTATGTACAATTCATCACAATTAAACATGAATTTTTCAACAACGAATGACATAAACGATGCCCTAATAAATATATACTTGTCCATAACACATGCCATGTTTTATGATAGAGTGTTGGCTTTGTTTTAGTGTCGTCATTAGTCAGAAGTTCAAGTTCACCCTTCGATCGATTTTACCTCGATGACCTTGTACTAGCTCCAAAAACGGCTCGCTCCTGGGGGATCGGCTACCGCTTCAAATCCTCACTATTTAACAATATATAAGTCACTGCACTCAGTGTGAGGTAACCTCAATCGCGATTCAACTACGTTCAGCTATCACAAGTTTTCACGTGCATTTACTAAAGTACAACGGTAATGATATACGACGGAGAGGCGATAGAATTGTTTAGAGGAGTTGGTAATTGGTAACAGTACAACGGTCAATTCTAACTGTCCCCCCCCCCCCCCCCCAGACAATTTCCCTGGAACAATTCCCCCTTCCCCGAGGACAATTCCCCCTATCCATTTTTCTTTTTCTTATTTTTTCTTTTCTTTGCATTTTCTCTCTCTCTCTCTCTGTCTCTCTCTCTCTCTCTATTTTTTTTTTTTTTTACAAATTATTGCCTTTATCTTCTAATTGGAGGCCGTGTAATTATCCTTTCAACATTGTCGCAATTGCAGTTTACATGCCTTATCCAAACCAATGAACTTTAAGTTGGCCACCTCAGGGCCAGCAAAAACGAATGATCAAAGCTGGAAATTCCGGAGTCGTTGGTTTTTACGTGTACATCGATCGGATCCGCTGTAATGTTCGCGGTGCACCTGGTCAAATTATGGGTGGCCACTTGCCCGAGCCTTGCCTGCGCAGCGTATTCGTCAAATAGTCCGAAAACGGATTCTCGGCTATTTGCGTCGTATTGCCCACATCATCAGGTTTTAAATGGCAGAAAAGACTTTCGTTCCAGACAGAAGAATTTTATATTTGAAGGTATTTTACAAATAAAGAAATGACAGATACCTGGAGGTTTAATTTTAGCATTCAAAGTAAAATAAAAATAAAAAAGTGAGGGGGGAGAATAGTCCTTGGGGGGATTGTCCTACGGGGGGGGGGGGGGGGATTGTTCAGAGGGGGGGGGGGCTTTCGGGTGGGACTTGTCTGGGGGGATGAATTGTCCTAAACCGAAACTTAACAAGTCAGATGCAAACGTGCCGGCCCTCTTGCCTCAGATACTCTTTATTTTGGGATAATTGACAAATAAAAATTGTTTTCATCTACGAGGGAGAGGAGATAGAATTGGCTAGAGTAGATCGTAATTGGTGACAACAAAATGCTAAATTCCAGCTACAACAAATAAGCCAGCTGCAAGTTTTAGGAACCCTATCGACTTAAATATACATCATTTTCTGATATTTGACAAAATCAATTTGTTTTGAACCACAGAAGATGTTCTTTTTCATTTCACCAATTTGGATCTACTGTAGCCAGTCTGTCTCCTTCCCCTTGTACGGAAGATGTTCTTTTAAATTTCACCAATTTGGGTCTACTGTAACCATTCGACAGAGAGATGTAACGAGTAAGTGTAAAGAGCTGACTCGGAGCTAACCTTTAAGGAGTGGAGGGATAGACCCGAGTGGCTCCACAGTGTAGACCCCAGGTTAGTGTTTCTTGAAACCAGGGGGGGGGGTAGATAGAATTGGTTAGAGTACATACGAGGGATCGTGAAAATCTTCAATTCTGACTAAACCTAACAAACCAGTTGTAAATTTGCAAAGCCTTTCGACTCGCATATTCCTGATTTTAGGATACTTGCCAAATAAGAACTTTTTTCAGCCACGGAAGATTTGGATCTGCTGTAACTATTCGTTCCCCTCCAGTCTATCTGCTCGTAATGTATTGTGACTTTCGCTTTCATTTCCGGGTAATGATTTTATTTCATGATTTTACTTAATCAAACTTACACTTTTACACAAAAAGCGATAAGCTACAAGAATGTTTTATGTTTAACTAAAAAAACATACACACACAAAAACATACACACACCGCAGTGAGAAAAGACAAATCTGTCCTTCGGAAGTAACCACCTTGTAGGCCGTTGTTATGAAACAGCTGACCTCTGATGAGGCTAACCTATCGAACCACCAGAGGTCGGCTGTATGACAACAACGACATGTGGGCACTTTACCGTAAACCCCCAAACTGCAATCCACCCAGGGTCAAAACATTGTAAATTATCGACAATTTCTATGTTTTCTGTAAAATTCTCACATTACATATATCTATGTATAAAAACCTTTTTCTCTTTCAACTAAATTCGGTATTTTTTCATCTAAGCATTAATAGCCTGAGCTCCTCTTTATGTGCAGAACACACATTTATTATACGTAGAGCATTACCGTGTCTTTTTCTTGGTTTGTCAATACCCACCATTAATGTGTCCTGGGTTGATTGCACGCCTTAATTTAGAAATTTTGGAAATTAATTTATGCTTTTTCGATTTGTTAGAATTTCCTATTCTCGCTTTAGCAAGTTAAAGAGGTTTGACTTTGTGTTTAATTGATAAACTAGATAGAATTCTGAATAGACACACTTGCAGAAACCACTGAAGAAAGTATTTGTATTATATTGTGACCAAGAAGCTCAAGCAATACCAATTCTTTGTCGTCGTTTCATTCATAAACTGTGAAATCACATCTTATCGGCTACATTCGGGTGTTTGGATTGGTTTTGACAGCTTTCACATGGTGTGTGTCTCAGGTGGATTGCAAGGAATAACATCAAAACGTCACATGCTTTCGCACCTTTTGTTGTATTTTTACAATGGCCTGCTGGTGCTTGTGTTATAACCGGGTTCACTGCCAGAAACAAGCAAGTGTTGTGTGAAAGCCAGCGCAATTTTATTTCAAATATGACCATACTGGAATTGTGTGTCTCAGGTGGATATCGGTTTATACCTTCTTCTCTTTCAACTAAATTCGGTATTTTTTCATCTGAACTTTAATGGCCAGAGCTCGTCTTTATGTACAGAAACACACATTTATTATGTGTAGAGTATTACCGTGTCCTTTTCTCGGTTTTTCAATACCGACCATGAATGTGTCCTGGGTTGATTGCACGCCTCAATTTAAAAATTTTGGAAATTTATTTATGCTTTTTCGATTTGTTAGAATTTCCTATTCTCGCTTTAGCAAGTTAAAGAGGTTTGACCTTGTGTTTAATTGATAAACTAGACAGAATTCTGAATACACCCACTTGCAGAAGCCACTGAAGAAAGTATTTGTATAATATTATGACCAAGAAGCTCAAGCACTACCAATTCTTTGTCTTCGTTCTGGCTCATGAGCTCACAATCGCTGTCTCCAACCATTTTCAAGATAATAGTCAACTTCTGGTTTTTGACCTTGACCGTGACTGAGGTCAAGGTCACCGAGGCACCTCTTATGCAACGATCAACTAATCGTTTTCGAGATAAATCGACCTCTTGTTAACGACACATGAACTCACGTGGTCTTTGTCCTTGACCCTTAAGGTCAAGATTCGGGATGAAAAGTTACCCCTATTGAGTACGGCTTGTATGTTCAGACTGTGATTTGAGCACTTTTTATGGCCACTTTACGTGAGTCATAGGCGTTTTGAAAAATATTTTGGCCTCACTTTGACCTTGACCTTCGGAGTCAAGATAAAAATATTTTATATGTGTACCGACTGACTCATGCGCTAGGAGGAATTCTCGGGCAACCATTTTTGGAAAAAATAACTTTGACCTCTATGTGACCTTGATCTTTGAGGTGAAAAAATTTGCGGATTCATCTAGACCTAATCACCTCCTGCACATGTGCCGAATTTGATCTCCCTCTTTCAAAAACTGTGGGAGGATTTTTCTGGAAACCATCTAAACGAATAAAACGAGAAGAGAAAAAACGAAAAAAGGCAGAAAGTACCAGAAAAACTATAAACGTGTAGTTAGTTGCAAACGATGTTTGCGAATGGGAATTATGAACTCACAGGAATTCATGCCTATTACATGTATGTAATGACTGTACAACTATACTGTACATCACGGAGTGTTATATTATTGCCTAAGAAGTCGTTCTTCGAACACCCGGTTTCGGTGCAACGGTGAAAAATGTAAATAAATAAAAATTACTACCTTGACTTCTTCTAGTCCTTTATATCTGAAACTTATTAATAAAAAACACATACACACAACCCAAGCAAACCACTCTGACTCAACTTTCTGTGAAGTTTGGATCACTGAAGTCAAGTTTTTCATTATTTATCGTTGCTTTAGATGGGCAGACGACAACAGGGCCCACAGTTTAAGCATAGCCTCGATGGTCAAAGGTCACATGACATGCATCTCGTAAATCAGTCTTATCAAGAATGTCAAATAACAACAGCGTGCTCTATGCGTTATAGTTGGTCTTTCCTGTACCCTTGACGTTAACATGCGCTGGCTGCTCTATTTTGTTAAAACATGCAAGCTGAATAGAAGCCATATTGTACAAGTTGTAGATCATCAATAAAGTTTTTCAGCTACTGGATCTTTTTTTCGCATGTATGACATTTCTATTGTCTTGTAACATCATCTGTCCCACATGCATATCATATGGTGAGAGCTGAGAAAACTGACCCTGTACCAGTTATGTGTATAGGATGGGGAGAAAGGATTTAGTCAAAGAAGTCGACAAAAACTGTTTTGGAATTGCCGTATTTCTTTGTTTGTTTGTGTGCCATTTGTACTATCTTGCGACATCATCTGGTCCATATGGTTGTCATATGGTAACAGCTGAAAAAATCTGATCCGGTACCATTTATATTTTTAAGATGGATAAATAGGATGGAATTAAAAAACCGACTAAAATGCAATTTTCGAATTTTAGGATATCTTCTTCCATGTGCGACATTTGGATTATCTCGTGACATCCTCTGGCTCCTATGGTTGTCATATGGCGACATCTGAGGAAACTGATCCAATACCATTTATGTGTACAAGATGGATAAATAGGGAAGATGTAAACAAGAATGTCCAGGGACAGTGTGACCTGCCGAGATCTGGTGAATCAGGCATGAATAAGCTTGTATGGTTGCCAAAAAGTGGTAGTCACATTGTACAAGTTTTGCCAAGGACAAAGTCCCAGCTTACAAAAAGCGATAAGACCAATTCCAGTATGCACGAGCAATGGAGTTTTCCTGAAAAGTTGGGCTTCAAAAGACTAGATGGCAAAGAGCTAGTAAAATAATTAGCAGCGGATCCGAACATAGACCGATAAATACATACAAAGATTTCTTTCCCAGAAAATGGAAAACATATCTTGAGTATCTCTGGTAGACTGGGTTGTCTACAAAAGACACCTTTCGAACAACGTATCCACACAAGCATGCTGTTGGTCGGACATACACAGTTATTTCAAGGAACAGAAACGACTATTGAATGGTGGCGTCTAAAATTGTATTACTTAATTTTTAATGTTTTGGTATGGATTATTTTGTGGGGTTTGCATTTCGAACCAATGCGCGTGTTTATTTTCCTTGTGTTGATGTGCGGTTCGCAATTCGAACCAGTGCGCATGTTTATTTAACATATATTGTTGCGCTGTTCGCATTTTGGACCAGTGCGCATGTTTATTTAGTTTATGTTGATGCGCGATTTACTTTTATGACCACTGCGCATGTTTACTTTATTTGCGTTGGTTCTTATTTTATACCAGTGCGCATTTTTATTTAACTTGCATCGATCCGTGGTCCCAATTTCGGACGAATGGGCATATTTATTCAACTTCCAATTTTTGACGGATCGCCAAAAAATTAAATTTTCAAGAGAGGTCTCTATAGAAAGCATTCGTACAAAATTTAAAGAAAATCTGATCAAAATTGTGGGAGAAGAGACATTCTGAAAATTGGCAACCGTAAAATTATAAATGCCCTCCATTTAACCAATTTGTGGCTGATCACCAAAATAACTAAATTTTTAAGAGAGGACGACGTAGAGAACAATAGTGCCAAATTGGAAGCAAATTCAATAAAAAATGTGGGAAAAGAAGCATTTTGAAAATTTGATGCCAAAAACTTGCCTCGAGAACATTCGTACAAAATTTGAAAGGAATCCGATCTAAACTGAAAGAGAAGAAGCAATTTAAAAGTCTACATGCGTACATACGTGCACGCGTACATACAGGCGACGGATGCCCTTCTATTGATGTGATAAGACCAGCCCGACTAAGTCGGCTGGTCTATAAAACGGTAAATGAAGTCGAAATTGCTTTATCTATAACATTTTCGGAGATAGCACAAATTACGTGAACTGTCACCTTAAAATTAGAGAACAAAATTAATATCATCAAGTTACCTCTCTTGCAACTGCGTAGAGGGGTTGGTGCCCGAAAATGAGGTCGAAATCGCTCTTTCTCTAAGTATTTCAGAAACAACACAGGCACGAAACTAGAGCGGTCAGTTAACGCCAACATCAATGTGCCCGAACTTTAATTAGCCAGAACGTTTTATTTTTTTATGTAGACAAAAACGAATGCTTATCCCAGACACCCATCCCCCTTGCCATTCCATTGTTTCCTCCATCCTCGATCTACAAGTTTATTTTTACAATTTTGTGCTATTTCATAATTATAGAACTTTTTACTTACATTTACATTTCTGTTCATTTAAGTACATAAGATGTGCATAGAAGTCGTTTAACGGAACCACTCATTGCTGAAGGACGGGGGGGGGGGGCTACGTAACCTTACGTGTGGTTAATGTTTACGTCTTGGTACAAGTAAACAAGTATATACGTCTTGATAAAGTTAAGCAATGTAAAATTTGGTCAATTTAAACTGGGATTATAGTAGAGGGGTGGTCACTACAGAGATTTTACTGTAAGTTGTGTCGTTTTGTATCCACGTCACAACAGGCATGTTTTACTGTTGGTCAATACCTGGTTCTGGAAGTTAATCACTGAAACAGGTTCAACTGTACGTCTCTTATCCATGTCGAGGAGGTGGGAACTACAAATGGTTTTAGTGTACATATTTTGGTATTATTAGGACTGCATCAAGTTTTAAAAATAAACCTGCACTATTCCGCCTCTCGGATATCTACAAATGTTTTTTTTCCAACTCATGGTCTTCTACGACACTTTTCAAATATATATTTTGGTTGTGTAGAGAGGTACACAATTGTGATCACATAAACCGGATCAAATACATAATGTTGGCAAAAGGAAACATTAGATCTACACATGCAACAGTGGTCAAAGTAAAAGCTGATGACCCCGAATGTCGTCAAGAAGTCACCAAATTCTTCTCAGCCAGAAAGGTCATTCACATGAAGTCACACTGAATTTATTTTAATTAAAATCCGTTCACATTGATAGTTGCATAACATCTGTTAAAAATCTCGAAGAAAACACAAAACTTCCACAGGAAATTTATTTTTACCAAAAACTTGGGGAACTTTAATATTTTGCCAACTTGCCAAATTCGCGAAAATCAAAAATGAAAAATGGTACTGTTTTACTCAAGACCAAAGGAAGCAAAATTTCCATCAAATTAAAAACATAGTAAGAGGAACTTTATCGCTACGATGGTATTCGATTTTTTGTGCAATTGAGTTGATTTTGTCAAAGCTTTTAAATTTACTTTTCGAATTTTTGGTTAAAAAATTAGCCGAAAATTGGGCTTAAACAAATTAGCACAAAAATCACGAAGAGTACACGAACCGCCCTGGCTCAGCTTTCTGTGAAGTTTAGGATCACTCAAGCCAACAATTTGTTCGTTATTTATCGTTGATTTGGATGTACAGACAAAAGGACCCATGCTATAGGTATAGCCAAGATGGCCAAAGGCCATAACATGTATCTCGCAAATCAGTCTTGCACAAGTCGTATCAAGAGGGTGGATTTCAAAAATCGACTAAAATACCCTTTTTAAATTCTCTGACATTTTTGTCCGTGGTTGACATTTAGATGCTCTTGTAGCATCCTCTGGCCCATATGGCTGTCATATGGTGACAGCTGAGGAAAGTCATCCGGTACCAGTTATGAGTATGAGATGGATAAATAGGGTGGATTTCAAAAATAGAATTTTGGAATTTTAGGATATCTTCTTCCTTAGGATATCTTCTTCCATGATGACATTGGGATTATCTTGTAACATACAATTTTGGAACTGCCGGATACTTTTCTGACTGCGTTGTGACATCCTCTGGCCCATATGCTAGTCATATTGTGTCAGTTGGGAAAACTGATCCGGTACCAGTTTTGTATATAAGATGGATAAATAGGGTGGGTTTTAAAAATCGACTAAAATATAATTTGGATATCTTTGTCAGTGCGTGACATTTCAATTATCTTGTGGCATCATCTGGCCCATGTAGTTGTTATATGATGACAGCTGATGAAATTGAGCCCGTACCAGTTTTGTGTATAAGAAGGATAAATATGGCAAATTTGAAAAATCGACTAAAAATACCATTTTGAAACTGCCGGCAATCTCTCTCCGTGTGTAATACTTCGATAATTTTATGACATAATCTCGCCCATATTGTTGTCATATGATGACAGTTGAAGAAACTTACTCGCTACCAGTTATTGGTTAGGATGGAGTACAAAAATAGACTAAAATACCATTTTGGAACCACTGGACATCTTCTTCCATGTTGATATTTGGATTGTCTTGTGACATCCTCTGGCCCATATGGTTGTCACATGGTGACGGCTGAGGGAATCGACTAAAATACAGTTTTGGAATTGCCAGATACCTTCTTTCATTTATGTACAATTCGATTGTCTTGTGAAATCATTTGGCCATTCAGGCTGTCATATGGTGACAGCTGAATAAACTCACCAGGTACCAGTTATGTACATAAGATGAATCAATAGGGTGGATTACAAAATTCGACCAAAAATACAATTTGGGAATTTTAGGATATCTTCTTCCATGGTGACATTTGGATTATCTTGTGACATACTCTGGAATATATGGTTGTCATATGGATACATATGAGAAAACTTTCGGCTTCAGTTATGGGTATGAGATGAATAAATAGGGTGGATTTCAAAAATCGACTAAAATACAATATTGGAATTAGAAGGGTAGTTTTCTCCGTGTGTGACATTTCGATTGTCTAGTAGCATTGTCTGACCCATATGATTGTCATGTGGTGACAGCTGAAGAAACTGACCCGGTACCAGTTATGTGTACAAGGTGGATAAATAGGGAAGATTTAAACAAGAATGTCCAGGGACAGTGTGATCTGCCGATCGTTATATAGGGCTAATTTCAGAAATCGACTAAAATACAGTTTTGGAATGGCCGGATATCGTCCTCCATGGTTGACATTTGAATTTTCTTGTAACATCCTCTAGAGCCATATGGTGACAGCTGAAGAAACTAACCCGGTACTAGTTATGGCTATAAGATAGGATAAATAAGATGAATTTCAAAAATCGACAAAAAATAGAATTTTGGAATTACCAGATCATCTTCTTCCATGGGTTACATTTCGATTGTCTTGTGACATCCTCTGGCCCACAGGGCTGTCATATCGTGACAGCTGAGGGAAGTGGCACTGTACAAGTTTCTAGTATGTGTATAAGATTGCCTAATGGGGTGGAATTCAAAAATCGACTAAAAATACAGTTTTGGAAATGCCGACTATTTGTCCATAGGTGACATTTAGAGTGACTTGTGACATCTTTTCAATTATGGTTTCACTTGAATATACTCGACAATACAATAACGCAAGTAGTATTTCGGTGAAAACAAGGATTTTACAAGGAGCTTCAGTATAGAATCCTACCTGTCATTTACTCGCTTATTTGCAAAACATTTAATTATCAAAGTAAACGTCTGATTCGCCTTGTGCAAAACACAAGTGGTATTTGGGCGATAATAAGAATTTTACAGCGTGCCACTTACTCATTTATTTGCAAAACAAATTTTCAAAATAAATGGTTGAAAATCTATAGCGATACTCACTTACAATCAAACAAAAATGTAATTTTCAACTATTTTCGGTTTCCTGTCTTCGCTGACAAGTTATCCGCCTAAAATCTAAGCATAACGCCATAAGGTAATGGACCACAATTGCACTTCCTCATGGAATGTAAAGATTCAAGGAGTTAAAAAGAGCCCTGCAGTAAATATTATTAAAATAGTTTCTGTGAATGCAAAATTACATATAAGGTCCTAAATGAAAGATAACAGAGTAAGGAATTAGACGTAAAAGTTTAATGCCCATACATAGTTTAGCTGTAGAGAAAATGATTTTAAAAGTAAGTGGAATTTCCTTGCAATTTGACGTCATAAGGGAAATCTCTGAGGGTACTATTTTTAGAACAAAATAGCAAAAAATCTAATGGCTAGACCCCAATTTTCTTTTTAGTTTTAAAATTCCAAAGGACCAATATGTAAAACCAATAAAATCATTTGGGGCCTAGCAATGTTGTGAAATGGGCGATATTTGAATATGTTATACAGTCAGTCAATGTAAAATTAATTGTTGTCCATGGCCATGAATATTTTTGCGTGTACAGATTTGGATTGCAAAACTTGTCACCCTCCTTGGAACGGGTTATTAGAATTAACTTGCTTGTTATGAAACCGTGTGATAATTATTATCACTTACAAATAATTACCACTTATTTTTTCTTAATTTTGTTTGCAAATTATTTACAAAAATGTATTCAAATCACCAGGTAATAACCGGTTTTACAATAGCAGATATTTTACCTCTATATTACGATATCCATTACAAACGACACCGTAACCTAATGGTGACTTAACCGGCACACTTTTTGATGACGTAACAGATACGAAGACACGGCACACAAGTCACGAAATCACAGCACATACGATCACATAGTCACGGCACATTATAATCACGACTAATCATGGCTAGTACGGAAGACATCAGCGCGGAAAAGACTTGATCATGAGTTAAAGAAACTCTTAATGCAGGTATGGCATTGATACCTGGCGAGTAAGACGGTATGATCCCAGTAACATTTGCACGGAACACAGTACGATCACACTGATGCTGGCTCAGAACTCAGCACCACCAAATTGCCACTGGCGAAACACACAGCACGATAACAGTAACACTGGTGCGGAAAGCAGCACCATCACGTAACACTAGTGCGGAAAACAGCACGATCACGTGACACCAGCGCGGAACACAGTATCTTCACGGTAAAGAGCGCAGAACACAGCACGGTCGCGTGACACAAGCGCGGGACATAGCACGATTAAGTAGCGCGTACATCTCATCAACAGGAAATCCACGAAGAAACTGTTAAACAATACGCACTTATCAGCCTCTAGCCTTTTAAATTTTACTCAATTTCTTTTGCCATTTATTTATTTATTTAATTTACACGTCCTCCTAACGTTTAATTACATATCTCAACATACGAAACAAATTCTATTTCGCGGACGTCACTTATTCCATCTAGCTTACAAAATAATAAATCATGCTGAATACAATTATTTGTTAAGAACATTAACTTATCCAGAGAGAAAATTCCATTTCGTTTAATTCAACGCCACGAGAATTCCATTTCCTTATCTCCCACACCAAAAAATTTTGTTTTCTTTATCTCACACACCAAAAGAATTCAATTTCTTTTATCTCAACGGCAAGAGAATTTCCATACTTCAACGATTTTTTTACTGTTATTCTGTCACCCCCGATCACTTGGTCAAGACTGATTAAAAATCGAACCCAAGGCGGCTTATAAAACAGTAGCCGGAAAATATACCGCAAAATCCTTATTCAACTAATATGGTGACTGAAATTTGTTTGACATGATTACCAATGTTCAATCTTGTCAAATTTTGGCCCACAACAAAGAACACATGCTTATCAAACACTACGCCAACAATCACCAGTGCACAAGCACTGCACGTGTACCACACCCACGACACATTTATTGGACATGGCAACCATGGCGGCGAAATAGAATTCACAAAAATAATAATCTTATTGAAACCCCAACATTGTTGATCTTGGATATAGGGTTTTTATTCCATGGTAAGAGTGCCGAACGTAAAGAAATGATAGCGAAACGAAAGGTGCATCATTTTTATTGCTCTCCAGCCCATCACGTCCCACACACCAAAACTGAAGCTATCCGAAAAAATAAGAGACTAAAGATATCAGAAAATAAGGAATAAATATTCATGAGCACTTTAATATTTAGTAAAAAGGTGGGATACATGATGGCGGAAATGCAAACAAATAATTGATTGATTGATTGATTGCACCTGACCCAACAAGACAACACTTTGTTAAAACGAACTCTGGCTCTCATCCATAATTGGGACCCCCTGTTTCCAGAGTCACCTTGATGCGTTCCTACTGTGGGGTAGCTATTTCAGCTTGTGCGTCCAGACCCCCTTTTCTCCGGTAGTGTGATGGTCTCCAGCTTGAATCATTTCAATATCAACGACCTCACCTGCCTCATTCTCCTGTCCATCTCTTAACTTCCGGAACTCCATCCGTTTGGCCCACAATTCTTGTGCAAATATTTGTCTGCATACGTACCCTTTTCTCCCAATCCGGCCTTGGGACCCATCAATCTCTTTAGCAGAATGTTAAGAATTGTCTAATCCTTTAATTAAGTAGTTATTCTTGAAGAACTGTCACAAAAATGCCCGATTTTAAAATAAACGACTAACACTTTGCGCGTCCTCCAGGCAAAAACTTAGGTTTTTGTGATCAGTAATTCTTTAATTATTTTTAAAGTAGACCGAAAATGTCTATGCATTTAAACATAGATGCTTAAGAAAGAGCATTTTGAGGAACAAAACTTAAACAATAAAAATACTTATCGCTTGCTGTCCAAAAGGAGTTTATTTGCAATCACGAAATGCAACTAAATTTTGGAATTCATACTAAAATGTCTGCCACCACTTATTTGCACAAAATATGGCACTGAATAATTAGTACTTGAAAACGAATTCCTCAAAAAAGCAAATAAATAAACAAATAAATAATAACTGCTGCATCAACTTCATCATTGGTTTGGCTATGATATGAACTGCTGATAGCATGGATAAAGCTGTTTTCTGTATATGGATAAAGCTGTATTCTGCAATCAATTCTGCAAATTCTTTGTGCATGAATTGTCTTGCACAATTAGTTCTATGTTCGGAGTGAACGTTGTGTTTGAAAAGATATGATGTTAAATGAAGCATCACTGTTTCAGCTGTCGTATCTTGGATGTTGAGTACTTCAGTGAACGTGCTGTGATTGCCCACAACAACAATATAGGGAATTTTATTAAATCCACATGCTTCAGTATTTATTTCTGTTGGGTTGTATGGAAGAGGACTTCTGTCGAACTGTTCATGACGTTTTGAGGCTTTTTCTCTTCCTATATGCACATGTTTTATAACCAAGTTAAATTTTTAAGCTTAATGCTCACCCTCTCCCGCAGCGAGCACTTGTCACTTAGCTAGTCGTTAATGCCTACCATGTAGTTTGTTTAGAATTACAATCCTGTTCAGCTACGTAAAAATACTTCTTGCCACAGATAGGCATTGCTTGCTGGCATAGAAGGATTGAATGGACTCTGTTACACCACGCCGATAATCCAACCGGCTACTGATATCTTTATCTTATTCTATAATTATCCGTTTCAATGTCTGATCCTCAAAGGGCCATGATCTTTCTTCTATCATGGCGTACTGATAGACAGTTTTTTATATGTTGAGAACTCGAGAGCTGCGGTATGGAAAACTTCTATGGTTCTTAGGGTATCAGCTAGAGTCATATTTTTATCTGAATATGCCTTGCACGAAAGCAAATGTTATCTGACGCAGTGATCGTGGATCGTACTCAATTGGCTCATCTCTTTCAAATAGTTGCAGTAAACAAGCTCCTAGATTGTGTGCGATTGTATTAGGTGTTCAGGTTATAAAATTGGAACTCCATGTTTGGTATCAACAACTTCCTGATGTCATGGAATGAATTCTTTTAAAGCCGTCTCCAACTGAAGGTTTCTCCCTGTGACAAAGACTGCATTTTATATGTTGAGAACTCGAGAGCTGCGGTATGGAAAACTTCTATGGTTCTTAGGGAATCAGCTAGAGTCATATTTTTATCTGAATATGCCTTGCACGAAAGCAAATGTTATCTGACGCAGTGATCGTGGATCGTACTCAGTTGGCTCATCTCTTTCAAATAGTTGCAGTAAACAAGCTCCTAGATTGTGTGCGATTGTATTAGGTGTTCAGGTTATAAAATTGGAACTCCATGTTTGGTATCAACAACTTCCTGATGTCATCGAATGAATTCTTTTATAGCCGTCTCCAACTGAAGGTTTCCCCCTGTGACAACTCGAGCATGGCAACATTACGTTTGACAGGTGTAGAAAATACCCTGCAAGACATTTTACCATACCAATTTTTAGTCGTTCCTTGTCTTTATTGTTTGGCTGCTTAGCACCACAGACTGCTTGGTTTGACAGGATCAGGGCATACCTTACCTTAACAATGTTTGGCCTTTTTTAAACGATGTTTTCATTCTGAACTTGCAAATGGACTTGCGGAGTTTATATCAATCTTTTCAATATCTGTTTTAGACATCGATTATGTTTTGGAACATCTGTAGAATGAAAGGCCGAGCGCATTTGCAAGCTTTGTTATGATCCCACCAACTGTTTGCATTGCAAATCTCTCTCTCCCACATCCTCGGACAGTTTTGGGTTCATTTTTTGGATGTCTTTCCTGTTTTCCTAGCTGCTAAGGTTTGAGTAAAGTACTAATGTTGTCAGTATTCTGTGTTGGCCTGTTTATATGCTTCAAATTAGAATTGCTTGTGGCATACAGATAGAAGTTTTCCTTTTATGGCCATTTTAAAGTAATAATTACAGATTCTTTATGTCTTTGTCATGATTTTATCATGAGGGAAAACAGTTACCTTTTGAGGGTTTGTTGTATTAAATATAAATATAACAGATAAAAATCAAGCATCGTTTTAATTGTATTAATTCAATCTTCAGTTCTTCAACACTTTTGTCCCAGAAGGGTGTACTAACCGAACTGGACAGGTTAATTCAATGACAACGGGATAGAGCTCAGCAGAGGGCAGCTGTTTTATAACAACGCCGAAGAAGAAGTCTCGAGCTGTTGATGTTTTACAGATTAATAAACAAAAGAATGTAGGGCAAGAAAAGCTTTTTTTTCAACAAAAAAGGACGTTTTTATAGCAGGCAAAATTTACGGGACACCTGTCATACAGTGTTTTCTCAACTTCTGCGGAACAAAGGATTGCAGGTAAAGCAGACGTACAGGACTCTACTGCTGTTATTTGCCTTGTCGTGCAGGCATACGAGTAGCTCCAAGTCAGCTCTTCATTATTTATACTTGGTATATTTATTTATCAGAGGCCGAAACCCAGTAGCGGAGGGCTTCTTGGAGCTAGCATACGAGAACTCGTACAGGACTACTGCTGCTGAAGTGCTTTTAATCTCCAAAGTTGAAGTGGTGGGTCAGATAAATGTATTAAAAACTTATTAGCCTGATCAAATTTTTGGTATTCCAAATAAAATGCGCAAGAATTTTTAATTTTGAATACGAAGCAACCAGGGGAAAAATGAAAGAAATGATAGAAAAAAGAAGAAATGTAGCAAAAACAGCTCCTACTCGGGCCATAAAATAAATTGAAACTGAAAACTATTTTTTAAAACTTTAAATATATTTTCAAAATAACATGCGGATTGTTAAAACACGATTGGTCTTTGGTGCTTGAGAAATTTGACACTTAGGCGAAATCTTCCTACGTATCATTTCTTTCATTTATACCTGGTTGGTGTGTATTCGAAACGAGAGTTTTTGCGCATTTTATTCGAAACGTCAAAAGTGTGATTTGGCTTATAAAATAAGTCTAATGACAGTTTTATGTTTGGAACAAAATGCGTAAGATTTTTTATTTTCGACTGCAAGAGAACTTGGTAAAAATGAAAGACATGGCAGAAGAAAATAGCAAAAGCAGCTCATACTCGCAACATAAACAAAATTGAAACTTAAAACTTATTTAATTGTTCTTTTAAAAAATTTGAAAAATAGCATACGGGTTGTTAAAAACACAGTTGCTCTGTACAGAGAAATTTGACATATAGGTGAAGTCTGTCTGTCATTTCTTTCATACCATGTTAGTTTGTATTCAAATCGCAGAATTTTTCCGTACTTTATTCGGAACGCCCAAAGTGTGAATTGGCTTATGGTGGTGATGTACGAGCGAGAGGAGATAGAATAGGTTAGAGTATATCGTAATTGGTGACAACAAAATGTTCAGTTCCCACTAAAATTAATAACCCAGATGTCTGTGTCTTTGCTGCACAGTGAAAAGATGCAAATCTTTTCAAGTGCTTGCAGTTAACAACTCTGGCTATAATTTCCACTTTCACAACATCAATTGCGCAGAACCAGATTGTAATAATAATTGGTAATAAATTGTGAGTACCCTCTGAATTAAAAGTTACTGGTCTACAATTGAAAAAAAGAAGATTGACGATTTCTGTATTACAGAAATTCGCTGTAATGAAAGAAGTTATTATGAGAATTTTAGTTACATTAAAGATTACTTAAGTAGTTTAAAATTTAATTTTGAGTCATTCGGGTTTTTCCTGCCGGGTTATGATATATTGGATTCCGCAACTTTTCAGAATATATTCTGTGGTAAGGAAAAAGAATAGGTGCATTTTACCAACCTTATGTCACTGATAACCATTGAACCACCTTTAGAATTGGTCTAAAGATTTGCCAAGACAAACACTTCGTTTCATGGGGGTGAGTTTAGCATGCAGGATTTGGTTAGAAATGAGGCAATGTTTCTTCTGCCTTAATTCTTCATGTATGAAGAGGAACTCAATAAAATCAGTGAAATATATGCGCTTCTTCTACTTGAGACAAAAATAAATAAATACATTTCTGAGTCAAGTGTAGCAAATCTAAATGGGTTGTTGTGTTACTCAACGCTGATGTTTTTCGTGCTTATGAAATGTTTGTAAATAAAATTTGTCATGTTTATGGTGTGATATGTCCTGTTAAAACAGCCAAACAGGGAGAACGTACGATAGAAACTATGGCCTACTCCGGGTTTTATTAATACCATAGGAAAAAAAAACTTATTGCGTACGCATAAATATGGCGTTAAGCAAACTTGGGGAATCGTGACAAGCGTGTCCATAGAGGAAGTATTTTTTCTTAAAGATTTAAAAATATGTATTATTAAAATAGTACATGAAGGTAAAAGGTATTGAATTTGATTTATGGATAGATACGCATATCAGTGATATCCGTGTTGCCGGCGGTGTAGTATCAATTTGTCACCGCTTTGAAACCTCACTGTCAGTGAAAATTTGGTATTAGACACTCCTCCCCGCCCCCCCCGCCCACGCGACGAAACTTAGTTGGTGGAAATTCATCTGACGAGTGTTAATCTCCCTAACAACTTTCACACCCTCCTCGGTGAATATTAAATATTAAATATGTACCTCCGGTGAATATTAGATATCAGCTATACACTCCAGTGTACATTGGATATCAATTGTGCACCATCCGGTGAATATATGACCTAAAATGTGCGCAGCCAATGAATATTTTCTCTCAAATTTCATCCCTTCCGGAAAAGAATGTTCTTCAATTTTAAACTTCTTGCGGTGTAGCTATGTTTTAGTTAGACCTTTGAAAATGAAACGGGCAGATAATTGCTTTCAAGAAAGTAATTTAGATTACTCTTTGGATATTTATAGACCTTTGTATCTTTCGTAATTACAGTACTAGTATTACAATTTTGAATTAGATTACGTATGTACAGAAAAGATATGTATACAGGCACAAATTCATTTAATCTTGTTAATGGCTCAGTTTCATGGAAATAGATGCAACTTTAATTAAGTAGGGGTTGACAAATATAGTAGGTACCATTATTTTAAACAATTCAATTCTATTGGTTAAAAACCTCTATCTGTTAATGGCTGGTTGTGATAGCCTCCCGAGTATGCTGTTTTCGCAACAGGTGGCTGGTAGATTTTGTGGAACTTGTCATTAATTGCAGTTTATGTGTTTGCAAAAAGAATCAGTAGCTACTGAGGTTTCAGTTCACGTGTTCATTAAAGTTGCAGTGGACAATAAAAATGTAAGATATTTTTTTCGACACTTGGGATAATTGTCGATGCCAGCGAGATAATTTTCAGGTGTGTTTTGATAGTTGTAGATACTTAACAGACAATTTCCAAGATACTCGAGATACTCGAGATACTCAAAAACACGAGGGAAACTTGTAGATACTTAGCAAATGATTTTTATATTTTGAGATACATTGAGCAGGCGTGAGAAATCTAAAGTGTAAAGTTATCAGTTTATTTATTGGGTTATTATCATTTTCAGTTTATATAACACACCAAAAAAATCGATGAATAACTTAGAGATAATTCATGGCAAACACGCCTAATATTGAGAACCGCGTTAGTTTTAGCGTTCTGTTGATTCCTAGAAGGCATGAACATTTAATAAACTAATTATCATCGAGGTGAAGATTCTGTTTGGGTGAAAATTTGATCTCACACCGGCTGTTGGATTGGAGTGTGCCGCCGTACTAATCTTTTAGATTAGTTTTAGCTTTGGTTCTGTCTTTTCTAGTCACCTGGCAGTGTAACCGCAGTGGGTTGACTTCATCAAACCATATCACCAATTGTCTACCCAGTTAACTCGTTAGAAGTGATAACGGCCAGCAACGTGATGTGTGACACTCTTATGTGTTAACTTTTTTTTTACTGCAACTGAAATGAAATGAAACTTTTCTAAATTATTTTACAGTGGCAATGAGTGGGAAGAAGGATACCACAATTCATTGGTTCAGACATGGTTTGCGTCTCCATGACAACCCAGCACTGTTGGACGCCATAGAAACGAGCCGAGTGCTTTATCATGTGTTTATATTTGATGGAGAAGTGGCCGGTGTGTGTGTGTTTTTCGTTCCTGTTCCTTTTCTTTTTTCCAACCAGTTAGGCTTTTCAACACCGCTCTTTAAAGACGTTTAACTTTAATCAACAGCAGCAACAACCAAAAAAGGTTTTATTTGTAGATAAATTCAAAAAAAAAAAAAAAATACCACAGATTTCAGTACAAGCATCATACAGTACTGCCTTGATATACAAGCATCATTAGCCTATGTGACGCATCTGCTGAAAATTTACTTGTGGTCGATCTATAAGCAAAAACATTAAAATGTTTCTTACTTGTAGATGCTATACTTCTCATCGGAAGTTTCGTTTGTTTTAAACGACAAAATCAATCCATGCCTTACTACTCTTCTTTCCACCGAAATCTGTTTTCTCTAAATGTAATCACACTTATTAATAAATTGATTTCAAGAGGTACTGGGTTTATTTCTTTGAAGGTACAAAGCTCTGTGGTTACAACAGATGGCGCTTTTTGCACGAAAGCCTGAAAGATTTGGACGAAAGCTTGAAAAAAGAGGGAACGCGTCTTTACGTATTACAAGGATCATCGGCTGAGTGTGTTTTCAAGGAACTTTTTCAGGTGCAGTTAAATAATCCGATAAAATTGCAGCATGTGTTATTGTTTCTACTGTGTCACATACATAGTTCTAAAACCCTCGGTTTGTTAGCTTCGGAAGTTAAGTATTTAGAAAGTCTTACGCAGAGCGACATAATACAGAAGAGAGTAAATTGTCTGTCCACCGCTCGATGAGTGTGAAAGGTATACTACCGTCTGCTCAACTCAGGTTATTGTTGGAAATTTGTATATCTAAGGCCGAATTCATAAAGTGCTTAAGATTGTTCAAGCCAATAGTGCTACTAGCACAAGTAGTGCTTTATGAATACTTGTCTGGGATTCTGTGGCTTTCGTTTAAGTATTTCAAATAGTAACGAGAGAAATATATAGATAAATATATAGATATATATAAAACAGGAATGGGGCATAACGAAGCTAACATTTGAACAAGATCCGGAACCCATATGGCAACCACGTGACGAAAGGGTCAAGCGACTTTGCGAGAAAATGAATGTGCAGTGGGTGGAGAAAATATCACATACTCTTTACGATCCGCGGCTGTAAGAAGCACTTTGTTTACACGTTTTTAGTGGCTGTTATTCGATATTCTATTTATCTAATAATTTCTCAAGCAGTAAACATACGCGTCTAGCCTCCAGTATTCATGTGATGATGACTTTGTATGCTACAACTTACTCCCCAAATTAAATCCTTAAGGCAAATATTCGAAAACATACTAAAGATCTTTTGTAAATTTGAGTTCATTTCCGTTCAAAGTTTTTACAAAGATGTGACATTCCCTTGCTTAATTTCTAAACTGTGTAGGTTTATCATTGTGCTTCCGTCGTCAGTCCCTGATGCGGATATTGCTAGGCTGTTGATGCACAGGGAGTCAGTAAATTAAAGAGTGAGAGAGAGCGAAGCTTTCGCAATTTCCTGTGACGGTTTATTGCTTTTGCTTTGTGTTCTGAGGGGAAGGGTTGGTGGGGGGGGGGGGGGGGGGGGGAGTAGTCGGTTCGGCTGCGGACGAGCTTGAAAACGCAGTCTCATCCGTCAATACGTTTAACGTCGTCCGGGTATATTCTGATGTTTTTCGCGAACAATATTTTAGCGGGACAATATGTCTTCGTTACTTCAGTAAGAGAGAGAAAAAAAAAGACTTTTTTAAATTGTTTATTTTGTAAGTATCATAGAGACAAATGGAAACATGCCGCCTCTCACGTACCGCACATTCGTGAACATCATGGATATTATTGGAGAGCCGAATGACCCCGTTGAAGACCCCGAGTACAAGAACGTCGACATCCCCATTATTCCGGACTTTGAGGAGAGATATTCACTGCCCTCACTCAAAGAAATGGGTGCGTTGAATAACGTGTTCGTAGTATTTGTGTTAAAGAGTATTATATAAAACCATGAGGGCAATGATCATGTTTTTTTCCATCATTAAAAAGTATTTTTATGAAGTTTCTAATATTGTTTCAAGCATGGTGTGGCGAAGCTTGTGACAGGTAAGAAAATGTGCTAGTTTTAATCTTGTGTAGGTAATGCACTTTGAAGTAACATAAAAGTCACGTGATATAGTAAGCCTAATTTTCTTCTAATTTCCAGGCCCTTTGCTGACAAACCCCCTTCCATATGAAAAGGTCATTCTGTAACTTATCCATAAATAGCAGATATACTGTGTCACAGGTGTTACCTACGACTGCCCGGAACAAGAGAGCAGATTGAACGATTGGAAAGGCGGGGAGAAACGAGGACTGGAATTACTCGAGGCACGGATACTGACTGAAAAGGAGGTACATCAACTGAAACCTCGGTCGTATTATTAACACTTGACAAGCCTTTGGCTTGCAAGGGTTATATGAATTTGTGCGAGCAGCCGTTCGTCCTTTTTTTTCCTTCTTGACAGATTTTTCCGATTTTTTGTGTCTTCTTCTTCTCTGACACTATGGGCCCTAGGGCCATGAAACTTGGGACTTATGAAGAGCTTGATCTGAACGTGTGCATGTCACTTTTTAATTTCGTCTTCGATTTCGTTTTCTTTGTTATAACGCCATGTAAAAAGAGTGTATTTTTGCAAGTAAATGCAGAGCATTTAACGTACATCACAGAACACAGTTGCTGAGCTTTGTGCGAACTCTCACTGCGTAAATAGATAACACGGCGTTTGCCTGTTCATTCAATAAAACCTTAAGCAAACAAAAACCAAACAATACTCGGCTTATAAGACGTATTCAATCTAGTTCATATTTTTAGGTGGGGGGGGGGGGTTGACTTTATCAGGTGTGTGTGAGATAAATGTGTAATTAATTCCTAATTTTTATAAAACAAGGAAATGACAACCAGAATGGAAATGAAATCGGTAAATCGCTTAACGGATAATAAAATAAACCGGTCAGATTTATTACTTTTTTTGGGGTCATCCATAATTTGCGCAAAGATATGGTTTTGAAATCCCACACCCTCCTTCCCCGCAAGGTACGCAAAATTTGTGACGTCACCTATTGACTTTAACATTACGTACGTACAGTTCATGAATTACCCCTACATTATTCCACCCTCATCCCCCCACCCCCGGTGGGTTTTTACTTTTTGAATTGCCCCTTGGAAAATAGGTTATGAAATTAACATATTTCAGCTGTAAATGTACCTTTTCCTCTGACTTACATAACATGGAACTTGGAATCATTTACAGTAATACAGACAGTCTCTTTATAGCGACATCGGTTATGACGTCATGTCGCTTAGAACGACATAATTTTCTTACCCCAACTCAGAGTTTTCATGCTTAAAAGAATCGGTCATAGCGGCATATCGGTTACAATGGCATATTTTCTACGGTCAGGAGGAGGTTGTGCTGTATGGGGGTTGTACTATAAGGCTGTACTGTATGCACGTGCAAATTAATTGAAGTAAGGTATTTGGCCATTCGCACATAGCGATGTCCAGTTTGTTGTAACCCAAAGAGAAGAACAGAAAACTGCAATTGGTTATTTGAAAAGTAGTAAGTATCTGATCGAAGCTTGCTATGTGAGGACTCCAAACAAACGCTGGTCAGATTCAGTGGAAATTTTCCAAGTATGGGATGACATTTCAGGCTTTTGAGAAAGGCATAGTGTTGCCGAATCAATGGAAGCCCGACCTGCTGGGGGCGCCACTGTCGCTGTCGCCTTATCTGAGGTTTGGGGCCGTATCTGTGAGGCTTTTCTACAAGCGCATACGACAAGCCTTTCAAAAGGTAAAACAGTGCGGGGATACTTGTTGTTACTGCATTGAGGTTTATGTAATAATAGAGCCGTTTTTCCCTTTCTTGCAAGATTCAGTTGCAGTGGTGTTTGAGTGAGGGGTATGTGTGTGTATGGGGAGAGTGGGGGGGGGGGGGGGGGGGGAGGTAGAGATAAGAGATAGTAATTGAGGGGGGGGGGGGTGAGTCTGAAGGACTGGTAACACGAAGCCAGTATGGGCCACTGAGAGGGGAGAAACATAGAAAACCCACCCACACAGATCGGCAACGGTGAAATACGAGTTATTTGTGGGCACACTCGGCAGAGACTTAATCGAAGGGAGATGGGGGGGGGGGGCGGGGAGGTGGTAGTTATCACCAACAGATAGAACAACTTCGAAATCTCCGTTTCAACGTGCTGTTTTAAGTTCATGCTGCAGAAACGATACACTTTTTACAATATACGTCGTGAACTTAAATGATAGTTGCTCAGAGCACTTTCCGTGTAGTTTAATTATTATTATTACATATAATTCGTTTAGCAACGAAAAATACTTGAAGCTATGCGTTAGTTAAGAAGCCGGGGACCTTGTTTTTGTATCACTGGTAACTGGATTAATAACTCCAAGTTAATAGATTTCCTGGTAATATCTGATATGACTGAGTGAGTGTCTTTTTTTGACCGTTGTTTTTTATGGAATAAGCAAAAGAAAATCAGGTGGCTTCCTCTGGGGATTTGGCTTGATAATACCAGTTATAGTTTTATTGATATCAATATTAACAGTCAGTTTTGTTTAAATTAAGGTGAAGCCAGATGTGACGCCTCCAGACAGTATCTTGACGCAGCTAATTTGGCGCGAATTTTTCTACGTCATGAGTGTAAACAATCCCGAATATGGACAGATGAATGATAATCCAATATGTCTGAATATCGATTGGTATGAAAAAGAGGATGAACTAAAAAAGTGGGAATTAGTGAGTATATTGTTTCATATTTACAAAGGTATTGTTAGAAGGAATATTTAGTTATTTTGGAAAGTTGCAATGATTTAGGTGCCACCTGGCGTATTTTTTTTTATGGCCGAAATATTATATAAAGCTTTGTGCTGCAGTTCCTAGACACTCTCTCTTACACTTTTCTAATAACACCCAGTAACATCCTTTGTGTTATTTCTTTTAATTCTTCGGTGTGGCTCCAATTTCTCATTAAATGTTGTTATTGCCGACGGTATAAAATTTCAAGAAATGAATACACGTAATGGCTTTTTGAATTACTTGCCCGTCCTCTGTGAAAGGAAGAAATGTCTCTTATTAAAGAGAGTTAGCCTTCTCTGAAAACAAAGTACAGCAAGGCCCACCCCCTTCCTCATCCCGACCCTATACAAGGAATAACTTTAGGACAGATAAATACATTCCTCATATAGACGTATTCTTTAAGTCGGAGATGCCAATTGAATAAAAAATTGGAGCCTGCGGAAAATACAGCTACTCCTGTCTGAGAATTTCTTAATTAAAGGTGGTCGTTAACGGGGGTGTACATGCGAGACCTCTCTATCACATAGTTGCCATGGTTACAGCGGGCAATGTTCTTGTAATCATTTCCTGTGGCATGTCAGCGTGGTTTGCAGATATCACTTTTCCTAATCTCGAGAAAAAGCCTTGGGTTTTAATAAATGATTCATCCTCTTATTCGCAATGTGCAGTGAAAGGGTTTAAGAGAATGATTCAAGTGGAACTGAATGTAAGAAATAAGCTTCTATATTTCCTAAATTTTTCTTACTCGTGTTTATTTTCACAGCGATTCTGCTATATCGTGCAAAAATAAGTGCTGCGTCAGCTTTATTTCATAGGGCAGTGTATTGGTCCTGCTGTTTCACACACCAAGTGTATGTTGTGGCCTTATTTTATGCGGTTATTAGTGTATTATGGCCCCTGTATTTGACAGTCAGTCATGTCTTGTGGCCGGTGTATTCGGCACGGACAGACATGTCTTGTGGCCGCTGTATTTGGCAGGGACAGACATGTCTTGTGGCCGTTGTATTTGGCAGGGACAGACATGTCTTGTGGCCGCTGTTTTTGGCAGGGACAGACATGTCTTGTGGTCGCTGTATTTGGCAGGGACAGACATGTCTTGTGGCCGTTGTATTTGGCAGGGACAGACATGTCTTGTGGCCGCTGTATTTGGCAGGGACAGACATGTCTTGTGGCCGTTGTATTTGGCAGGGACAGACATGTCTTGTGGCCGCTGTTTTTGGCAGGGACAGACATGTCTTGTGGTCGCTGTATTTGGCAGGGACAGACATGTCTTGTGGCCGCTGTATTTGGCAGGGACAGACATGTCTTGTGGCCGCTGTATTTGGCAGGGACAGACATGTCTTGTGGCCGCTGTATTTGGCAGGGACAGACATGTCTTGTGGCCGTTGTATTTGGCAGGGACAGACATGTCTTGTGGCCGTTGTATTTGGCAGGGACAGACATGTCTTGTGGCCGTTGTATTTGGCAGGGACAGACATGTCTTGTGGCCGTTGTATTTGGCAGGGACAGACATGTCTTGTGGCCGTTGTATTTGGCAGGGACAGACATGTCTTGTGGCCGTTGTATTTGGCAGGGACAGACATGTCTTGTGGCCGTTGTATTTGGCAGGGACAGACAGGTTACCCGTGGATTGACGCGTGCATGAATCAGCTGAGGCGCGAGGGCTGGATACATCACGTGGCGCGTAATGCCGTGGCTTGCTTCCTCACCAGGGGGGACTTGTGGCTTCATTGGGAGAAAGGACTGGAGGTACAATTGCAATTTACATGTGTTTCGAACTCGTCACGTGAGTATGAGAAATGGGTTATGCGAGTGCATGTAATACAATCAAAAACACAGCAGACGCTTGCATTGTTACTTAAATAGGTATTTGAAAAAAAAAGTTTTTTTTTGTTACGAAGTGTCTCTATACATTGTTTTATTTTTGAAGAACTCAGAATGTCATTTTCTTTTTAGATTTTTCTAAAATACCTGCTTGACGCTGATTGGTCAGTCTGCGCGGGTAATTGGATGTGGGTATCGAGCTCTGCTTTTGAAGATTGCCTCCAATGCCCAATGTGTTTCTCACCGATGGCCTA
This sequence comes from Protula sp. h YS-2021, assembly GCA_949752745.1. Classification (NCBI taxonomy): domain Eukaryota; kingdom Metazoa; phylum Annelida; class Polychaeta; order Sabellida; family Serpulidae; genus Protula; species Protula sp. h YS-2021. The sequence continues at coordinate 20,288,035 of OX457031.1, read as the reverse complement.
CGGCATGAAAATGGACCCATCAGGGACATACGTCAGGTGCGGGTCCACTTGACTTAAAACGAAGGCAGATACAAAATAAATATATAAACTAAAGATGTGAAAAATAGCTGTATAATTTGAATGGTAGAAGCCTGCACAACAAGTGTTTTGTTTTGGTTTTAGGGCAGAATTGTCGTGTGAGTAGGTTTCAGCCGTCAGAGCGTATTCACTTATGTACGGAGTGTTGTTCCTTTTTCTACGCTTTTTAGCCGATCCTCTACATAAATGAATATCTGTCGTGCGTGGGCGAAATTCCGGCTTCTTCTGATTTTTTTCAGAGGCTCTAGTTTTTGTCTTTTTTTTAACCGTATACATATGTAAGTGCCTTTTGTTTGTAGGAGGTACGTTCCTGCGTTGAAAGACATGCCATTGAAGTACTTATACAGTCCCTGGAAAGCTCCTCAAGACGCCCAGAGAGAGGCGGGCTGCATTATAGGTACCGTCATGCATTTTTATGTCAGTTTTTCTATCAGTTTGCTTTTTTTATTATTTGATCATTTTAATAGTTTTTAGCCCAGCTTACGTTACACGTAAGCTGGGGTATTCCTATCGGTTTGCGGGCGGTGTCCGTTAGTTAGTTAGTTAGTTAGTTAGTTAGTTAGTTAGTTAGTTGTTTATTTAGTACACTTTGGTTCAAAATGCATCTCCTCCTACAATTTTGAACCGATGTCATTTATTTTTGCTATGAGGCATTCCAAAGGGGTCATGCATACGGCTTGTGCTTTTTTAGTCGATCGGGTGATTTTTGAATTTTTGGCGAATTTTTGAACAAAAAAATTTTAAAATGTATCTCCTCCTACATTTTTTATCCGATTTCATTTATTTTTGGTATGAGGCACCCCTAAAGTGTCGTGCATACGGCTTGTGCTTTTTTAGTCGATCGGACAATTTTTGTATTTTTGGGGAATTTTTTAAGCAAAAATTTCAAAAATAGTTCAAAATGCATCTACTCCTACAAATTTGATTCGATGTCATTTATTTTTGGTGTGAGGCATCCCTATGGAATCGTGCATACGGCTTGTGCTTTTTTAGTCGATCGGGTGATTTTTGAATTTTTGGGGAATTTTTAAAGAAAAAAATTTAAAATGTATCTTCGCCTACATTTTTGACCCGATGTCATTTATTTTTTGGTATGAGACACCCCTAAAGGGTCGTGCATACGTCTTGTGCTTTTTTAGTTGATCGGACAATTTTTGTATTTGGGGGGAATTTTTTACGCAAAAATTTCGAAAATAATTCAAAATGCATCTACTCCTACAGTTTTGATTCGATGTCATTTATTTTTGGTGTGAGGCATTCCTAAGGGGTCGTGCATACGGCTTTTGCTTTTTTAGTCGATCGGGTGATTTTTGAATTTTTGGGGAATTTTTAAAGAAAAAATTTAAAATGTGTCTCCCCCTACATTTTTGACCGGATGTGATTTATTTTTGGTATGAGGCACCTCTAAAGGGTCGCGCATACGGCTTGTGCTTTTTAGTCGATCGGACAATATTTGTATTTTTAGGGAGCTTTTGAAGAAAAAAACTTCAAAATGCATTTCCCCCTACAGTTTTGATCTTTCTCTCTCTCTCTCTTTTTTTTTTTTTTTTGGGGGGGGGGGGGGGTTGAGGCATCCCTAAAGGGTTGAGCATACGGCTTGCGCTTTTTAGTCGATCCGACAATGTCTGTATTTTTAGGGAATTTTTGAAGAAAAACTTCAAAATGCATTTCCTCCTACAGTTTTTATCCGATTTCATTTATTTTTGGTATGAGGCATCCCTATGGGGTCGCGCATACGGCTTGTGCTATTTGACTCGACTTGGGAATTTTTCATTTCGGGGGGGAGGGGGGGAATTTTTGATGAAAATACCTCAAAATGCATCTTCTCCTGCAGTTTGGATCAGACATCATTTATTTTGGGGCTGAGGCATGCTTAGGGTGTCGTGAATACGGCTTGTGCTTTTCGAGTCGATCAGAATTTTGGGGGAATTTTTGAAGAAAAAACTTCAAATCATTTCCTCCTACAGTTTTTATCAGATTTCATTGATTTTTGATATAAGCCGTCTTTAGGGGGTCATCATACGGCTTGTGCTTTTTGAGTGAATTGGAGAACTTTTGAATTTTTTTCGGAATTTTTGAAAAAAAATTAAATGAATCTCCTCCTACAGCGCATAAACGTAAGTTAAATGAACTTGCGCAGTAGTCAGATTTAACATCGACGCAAGTTAAATAAACATTCGCGGTAGTCCAAATTAAGCACTGCACATCGATGCAAGTTAAATAAACATGCGCATTGGTCCGAAATGTGAACCGCGCATCAACGGAAGATAAACATGCGAACTGGTCCAAAATAAGCACTGCGCATCAACGCAAGTTAAATAAACCTGCGCACTGGTCCGAAAAAAGAACTACGCATCGACGCAAGTTGAATAGATATGCGCAGTGGTCCGAAATGCGGATCGAGCATCAACACAACCTAAAGAAACATGCGCACTGGTCCGAAATGCGAACCGCACATCGAGGCAAGTTAAATAAACATGCGCAGTGGTCCGAAATGCGAACCGCGCATCAACGCAAGTTAAATAAATATGCACACTGGTCCGAAAAAAGAACCGCGCATCAACGCAACCCAAAGAAACATGCGCACTGGTCTGAAATGAAAATCACGCATCAACGTTAAATAAACATGGGCAATGGCCGGAAATGCGAACCGGAAATCGGCGGAAGTTAAATAAACATGCGATCCGATCCAAAATAAGCACCGCACATCAACGCAAGTTAAACAAACATGTGCACTTGTCCGAAAAAAGAACCACGCATCGACGCAAGTTGAATAAACATGCGCAGTGGTCTGAGATGAGAACCGCGCATCAACGCAAGTTAATAAACATGCGCAGTGGTCCGAAGAAAGAACCACGAATCGACGCAAGTTGAATAGACATAAGAGTCGGGCATCGACGGGACTTAAATAAACATGCGTTCTGGTCCGAAATGCAATTCCCGTGTCAACGCAAGTTAAGTGAACCTACGCACTGGTCCGAAATGCGAACCTCGCATCAACGCAACTTAAAGAAACAGGTACACTGCTCCGAATTCCGAACCGCACATCAGCGCAAGTTAAATACACATTTGCATTAGTCCAAAATAAGTACCGAGCATCAACACAAGTTAAATAAATATGCGCACTGGTCCAAAATGCAAACCACGCATCAACACAAGTTAAATAAACATGCGCACTGGTGGAAAATGCGAAATGCACATTAACGCAAGCTAAATAAACAAACACACTGGTCAGAAATGGGAACCGAGCATTAACGCAAGTTAAATAAACATGCGCACTGGTTAGAAATGCGAATTGCGTATCAACGCAACTTAAATAAACATGCGCGCTGGTCCAGAATAAGAACCGCGCATCAACTCAAATTAAAGAAATGTACGCATTGGCCTCAAATTAGAACCGCACATCTACACACGTTAAATAAACATGCGCAGTGGTTCGAAATGCGAACCACGCGCCAACGCAAGTTAAATAAACATTAGCACCGGTCCAAAATAAGCACCGCGCATCAACGCAAGTTAAATAAACATGCGCACTGGTCCGAAATTCGAACTGCGCATCAATACAAGTTAAATAAACATGCGCACTGATACAAAATGCGAACCGCTCATCAACGCAAGCTAAATAAACAAACACACTGGTCAGAAATAGGAACCGAGCATTAACGCAAATTAAATAAGCATTTGCACTGGTCCGAAATAAACACCGCGTATCAACGCAAGTTAAATAAACATGCGCAATGGTCCGAAATTCGAACTGCTCATCAACGCAAGTTGAATAAACATGCGCACTGGTCCAAAATGCAAACCGCGCACCAACGCAAGTTAGATTAACATATGCACACGTCCAAAATAAGCACCGTGCAAGTTAGATAAACATGCAAACTCTTCCGAAATGCGATCCGCGCATCAAGGCAACCTAAGGAAACTTGTGCACTTGTCCAAAATAAGTACCGCTCATCAACGCAAGTAAAATAAACATGCGCATTGGCCTGGAATAAGAACCGCGCATTAACCTTTATTATGTTAAATAAACATGTGCACTGTTCCAAAATGAGAGCCGCGCATAAACGCAAATTAAATAAACATGCGCACTTGTCTGAATAAGAACCGCGCATCGAGGTAAGTTACATAAATATGCGCCCTGGTCCGAAGTGCGAGCGTTGTTTGAAGGTATCTATGGAAGACTATCCAGTCTACCAGAGATACAAAAAATCTGTTCCCCATTTTCTGGGAAAGAAATCTATGTTCTGGTTCGGTGCTAAATTAATTATTGAGCTAGCTCTTTGCCGTCTCATTTTTTGAAGCCCGATATTTCAGAGAAATTCCTTCGCTCATGCACGCTGGAATGGGTCTTATTGCTTTTCGTAAGCTGGGACTTTGTCCTTGGACAAACTTGTTTTTTTTTTTTACTGCAGTCGTTAAGTTCTGTTCTGTGGTGTTTTCGTCGTCATTTGCTGGTGATCAGGGAAAACACCCTTAACCCCTCTCCACCCCCCCCCCCCCCCCGGGTTGTAGGAAAGAGCTCTACAACTGCCTTTTCCTCGAATAAGCACATCTCTTTTCACAGCGCACAGTTCATACATGGCAGTTAGGTCACTTTTGACGAATTATTTTGTTTGAATTGCGTGTTTTACACGCAGAAAGCTTCATTTTCTGTTTCATTTCTGGAAATAAAATATCTTCCGTTTTGTTGGTGTTTTCCGCGCCATGTACATTTCTAAGTCGGTTCAGAGTGGTAAATGTTTTCGTTGTAATGTTGTTATTCACTGTGTTTTGGTCTAAAGAGAATTTCGTAAGAATTACAACCTTCATACGGGGGTGGGGGGGGGGGGGTGTTTGTTTGGACGGGGTTCCTTTTGCTCGGAGCACCATTTTGCGTATCTCCACCTTTTAATATTTACTTGTCATTGGCTTATATTATTGATATTTCCAGGAAAGGACTACCCCGCACCTATGGTGGACCATACAAAAGCTTGGAAGTACTGTAAACAGAAAATGACAGACATTAAGAATAAATTCAGAGATCCGAGTAGGTTTTCATTTTTATTCAAGCACAAAATCTTTATTTTGCATATAAAATAGAATTACGATATATAGTGGAATATTGCGACAGCGGATATTCAGAACTAGCCTTTCCTCGCAACTTATTCAACCCCAGTAGTAATAATAATAATAATAATAATAATAATAATAATAATAATAGAAATAATGGTAATATTAGTAGTAGCAGTAACAATAATAGTAATAATAATAATAATAATAATAATTATTATTATCATTATTATTTTCTGTATCCCCCAACCCTCGGTGCGTTCGTACTTTATGGTAGGGTCCTTAAGCTTTCTTGCTTATCGAATTGCAGTATCCTTGCTTCATCTACATTTTAAAACGTTTATGTAAAATTTAGTTAGTTCATGTAACCGTGAAAGAGAAGATACAGGCTGTAATAGACAAGGAAGGCCGTGGAAAAAAAATGGCAAAGAATGTAAACAATCCAGTCTAAAACTCTTACGAGCGATTTCTCATTGCCTTGCAGGTATTCTGCACATAACGCCCTCAGATGTGAGAGAATTGCGAAAGTTCTTTTGTCTGCCTCAAGAGACGGCCAATCAGTGTTCAGCGAATGATCTTTGCCATGCTATAGAAACCAGCAGTATTTAATTGCTCAGCGCTTGAGTAAGCTGTAAGCCATGGCACGAGGATCTTGTATGAGTCATTTTGTCTCGATTTGAAAGACATGTTTATGTGGATTTACGCTGTTTTGGGCATGGAGCAATACAATAGGTTGCTGTTTTAGGTGTTGCAAGGTTTGTTCATAGCATGCTTAGAGATAACCATGAGAAGAGTGAAGAAAAAGGTAATCAAGTAAAAAGCTTAAGAAGCTTAAATAATTAGTGTTTAGTGTGAGCGGTTGGCTAAAATTGCATGAAAATATTTATCATAATCTGTTTGCTTCGTGAGTATTAAAACATCTGTTTTGTGCAGCATCTTAAGTATTAACCTGTGAAGTAGTTTGAATAATTTGTTGGAACATTTGATTTGATTTTTATTTAAGTGTTAGGCCGTGTGAACAAACTGTTGGGCGGGGGGGGGGGGGGGGGTGAATGGCTGAATTGTGTTCCATATAGAAGTGGCATTCCATATTTAAAATCTTCATTATGTTGCTATATCTTCTTTTTTTTAAGGGAGGGTAGGTTCGGGCGGGATTGGGGGGGGGGGGAGGGGGGGAGGAGGGGTAGTGATTTTTGAATTTTGTGTAGATGTCATAAAGTTGAACTCTTTTAGTCATTCAGTCGTTCATCGCTCTGTCATTGCTGTTGTTGATATGATAAAAAAAAAAAGCTTATTTCATGTGTTGTAGCTGCGTACGGATTGATGTACGTAGTCGGTCTAGTTTCTTGTGTTCACCATTGACGTATTAACAGATACGTAATTGTTATGTCAGACCAGCCCCCCCCCCCCCCCCGTGCCGGAGGATTTCATTCGAGGTCAGGCGGGGGGAAAGGAAAGAGGAGGGGGGGGGGGGGCAGAGTTTAAAGCACAAGGAAGAGGGATGGGGCGGGGCGGGGTTGCTGCAAATTCACGGAGGCTTTTCTGTCCAGTCGTATTTGAACACGTCGTCTAATCTACAACTTCATTGTTCCCGCTTGTACATATCCGAAAATGGAATGGAGTTTATATTTTGTTCTCGCCTCTGCCTGGAATTACAGCGCACTTTGTGTGGTTATTTTTGTTTAGATTGTTGTTGTGATACTTTTGTATGTGATACTGTTTCAATGTGAAATGCTTGTGAACTTGAGATACGTTTGTATCTATAAACATATGGTTTGTGGACTTAGGTATTGTGTGTGCCTTTGACATTTTACTGTGATTGAGTCACTTTTAACCTCGTGAGATAGTGAAGAGCTGTTTCTCAGCTGCATTCTTCTTTCTCTGCTACTTCGGTAGAAGAAAGATCATAGCGATTTTAAAGGCTTAGTGAGACTGTTTATTATCCCGATATTTTATTGCATTTTTTGTTGAAATATTTTTATTTCAGCTTGTTCAATACGTTTATCGGACTCTAACAGCGCGATGTGTTGGCGTAGCGTTCTGTGTGGCAGTGGAGTTTGGGGGAGGAGGGGGGAGCAGTTTTGAATTCCGTGACAGGAAGAGCTGGCCCCTTTGCTGTACCTTTACGCAGCGTTACGCAGGGATTCATTTGGACCGCGTACTCTGCGTACCGTATGCACTTTTGGCGATTGGTACGCACTTTCAGAGAGAGGGTGCCTACCCTGGTATGCACTTTTAGCGAGGGCTACGCACTTTTAGCAGGGCACTGCGTACCATTCGCGAATTGACCTGCTAAATTTTATCATTTCGTGTGCAAGATGGGATTTTTTTCCGCATATTAATGCATATTAATATCTGTAAAATATCTGTAATATCAGGCCAGTTGCACATATATTGGTACGCACTTTTTACGTTGGGGTGCACAGTTTCTCGACCGGGGTGCGTACCAGTACGCTCTTCTCATTTTTTCCAAATGAGTCCCTGGTTACGAGCGCACATGAAATCCCTCACGATCCACGGAACCTACTGCCTGGGGAACTTCATGCAGGGATGGAAAAAATGCCTGATACGTAATAATTTCGGTTTTAAAACGAGTCGTGTTAAAAAGATATTCGCAGTTCCATGCCACTGGTGTAGGGAATGTAAAGGGATTTATAAATGTCCTCGACATTAAACATCAAAATGAGAAAGAATACTTGATAAATAAAAGAAAAAAAAAGAACACGGGTGGGAACGAAATATTTTTTTTCTGTATCGGAAACGAGTGAGTAAAGGGTGGACAGGGGATAAGCAGTTCAAAAGCAATACGGAGATCTATTCAGTTGTTAGAGTGTTAAGAGTATATTTAAAATGAAAGTATTTTACTGTATTGTTATGCGGTTTTGTTGTAATAAAATTCCTGTGAGTTCGTGTAATGTTGCTCTTATTTATTTCAAGTGACTTCAGTTATTTCTCGGTCTCAAGCGCAGAGAGAAATAAACAAAATGACGTCGTAATTCAAATAAAACCATGCAACCGAATTTTGAAAAACAACTTTGTATTTGTCTCCTTTTGGCGGGAGAACATTTTTAAACACCTATGGCTGAGTGGAAAATAGTAACTACTTCCTCCAGTATTAAAAAAACAAACAATAACTACACATTTATTATGCCAGCTCCTCTCAAAGAAACAACGTTGGAAGTAAAATTTTGATTTCCCGCAAGAGACCAGAAAGGAGAAATATCTTCGTGACGTCGCTGGAAGAGGCCTAAGTGATATAACCGTTACGAACCAGTAACCAATACTGCCCATCAGCCAATGGGTCAGACCCAATAAAAAAACACTTGGTCTTCTCATTTTAAGCCGTAGCGAATTAAAGTCAGAAAACTGTAGCACAGCAGTGACAGTTTTGACACAAAGTAGATTTTCCTTTGAACTCCAGCGTAACTTGCCTTTGTATTGTTTTGATAATTTTAATGTCACATTTTAGTTGAAGAAAACAAAGGTTGCCCAAAAGTGTTATAGGTTATAAACTTATTGGATGATCATAATTTATACCCAGTTTCTAAGTGTTTCGACCCTTTTATCTGTAATTTAGATAGAAGTTATGTCATGCACCAAATTCTCCTATTGTTGGCTTTTCAAAGTCAAGATCTTGATCAATTAGCATGTTAAATATTTTAAAAGCATAATTTTTCCAGGGGAAGACTTAGTGGGCAGTAACTTTGAATTCCGTGATTTAGTCACCTGTATTCGATTAGCAAAGCCAATCACAGCGAAGGCAATCCACTGAACACCACTCAGATCAGGATACGAACCCGTGACCTTGGCATTACATGACGAACGTTTTAAATAACTGAAATAACTGTCATTCCCAGTTAGCATACTTAAACATTCACTGATAACAGTTGCTTTCAAGATAATAATAATAATAATAATAATAATAATAATAATAATAATAATAATAATATTTTAAATGCTCTCCTGTTTTGGCGGACCACAGCAACCTCAACAGGTTAATGGGAGGAGGTGAAGATAGCACTTTGAAAGACAAGTTAGCAAAGCTATATTCTTACACGATTTAGACCTAGCCAAACAAGGTTCAGTTGAAGATCAAACCAAAACATATAAAACCATTTATAGCCTTAGGAACGAGAAAATGGGGATTTTAAGCCGTAGCGAATTTAAAGTCAGAAAACTGTAGCACAGCAGTGACAGTTTTGACACAAAATAGACTTTCCTTTGAACTCCAGAGTAACTTGCCTTTGTATTGTTTTGATAATTTTAATGTCAAATTTTACAGTTTTAAATAGCAAAAGAAAATCATAATGCAATGTCAAAGAAGCGTGCCTATAAACATATCTAAAAGATGTCTAATTTATGATAAATAAAAAACATTCTATAATCTTTCTGAAATTATTTATTCGCTTTAATAAAATATTGTAATCGGGTCAGCCCCATTTGCAGATGAGAAGGCATTTCTCATTTGTTAATGGGCCGGATTGGTAGTTGGTCCGTAAAACAACGTTGTCCGATTGTAGCAGGGATTGCATCCCAGGTGAGATGAGTTTGAAAAATGCCTGTCATCCTACTCGGTTTCCCCACGACGGATAACCAGATTTTATATATATGTAGTTGTATATATATATATGAAGTTGTCAACATCGCTTTTGGTTATCATATACTTAACAAAGTACGAAGTAAAACTGATCTTTTAAAAACAAATACGGCACATTAATCAATGAAGCAGCCTTCGAGGCTTTGCCGATGAAGCCGCATACGCCATCAGCTACACTGGAGTATTCAGGATGTGCACTACATGTATATGGCGGTTACGAAGAGTGCATTGAAATATTTGTTTTGATTTTATAAGAATGAGGCGTGGATATTAAGTGTAACTTTAAAACTTAATAATTCAATGGAGGTTTTCCATCGCCCAATGCCTAGCGCCTTGACTTTAATGCTTAACGCCTAAAGATCGGGGGAACATATCAAAACAATTGTTTCAGATTCAATCATTGTTATGACGTTGCTCTATTTATAAAGAATGTTATTATTTTTTCACAAAAATCTGCTTTTGCTGTTTCCGTATTAATTCTTTTGTATTATATAATAACGTGATGTTATTTCAGACATTTATTGTAATAATATAATAATATTAATAATAGTAATAAAAATAATAATAATAACAATAATTATAAATAATAAAAGTTTATCCTCCCCAACCCCCAGGAGGTAATTATGGCCGCACACTATTTCTTAAGAAAACGTTTAAATTCGCTCCTTTTCTTCTTTCCAAATTGTTAATATCTGATTTTCATTAACAATCCTTTGTCTTTCAAGAATTTCTAGTTGATTAAGAGTTTGGTCTCATAACCAAGCAGATGAACCCTATAAGCCGCATACGTGCTGCGCCATAAGATCTCTACTTAGTTGTATTACAGACTATGCGGTTTGTAAACAAAACTTCATGTTATTCAAGAAATAATAAGCCGTTCAAAGAAATATTTTTAACTTTTAATGTTTGTCAAGTGTTGAAGATTTCGCTTGCGAAATGCGGTCCTAGTTTGTTTTAATTTAATTTTATCATTGCCCCCATTCTTAGATATTTATATGCCAAAGTTTCACCTAATAATATTCAAACATTTTTTATGAATAAATCATAAATGAAGATCTTAATATATTAATAACTAGTTAATAACTTTATGTCACGAAAATCGTGACGATCACGTGCTTTCTATTACAACAATGTTTTGTGATATTAAACTAGTAGGGCCAATCACGATAAACTGTCCAATTGGGGCAACTGGGACGTGCATACGTCCTCTTCCCAGGGGCTAGCACTTGCATGATCAACGAGTTATTTGTGGATACAGGGTTTACCACCACTGCTATATTTAGCAACACCTTATATGTAATACCCAAATCAATGTAGTACCACCATAGGCAGTGCTGTTAGTATAAGTTCAATACTTGACTAAGGCATAAGAATAGAAATGACGAATATACATGACCAGAAAACACAAGTCAGCGAATGGCACGAGTATAAATGACTGGACCATATTTGCAGTAATAGTAAATATACTATTTACTAGGAGTGTGAGTTTTCGGCCTGATGCACAGATATGTTGTCTATACTTTGGAATAAAATAAAAAAATATTTCCTGCATCCAATAAGACTATCAGTCTTATCAGTATTAGGAATATTAACCTATTTGTATTTATATAAACCGGAGTACGTAAGGCCTTTTCTTTATATCGTCTCTGGTGTCACTGTATGTGTGGGCGCACTTGTATTGTATATAATCGGCCGCCATGTATACGATTTCAATAGAGATGATGACGATGATTGAAGATTGCAAGTTATGTAATAACATAATATTTTTACTGGATTGTGGAATAGAATAAACGAATCTTCTAAAAAATAGAAATCACATCATGGTAACACTGGTGATAGGGGAATAACTCGTATATGTTTTCAGCTAAACCAAAAAGGATTAGATATTTTCTCTACTTTGTGTTTGGGATGATTGTATATAGTACTTTAGTGTTTTTCTGTTCGTTAATCATATGAGTGTATCATGTATTGTCAATTATCAAATAATTCTCTTCGGTTCTCTTCAGACAAAATTTAAAATAGCTCTATAAATCTGAAAGAGATGCAATTGAGTGCCGAAGGCATAATTAGCACGGTCTCAGTAAGGGTGAAGTAAGGCTTGAAGATTTATAAAGAAAGAAGAATAAAATGCAGTCGCAGTACAATGTTGTTTTCATGTGAAACTGAGGTGTAACGAAGCACATGATTCTTAGATATTTGTATATAGATTTTTTATGTGTGATCATTTAACATATACTGGGGGACAAAAGAAAGTAAACGACTGAAAATCAGTTATTTATTTACACTTTACAGATTTTTCCCGTCAACATTTTAACCACAGATTCTACCCTGATTTTACGCAACCTGGCTTTGTTTATGTTCACTAGCATGCTTTTCCATGTGTTTATTGGGGTTTTGCCATGTGACATATTAATCCATCTCATTCGTTATCCTTTGGTCGCTTAAACATTTTGTAATCCTTTGCGTATTGTCGAAGCTTAGTTGCACATGTGGACGTGGTGATCGGCTTAAAATAAGTGGGTGTTAAGATGCCGAGGCTCGCACAAAATAGTCCTGACCATTGACCATAGAAGCTAGGATTTTAATGCTTGACATTACCAGAAATTTTCGGTGTTGTAAAAGCACCGTGTACAAAGTGAAGAGACGGTATCTGGATATAGGAAGCAGCGCGGATAGACCCCATTGATCGGTTTCGGACTGCCACTAAGACTGAAGCAGATACCTGGGCGCACCAATAACCGAATAAGTATGAAAACGGTCATTAGACGATTGCGTGAAAACGGATTGTGTGCGCGTCGACTTCACAGCTGATTGGTATTGAATGAGCGTAGGCGCCGTAACCAGGATTTCTTGCAAGCGAACAATGTTCAAGTTCTGGATTGGCCGGCGTATAGCTCTTACATGAACCCTACATAACACGTATGGGACTACCTGGATAGTAGGCTGCTCACCATGATTCCGACACCTAAAATCACGCCCAGTTGCGACAGGCGTTAATCGAGAAATGGCACAGATAACCTCAATACCACATCAATATCGCATCAACAGAATGATAACATCGACGCAAGTTTGCTCTATTTTTTATTTCAGATAAAGTATTGATGGGTTTCTAAATCAATTAAAAATTGGTGTGACATCTCAAAACGTGGCGTTATCTCAAATACATTAGCACATGAATTCAATAAAGTATGAGAGTGTTTTGTGAACAGTGTTTGCCTCAATAAAGCATTAAAGAATTCTGTCTAGTTCGTATTCAAAGATGTCGTACTAAACAAACTACAAAATATCGGAAACATGCATGTTAACGGAACTAGAATGGCATAATCACTGCAGCAGAGTATATTTCTCCTAAAATGTATTATAGAAATTATTGGTTCACACATAATATTCCTTTGTCAAGAATTTGTCGAAAAGTTGTCGGACTGACAAGAGACTGACTAATTTGCCTTTTCCATTTGACGATGCCCAATTCAACGAATTCCAATCAAAAATTCGTCAACACTTTGTCATAAATTTGTTCATTAATTCGTCAGTTTACAGCTTGTCATTAATTCGTCATGCTAATAATTCGTCAATAATTCGTCAGAAACTCGTCATTTTGAATTTGTCAATTTGTCAAAAATTCGTCAAAACTTCGTCAAATTGATTGACGACCCTAAACTCGTCAACCTGACGATGCCTAACTCAACAATGTAAATTTGTCAAAAATTTGTCTTTGTCACTGGCTTGTCATTTTCTTGTCATGTATTTGTCAAATGCTAATTTGCAGTTTGTCAATATCTTGTCACAAATTCATCAAAATATCTTTGACAAGTGATTGACGAACTATCCGAATAAAGAATATTAGACAAAATAATTACGATTTGAAAACATCTAGATTAACACCACTGTCTAAGGACATTGTGGCCAGCCAAGTTCAAGTTAATCAAGTATAATAAGAATGTTCAGGGACATTGTTACCAGCTTCAAACATCAATATCTAATTATACTAGAGTGGCCAGTGCACACCAACATCTGAATACCCGAACATGTCAAAATCTTTTATCAGGCAGCCATTGTTTTTTGTTTTTGTCAACAACAAAAAATGTTAGGCCATCTCCACCCCCTCCCGTGCCATCCTGTTCCACCTCCTGCCTCTCCTGTGTACAAAGTTTTAAATTTTGTACTATTTTAAAATTAAGACTATTATCTTATTTAAATATGAATGAATATATATATATATGGGATATGTGGATATGTGTATGGGAACATGTGGAATGTGCGACAATAAACTGAGCTTATACTCTACGTCTTTTTTATCCGGATCTGGAAGGTGGTCACTGTAAAGGTTTTACTGTAATTCTTTTTCATCCGGGTCACGACAAGCAGGTCTTGCTGTTTGTCTTTTCATCCGATTGCGGAAGGGGTGGCTAAAACAGGTTTTCCTGTACCTCTTTTTATCCGGATCTTGAAGATTGTCGCTCGTAATGTATTTTTTGTGCCATGGTAATTTTTATAAGAAACATCTGAAAGGTGGTCGCCACGTCGCCAATTCCCTATTTCATTGTTTTTGATAACGGAAGCATCATTGTTTTAGAGGCGGAAGCATCTTAAGGCATGAAATTCCCAGGGCTGTCCTTTCACATCAAATTGGTCACGTTGACGAACTTGTGACAAGTTTCCGACAATTTTATGACAAGTTGCTGACAAGTTTTGCAGTATTGTAGTATATAATATATTGCACATGGCGGTTTACTTACGAACGCATAAGCTGCAGATTTTGATACTTATACCATCAGTTGTTATTTTGATACTTATACCATCAGCTTTTGTTATAATAAACATTACAATAATCGAATCCATTATCCTGTTTGATTACCTGCCAGTAAGTACAAAATATGCATTATTCATTGCAACAGTGGGCGATAATACAATTTTCACAAATTTCACAAGCAATTTACAAACATCACAACTTATTTCAAAACATGCAGAGACTATGAAGTATGCACTTACATCTTGGTTTATCCATTAAACATGTTTTTAAGACGCGATAATTTGAAACTTCTAGTAATATTCATTAAAACCTAAGAAATCTCAAAAAGGATGTCCGCGTGTTTTCACTTGTTTTGAAAAGGATGTGACGTCATGGTGACGCAGTACTTGACAAATTTGTGACAAGTTTCTGACAAGATAGCGACAAGTGTTTGTCAATGTGTGACGAGGCATTGGTCAGAAACTCGTCAGGACCCTGACGAGGTCAAACTTGTCAAACTGACAATCAACTGACAAGTTCTTGACAAACTGCTGACAAAGTGTGACGAGGCAAAATTATGTGTGTTGAAGAAAACAAAGGTTGTCCAAAAGTGTTATAGGTTATAAAATTATTGGATGATCATAATTTATACCCAGTTTCTAAGTGTTTCGACCCTTTTATCTGTAATTTAGATAGAAGTTATGTCATGCACCAAACTCTACTATTGTTGCCTTTTCAACGTCAAGATTTTGATCAATTAGCATGTTCAATATTTTTAAAAGCATAATTTTTCCAGGAGAAGACTCAGTGGGCAGTAATTTTGAATTCCGTGATAAGTGATTTAGTCACCTGTATTCGCTTAGCAAAGGCAATCCCAGCGAGCGTCAATCCCCTGAACACCACTCAGATCAGGATACGAACCCGTAACCTTGGGATTACATGACGAACGTTTTAAATAACTGAAATAACTGTCATTCCCAGTTAGCATACTTGAACATTCACTGATAACACTTGCTTTCATAATAGTAATAATAATAATAATAATAATAATAATAATAATAATAATAATAATAATAATAATTTAATGCTCTCCTGTTTTGGCGGACCACAGCAACCTCATCAGGTTAGTGGGAGGAGGTGAAGATAGCACTTTGAAAGACAAGTTAGCAAAGCTATGTTCTTACACGACATTAGGCCTAGCCAAACAAGTTTCAGTTGGAGATCAAACCAAAACATATAAAATCATTTATAGCCTTCTTCGGAACGAGAAAATGGGGATGTGAGGTTAGTTTGAAGCTCAGTTTTAGATTCGTTCATATGATCAATTTATACCTAATTTCTAATTGAAAAAGGTGCTGTTTAATTTTCAACCAATTTAAACCTAAGTCAACATTAACAGCAGAAGGTTCAAGTGTTTCTACTTTTCCAGTATACACTTCACATTTACTTTTAACATGCAACAATTGAAGTGTAAATTAGGTATATTAGTATAAATTAAAAAAAAACGTTTGGGAATCAGAGTGCTTAAATATGTTCCTAAATTCCAATGCATTAAAGGAGCGATTAAATTTGTAGTTACTGAGGCCACTACCAAAAAGAACAAATCCGTCCCCCTCTAGTACTAAACCTATTAGTTTCTGAGAACTTTCTAGAGCAATGTTTCGATGCAAGGTGGGTAATTTTTCCATCTATGATGTAATGGTTGATTGCAAAAATGATATGACGATGCGCATCTGCGAGATTTATATTTTCAATTGTAAACATTTAATGGCTTGACCCTATAGTTTCTGGGAACTCATCTGGACAAAACTGTTAATTTTTATCCATTTTTGACAAAATGCTAATCCATCAATATTTGACCCATTTGATAATAATACAACGTTTTACACCTGCAATATACACTGTTGCTGTGTGACGTTTCAAAAGGCTGGGTTTTTACTTTGGCATGACTTGGCAAAATTCCTGCAATACCTGCAATACCTATGGTTTTACTGTGTAAAGTATGAAAAGATGGGGCCTATATATATATATATATATATATATATATATATATATATATATATATATATATATATATATATATATATATATATATATATATATATATATATATATATATATATATATATATATATATAGGTGTGCATTTACAGATGCATACATTTCAAGCTCAGTTATAAGCTTGTCCTGGATGCTGAAAGAGTACCCGCTGTGTACAAGGCCAACATACAGTTCATTAAGGTGTCAGAGATATGCATATAGCAGCCGCAAAGTGTAAATGTCCCGTTGAATGGTCGCAACGTCACAACGTTATTACAGTTCCTGGAATAGTGCCTGGATAACGCACGTTTCAGTAGGCACAATTGTTCTACTTTTCATGGACAGCTACAATCAGCTAATTCCCATACCCGCCAGCATTGTTTAGTTCTCCAAACAAGAAGGTCCATAGACAATGCCCCAGCTCCCGAACGCCGATGTCAAGATTTATGACATTTAAGTATATTTCGGCCATTTTTTATTTACCACAAAACCACAATAACCACCATCTTTAATCAGAAAGAAAGAGAGAGAAAAAACAAGATGGTAAGATTATATAACTGGCATTAGTTGAGATCTTAAGATATTTCCGAATTCCGAAAAAAATAATAGCCAGGTAAGTATCAATGATGGCTATCTTTATCTGAAATTGGAAGACAGCAATAGCCAATTACGTAGTAGTGTCTGCTACTGTTACTTAAAATCATAATGGAATGATCTCGTTTTGGATGATATTTTGGCCAGTCACCAAAAAAGTAATAGCTAGTAAGGTGATATTGCCTGCTACCTTTCTTTAAAATTTCGATATAGTAAAACTATTTTCCTGGAGTTCGTTAAGATTTTACTGAATTTTGTTTTAGCTTTTCGCCAAAATATTCGCAAATTTTGGAGCAATCCCCAAAAATTGTAACAACAGGAAGGTATGAAGCCTGCTACCTTTTCTTAAAATTTAAATACAGTCAGACCATTGTGATAGAGTTTGTCAAGAAAATATTTTTTGTCTTTCGCCAAAATTTCCACCATATTTTTGGCCAAACACTAAGTGAAGCAAAACCCAAGTATTTAGTAACACCTTCCCCTGAAACTTCAAGACAGTAAGACTATTTTCCAAGAGTTAGTTAAGATTTAACAAAAACAATTAGGTTTTTCGCCAATTTTTGGCGAATCGCTAAAACAAGTGACGGAAAGGCGGACAACAATGCACTTTATCTCCCACAAAAATTGCAAAATGTTTCTATGAAAATCCTAGGAGATGCGTTTTATGGAATATTGTTTTTTAGCGAATTTTTGGTTAATTGCCCAAAATAGAAATTGCCGCTTAAGCAGTAATGTGTGCTACTTTTACTGAATATAACATAGCCATGCGGCTATATTCCCAGACTTCGTTAACATTCTACTGAATTTTCTTTTTGGTTTTTGGCTTTCTACTTTAGCTAAAATTTCAAGACAATAATACTTTTTTCCCAGAGTTATTTCAGATTTTACTGAATTTTTTGGGGTTTTTGCCAACATTTCTGCAAATTTTTGGCCAATCAGTAAGGAAAGTAGTACCCAGATAGTAAAGCCTTATACCTTCACCTAAAACTTCAAGACAGTAAGTAAGTATTTCCCTAGAGTCAATTAAGATTTAACAGAAAAAGAAAAAGTTTTTCCCAAATATTTCCGCCAATGTTTGGCAAATCATCAAAACAAACATCAGATAGGTTGACAGCTTTGCGCGCTACCTTTCAACAAAACTGTAGAATGTTTGCTTGAAAACCCTACGAGATACGTTTTACAGAAAATTGGTTTTGGCAAATTGTCAAAAAGTAATAACCACTTAGGTAGTAATGTATGCTACCGTTACTTAAAATTAGAACAGCCATCTATCCCTGGAAAATCACGTTAACAACATCAGGAGAACGTTGTTTCAATTCCTAAACTGAATAAGGAAAGTGAGACCATACCTGATCGAGGAAGGAACTAAGTCTCTGGCCCAAGATACAGTTATCTCCAAACCAGATTGCTGTAATAGCCTGCTACTAAATGCCCCTGTAAAGCTTAACAATAAACTTCAAAGTGTGCTCAAAGCTGCAGCTCGGATAGTAGGAAAAATCCCAAAATCCGATCTTGTAACGCCAGTACTGATGTCTCTACACTGGCTTCTTTGCTCAATGCAAGTTCAAGGTACACCTAATCATCTTGAAGGTGCTAGACAACGAAGCCTTTGGATACATTGCGATATGATCGAGTCACACAGCGCTGCAAGGACACTGCGTTCAAATAATAATTGTTATTTAGAAGTCGCTAGAACATGCGTGAAATATGGTGATAGGGCTTTTAGCAATGGTGTCCCAACGTTGTGGAACGTTCTGCCAAAACACATAAAAACTTGCACTTGCTTGCACCAGACGCTTGTTTATGTCAAGGTCGTGTACTCGACCAGACCCCTGCACTGGCTGGGGTTGGGCGCGCGTTCACACCAGGTGCTTTGTGCACCGTGCACAGACATCTGTGCTTGTGACGTCTACTTTTAACATTTCTTTGCTGTAGCGGACCGCAACAGACGGACGGACGAGATACAGACAAGCAAGTAGCAGACGCGTTTAATCGGCTTAAAGACCCCCATCATAGGCGCTTACAGCGACCTGACGTTTCACCAAATGACAAAATTACAGCATTGTGGGCACCATTTAAAATCGGAAATTTTTGTTCCCATTGCTCCAACTTAAAGTGCCTTTTTCAACTCGTTCTCAGTGTCTAACATAAATGTCCAGTGGCAGTGAGAGAGCTAGTGTATCAAGTATCAAAAGCCTTGGAGGGTCGCCAAAAAGGTGGTAGTAGCATTTTAAAAACTGGTAATTGGAAATTTTGGATCCCCAAAAAAAGTGAATTTCATGAAAGCATAATCTTGGACTACGCCTAAAAATTGAAAGCAATTTGACCAAAATTACTTGCAGAAGACCTGTTTTGAAAAGCTTTAGCTCTAAAACATTTAAAAGAAGGCAATTTTTTAAGGTCCGCCAGAAAAGTTATTTATAAAGATGATATAAAGAGCATACACAGTTTAAAAGAAATCAGATCAAAGCTGGGTTGAAAAGAATTATTTTGAAAATTGGCTAACCAAAAATGTGGAAATGACGCCATTTGGTCAATTTTTGGTGAATGGCCAAACAGCATTTTTTAGAGAGAACCTAATTGATAATATTCGAAACAAATTCCGTCAAAATTGTAGGAAAAAGAATAGTTTGAAATTTTGCTGCAACAAATTGAAATAGCACCATTTGGCCAATTTTGACGAATTGCCAAAATATTTCTCTCGAGAGCACCATCAATCCATCAAGGGAACTTTCTTGTAATATCTGAAAGCAATCTGATGAAAAAGTGTGGCTGAAGAAGTATTTTGGACATCGGGTAACATGAAAATACCGCAATTTGGCCAATGTTTGGCGAATAGCAAAAAAAAATCATCAGTAAAACTTACAGATCATGTACCCGGTATCTGCCAGTCTGATTCTGGAATCTTCAACCTTTCCTAATTTCACTGGCGACTTTTGCGAGCTTGTCCTCACGCTAATCCATGTTTCAAAATTGCTATAGTAGTAAGCGATACACCTAAACAATAGTCGGCAGGTTACATTTTAAGCATAAAGTTTACACGGAGACATAAATATATGTCATGTGTATTTGACAAAAGGTTCAGATTTACGTACTGCATTGAACGGAATTTTAAAAAATCTGCCCTGGTGTTCACTTTACTGTAGAAATGAATAAAATAAGAATTTCAAAGCGTAAAATTTTTAGTGTCGAAAATAACATATGATCTGAAACTCCAAGAAGCCTCAAGTGCATTACAGTTTTTCAGAGGTTTTACTGTTACAGACTTTGTCAGGAGTCAGATTGCTTGATGCAAGTTTCAACTCGTCTGCCTAAATGCTTATCGTCTACTTAAAATGTTATTTGCTTACAGTGATAATAATGCAAGTAATGACAAATAAAAATAGTGTTATTGTATGTTCGTGGTTTGAGGTTTTCACAGGTGTGTTTTACATTTTTATTATGCACTCACTTCAAATGTGACATGGTTTGGAAGACAGTGTAGGATTTCCAAAACCAACCCGCAGAGTGGTCATTAAATATTTATTTTGGAGTTTGTTTTTTTTTTCAATTTACCAATACAACAGCGTCATGGAATGTTCAAAAATGAAAATCTCCTTCAAGACTTTCTTGTTTTAGAATCAATTTCTATGTAATTTACACTTGTTTTGTTGCATACTAAAAACAATAAATTAAGTGTAAATTCGAAAAGAAGAACTTGACCTGTTGGAGTGTGACTATATTATTACTGAGTGCAAGGGGTTTCTGGCTGCAGGCATATCCGTTGTTTATTTGCTGTGCTCTTCATTGGTTCTACAAGAAATTTGGTACACAAAAGAGCATAGTACTGGACTAAAACACTACATGAGCTAAGTCAGATTGGCAAGTCAGAGACATAAATACCAACCCCAAATTGTGCTTGTTTTTATACTAAATTATTATTCCTTTCGTTTTCTTGTTAAACTATGACAGATATTTTTCTGCAATTGCCTATTTATAATTCAAACCAAGACAGAAAGAAAACCAATAAAAATCCTGTATTATTTTTTTTTCAACAAATTCCCTCATAAATACACTTCGAGACATAGCTGCGTTGGTGTGAAATAACACATAAATACACACAAATATACACACACACACATGAGTAGTTCC
The DNA here is from genome assembly GCA_949752745.1 of Protula sp. h YS-2021. Classification (NCBI taxonomy): domain Eukaryota; kingdom Metazoa; phylum Annelida; class Polychaeta; order Sabellida; family Serpulidae; genus Protula; species Protula sp. h YS-2021. The sequence goes on along the minus strand of OX457031.1, from coordinate 20,266,811 downwards.
AAACATTGCAATACTTAAGTAAATGCAGTTTACAACAGCCGGAATCCGGGGAAGTTTTCTTTTACTTCGGTATTTGGTCCCAGCCAGAAGAAACTAACGCAGTTAAATATTAGGCTAAAGTCACGAATTAATTATGCATAGTTCCGCTAAACGCGACTATGTTACGTGATATAAATATCTCCTGAGAAAGCATCACTGCGGAGGGAGGGGAGGGGGGAGGGGGGATGGGGGGGGGTGGGAAGATATTATTATTTCTGTACGTAGTTACGTTGTTATGGCGACATGAAGCGTATACTTTCAGAAGTGCGTAGCGTGACGTTTTCGGTACTGAAAGAGCGGTGAGTACTTGTAGTGGTAGTTACCAGTCAAACTACTACTGTTTCCTTTGTGTGCGTACTGGCAATCATGAAATAAAACATAAAATATCAACACAAGGTACTAAAGATATTTAAAATCGTCCGAGTGAGTCTGCAAACACTTACACTGTCCTTACAGTGAATTTTAATGGTACCTCCTCCAAAAACCATTTGCATTGGCTGATATTTTTTTTTAATCCACCACAAGAACGGTTCTATGTCATGCGACCCGGATGCGTTGCCTTAGTAACACTCAAATCAAATGTGAAAGTTGCCCGACCACTCCATTCAAGAGTCTTAGCATTTAGAAAATCTAGCAATGAAAAAAAAAGAACAAGACGAAATCAAAAGTTTCTGTCGTACTTGACTGATCACATAAAAGTAGAAAAGACACATAACGAAAACAGTGTGTTCACTTCTCAGCTGTCTCAGATACAGTTTTCAGAGTGCCCCTCAACGCCTCGGGCTAGCTGAGCGGCCCTGTGGGTTTTCTTTTTCTTTCCTTTGTTTTTTTTTTCCTTTTGTTCAGGGAATGACGCCCACACCCACCCCGCCTTCGTGGGCAATCATATTGGCTGCAAATGTCCATGTGTTCAACTCGGGATCGTAAATCTCCATCGAGTTCAGATTGGACACGCCATCATAGCCTCCGATGGCGTACAGCTTGCGGCAATTAGCCACCAACGCCACCCGACTCCGTTTCACATTCATCTGCGCTATATACGACCATTTATTCGTCACTGGATCGTAACATTCGACGCTCTTTAAAAACACGTTGCCGTCGTAGCCACCCGCTGCGTACAGTTTACCATTGAGGGATGCCACACCCAAGCGACATCTTTTGGACAACATTGGCGCTACTTGTTTCCATTCCCCAGTCAGATTATTGTAACACTCCACCTAGAAGAACAAACACACCACTGCTTGATTTCTTTCAAAATTCTTAAAAAAAAAACAAAAAAAAACAAAAAAAAAACAACCTATTAATAATTAAAACATACTGCAGTTTAAATACTTACTCCAATCAGTAGATTCGCTGTAAGAGAAAGCGATAATAACCACACGAGCGTATAGACTGATTCGTAAAACCCTCCCGCAGCCTCTAGCACTAGTAGCGCAAGTTTGAAAGGCGATGCAAACAGTGCGAAAGGATAAAGCAGGGTTTTCGGATCAGTCCAAACGCGAGTGTGGTTTTATTTCAGGATTTTCGGTGCAAATAAATTCTTTTATGAGTTAGATATTTTTGCACCACGTTCAACAGTGCATAGCGTGACGTTTTCAATACTGAAGGACCCCTGAGTACAGCTGTGCGTACCTACTGAACTTATCTACCAGTTAAAATAGAACTGCTTCTTTCTATGAGTAGTGGAAATTATGAAATAAACCCCAAGTCTAATCTCGAGTAACTCGAAAAAGGCATTCCTTAAATTCAAGGGTAGATCCAGATTCGCATACCCTGAGCCTATATAGAGGAATATACTTTGCACAAATGTTACCTCGGATCTATCAAACCAAAGGCTTTACAAACTCTCTGAATTATTTCAGCGAATCTGACAGTGAAACCCCTATGATTAAGTGATAACCTGTCACATTATCGCAAATACAGGACATGAAGCATAAATACGAAGGCACCAGAGTGATCAGCTATTCTTAAGAAGGCTAAGTTACCACACTTGTTTTTATAAATACTGTGAAAAGTGCTTATCTTTCGCCAACAGTTACACTCATTTTATAATGTTGAAACGTAAGATTAGTCAGATCCGCTGTAACATATAATCTATGCAAAGCACAAGAAAGAGCTTCATACCGAATCAAAAATATTCAGGCCGTCATGACCTCCTAAGCTGTACAGCTGACCGTCAAACAACGTCACGCCGGCGGCGCTTCGCTGGCGCGTCATCTGAGCCACGGGTGACCACTGATTGGTCGACGCGTCGTAGCACTCCACCGAGCGCAGTGACGTCACTCCGTCGTAGCCGCCGCACACGTACAACTTCCCATCCAGTGCCGCCGCACCCAGGGCACTAAAAACAACATACGGGCAAAACAATACAAGCACGGGGGGGGGGGGGGTGGTACCTTTGAAATATAATTATACTTTTAGAATGAAAACAGTTCATCAAAGACTCCGGAAAATTTAAGAATTCAAGTTCTTAGCTATTAGGAAGAAACATTTAATGAATAATAATAATGAAAGTAATAATAAAAATAAAAATAATATTAATAATAATCATCAATAAAAAATAAATAAATAATCAAAAGGAATTATGTACCACTGAATCTTTAATGTTCAGTTTTTCATACAGTCATTAACGCCTCATTAAAGTTCCGTCCAGAAATTTAATTTTTCTTTGAAACTGGAGTTTAATATAAACCGATGTCAGTTCACATAGCCCCAGTGAACTCAACTGTGTTTTTTTTTTTTTTGTTATACTACAAAAAATTGTATAGAAAAGATTCACCTGCACAAGTAAAATTGACCAAATTTACCTTCGCTTTCCCAACATTGGTGCCACAAGTTTCCAGTCACTGCTCTCCGGATCAAATACCTCCACAGTATTCAGTCTCTCATGGCCGTCATAGCCACCAATAGCGTATAACTTGTCTGAAATGCACAGACTGTGGTAAGTCAAAATTGTTCAAAAAAAAAAAAGCGACAAGTTAAAGATCTAAAAACAAAATTGATCTATTTTGCCAGTGATTTCAAGCGAACGGGTAAACAGGCGATCGGGACCTTCCAAAACGACATGGAGCACATCAGCAAATTTTCTGTACTATGCCTTACTTTTGAGGACTGCGATTCCCACTCTGCTACGAAGCGTTTTCATTGGCTCTGCTATCTTCCAGCGCGCAACAACTACGTCATAATACTCTACAGTGCTGACGGAATCCCCTGCAAATTGATTCACAACTCCGTCACTATATTCTATTACAAAAAGAAACGCATGAATATAAGGTTTTACCAAAAAATAGAACTATTTGAGCACGAGATATTCTATCTCAATTTAATTCAACCGGCTCAGATTTTTTATTGAACGCTGTGTTATTAAGCTTTTTGTGCTCCCACATTTCAAAACTAACAGGCAAAAATAAATGATGGTATCTTTTCTGTTACAAAATATATAGCACATAATGTTCGGCTTGAAATCTTGTGGTACATTTGTCTTTCTCCCAACAATGTACCCGATCGCTGGGACTATTTTTAGGACTGCTGACGCAGCGTCTTTTGTTTTACCTGATGACGTCAGTCCACCGACGGCGTAGATGAAGCCGACCACTTCCGAGCAGCAGCGTGGCCTCGTTTTGAATGTCTTCAGTTTGATTCGTCTTTCAGGCATCAGGTGGTAATCCTTCGCCTCGTCCAAGAGATCTCTGACAGAAAGAGGTTAAAATACCGCATTTTATCCTGACCATATGACTTTCTCCGGAAACAGTCAGCATGGCAAAGGGAAACTCCATTACACAGAAATCACAAAGCACTCTTATACTCAAAAGGGGTTTCGTATCTTTATATATGGGAGAAGATGTTTGGGGGGGGGGGGGGGGGGGAGGTAAACAGGTGAAAGCTGAGACTGGATCGGTACTTTAAGGTAACTGAGTACCCGGGTACCTGCACATGTGGGAGCTTCTAATAATCTCGTCCTTGCCAACGGTGTCAGCCAGGTACTGGGGAGTGATGAGCGGCAGCCGTACGGCTTTCAGTAACGTCTGCATGTGCTGACCTCTCTTCTCAACGTCATGGCTAACCCAATTTCTAGCTGCTTCGAATATCTACAATTTTTTTATAACACACTAAAATATAGTATTGTGAATTCAAAAAACAAAAGGATCAAGGTATACGGGCACTTCTTTATATCACCATATATAAGCAAAATCACCGTAACTTGGGCCATTTTATCAGTCGGCCGCAAAAAAGTTTTCTGACTTGTATGCAAACACACGCAGGCACACCAAGGCAGGAGAGTATACAACCCAATGACATAGCGATCTGTAGCAGTAGAAAGGTTGTTAATATCATCTAACAATTCAACAATTACCCATTTATCATACTTTATATGATCTTCATAGCTAAAGCCCCTTCTTCACCTACTACAATAGATGTTTTTTTTTTTAATTTTTCTTTTTTGCTTACTTATTCACAAGCGAAATTTTAAAACGTTCAGAGTCAGTGTAAATAAATCTGAGTGTTGTTACAAACTTGTTCTTCGTTGGCCACGTGTAGTTCATCACACTCCAAGATCTCGCATAATTCACGTGAACTCAGGTTCAAAAACTCGTCACCCTTGGTAATCTCCACGAAGTGCTTATTAATGAATTTGTTACAGTTTTCAAGCAGGCTTGAACACATAAGGGTATCGGCAAAATTTTTAACCCCTAACACGTTGCTTGGTGTTAACCTGTTTACACAAAAGAAGACATTTTTTGTTATAATCATATTTTTGCACTGATTTGGTTTGTAAACCAAACAAAATACCACACTGAATGCGAACGTATAATTTTGTTGTTTTCCACTTCTAAAGACTTGACTAGGTCTCAAGGAGTACGTCCATCCCCCGTGGGCGATATGGTGTGTGTAAGGCGGTTGCGTGTTGACTACGCAAAATTTAAAAGTGGAAGGATATGTAGACGTGATGTCCAACATTTAAACGAATCAATCCATTAAGCATTAGGCGCGTGGGAGTGCCGTAGGTACGCTAAGTACAGGGCCGATTTTTAAAAACCCCCATTTTGTCAAATTAAGTCCCATCCGGAAAAATCTTGGTCACTGCACTCCCAGGGACCCGTGTGCAGCATTTGAAACGAATCCATCTATCAATGCGGGTTGTAGGTGCGTCAGACTGCCGTATATACGCTAAGTCCAGTGCCGATTTTTAGAAGTCCGCTATTTTGTCAATTTTTTTCCGATCCGGAAAATTCTTAGTCTGCGAAAGGGTCCAGAGAAGACGAGTACAAAATCTGAAACGAATCCGTCCATTAATTTGGCCTGTAGGCGCGTGAGACTGAAGCGTGACAGACGGACAGACAGACAAACCGAAAAGTTCAAAACTATATCCCTCCGTTCGACGGGGGATAAAAAATAATCTTGGGTAATGACATGTACACACTGCACACGCAGGACTGCAGTCTGTCCAATTTGATTTTATTAAGAAATTGAAATAAAAACTAACCTGTTACCCAAAAATTCACAACACGCTTCTTTAACAACCTGTAAGCAGAGAAGCAAGAAAATCTACTGGGCGGGGTCTCTCCTTTCAGTAGCAGTTCTGTCATTGAGCTCTTTACGGGCATGCCGCAGAGCAGGTCCGTTATTTATAACTGTTAATAAAACAACTGGATTTACTTACTGCAGGCTCCGCAATTCAATGCTTAGCGTTTATTTGAAAGAATACTGCTATAGGGGATTATCAAAACAAAATACACATAAGGTTTAAAAATGTACCTGTAAATGTAGAAAGTTAGCACCAAGTAAAATAGCCTGCACATTCGTGGTGTCGAACTGAATTTTTCCACTGTACGCAAAATTCACCAGGGATTCTAACGCGCTAAAACAAACCATGACTAGGTCTTGCACAGTTGGAAAAGTTGTTTTTTGTTTTTTGTTTTTTTTGTCACAAATAAAACAAAGTTCTGACCAGTCGAATTACCATGATTTTGAGGCAGGTATTTCATATTTTGCGTTAACAAACAACCTCTGTTAGGAGAAAGGACTTTTTGCTCCCAATTCTTTTAGTACGAATAATAGTAAATGAAGCGATAAAAAGTATTCAACGCTTTTAAAAACTGATAATAAAACACACAATAAGTTGTATACATCATGAACACAAATTTTCATCGATAAAAAAATCTTTTGTGAAGTACAGACAACTTTAAATTCGCAAGCTAGGACTCAACCAGAAAATTCCAAACTGGGGTTTATTTTTGACCCACCTGAACCACAAAAGTTGCTATGTCAAATTTTACATGAAATTTAATTTCATTATTTATTTCACAATTCACTCCTATTTACGGAACACCACTGTATAATGAACATTTTTGCCGGTCCGTAAGATTTTCTGTACATGCCTATCAAATCTTAGTTTACCTTGCCTCAATACCCTGCATACTAATTTCATCTTGCTTGGATTCTACCATATCGTGCGTAAACATGGCATGAAAATATGGAATGCTTCCTGCCAAAACGACACGGTGTGCACTGATACGTTGCTCTCCAACCTGCAGTAAAAACAGCAAACAAAAGCTAACTAAATAAACGGACACAGAAGCAAACATAAACCCTGTTTTCTGTTCGGCGTAATAATTTACCAATCCTGTAACCGAAAATTGTTTAAGTAAGAACTTTGCGCGTAACATCGCAGAACACACCCCCTCCCTCACCCCCTCCACGGAATTTCTTCTAGTGGTGTCATAAGAGCGGTTTCTTTTCACCTAAACTAAAGGTTGGATGCTAAGAATTGTTAAACAAATTTTTCGAAACCTAAAATGGAACAGCACAATTCATCACAAAGTAAAATTCCGGTTAGGAGCTCGTAAGCAATAGATATGACTTCAAATTTTTTGTCTTGCACTGTGAACTATATTATGGCTGAACATTAATAGACACGTTATCGGTAGCACCTTCAAATCCCGAGAACAATACCTACCCACGAAATTACACTATTTACTTGTTGTCTCTGACTGCAGATTGTTTTGAGATTTCGCGAGCAGGCCTTGTGAATGTGGCAAAGAACAGTAAACAGAAGCTATTCATTTGGCATGGCAACGAAGGTGACCATTCTAAGTTTGAAAACGTGTGAAGTAAATCACACTTTGGGCGTTCTGAATGAAATGCACAAAAATTTTGTTTTGACTACAGAGCAACCGGGTAAAAATGAAAGAAATAATAACAAGATGTCGCCTCAATATCAACCTCTTTGCCTCAAAGGAAATCGCGTTTGTTTTGACAACGTATATATGCTATAATTTTTAAAGTTAAAAAGGAAAAAGTTTTAAATTGCAATGTCTTTCATGCTCTGAGTATTAAGCCCATGAAGCGGTTCGCTACGGTGGCATCTGCCAGAGAGATATATGAAATAATTAAACGAAGAGCTGACTCGGGACTATCTGAATATGAACTATTATGGTGATATTTCTTCTATTATTTCTTTCATTTTATCCCGTCCTCTTGCGGTCGAGTCGCAAAATTATTGAGCATTTTACCCGGAACTCTTAGCCTTACCGACCTTTTTTTAATCTTCCAAGGACAAAAAGGCTTGCTCTTATAGGAAGAACGCACAAGAGACATAAGCCAAATCACACTTTGGGTGTTTCGAATAAAACGCGCAAGAATGTTAAATTTCGACTGCGCGGTAACCGGGAAAAATTAAAGAAATGATAGAAAAATATAGAAGAAATATCGCAAAACAGCTCATACTCGGAAAACAAAAGAAACTAGAACTTTTATGTAAAAAAAAAACCATTTGTTAAATCTTTTAATAAATTTTTAAAATAGCATATGGGTTGGTAAAAACCCGATTGCTCTTTAGTGAAAGAGAAATTCGACATTTGGGGGAAATCTCTCAACCATCTCTTTTATTTTTTCAACCGGTTATTTTTATTCGAAACGCAGATTTTTTGCGCATTTTTATTGGGGACCCCGAGGTGTGATTTGGCTTATTTGGGAATCGTGTGGAACCCAAAAAACCTTAAGCGTGACATCGCAGAGTTTTCCTCTCCGACGAATTTCCTCCATCACTGGAAACGCCTGTATTGGAAGATCCGATTTGTGGAAAACAACAACATCATCAGCCATTTTCGCCTTATATATATTTATTATATATTTTTTAATTTTTATCAACTTCCTGTTATGTCAGATTTGGCTAAAGTTATTTGCAAGAAACCAAGTGCGGTAACAAATACTTTCAGAATTTTCGTTGTATAGCATTTCCAATTTCGCCCTGTAAAATTAAGCAGCGGTGTGGTGGGGGTTTCTTCGCTATCTTTATATGTAAGAGAGATAAAACAAGCCAGGTCTGCATTTATGAACAAAGAGAGAATTTTTGCACCAAAGAAAAACATTTTGCTTTAATAATAAGAAACATTTATTGTAATTTCAAACTCATTGTACAATAACTGACATGCAGCAATATCTACAACTGCAGACTGTTATCTTTCAATACAGTAACTTATCTATATGTTAGAATATATATAAAAAGGCGCTTTCATGATTTCGTCAAAAAAGCGAATTAAGTTATACCCTAAACAACACACAGGATTACTTTATTTGTTGGAAAACATAAGGGCCAGACCAGAAGCTAAAAAATCAAGTGACTGATCTTACCCTTTTTGTTTACAGATCTTCAGTTCTAAATCTGTATTGACTGTCATTTAACAATTCATTTCTTTCAATAAACAACTTAAATCTTCAATTGAATAATATTTCTAGTATTTTAGAAAATAGTGGCAGTCGAAAAACTGGTCTATAATTATTTAATTGAGTTTTTCCCCTGATTTAAGCAATGGAATACCCTTGATAATCTTTCTTTCAACTGGAAATACCAGTAGATGAAAATGGAGTGATGTGCCAAAAATGTTACAAGGTGATTTTGTTAATGCCGAGAAAGCAGGCACTACTGTTTGCCTTGAAATGGTGCAATCAGCTGATGTTTTGCTATTACAATCACTCGCAACATTTAAATTTTCATTTTCTTCTACTGGTATGAGAAAAAGGCAACCTTTATTGGTCTGCATCACATAATCAAAGATATTAACATTTTCATATTTGGTATCTTTGTAGTTAATAAAACCAAATATATCCCGCATAGATTTACAAAATCAGCTTTATTCAAGTACCTATCATTTTTTCAGTTTTCAGTTTTTCTTTATAATTTGCAATCCGAAAAGGATAAAAATCTATAAAACATTTCCCGAATTTTCAAATGTTAGCGATGTGTGATTAAGCAAGTTCGCAATAAAACAATGGCAAAATATACGTCTTTTTTCAACATCATCTTCTTTTTACCAGCCAAAGCATCTTTTATATTGCACCAAATACAATTTTATTTAGATTTAAATTATTATGTTAATACTTTTTGTAATAAAGTAAATATAACTTCCGTTTGTACGATTTATGGACATATGAGCAATGAACGGCATGCTCATTCAATGTTGCAAAAGTAATTCATAAAAATATTTCTTGATAAAAACACTCGCACCCCATAAGTAAACATACAGTTAGAAACGTTCTGCCAAATGATTATCACTAAAGACTCTATTTCTATGGTTATTTACCACCAGGAATACGTAGGTTCTTTTTTTATTATTTTTTTGCTAGCTAGTTCGGAATGTGAAATATTTATTTTTAATACATCTGTTCATCTCTCTCTCTCTAATCTCTTCAGTCGATGGGAATGAGCAGTTTGTTTCTTAACTTCACAGATATTTGAGTTTGACAGTGATTTTGAAACAGTATATGTTCTTGGAAATATATGTTTCTTCGGTTTGCTACCTAAAATGAAGTATTATCGACTGCTTGATTTGTTCCTGAGTATTGGATTTTTCTGCTCTTTGGCTGGATTTCATCGAAGAACAGATTGTTTGTTGCCTGATCTATGGATCAATAGACAGACACAAAGGTAGATAATTAGCAGTGATACATTTGCAAAACAGCATTAGAAAAGCTCAACAATTTAATAATTAATGGTAAAAAGATAAATAACAGCAGCAATCAAATCTGAACTATTATTTAAGAGTTCTGTCATTTCGCTTTAGACAACTGAAAGCAGCAGCAGCCACACTAATACATTTAACATCGCCTGGTAAAATTATCGAGAAAGTAACTACCTTGGATATTGAATTACAAAGCACATCAATGGCATGAGGAAAATTAAGCACAATCAAACAAATGTAATACAACACATTTTGGCAACAGCCATTGGACATAAATCACAAAAGAAGTTGCTGAGTGGTTACATTTTCTTAAAACTTACAGCATTATCATAGGTTGGTTTGTACAACACAAAGATGTATATTGCTCGTAATTTAGTCACTTAGCTACAGGATTTGAATTATGTTGCATTGTTCGCATATGCCACATTTTCTTTAAAGTCGTCATTTTCGCTTTATGTCATTGTCTGCTGCTTCATCAAGCATCAGGGTAGAGAGAATTTAAGAAAATGCTGCACCGTTACACTTGAGAATTTTGAATCCACATAGGTTATTGAATTCGTACAACGTGAAAATATGTTTTCGTATAATTCCTTTTTTTCTGAAATCATATTGTCACTTATCTGAGATATTTTGGGCTAGGATGACCAAATCTGGCATACATATACATCTAGTTGTGCCATATCTAAATTTTAGAAATTTATTGATATTTTAAATAAAACAACGGATTATGATATTTTGCAACTGAAGTCCACCTAAAAGACACAGACTGTAACAGTTCACAATATAGCTGGATCATATTGACATTGAGTGAGCAAATACAGAGAGTATGTTGCAAGCTTGCCAGGCTGAACTTTTCTGCAAACTTCTGACCGCTGATGATCAATTGCTACTTTTGAATGCAATTGTACTTGATGTTGAGACTTATCCGCATTATAAATTATGAAAGTTAGAAAGAATGTTTGCCAACTATGATCATTTTCTTTAGCTATTATTTTCCCTTGTCTTCCATAGAGGCTAAAAATTAATTTCTAAATACACAGTTCTCTGCTTCCTTTCTTTTGTCACTTTTCAAATTTCGGATTTGCATTTAATTCTACAAGATAATACCTTAAAAATAACGCTTTGTATAGGCGCAGAGTTAACCTTCATTTGTTACAAGATCATTGAGCTATGACGACACAGTATTGTTTTGTGACATTATGATATTTCCCTTATCATAGTTAAGCATTTTAACGCTTGCCCAACGACGAGTTTTTAGCTTATTGTGAAAATTGAAAACGTCTATCTACGGATGTTATTCAGGTATCGGAAGAGGGAAAAAATACCCTCGACTGCTTCTGAAATTATCTATGTTTTGCGTCCTCATTTTGTTCAGTTTTCGAATCGTCATATCATAGCTCACCGATGAGCAGCAATACGGTGAGGTTGTTTTATCCTTTCTACGTCAATTTTTGACGTCTCCACAAAAAGTAGATATTTCGAAGTCTATTCAATGTTGCATAAAAACGCTGATCACACGTCTGAGAAAGGGGGATATTTGTTTGCAACCAAAAACAATGGCTCGCAACGTTTCCTATCCAACATCTATTCAACTTTGTGTCAAAAAAGTTAATTAGACATTGATCTGCGGACCAATTACAACCAGTTTACAAATAGGATTTATGTTGCAAGTTGGTCGGGTCGATTTTGCAACCTCAATTCGGCGTTATATCAATGCTTCCTTAAAAAATATCATGCCAAAAAACTGCATTATTTAAAGTATTGATATAACTGGCGGTGTCGAATTACTTTAAACAAAAGTCTTTAAAGAATTCTTCAGGATCGCAATTTTGATGGCTCAAGTTAATTTTCGCTATTCAATAGAAAAACAGACTTGTCTATGTTCATTTTTATGATTTGTATGAAGATTTATTGTTGCCATGCATCTCCGACACATACTGGGTATTAGCCTTTGACCGTTCTCTTGGGGGTATGGCTGTCCTCTCCTTGGAATGCAGTAATCAGCTGTACCTTGTTGAGGTGGTGATTATCAATGTACACCATTCTTTTTCCAATTGGTACCATAGGTGCTTGAAAGGATTGCGTGATGGGACGAAAAGGACGGCCACTTTAGAATTGATATACCTTCAACATGGAAATTATCTTTAGGTTCGGCTGATTAATGCAATCGCGCATAGTTATATTGGGAGTGTCAGCTCCTGCTGTTGCTCCAAAAATGGCATAATATGGGCTGCTAGCACCCCGTCTATGCAACGACTGACTGTTAAATAGCTATCAGCAATGACCAAAGGCATTCTACTGTTAAAGGAGATTCCAGCTCATTCCATTGCATCTACAGGTGTATAAAGTTTTGCCAAATAAATTATATAAAGTAAAAGCTGATCTTTACGTTTTCCCCCATAATGTACATGCCGCATTGGATGTGACTGATCATCCTAACTTCCATGTACACATAGCGGTTAAGATAGTTGAGTTTGTTCATAAAAAACAATGCACGGGATTCCACGTGTTGTGGCTGCACTGGTATTGGTGTGCACTGATGTTCTTCCTTCATGCATAATGATAAAATCGGAAAGGCAAAATCGATTTGAATACAGTGGCACATAAAAGGTCTTGTAAATAAAAAACCTACTGTTATGTCGGCACAATGTGCTTGGAACAATTTAAGAAAATCTGTGCTAAAATACAGTAAGAAGTACCAAACATCTGTTATAATACGACCGTCGACTATTATCATGGCGATTAGTTTTTAACAGATTAAATAAAACAGCATTCAGCTGCATCGAGGTGTTTTATTAATGGCGTAAAATAATAAATTACAAGTAAGCAAAGGTTTGAAGCAAATTTAAACTGCGTGAAACAAAATCGAGAAGGCAATAATGTACATTCTATTAGGACACCCAACGATCGGTTCCTTCTAGTATCTGTTACTTTTCGAAACAGCCGGCTAGTTGGCACAGGAAAAAAGTTGCTCGAGAACAGATAGTCAAACGGTATTTTTTCTCATCTAGCAAACACGTTTCTAAATTTAGCAGTTTATCCAGCTTACAGAAACGGCAAATACATTTTTAAACGTACGATAACGTTTATTCGATCCTCTTGATCCATATAAATGTCTCATTAATAAGCTGGACATTTTTCTACTTCCTAAAAGTATTACAATATACAGGAAAGAATTAAATATTAGAACAAGGAAGCTCAAGTACATTTAAGTGCATTCGTTTACTCATCGAAGTTATATTTTATAGTTATTAACTGCAAAAAAAAAAAAAATTCTTTGTGCTCACCGGTACAGAACAGATAAATCGAGACAGAGCGCTGACATTTTTAACTAGCTGTTGCAAAATAGGAGCAAATGTCGGTTCTTTAGGCAGTAAATTAGTTACCTAGTAATATTTTTCAAGTTGCTGGCTAGTAAAAAAAGACTTTTTTCTTAAATTGCACACCTTTTTAAGGAATAACGGGTTTATAGGTGTTTCAGATCATCTCTAGCTAACTAAAGCAAAGTTTGATTCTTTTGGATCGTTGGGTGTCTTTTCTATACGTATTTATCAAAGCACACATCATAACAAACACACACTATTTATAATTGTTTTATTAAAAATAAAAGATCTTGTTCTTGATGGATTTTGTATACAAGTTCTGATAACTGCTGTGTAACAGATTTAATTATTATTCACAAAACTGCCATATAGATCTTCGTAGCGTGGAAAATTGCGGATTTCATTAACCAGGGGCCATTTGCCATGCTTTGTACACACACGTGAGGCACTATTTGCTCACATGCCAGCATCCTCTATTTTTTACTTATAATATCTTCAAGTAGTATCACATAAAACTAATACTAGTGAGATAATCTCCTACAGCACCGTATTTCATGGAGTATTTCCCCTCCTCCAGTGTTCAATTAGAGTAAATCCTGGACATTCAACGCAGCTCTTCTTAAATAAGCATGGCCTATATACTGATTTCATGTTACTCCAGCACATGCATGACTTCATCACACGACGTCATAAACAAGACTGGACTCAAATAATAATAACAATTCTTCTGACATCTTTTCTGCAAACCTTTTTCAGTGTTCGTGGAAGCTGCGTACGGCAATAATCACTTACTATAAATAATGAACTATCTTGAATTTAATAAGACCTGAGCACAAAAAATTAAATGGAAACACTGCACGCATTTTGAGATTCGAAACCTGATCATTACAACAGTTGCACGTCTTAGGAAAATGCTGCAATCTGGTCGATTCACGACTCGATAGCTATTGCAACTTTTTATCAAGTAAAACATGCAACAAAGGCACATCATTTTCACTTATATATTTTAAAATAAACATATTATTGATCAGTTCGAACATTTTCTTCCTGATCAATCATACTTCATGTTGACTCAAATTAAGTCAATAGGTACACCAATTGTGTTTTCTGATTTCTATTAATCTCCTGCAGCATCAAAATAAGCCTTCACTCAACAAGTTTAATTTCAATAAAGTAAAAAAGAAAGCAACAGACATAAGCACATGAAAAAAAAGCTAATTACAAAGCATATTGAAAAAAAACTTTTTTTATAATATTAATATGTGGCTTATGCTGCGGATTTATAATAGTGTCTTATCTTTGCATCAAATATTCAATAAAAGTAACACTATTAATATTTCTAAGCAACACGGCCGTGCTGTCTATGTAATGAAAGACTGATATTTATTTACGCTGTATTTAGCAGAATCCCTGACAATACATCATAGATATTTTGATGTGAGCAACAAAACCTCAAATACTCCATACAGAGTTACGGTTATCACTAACAATTCAAATTACATTTCTCCGAGTTTAACACTGTGAAATATTATATGTGAAGGACAAAAGCTGAGCACTAAAGAAGACTGCGGCAGAAAAATTTACTTGGTCAGCGACTTCAGGACCCAAAACAGTGTTGATGCAAAGCTGAAAAGGAACAATGCACAACTTTATACATGAACATTTTCTTGGGATACACACCATTAAACTTAACGTTGATCAGTTGAAAAATTGCACATTTCTATTGCACACTATTTTTAATTACTTTTGATTGTAATGACTAGTAATCATTTTGTAAAACTGGAATTCAAGCTATATATAATGCGCAAGAAAAAAAAAACAGGGCCAAAATTTTGGGACAAATATATGGAACCATAACCTTAATCTAAGTCAGTTAGGACGTTAAGACTTGAATCAAGGATAAACGCGCATATGTTTCCGTATAATAATTATACTTCTATATTGAAGACGCTTTGTATTATGGACAATCAAGGAATAAAACGCATGCTTACATCCATGATTGCCAAAGATAAAAAATAAGAAAGTTATCACGCAAAACTTCTGAAGACGCGGTCCTTACTTTTCAAATGGTTCAGGTTATGGGAACCAGCCTATGCACAGAGCCAGTCAAGCATTTGGGCAGCAGCGTTTTCAACTGCATCAGTATCGGGCACAAGCACCACGTGTTCATTGTTGGGATCGGAAGCAATGTCATTCACTTCACCCAGGTCTGGAGCATCGTAGACGGCAGCTACGTACACCTCGATACCTGCAAGTATACAACAAAATACAAACAGAGTACACAGTGAATGATGCCGCATTTGTAATGTTTGTGAAACTCGCAACAAGAATGTCTGTGGACATGGTGCCTAAGACTAAAAGCGAAGACACTAGAAGGTGAAAGGAGATAGCTACCAGTTTTGATATAATATAGATTTGGTAGAGGACCTGTGGGGAATATTGCTGTCAATTTCACAGCAATCGGATAGGACTGTGGGAAGAGCAGCATTGTTTAAATGATTTCCTCCGGTCTTGTGCCAATATTTTGTGTCAACTGATAAGAAATAACGCTGGAGATTATTCCTGTTAAATTTGAAAACGATTGAACCATAAGTGTTGTACGAGTAGCATTTATGTGTATTTCTGATCGAACTTTGGCCGTATGGTGCCAGTTTTCTGACAAGTATTGCTGAAAAAACAAGATGGTTGGAAAAGCTTCTGGTGTATATTCCAGTCGAATTTAAACTGATCGGGTATAGTTTGTAATTTTGTAATTTTGGGACAGAATTTTGACCAAATCGATAACCAAATACTAAGAGTCCTGCATCAACTCTAAATCATTTCTGCCAATTTTGAAAATGACTGAAGCATCACTGCAATACGAGTAGGATTTTTTTCGTGTTTTTTTTTTTTAAATTTGGCCCTTTTGTTGGGCACTATTGTGGTAAAATCGCCAGACAAAATATAAGCCTCTTGTGGAACCCTCTCGTGGATTCCTGTGTCAAATTTCAAAGCTATCGGAGCGTAATTGCAAGAAAAGCAACAGCTTTGTGCTTTTTTCTTTCATCGTTTTTTTGGTGTATGTTTGAGCCAGCCAAATGGTTCAAACAAAACACAAGCCTGGTGGAAGAACTTCTGCTGAATATTCTAAGAGAAATGTCAAAGCTTTCGAACTGTATTTGTTTGTAGGAAGATTAACATTTTTGTGGTTTTCTAAGATTAATCATTCGCACGTCTTGTAAAAAATACATCGCGAAAAGTGAAACAGTTTAACTTGCTTCAGTTACTGTTTTGGTAAATAGAAAAGGGCTAAGACTTGAGCCACTGAAAAGTTAGTCTTTCCCCAGTGCATACACCCACAAAAAACCATGTCCTTGCTCACCCCCCCCCCCCGGCCCTCCTTTGGCATCATAGTTAAAACAAGCGTTACAAAATCACTCGATCTCAGTACACATAGCAACGAAACGATTACCTTGGTTTCTCATTTCATTGGCACGATTAACGGTCTGTTCGCGCTGAATGTTGGAGCCGCCATCAGTTACTACAATGGCTATGTTATCCGCACCATTTCGGTCTCCCCTATCGAAGGTGAATACGTCATCGTATGACATCTGTAGCGCCGCCGCGGTATTGGTACGTCCTCCATAGCGACTGCAACGAAGGGTTGTTTACTTGTTCGTGAATTAAGTTATTTTGTTCATATTTTGTTCATAGTGGATTGGTTCGAAGTATAAAAACCAAATGTAATAAATAAGAATAAAGCTATTTTCCCAATTGTCCATATATATATATATATATATATATATATATATATATATATATATATAAAGAGAGAGAGAGAGAGAGAGAGAGGGAGAGAGAGAGAGAGAGAGAGAGAGAGAGAGAGAGAGAGAGAGACCTGATTTCTTTTTCGAAGATGTATCTTTTCAAATTTTATTACGATGTCAATTTATGTCATTCAGATCTGGCCCCCACCTGAAGGATAAGGCATTAAGTACTTCCGGCTTGGACAGATAATCATCGAGCTCGAAGCTGAGAACAGCTTCGTCCGCGTACGACACAACAGCAACTCGGGCACGGTCGAGTGTGAATGGCAATCCTTGGACAATCTCGCGCGCGAAAGCCACGACTACGTCAGACACTTGATCCAGAGATCCAGAGAAGTCGAGTACTAGTAGCACATCCATTTGGTTGGTACATTCTGTGTAACAAAGAACGCAGTATTTTTATACTCATTACTAATTTTTCCCTGTATGAGTTTATGCCCTGTGCATGTTATATTATTTAAAGGTCAGGGAATCGGGTTTTCAAATTTGTTTTATCATCGCTATGAAATGTTGGCTTTAATTAATAATCATTGGGTTTCAAATTTTTGATGTGAATGGTGTGTATATACTCTACCGTGAACGCATATGATTTTGCAGAAAACGTTTAAAACGAAACCGGCTTTGAAGAAGAGAGACACGTAATGATTTAATCCTTAAAAACATTGGGAGACCTAACTGAAGCCAGTAAGACGTTAGGTTATAATTGCTTACGCCTATCACAGTTTTGTCCGCTGAAGTCATTGGCGCATTGGCAGTAATAGGAATGCAGATCATCAATGCACTGTCTTCCATTTTGGCATGGGTCTGGTGAACAGTCGTCAACGTCTATAGATATAAAGAACATAATCATATTATTGCAGATGAGCCTAAAAATTCCCATGGAGTGCCTGCAATCATCTCTAGAGCTATACAGCATGAAAAATACAGACAAGATTCTTTTAGTATGAACTGCCCTATCAACCTCCATGAGAGGGGGCGGGGGAGGGGGTTGAACTGTCGTTAGGTTGGTATCGTCGCTAGAAAAAGACCCAGATTGAAAATTTTCAAAGTAGCGCTTATTCATTTTTATTTTGACAGGGCTGATTTTAGCTAGCGTGTTGATTGCTTGAAAACTGACACCCTACTTGGTTACAGAAGTGCCCCCATCCCGCCCTCCCAACCACCTTGGCCCCTGCCCATATCACAAACACACATTGCACTACTTCGTAGAGGTTCTTTTCGATAATGACATTTAGCATGTTTTTTCGTTAGTTGATAAAAAATAAATAAACAACAATATAATGTATGCAACAGGATTATAAACAGGGCGTTTTGGGTGGTATTTTTTTTCCAGTCACCTACCATTACAGCTAGCAACTATGATGCTGTCCCGTATCTGGGTCCTAATTTGTTGATTACTGGTCATATCAGTAAACGATTCTGCCATCATCATCATATTGGAAATGGGCTGCGATGTTATACCTTCAAGAAAGAAAGAAAAAAAATAACAATCAGTATATTAAATCAAAATTTATAGTTACATGACTTGGGTAAATGCTGTAATCTGATTGGCAGATTCCCACGTTAATCATTTTTCAATGTTTAGCGTTACGCAAAAGCCAACGGTTATTGTGATTATTTGTGTTCAAAACCATGTAACAGTCATGTAAAGCATATGTTGAGGAACGTATTGACCAGTTGCGAAAATATTGATTATTACCCGTCAATAATACTTCAGGTTGATTCAAGATAAGCCGCTCTGTGCTAATTGAATTGTTTTGTGGATCAAAATAACTGATTTTTCCAATTTTTTTCTTGAAAAGTTTTCAGGAAGGCTTTTCTGGGAAGCGCACACCACCTGTGGATTCCATTCCCTTTGTATCTGGGACTTTGAAAGGGTAGGGGGAAAAGTTACTACCCTCACTGCGAGATTGGAATCCCGTTGTCTATCTATTAAGAGCAATTATTTTATTGTCGATTTTTAGCAGTCCAAAACCACACATCGACAAGCAAATGGGAAGGGTGAGGTCAATTAAAACGCCAGTTTTTTTCAACTCATGCCTTAAGGCATTATGATATTTGGAGTGAACATACAACTATCTTCACTCCAAAAATTCAAGATCAGCTATTATTATTATTGTTATTATTATTATTGTTGTATTAGATTGCTCACCGCGCATTTCGAGCATGTTAACTTCGGTTCCAATAGCAACGCTCATGATCTTGATGCCGTCCACGCGAGCATCTATCGCCATCTTCATCGTTTCATCTTCCCGGATATTACTGGCGCCATCTGTGAACAGGACGATGTAATTGATAACACCATCTCTGTCTCCTGCAGCGGCTGTGAACATGTTGTTTTTCTGCCAAATAAAACAAACACACAATACAAATTTAGTTGTTAAAACAATAAGTATACAAACATTTGCTTTGAGTCATCAAATCTAAGTGAACAGTAAATTGGTAATTAGGCAATACTTTCTTCATGTTGACTTTAAATAAGTTTACTTGCTTTGTTAAATGGCGTAACTGCCAAAATAGTCAACTGACCATAAACGCGCATTTGCTTGGTTCAGTTATCCAAAACTACGGGAGATTAAAAACGCATTCATTACACTTGGGGATTTGGGCCTAAACACGGTATGTAAGGGGTCCTTAGTGACCTTGACCTACTCGGCCATGATCAAAGTCAAAAACCGGAAGTGTGCTATTATCTCGAAAACGGTTAAAGATAGAGCTATTTTGAGCTTATTTTTGACCCTTCGACCTAGACGACGATATGTAAGGGGACAAGAGTTTAGAATCGTATTTTTTGTGACCCTCAACTCGCTCTGATTGTCCCAATTACTTTGATATCAAGCCCCGTTTCACTTACGATTTCTTCAAGAGCAGCTGCAATGTTGGTTTTTCCGCCAGCGTAAGCGATATTCTTGATCGCTGTTATGATGTCTTGTTTTGTTGTATACCTGAAATATTGGCAGTACAGTAGATACACTTTTGCTAAATACGGTACCAACATATAAATGCAGTTTAAATCGTAGGTAATGTCGTTGTCCGATTTATTCCTCAAATATCTCAAATAGATTATTGATATCAGAAAGATCTCACTAGTTATAATTGCAATTCCACCAGTAAGCTCAACTGTGTTTATGTTTATATTTGTATTTCTAACATCACTTGATAAATATAAACGCCATCTTCACTTTTTCTTAAAAACATGCAGATGAACAAAATTTGGACAGTTGTGCAATTTAGTTCAAAATATATAAATATATATTTTTTGGTACAACATTTGTACTAAGCAGGTCCTTTAAGCTGTTTAAATATAAAAGCAGTTCTTTTAAGCTGTTTAAAAATTAAATAAGAACTATGCTAACTCATTTAAGTTAAATTCAACATTCTGCTCGTCGCTGAATGTCACAGCACCAAAGCGAGCCGCGTCGTCAGATACTTCGAATTCCGAAACAATTTCCGTAATGAACTGCAGAATTTGGGGCATTCGCTCGTTTCGCATTGATCCAGATGTATCGATCGCCAAGATGATGTCATAGCGCTTGCCACAGTCTGAGAGTGAATAATTAAGTGGAGTTTTAGAACTATAATACGACAGTTTCGGAAATTTTCTCTTTGTTCCTTCATATTTTTAATGGAATAAGATGGAGCATTTTTACACAGTGGGCGTAAAATCACTCTCTGTATATTTAAGCCACCCCGGGGATACCTCCACAAGTTTTCAAATTCTATTATTTTTTTTTTTAAATATCCTCATAGTGCACAAATATTTTTTTTCCAACAGCCACCATAATTTAAATAATACTCTTGATACATCAAGAGTATCTCAAAATTACCGTTACTCAGATATCGTAACTCCGTAAGATCAGTTTGTTATCGAATCCTTGTTAAAAAAACAATGGCAGCTCGAGGTTTGAATAAAAAATATAACAGCAAGCATACTTCTTTCGCAGTTGGCCCCTGACCAGTCATCTTGGCATTCACACCGGTAGCCGTTTAGCAGGTCTACGCACACGCCCTCGTTCAAACACGGGTTTGGCGACACGCACGCATCGTCATCTGCGATTCGGAGTTCACATAAACGTCGATTTTGTATAAATTATAACACAGAATAGATATTTAAGAATTGGCTGTTCGCACCACTACTGTAATTGTAACAGCTGCACTAAATAAGTACAGTAAAACCTCATTCTTGACAAACCCTGAAATACCGGACACCTCTATATACCGGACAAAATCCGCCAGTCCCCCCGTTGTCCGGTGTAGGCAGGTTTTACTATAGCTCTTTTATCCCGTTGACTTCTATATAAACTAATGTATCTTTACAACTTCATTATAGTAGTATTTATGTGAAACAACCGCAGTTGGAAGGGTCTACAACATCACGACTTCGTTTTAATATCACGCCATCCTATTCATCTCTCCATAATTAATTACATCTCAACATTTAGATGCTAAATTTGTTGAAAAGGAAGTAATTTTTCGCTTTTTTTTTCAACAATATTCGATTCTTACTTACTGTTGCAAATTGCGTTTATGGTACTTGATGCAATATTTGAAAGTGAATCAAATCCTTCTGCTCTGATAACGTTGAGGTCAGCAGGAAAGCTAGCGATCGACTCCAGTTCAAGGTCACGTAGGTTGTTTCCGATACCGACCGCGACCATTTCGATACCACTGCTCCTGGCCTGGCGGGCTTCGCTCCACGTGGCATCAAAGTCATTCGATCTTTCCGAAACAATTGACAAGATACAAATTGTTATTATTGTCCCTGGTGTATTAGGGGAAGCTCAAGCCCGGGGGCGGGGCGGCGGGAGGGAAGGGGGTATTAAAGAAGGGGACTATTAATGATGGAGGGCTATTATTAATATGAAATGCTCATCATGCCAGTAAATGTGAAATTATATAATGACTTCTTAACGCAACTCAAGGTGAATATATTAATGCGTGCACTAAATGATTTCACGAACACATGTTTGATTTAGTACATTTTAAGGAAAAAGATGGTTTGTAACAAGAGAATGGAGAGATGTTACTATAATGTATGATATGGGGATTCAATGCAGGTTGATGATTCGGCTTCCAATACATTAAATAAATAGACTGGTGGTAAAATGCGTTTATGACGTCATTTTTTTTTTCACAAAGGAAAAGTTTTAGCACGACGGAAGCAGTTTTACATCGGTACTGAAGAAATTGATCATTCGGAAAATCATATTCCTTTGACCTTAAAATATCTGAAACTTCTTTGATTACTGTTTATTACTCTGAATAATTCCATTAGGGACAGTTAAATTATTAATAAATATTATAAATTTTGAATATTTTAATCATTACATGGATTTACTAGAGATTTCATTTCAAGAAATTTCTGACTACATAGATTCGATTTAACACGTACAAGATATTTTTGAACATGGAATATCCTCGTACACATTTACATATAAAAACCTGCTATCCTTGCCAAGACCTCTTTCCACCCTCCTCCTCCCCTCCCCCCTACTGATTTATATGAAAACTTCAACAGATACAACGGGGGCCACTTAGGAAAATGTATTTTATTATTGTGTGTCTCCAAAGGGAGTAAAGAGGTCATTTATGGGCCAGAAGCAGTTCTAATTTCTTTGGGGAAGCGGAGGGAAGAGGGGGCAATTCTCATTTCCTAAACAAAAAGCTAACGGAGTCTTCGGAATTACACTCTGCTACCTACAGAAAAACGGACCTCAATAATTTGCTCATAAATGTTAGCGTCTAATTTTCGTTTGATGACTGCAGTAACATAGGTTCTAGTTGCACTGGCATTTCTAATATATAATTGGTGAAAAAAAAAACGTTTTTCGAAATTAGACACCTCTTGCTCAGGTGAAATTTATATGCATTTCGTCTTTGGTCAAAAAGGACGTCTTTTAAAACTTTGCAGTCCGCTTTTAGGGGTCCGTTTACTACAGGCATGGTAGCAAATTTGTACGCGATTGCTGTCCCCTCCTCCCCCCAACCCCGGTGGTAGAGAACGCTACCATATGTGATGTCTTACCTGCCGTCAGTTATGACCACCCCTGTGTTGGGAACACCGTTACGATCACCATTACCGCTTGTAAACACACTGTTTCTCATCATTGCAATAGCAGCTGCCGTGTTGGTAGTGCCTCCTGTATACAGCATGGCCAGGGCATCCAGAATGGCAATCTTTGAGTCTTACATAATAAAACCAAAGAAGTTAATTATTGTAATGAAAGCTTGATATTTCAAGGCAGATCTTTGATCTGCACTGATTCTGAAACTGTCAAACTGACTAAATCAAGCCAGTTCCCAGAGCAGCGATGGTTCATAGACACGCATGGTAATTACATTACCCGAGCGTACACGACTCCCCCGGGCGCTGGTTATGCACATATTTGTGTAAAGTACAGTAAAACCTGTCTCCGGAGAAGCCTGGATAATAACGCAATAGAACCTGGATAATTCAGACACCTCCTCATTCTGGACACCAGACATAATTTTTGACATCAAATCTTTGGTGTTACGCTATGGTTAACCCATCTAATTCAGAAAATCAACAAATATGACTTCTTCTGTTATGAGAAAATGTGCTTTTGCTAACTAAAGCTCTCAAGTCGGGATCATTTGTCCCAGTACTTTATACACATTTGCTATATGGCTAGAGTAAGGTTTGGGGTTTTGACCATATGGTTACCAATATTATCAATATGTTTGCGAACAGCCTGGTTACTCCATAACCAAAATCATACACATGTGTCAAATATACAGATAGGATGAATGTGTGGTTATCACTAAGGTGAAGATAAGGTAATCAAAGTATGTTTAAAAGGATATAACATACATATGCATAAAATATATAAACCATGTGGTAACCAAATGAATTAGGTGTAATTTGACCATGTCACCAACATATGAACACACAGTGAAATGTAATTCTAAAACATTTGGTAAACATGTGTTTACAATGTTGATTCATATGATGCGTGAGAGACCAAGCTCGCACAAATAGCGTTGCGGAATCTCGACCAGAGGGGCGGGGTAGGGATGTTGGTGGATTATTCACAAATGTCATTTAACCATATAAGAGCATATTAAGACAATAACACCTACCAAAGTCATTCAGGTTGAACTGCATACTTGCACCGTTGGCGTATTTTACAGCTGCTATACGGGAGTCGTTTAAATTCAGCCCCATAACTACTTCCCGCGCAAAATCAATTTCCTTCAAGAAGTTATCCAGGCCAACACTTCCAGATGAGTCCAGGGCGAAGGCGATGTCAGAGGGAGTGCGGCATTCTGCAAGGTCAAGTTCATACAGTTTTTCTTCATTTCGATACACACACATACACACACAAAAAAAACAAACAAACAAACAAAACAACGTGAAATGCGACCAGCTTTGGGATTTTTTTACAAGTGAGGTCTTATTAAATCAAGGGAGGTCTTATTTCCCGGGTTGCCTATGGGAATAAGTGAGAACACAACTGACGAAAAATGATCTTATTTTTTGGGTCATCTTGCTTGCAGGGTGGTCTCATACCGGTTTCTGGTGTAAATAGTTAGGGCATATAATATAAAGTCCGCTAAATCTACCATAAATTCTTAGCTTTAACCACGAGTTCATTTGGCATGGAAAAATCTGGCCTTGATGTTTAATATATGTGGTTAATATTAAGATGAATGCACTCCATGATATCCGCACTTATGAAACGGGAAAGTGAACGGGGGAGAATAATAATAAATCGATCACTATCAAAGATCAACGTATTTTAAAAAAAGGAATCTTAATGGTCCTTTTTTCAGTTTCTGTTTTTAGGCCTGAAAATCCTATTTGTATACATTCTACATAAAATAGCATTTGTTTTAATGCACGGCGCTGTAGTGACTATAGATCACGGCATTCATGAACTATTGAAATAATAATTCATCCCGGTGCACCATTCAGAGCGTTTAAACGTGACTAATCTCAACGCTGACAGCAGATGTATGGCAACTCACGTATGTCACAGTTGGCTCCGGCGAATCCAGACGCACAGTTACACATGTACATCCCGATTCTGTCGTCACACACGCCGTTATTGCCACACGGGTTATCACGGCAATCAAATACATCTGTAAACAAGAATATGCGTTCCTTTTTTTTTCTTTTCATTTTATCAACCCAGTAATATTCATCAGAACTAAAGCAGCCGTGGTGCGATTTGGGCCTGTAACTTCTCTGGCATTTTTAAAAAACACACTTACAGATACGGGATACACAATTGACAGATATTTATTTATTTCGAGCCAGAATAAAGCTATTATTGACCAGTTAGGAAATGCTGACCTTCAGGTCAAAGGTTACGTAACTGCGTAACATATATGGCGTAAGGTCTCAGCTAACTAAATAAGGGGTCATGAAGGGAAAATAGAGATCATTTGAAAATAATGAATTTTATTTTTAGTTCTTTTTTAAGCACATGTTTCTTTTCCAAAGAGAGTCTAACCAAAGCAGTGACGGAAAAATCATTTGAATTTACTTTAACAAGAAAGGCAGAGGGTTGAATGATAACATCGTCTTAGTGTATCTTATTTCAGAACCAGGCACCATATTTCGGAACTGGACACCTTATGTCTGAGCCGGGCACATTATTTCTGCACCAGGCACCTTATTTCTGAACTAGGCACTTTATTTCTGAACCAGGCACCTTAATTCTGAATAGATATGGCCGAGTAGTGTGTTACAATGACTCGTTCTTTAGTGCGAAAAGCTGCTCTAAAATAGCTCTATATGCAGTATCAATACTATGATGCGACAGAACGACTAGGCTTACAGCATATTTAACACTTGACAAGCCTTTGGCTTGCAAGAGTTATATGAATTTGTGCGAGCAAAATTCGTCCTTTTTTTTTTCTTCTTGACAGTTTTTCCGATTTTTTGTGTCTTCTTCTCTGACACTATGGGCCCTACGACCATGAAACTTGGGACTTATGAAGAGCTTGGTCTGAACATGTGCATGTCACTTTTTATTTTCGTCTTTGATTTCGTTTTCTTTGTTAAAACGCCATGTGAAAAGAGTGTATTTTTTGCAAGTAAATGCGTAGCATTTAATGCACAACACAGAACACAGTTGCTGAGCTTTGTGCGAGCTCTCACTGCGCAAATAGATAACACTGCCTGGTCAGTCAATAAAACCTTAAGTCAACAAAAGCCAAACACTACTCGGCTTATAAGACGTATTCAAGCTGTGTTGTTTGCAATATATTATTCAAGAAATAACCCACTGAAGGAAGTATTTTTGCGTTTTAATTTTTGTCAAGTGTTTAACATTTCGCTAGCGGAATGAGTTTCTAGTCTGCATTTAAGTTAGGTACATTTCCGCTAATTTTTGTCGGTCCTCGTCAAACCTGGATGAGGCACAACTGCAACATACAGTAAAACCTGACTACATCGGACAACGGGGGGGGGGGGGGGGCTGGCGGATTTTGTCCGGTATATAGAGGTGTCCGGTATTTCAGGGGTCATGTAAACCAATGGGGAAAAACGGGACGGAGAATTCTTGTCCGGTATTGGCAGTTGTCCGGTATTTCAGTGTTTGTCCAGAATGAGGTTTTACTGTATATTCTTTCACTGCGTGAAAGCTGCAGGATGAAAAGGTATTGGCAAAGAGGCTCGGGAAAAGTAGGGTAGGTAATTGTTTACGAACGGGCTGCTAGACAGCTCGTCGGACGGGCGGACATGGCGGTAGCAATAGATCTTAACCAATGTCGGCTGAAGGCTGAAACTGATCTGTTTATAGTTATCTCAGAGTGATCTGGACGACAGATTAGTTTAAAGATTGACGTAATAATGTATAGTGATACTCACTGTTGCAAATCAAGTCTGTTAAGGTCTTTCTGAGCTCTTCATTTAGTGCTTGGAAACTTGGCACTTGGATGTAGTTCAAATCGTACGGATAGCTTGCAAGTAGAGTGAGTTCCATGCTGTTTACCCAGTCGCCAATGCCTTAAAACATGGCAAAGAAAATTGTGGTGATGGACATTTAAATCAGAATTGCTTCCTGACATCACAAAATACAATTTATGATCTAAACTCTACGTACAGATGACAAATGGACAAATAACATGTTGGGCTTAACTGTTATTGAAATATTCCTGTTTTAAAAATGTTGATCTCGAGATATCACTGTCTATTTCACTGATTGACAGGTTCGATGGATGAAGAAAGGGGGGAGGGGGATTTTGTGATGTTTGTAAGTAGGGTGGGATGACGTACTTACCGACTGTAACTATATGAATATTTTCCGCTTTCGCCAAATACGCTTCTCTGAATGTATTCTCAGGGTTGTTCGAATTGCCATCCGTTAGCAGGACAAGGATGTTGGCTATATCCCTCCTGTCTCCTCGTTCGGCCGTGAACCCTTGCGTGCGGACCAAGCTGCCGTGAGTCAAAATAACACGGTGAAGAAAATCCAATTGCTGCTGGATTTTCACAGAGCTGGGGCAGACAAAGTGCCCTAATTGTGTTTAACTGCAGACAGTTAAAAAAATAACTCTTAGTTATAAGATTTTTTGAAATTAAAGCAAGGTTGCCTTACTTGAAGGCACTCTCTGTGTTGGTTCTGCCTCGAGGATAGGAGATTCCAAGAGTGAAGTTAACCATCTCTTCTCTGTTATCGAATTGTGTCAGGTCAAATAAGATTTCTGCATCGCTACTAAACAATACGAAGCCTGCCCGTACTCGGCCGCTGTCAATCTGAAATAACAGGCTTTACTCTCTACAAGATGGTCGAGTGAAGCTGGTCTACCTAAGCGATGCCGAACTTACGAAAAGGGAATGAAAAAATTACCACTGAATATACGATTTTTGGAGTAACCAATCACAGAATAGCAAAGGTAAATAGAAACAGAGTTGGGGTAAAAATATAAGGATGGGGATATAGCCGGCTCTAGTACTTTTGTATACTTGTTGCTTTGCATAGCATTGACCGCCTTCACAAATTCCAAAAAAATTAACTTTGGTTTTTAAAGACAGCATTTTTTAAAAAGGTTTACTGTAAAACATGAAGCTAATCTTCATACACCTTAACACTAACATTAACATTAACATTTTTAAGTTGGGGGAGGGGGGTGGTTTATTTCTCCCTTGCGACCCTTAGATTCGAGACTCTGGAAAATTGCATCAAGCCCACGATATTAACCTTCAAAAGAAAACAAAAAAAAAAAACAAAAACAAAAACAAAAACAAAAAAACAAACAAAAAAAAACAAAAAAAACGCTGGAAGCTGTGAAGTAACCACTAAACATTGCAACGTTGCATCAACGTTGGATAGACGTCGCACCCAACGTCGGATCAACATTGGGTTTTGGTTGTTTATGGAAGTCGAAACAATGTCTACCTTCCGACGTTGGGCAGATGTTGATTATACGAGGTGTAATCTACGTTGCTAAAGGTTGCAAATGGATGCGGAAACAATAAGTGACGTTATATAGATATCGGGGAAATACTAATTTAGAATCGCAGTTAAGACAGCTAGTCGCATCGTGGTCACCCCCGTCACAGTACTCCCACCCTTGACACTTGCTTCTCGTTTCGGTCTGCTTTTAAAGTAACACAAGGAGGCGTTTTGTCAAAGACGTTGGTTAGACGTTGACCTGTGGTCGGGACCAGTCGCAAAGTACTACCAGAGTTAATATTGTGGTTTGGTCGGATTGACGTCGCAATTTTAAATTGACGTTGGACAGACAGACAGAATGTTTACTGGGAGAGCACTCACGCTGAGGCTGTCTAGAAGCGTGGCTGTAAACTGTTTCATCAGCTGGAAGTTGAGTTCGTCGATGCTTCCAGAACCGTCCATAACCACATAAACATCGGCCTGATTGGTACAGTCTGAAGCCATAATCAAGTACAGTAAAACTTCGTTATAACGATATCACTGAGATCGAGAAGACCTGTCGCTATAACCGATAGTTTTTATACGAAAAAAAACGCTTATATTGATCCAGAAAATTATCTCGCGACAAGCCGTATGTCGTTATATCCGATGTCGTCACGACAAGATTCCACAGTAGACTCAGCGGTGTCGCAATGCAGCTAAGGCTACCACTGTTTGAGTTATGTAGTAATTTTTGTTTTTGACAAAAAATATGGCCAAATAATAGGTGCTACTATGACAATGACCACAGACATCAGCCAAAGTACATACCGGGTTTGCTGAAGTAAATTTTGTTTTAATTTATGTCGCTTTTCATAATATATGGGTTAAAATGGATTTTATTAAGTCGTCACAATTCATTTGGATTTCATCTCATTCATTTGTTTCTCACTGTATGTGCCTTTACGTCAAAATATAAAATGTGCATTTTTATTTATCAGAACAGGAACTAATTTTTCTCGATGATGTTTTGCAAATGGTGCTTAATTTACAATGGAAAAATTATCTAACCGTCACCATAAATTTTAACATTCTCAGAATCCTCTCACTGTATCAGGAAAAGAGCTTTATTACTCAACATTTTTTAAAGAAAAAAATAACCTCAGTAGAGGTTTAACATTCGCCATTTTGAAAGAATAACAATTTTCGTTCTGCACCAGTTGTTTGTAGTCAAAGATATACCCGGAAAACTAAAAGATTTCAATCTGAGGAGAAATCTTAAAATTTGACGCGTCTATAATTAAAATAGCAGGTTCTTACCAGTGATAACTCTGCAACTCTGTAACAAAATACAAGTTGTATCGTAGAATATGACATTAGATAAAAATTGGTTTGAAAGACAAATACCTTTATGTGAAAATAATACACTTTTTTCAATTTTACCAGTTGGAATTTATGTTTGAACGCATGCAATGAAAGGCTTCCTTGGTTTAAGTAAGCTCACATAATAGGGATGTGGAAACAGTGAATAGTCATTAGAAAAGAGTGTACCTGCTCCACAATTTGCTGCAAGATTTGATTGAGATTATCGAAATCTTCTACACTGAAATAGTCGGTATCTCCGTCCGACACAATCCCTACAAAAACGGTTAAGAATTAGAACAACTTTTAACTTCCTGAGTTTATACTGAGTTTAGTCCATTAGTTTCTTGCACAGAATGATCATCTGCATGTACTTCGCTTACTCTCATTTTCATAACCCTTACGGCCACATTTTCACATCATCATGTCCACATTTTCACCAATATCATGCCCGCATTTGTTCCATTCTTGTGCCAACAGTATCACCACTCTTATGCCCACAGTTTCAACTCAAATGCCTGCATTTTCACTACTTGTACACCCACATTTTCACTAGTCTTACTTCAACATTTTCAGCTATCCTACGTCCACATTCTCAGCACTCTTATACCTACAGTGTCACATCTCTTACGCCCACATTTTCACCACTGTGACGTCAACTTTTTCTCGACTTTTACGACTATATTTTCACACATCTTACACCCTCACATTCATAGCCATTACACCTTACACCACATGTTCACCACTCTTACGCCCTCATTTACCTTAGCACCAAACCTCACTCTCGTTTTGCGTGCGATACCAACCACGCACGTTTTCAGTAAGCTAAACCTTTTTCTTTTTAGAGTCAACTAGAAGGTATTTATCTCCATTTTCTACCATAATTCTTTGGATAATATGTTTATATAGTTGGGATTTAGGTATGAGTGGACTTGACTCATCTTGCTTGGAGATTCCACCTTCGCACTTCTGAGTTTGTATGTACGGAGGGGTTACCGTTCCCCGAGAACTGTTACTCAGGTTCTCCACCGGTTTACTGGAGTGGGACGTAATGGCTGACTACCCAAGTAGGAGCAGAGGTCATTTCAGTCTGCTAATGCTTTACACAGTAATCTGTGAGCGTAGCTTGCGTCCTAGCAGTGTCATCTGCAAATCTAGGGCTGAGCTAGGTTTACCTGGCAGTGTCTGAACGCAGGAGAAGGGGTTTTTACCGGCCAGTTCTGATGTCCTGGAGGCTGTCAGGCTCCTAGTAATAACCGATTACGCACCAACGCTAGGCTCAGTCTTGGTACAAGGTACCCACTGGGAGCCCGAGTCTGAGTAGGGCTTGGTGTTGGGTACCATTTACGCACCCAGCACAGGTTTGGTTTGCGTACCAAGTACACACGGAGGCCTTGGCTCCACGACCCAGGCCTTGGTTCCATGATCAGGCCTTGGTTCCATGATCAGGCCTTGGTTCCATAATCAGGCCTTGGTTCCATGACCAGGCCTTGGTTCCACGATCCAGGCCTTGGTTCCATGACCCAGGCCTTGGTTCCATGACCAGGCCTTGGTTCCATGATCAGGCCTTGGTTCCATGACCAGGCCTTGGTTCCATGACCAGGCCTTGGTTCCATGACCAGGCCTTGGTTCCATGACCCAGGCCTTGGTTCCATGATCAGGCCTTGGTTCCATGACCAGGCCTTGGTTCCATGACCAGGCCTTGGTTCCACGACCCAGGCCTTGGTTCCATGATCAGGCCTTGGTTCCTTGATCAGGCCTTGGTTCCATGACCAGGCCTTGGTTCCACGACCCAGGCCTTGGTTCCATGATCAGGCCTTGGTTCCATGATCAGGCCTTGGTTCCATGACCAGGCCTTGGTTCCACGACCCAGGCCTTGGTTCCATGATCAGGCCTTGGTTCCATGACCAGGCCTTGGTTCCATGATCAGGCCTTGGTTCCATGACCAGGCCTTGGTTCCATGACCAGGCCTTGGTTCCACGACCCAGTCCTTGGTTCCATGACCAGGCCTCAGTTCCATGACCCAGGCCTTGGTCTAGGCTGCGTCACTTCTGTGTTCGCATTGGCTTACGTGTCACCTCACCAAGTACAAACCTATAAGGTACAGGTAGTATGGTAGGGCACAGAATTACTTGCCAATTATTCGAGTGTTTTGTATTGTATTTATAACTGAAAGAGACGACCCATCGATACGAATGACGTCCCAGACCGCACCTCCTCAACCTGACGCCTTCACCGCTCTCAATACAATAGAGGCCGCAGCGAATGCAATATCAGTCCGCTTTTACAGCAAGTGCCAAACGGGAGAACAGACAAGCAAGCGGACTGAGGCCACCCCAAGTACCAGAAGGCTGGCCCTTCTTTTGGGAAAAAATATATAATACAACATTGAATGATTGTTACCTTTCATGAACCTTTCGTCAACGCTCTCAGTAACGCCAACGCCAATAATGCGCACTCCGTCTGCTTTTAGCGCTGCCACCTGCTCAACAAAAACAACACAGTAATCAGTTATAATACCCCAGCCACAGTCCTGGGTTAGATCCTCCGGGACAAATGCTTCAGGAGAAAATCTTCCCCCTCCCCTCCGGTGGAACCTCTTCCTAGATTTTTATCATACCAGGAGAACTCCCCCCCCCTCCCCCCTAAAAAATATTGCGGTGGGAGAGGGAAAATGAGTTTCAGTCTTTGTTTTCGAGTCGTAGCTGAATAGGTCAGAAATCAGCACAGTGCTTTTCCCTCTCCATCCCACAGCAGAACCGGGCAAAATTCAGTTTCTCCAAATTCAACAAGCGATAAATCTGAAGAAAACATCTAAAATTAGAGGTATCTGAAAATTTTAAAAAAGTGGTTAAGCCGAAATAGTCTACACCACAAAAGCATGTCGGATGAGGGCGATATTGCAGTTTATTAACCGATTTTTAACTTAATTCTATTACACTGGATCGGGTGAAAGACGTTGATTTAGACAAACTGTCGGATTAACAGATACAGGTTAAATATTCAGTTTAATGTATTTGAGATGTTTAACGATTGTCGGGGTCTGAGCTATTACGATGGTATACGGGTGCATAATTATCTGCAACAATGTAGCCTAATAGTAGCCGATATATAACACACAATTTTTATTTTTACCTCTCATTTCAACCAGTTTTATCTCTCATTCCAATTATTACAGAAAGAAAATGCATGTGAATACTGTCTAATTATAATATGCTGAGATCGCCACTGAGAAAGAGGTACAAAATGACATTTGGGACTGGGGAAAGTGGTCCTTTTATTCGATTTGCAGGGTGGTCCGATTTGCGAGCTGTCTTGAAACAGAAATGAATGAAAGTGTTTCGGTTCTGGTGAAAGACGGTCCGATTTGCGGGGTGGTCACATCCAGGGTTTCTGGTGTAATTATCACAGTCCCCGGGGAGGGGGGGGGGGGTTATATCGAGGATCCACTGTATTTATGAATGAATTATCTCAAAATATTGCAAATATGTGAAAATGGTATTCCTTACACATGTACAATGTATATTTTTACTGTACGTATTAGCCTGATTGATTTACAGACTCGCGCTAGGCGGTCAGACGGTCGAGCGAAACATCATTCCCACTTGCAAACTTCGTTTGCAAATGGGAATAAGTTTGTAGTTTTTCTGGAAATTTCTGCCCTTTTTTTTTTCCTTTTTTTTTCTCTTTTTTTTTTTCCGTCACGGAGGTTTCCAGAAAACTCCTCCTACACTATTTGACGTAGGACGATGAAATTTGGCACAGTGATAGAGGGTGACGAGATGTCGTCAAATCCGCAAAATTTTTTGACCTTGACCTTGAAGATCAAGGTCAAATTGAGGTCAAAGTTTTTCTGACCTCAAAGTGGTTTCCAGAAAACTCCTCCTACAGGGTTTGTCGTAAAAAGACAGCATGTGGCAGAGACATAGAGGGTAATGAGTTGTCGTCAAATCCGTAAAATTTTTTGACCTTGCACCTCAGAGGTCAAGGTCAAATTGAGGTCAAAATATTTTTGGAAACACCTATTAATCACGAAAAGTAGCCATAAAGGTGCTCAAATCCCACTGTAAATGCATAAAACGTACCCAGTAAAGGGTAAACTTTCATCACTAACCTTGACCTTGAGGGTCAAGGTCAAAGGTCACGTGATTTCACGCGTCCTTAACGACAGGCCGACTCATCTCGAAAACGGTGAGAGATAGAGCGATTTTGAGCTCATTTTCGACCCTTTGGGCCTAAACAACGTTACATAAGAGGTACCTCGGTGACCTTGACCTTCTTGGTCACGGTCAAGGTAAAAAACCGGAAGTTGACTATTGTCTCGAAAACGGTTAGAGATAGAGCGATTTTGAGCTCATTTTCGACCCTTTGGGCCTAAACAACGCTACATAAGAGGTACCTCGGTGACCTTGACCTTCTGGGTCACGGTCAAGGTCAAAAACCGGAAGTTGACTATTATCTCGAAAACGGTTAGAGATAGAGCGATTTTGAGCTCATTTTCGACCCTTTGGGCCTAAACAACGCTACATAAGAGGTACCTCGGTGACCTTGACCTTCTGGGTCACGGTCAAGGTAAAAAACCGGAAGTTGACTATTATCTCGAAAACGGTTAGAGATAGAGCGATTTTGAGCTCATTTTCGACCCTTTGGGCCTAAACAACGTTACATAAGAAGTACCTCGGTGATCTTGACCTTCTGAGTCACGGTCGAGGTCCAAAACCGGAAGTTGACTATTATCTCGAAAACGGTTAGAGATAGAGCGCTTTTGAGTTAATTTTCGACCCTTTGGGCCTAAACAACGTTACATAAGAGGTACCTCGGTGACCTTGACCTTCTGGGTCACGGTCAAGGTCAAAAACCGGAAGTTGACTATTATCTCGATAACGGTTAGAGATAGAGCGATTTTGAGGTCATTTTCGACCCTTTGGGCCTAAACAACGTTACATAAGAGGTACCTCGGTGACCTTGACCTTCTGGGTCACGGTCAAGGTCAAAAACCGGAAGTTGACTATTATCTCCATAACGGTTAGAGATAGAGCGATTTTGAGGTCATTTTCTACCCTTTGGGCCTAAACAACGTCACATAAGAGGTACCTCGGTGACCTTGACCTTCTGGGTCACGGTCAAGGTAAAAAACCGGAAGTTGACTATTATCTCGAAAACGGTTAGAGATAGAGCGATTTTGAGGTCATTTTCGACCCTTTCGGCCTAAACAACGTTACATAATAGGTACCTCGGTGACCTTGACCTTCTGGGTCACGGTCAAGGTCAAAAACCGGAAGTTGACTATTATCTCGAAAACGGTTAGAGATAGAGCGATTTTGAGTTAATTTTCGACCTTTTGGGCCTAAACAACGTTACATAAGAGGTACCTCGGTGACCTTGACCTTCTGGGTCACGGTCAAGGTAAAAAACCGGAAGTTGACTATTATCTCGAAAACGGTTAGAGATAGAGCGATTTTGAGGTCATTTTCGACCCTTTGGGCCTAAACAACGTTACATAAGAGGTACCTCGGTGACCTTGACCTTCTGGGTCACGGTCAAGGTCAAAAACCGGAAGTTGACTATTATCTCGAAAACGGTTAGAGATAGAGCGATTTTGAGTTAATTTTCGACCCTTTGGGCCTAAACAACGTTACATAAGAGGTGCCTCGGTGATCTTGACCTCCTCCATCATGGTCAAGGTCAAAAACTGCAAGTGGACCAGTATCTCAAAAACGGTTAGAAAACTGAATTTGATTTTTTGTGCCCAAATGAGGTTACATTATATTCACTTCGATGGCCTCGTTCACGATAATAATCCGGAAGCTGACAATTATTTTGAAACACTGAAAAATGTGTCTTTGACCAAATATGTTGTGTCTCTGCCCTTGCAAGTGGGTACTATTTCGCTACGTGTAGCGAAATTCGGTCTAGTTTAATACCCATACTTCCAGGGCAGAAAACAAGATACTTTCGATCAAAAACTATATAAGACATTCAAGATACGCAAAAATAAGGGACTGTGGTCAGTAATGACGACGATTTTGTAGTGACAGGTTTTTGCTGAACTGATAACAAAAATAGTGCAGCTGCGCTGAAGGTCTGCTTGGGATGGAGAAAGGGAGGGAAGGAAGGAAAGGAAGAAACAAGAAGACAAAGAAATAAAAGAATGAAAGAGTTTTAAGGGGTTTGAACCCACGACCTCGTGACCATCAGCCAATACGGCCTCCACACATCACAACTGGTGAAGGAGCATCAAGCCGGAGCACACTGTTGTTGTTATTGTTGTTTTTTTGGTCGAGGGGGGGGGCAGCTTGGCCTTTTTTGGCCTTTTTTTTGGCAGCATGACCTTTTTTGGCCAATATTTGGACTAGTTTTGGTACACTTACCAAACAAAGTTCAGCCTGATGAGGAACAACAGGGGAACGTCAGGGGAACAGTCCTGTGCCATGTTCAACGCAGTCAGGTTGAATTTGTAGCAAGAGCATTTTTTGTGTTTTCTTAAGGTTGGCTAATAATTCGGGCAATTTTGGCGGTATCGTAAAAAAATTACAAGCAATTACAAACAATCACAGATTACAGTGTTCGGACGACCGCATAACAAGGTGAAGTAGACCCTCGTTATAACGACATCTAATATGACGACATCACGGCAATAACGACTTATTTTCTCGGTGCCAGCCATGTCGTTATAACGAGGTTATCCTGTATTTTCTCGGTACCAGCCATGTCGTTGCAACAAGGGTTGTGCTGTTTTTTCTCGCGGTCCCAACCATGTCGTTATAACGAGGTTGTACTGTATTTTCTCGCTGTCCCAGCCATGTCGTTATAGCGAGATTGCACTGTATAAATCAAGCTCTTACGGTATCATTGAGGCCGTTGTTAAGGACCTCGGTCGGGTGACCATCCGTCAATAAAATCAGGACGTTCCTGACGTCAGGTCGGTCGCCATTCTCTTCCTGGAATATTACATCACGGATCAGTGTCAACGCTCCATCTGTGTTAGTTCTGCCTGTGAATAAACAGCAATATAGCTTTTTAATTATAATATAATTATAATTACTTGTATCCCCACAAGGATGCCTTTGTCCCTAAAGAATTATTACAAGACCTCAGATTGCTTTAGAAATTTATCCCGTGTGTGGGTGGGGGGTGAATTTCAATCTGCAGTCGGTCATTGATTGTATATTATTGCTGTGCAACTCCCGAAAGTCTAGAAAGTTTACTATGTTGGAAGCTTCAAATAGGCAATTCCAGAGTGGAAATAACCTTACTGAAGATGCATGTTTATCATCATATTGGAATTAGTTCTGCGAAGAAATCAAATACATCGCGCATTGACTCACCTCCGGCCCTGTTGTAGTCCAAAGAAAGCGTGGCGTTCAGAGTGTCCTCTTTGTTGTCATAACTGTCCAGCTGGAAGTGAATGGTTGCCCTGCAGTCAACAAAAATATATCAGTGCACAGGCAAAAATACATCAGTGCATATGTACACAGCAATCCTTCCTGTTGCTTTTTAAGGCCGAGGGCTGGTTTAGATTTGCCTTAGTGTTGCCGAATATTAGAGCCACCCCGCCCCCTCCCCCTCCCCACCGTGCGGGCGTACTGTATGGATGGCCAATTCTAAGTATGAACAGACGGACAGTAATATTAGAGGCACCCCCTGCCCCTCCGTGCGGGCGTACTGTATGGATGGCCAAATCTGAGTATGAACACACGGACAGTAACGGCTCATCCCAAGAGTACGTACAGAATTTCTGGCCGTTCTGACCTCCTCTCTCCAATAAACTAGAGGTGTGTCAGATCGGAGCACGAATGCCCCGCCTGACGGATAGTCACTGACATAATCTTAGTCTGAGGGATGTGATTCTTCTTGAAGAGGCAAAAACAAATTATGTCGATTCCAAAATACTCCAAAAATATTCCAAAATAGAAAAAAAATTTATTCAGCTTTATAGATATACAAAACTTAGTACATAGAACACCTAACTGCAGCAAAATTGCCTAAGTTCAAAACCCAAGTTCGACCGAATAAAGTTCGTCGGACAAACGGACGATATTCTGCACAACTTCAATATATTAGAAACAATAATCTATAAACAAATAAATCATCAAACAAATATGTCGAATGAGGTGCGATCCACAAAACTTAATGCATAAAACACCTAACTACTGTAAAATTGCCTAAGTTCGAACCCCAATTCCGACCGAATAAACGCCTCGTCGGACAAACGGACGACGTCCTGCACAACTTCAATATATTAGAAACAGGAGCACCGGAACGCTGCAAATCTCGTCGCCCTTTGCACGTTTTTACATGAGGAGTAAATCTGTATGGGATTTGAAATGTGTGTGCCTACCCGTTCGGAGACGTTGTGCATACAAGACTTAGTACATATAGCCTTTATAGTCGAAAAGATGCTAAGTTTTGCCCTCAGTTTTGGCTAAATAAATGAAAAATTGGACAAACTGAATACGAGGTGCACAACTACAATACATAAGGAGTAAATCTGTATAGGATTTGAAATGTGTGTGCTTACCCGTTCGGAGGAGTTGTGCATACAAGACGACTACCCAAAAGCGTGACGGAAGGAAGGACGGACGGATGGACGGACAGACAAACCAAATCCTATATCCCCTCCACCAACAAAGTTGGACCAGGGGATAACAATAATATATAAACAAAAAATCAGCAAACAAATATGTATAGTGAGGTGCGATCCACAAAACTTAGTACATAAAACACCTAACTATAGTAAAATTGCCCAAGTTCAAACCCCAATTCCGACCGAATAAACGCCTCGTCGGACAAACGGACGACGTCCTGCACAACTTCAATATATTAGGAACAATATCCTAAAAACAAAAATGTTGCCAGCCAAATAGCTGCGCTGCAGGGCGATCCACAAAACTTTGTACCTTAAACGTAACGTACACACAGACAGACGGATAGACGGACAGACGGATGCACAAGGCAAACACTATATGCCCCGCTGACATTTGTCAGGCGGGGCATAAAACGGGTTGCCATATCTTTTCTGGAAGGCATTGTGTGCATATCCCAAGAGCATAAATAAGAAAATATGCCTGTATTGTGGTAAAAATATTATAAAAACGGCAGTAGACACAACACCACAAAATTGAAAAAAAAATAGCAGAAATCGAGGTCCTATCATAATTACGAACGACATACTCACCAGAAGACCTGAAACGTCCCAAAAATACCGCTCGACAGGACAAAAAATATGGTTCCTACCTCTCGTCAAATTTGACCATGGCCACTCTTGTTAAATCTGGACCAACAGCTGAGGCGTTTACGACATCACCCAAGAAGTTGACCACCAGCTGCCAATTTCCCTTTACCGGATTATCAACCTCGATACTTCCTGATCCATCAACAGCAAACGCAAGATCGATGCGGCATTCTACAGAAGAAAGACAGTCACAACAGTATTTATGCTAATCTTTATCTCCGATTGGTCGAGTCTTAAGCACAGAGAGCATTCACATAAGAGCTGAGAGCACACACATCAGTTCGAGTACTGATATCAGAGTGACAAAAACACACGCCAGAGCTGAGAGCACACACATCAGAGCCGAGAGCACATACATAGAGCTGAGAGCACACACATACAGCTGAGAGCACACACGTCAGAGCTTCAGCACACATCAGAGCTGACAGCCCACACATCAGAGCTTCAGCACACACATCAGGACACACGTCAAGAGCTGAGAGCACATATGTCACAGGTGAGAGCACACATATAGAGCTGAGAGCACATACATAGAGCTGAGAGCACACACATTAGAGTGGAGAAGACAAACATCAGAGCTGACAGAAGAACCATCAGTGTTCCAAGTACACGGAACAGACGGCACACGCCACATCGAAGAAAGCACAAATAAGAGTGACATACATACACATCGTTGCAGACAATACACACATCATAGAAGACATACATCAGAATAGCGTGCGCAAACATCAAAGACAGGAGACACGAGGGCGGAGATGACATATATTTCAGCGGAGAGCACTAACAACAGAGCAGTGTACACATAATCAGATCGGAGAGAGCAGAAAGAAGAGGGATATGAGCACACATCAGGACTAGTGCGAATACAAACCCATTATACCGTGGGTATTACAAGAATGTCCGTGGAAAGTGTGCCGAGCGGTAAATTCGAAGAAACTACAAAAGGAGAAAGCCACCAGATTTCACACACACACGCACACACACATACACACATACATATATGTATACAAGAAATAGGAAAGAGCAGGCCAATGAAGCACGACTGGGCTAGAAAGGCAATCAAAGATTGTGTACCTTCGTCTTGGGCTCGAATGCAGCTAAGCATGAACAACACCATCAAGGCTCGCAGCATCGTGCCAGTGACTGCAATGAGAATGTAACGATAATCACTTGTATTATAGAATTATTAATTTTCTTTATCGCAGTTACTTATTACAGCTGTAATTACATGCACAGGTAGTGTTAAGGTGTGATGACTATAGGCACGACACTAGAGACCTTTTGCAAGAGGTTAACTTTTTCAAATTTTACGTCTGCGAAGATTTCAGAAATGAGAAGTAAAATCTTTTAGCAAACAGTATTTTGCAAGAAGTAATTTTTTTTTCAACAAAACGAATAATTGTGCCCCATGTTTTAAAAAAGAATTGTAAAAATAAGATTATTTTATGTTCATATTTCAAATTTGAGAGGACTTGAATCAGTTACTCAAACCCTAAATATGAATCGAAGCTGTATTATGATAAGTCAAAACGAAGTAGAATCTGTAGACGTCTATAGATATAAATTCGTGAGAGATTTTCTTTCGTACTTTACAACTAAATGTTCTGATTTAAATGTGAATATATACGTATCGTTTAAATATATACAAGCTATTCATGAACATGATCAGTTGCTCCAATGTGTTAAATAATCAATTGTAAAAACATGTTATTTGAGAACCAATGTTTACTTCTGAATCGTGTTTGCGAAATTAAAACTTTTCAAAAGATGTTTTATTTTGCACATGACACGCACAAAAAGTAAAATGGAACGTTAAATGGTAAGTTTTTACTTCTTGCAAAAGGTCTCCACTCATCCTTACCTCACCACTATGGAAGGGCGGGGGATGGGGATGCGGGGGAGGTGTTATTGATACTCTCTTTTGAATAACAAAATAAACATTTAAAGGCATGAACTCTAGAAATAGTTGCATGACGAAACGTATCTGCAATATCATCAATGGGCTGCTGATGAAAGTGTTCTTCCCCAACCCTCACCCTTCCTCAACCCCCATCCTTTCCAACCCCCACCCTTCTAAACCCCTATCCGAC
Source organism: Protula sp. h YS-2021 (assembly GCA_949752745.1). Lineage (NCBI taxonomy): Eukaryota > Metazoa > Annelida > Polychaeta > Sabellida > Serpulidae > Protula > Protula sp. h YS-2021. The sequence continues at coordinate 20,225,649 of OX457031.1, read as the reverse complement.
ACGATTTGCGCACACGTCTTTTATCGATGCTTTGACCAGCATTCCTTAACAACGCCTTACAAATGTGTTCAAAATTTTCAGCCATTGGGATCTCCCGCACCAAAATCTGGTCTAAACATATATACTACAAATATACCGCAAAAATATACCACTGGTGAATCGGAAAGGAATAAAATGACCGGTAAGGAACCGCAACAATATCTCAGCTTTGTGCAGCACTTCTGTAGTTTGTTTTAAAGACGACCGCAAAAAACCGAGTCGCCAGTACATTTTTACACGTTAGATGCGAAAGGAGAGCATACTGATGGTGAACTTAAAAAAAAGCTGGTACCGGATATATACAAGGAACGGAGGGCATTTTGGGAAATCTACAAAGAAAAAACCGCAGTTGTATCGAACTTCAGTTAAATCTTTTCATGTCAACTGCGGTCTTACCACAGTTAATTGTTATTAACGCATGTCAGAGCACTTGTCTACCGATAGTGACTGCAGTGTTTTTAATTAATTTCATGACGTAAGGATTTAGGTCGCTGATGACGATTAGAAATAAATTTGGCGCTGGACAATGCTTTATTCAAACAAGTTGAGACAGAAGCAAACATTTTAAATACAATCAATCTAGTTATTTGAAGTTATTGATGGTTTTCCTCGAATATTTTTCAAAAGCAGGTGAGAAAAAACTCCTGGAATTCTTATATTTTACATGAGGATGTCTTTTTGGTGCGCATCCGACATCTCTACAACGTCAGTTTTCGACGCCTATCCAAAGTCGATTTTCCGAGGTCTGTTCAACGTTGCACTGAACGTCAGAGAAAGTTACGGCCAATCACAAACAAAGTACTGGGAAGAACTGCCTCGCTAATGCTGCAAATAAACTGAGTTCAACGTTCAACCCCGTTCGTAAAATGTCTTCAGAAGACAAATCTCAAGCTCTGGAAGCCTTTCGAGTAATAGACCGCCGAAACACAGTTGCACCTCAACCCTCCCCGCTTAAGATCTCAGGTGAAAATCTTTTTTGTTGTACAGTCTATAAGAGCTACAAAAACGATTTTAAATAATTTTTGTTTATCGTTTCTTGCCATTAAAATAAGAACAATTTGTGTAAAAACAATCGGATTGATTAATAAATTTTCAAATATTTTCAGATACAGTCCAGGAAAGCAACCCCGAGACAGTGTCTGAATCGAAATGCAAAAAGGCGTCCGACAAATGCAAAGGTAGCAATCCACCAAACTCAACAGTTTATCTTTAAGACTAGACTGATCTAAAAGATGATTGCTGTATTGTTTTGCTAGCACTATCGATTTTGATTTAAGTCTTCCAGATCTGTAATTTAAAAAAGTTTTATCGTTTAATAGAGTAGTTGCACTTTGTAAATACTAATGAAACTTCTAATGCCATTGTACGATAATTAGTGTTTGTTGCAGCGAGAGCAGAAGGTGTCTAAAAAGAAAAAGAAATCCTGCACTTCGACTAGAGCTGAGCAGCCGGAAGGAGACATACAGAAGCTGTAAACAACAACCTGAAAGGTTAATATATAGCAATGTTATCAATAGTGGGCTTGATTGGTTATGAATTGTAGACATGAAAATTTACACGCCTTAATATTTAAGAGAAGTTGTTACCTTCCAATAAATTGGTAATGATGGTACATATAACACAATAACTATATGCAAGATTAAATCGTTCAGAAACTATGACTGTGTTACAGAAGCTAGTGACAAGGTTAGGGACGAGAAGGCTATTGAAGAGATCCTCCCTCAGTCACCAGGTACATTCAAAAATTATGATTTTAATTATATCTTTCATTATTTGTTTATTAGAGTTTATATGTTTTGAAAAGTAAAAAAGCTTGAACAATTTCTGTGTACAATTTTTGCGGTTTCGGACCAAACATTTTTTAAAAGTATAATTGTGTGAACATTACTACGCATGCTTTATTTGAATGAGTTTATTTTCTCACCTCTATGCAGGTGATGAGTTTCTAGAATCGCTTGGATGCAGCGATGACAAATATGTCTTTAAATCTATCCCCGAAAAAAACAAAGAATGTGCAGGTAAAATAGTCAGGTTTTCTTTGTGAGATTTCTCATTATTTTTGTTGCTTTTTTGCAACGCTATTAAACTTCAGTTGGCAATGAAATCGATATGTAGAGTAAACAAATATGTGGAAAAGGTGGAAACTGTAAATTATTTATCTATCCAAAAACTATAGCACACAGACTATGCATGCACTGTAAAGTACTAAAAGTATTTTGATATATGTTTCGGATCTAGTGGCACCACCATATAAAGTGAGAAAAGACGATGCAATTCTAGTTAGCAAAGCGCTTCGGATGCGTATAAAAGGGTTCCATGGGTTGCTATAGTAACAAAAGCAACATCGGCTAACAAAATTGCGATGGATTGGGTCGATAAAACAGAAGCTGGCCATTGCCAGCGTAAACTGAAAGGGTCCGGCAGGGTGAAGATCAGCGATGTTCTCGCGAAGTTTAGCTGGGACGGTACCGGAGTTCTACTGCATGAAGAAGAACTGCTCAAGCTAGTAAATATTTAAAATCCAAAGGCAGAAAAGAGTAAGCTCATAAAAAATAAATGATGGGATTGCAAGGGAAGATCAAAGTCGAAGAGCCAATTTTGCGTATCTTTGAATATATTTTTAAAAAAAACATTGACAAGAAAGTGTACAAGATTAAACAATACGATTTTTTAAATTCTGAACAAGAAATGAGGCAAATGAATTAGAAATATTCATGTCGGTATTTTTGCAGGTGCACATGAGAACGGTGGTATGCGAGAAGAACTTCCCACGACAGACAACAAGTGAAGATTCCAGAAAAAAACCAGGGACACGTTTGATATAAAAGATTCCTTATTTGTCATCAGTGTGTCACTTGATATGAAGAAATAAGTGTCAAGTTTATACATGCTTGATTCTGAGATTTGTCAGAAAAAAAGAATTCAAAGTGAAACAAAATCCAGTTTTATAAATTACCATGAGGTGGATGTGCATTAATAGCTGGTTTATCGATTCCTAATAAGATTGAATTGGCATTCTTATAAATTGTAAAAGCTGACGAAGCCAAACCTAATTAGAATAAATTAAGCATTTGTTTTTAATTTATCGTTTTATGTAAAATTTGTATCTAATTGTTATTGAGATTTTTGAGAAGAAAAGAAATAAAGGTAAATAAGTGCTGTTTGTAAATTGTTATGATGTCTTCATTTATTTCAATCGATTTCGATATCGATCGTATTTATCGATTTCAAATATTGGTTTGTATTGCAATGTTAATTCTTATCAATAGCAAAAGATGCGGAAGGACATCGTTCGGTAAAAACACAAGGCGCTGTTTTTTTTAAGACTGCGGTTTACAAGAAATAAAGGACAGCATTGGTGAACTTTTAATTCTTTATATTAGCAACCGTCAGGAAATAGACCAAATAGGAAAATGGACACAGTAGAGTGGACCGTATTTAAAGCGCAAATGTGTTCGCATGTTAGGTTGGACTTAAAAGTACATATGTCACTTTGTCCTCAGCCCGATTGGAGTATTGCTACTTGAAATCCATTGGATTGAAAGATGTTTTAATAACAACTAGCTTTGGTCGCCAGGCCGTAGGCCAAAATACATTGGGAAATGTTGTGAGAAATCTGCAGTAAAATGAATCTCGGAGTTTACGAACCAATAACAGTCTGACTGTATGCTCAAGGCGTCGTATAAACAAATGATCAAACAAATAACAGACTCAGTCTTTCCATACGTCCGGACAAACTCACTGGTCCCGTAAAACAACAAGTGGCATGATCCAGAGGAGGCCGCCTCAAACGCGTAACTAGACCAGCTGTCGGTGAATCTGACGACATATAGCTTGAAGCAACAAAGAGTGCTGAATAACTGTAAATATTAATGTCAAGAAGTAGGCAACTATTTACGTAAGTGTTGACGGAGTTATAGTGTCAGTGAAGCGTAAAATTGCTTGTCAGTACAAAAAATGAAGTTATGTAATCTAACTAAAAGATTTGCGTTATTAAAGATATAATTACTTTGACTCCGCAGGGTTTTCAGTTTTTGCGCATAAAGGAGTTTCGGTTTAGTGAACACTCAAAACAGACCAGCGGTAAAGAATTCTTACTTTTGGATGTCTCTCTCTCTCTCTTTCTCTCTCTCTCTCTCTCTCTCTCTCTCTTTTTGACTGCCAACTGACGCCATCACAAGGGGTTTCATGGCTAGTAATCTTGATGCAAAGGCAATGCATGACGTCACGATGACGGTTTAAAGACCTTTAGTTTAAAACTTCAGAGTAAAAAAAAAGGTTATTGGACGAAGCCCAGAGAAAACAAGTTCGAGATCCAGATGATGATAATATGGCGGACTTTGTATAACTTAGCCGAAACCAACAAAATGCTGTTGAAATTTCGGGATTTGCACTGTCGGGATCCCGATCAGGATCGTACCATATCTGTGAAAATGCTCGAGATAACATTGAAATTCTGCTCTACAAACCGCCATTCCGAGAGAATACATTAATTTTTCATTGTTGAATGCTGTACTTTTTCTCCGGGAAATTTCCAAAATGGTTGATAATCTTGTTCAGAATGCTTGAACAGTACCTAGGATCTCTAAATTAATGCATAACGGATTTTCCGAAATGTTTGATGGAAACTTGACATAGGATTTCAGACAAGCTGTAAGATGATGTTAAGTATGAATTACTATCACACGTTACACTTGAATGTTCAAAAATCAGGGAAACGGAAAATCTAGTTATAACGGGTAATTTTGAAATAACATATTCTGGTGACAAAATTTTATGACAGATAGAGCTTAATCAAATACATTATGAAAATAGAAATAAAAACTGTGATCCTTGGTAAACGACTCCCGAACAAAAAATTGTTGCATAACATAAATTTCCCGAAATTTAAAGCTTCAAAAGTGGAACAGTTACATTTGCACGCTTGCATTTTGTGAAATAAAAAAAGGGATTCTGAGTTTGTGGGCACCTAATGCGGACATACGATCGAACAGATTAAAACGCTGTTCAGAGTCCTTAAGATGTTGCTTTTGCAAATTGAAAACTGATTTAATTAGGGTTTTGTGGCTGACAATCGCCGAGATAAGAATACATGAATTCACAGCTATGGTTTTAAAAATACGATAAAAATACTTAGTGAATTTGGATCGATTTACTTCCTGCAAACTGATCTAAACAGAGATCCTGTTTCTATTCAGGTTTTAGGTAACTGGTCAGATTATCTCATGTTTGGAATTAAAAAAGGATCTGGTTCAATTTACTTCTTGCAAAACACTTTTTACCAAAAGATTTCACTTCTCATTTCACAAGTCTCCTCACAAGTCTCATACAAGACTGTATGAAATGAGGTTTAAGCTATTATACGAAATATTTTACTGCTTTACTCAACCTTTTACTATTTTGTGTCGTATTTCTTTTGTTAATTTTGAGGGAAAAAGTTGTTTATTAAGTTTGTTTATTACATTTTCCCTGCTAAAATATTATCAGCAACCCCATCTTACGGATTTAAGATCTTAGGTTACATGACTGAAGTATAACAAAACTCGATATTTGTCTATGGGTGTTATGCTCTTAAATTTCTGTAAAACAAAATCTAACAACCCGAAATTCTTTATTGGAATTATATTAATTATTCGAAAAGTATACCAACAAAGGCAGACGCAGTTAATTAGGACTTCAACCTAATCCAAGAAGAAGTGATCTTCTGTTTAAATTTTACATTTTATTTAAACCATTATTGCCCAATCAGGGTGCAATCTGGATCCCCCAAGGTTTTTCGTAATGGTGCGAAGACCATAATCCTGGGTCTTATACATTATTCTAAGTCGAATTACAATTTAAAATTAGCAAAGAGAGCATTATGTGAAATTATGTTCAAAATCTGAAATCTGCCATTTTACTTCTACCATTACGATACGCGCTTCTAAAGCTGAATGCACTTTTTCAGTTATTTCTCTTGTAGATTTTACACCTTGAGAAGTGTGCCTTTTATGTTCACTGGTTACTAAACCTCCACTGTTAGACTAGTTAAATTGGGCGTAAAAATATAGACCATGAAGAAAACGTGCATTTATAAATTTCCTCCACCCAATTTAGTGGTATCATTGTGAGAAGTAGCTTCAAATTTCAAAACACTCAATAAATGTATTCAATGGCGCACAAGGATATGAAGAAAAACCACTGCAACTTGTTTAAAAACATTACAACAAGAGTCGTCATAAATTGTTAAATGAATGTCTTTGAAATCAGGGAATACATCGGGGTGTACTCTTATATGCACTTACTTCTTATTTACATAACAATTTTCGCATACCCCTCCGCCCTCATCTTTCGTCCCCCACCCTTCCCCCTCCCCAATTTGCACTTAAACATAGCACTCAAATAAAAGTCGTACTGGTATGACGAGACCTCAATGGAACTGAAGGAGGAGTACAGCTTAAAAGCTCGTATTCCGTTTTGTTCAATGCAATGTGACTAAATCTGTACTTTTTGTTGGTCCAAATAAAAAATTTGTGCAAAAGATGCGGAACAACAAAATGTCTTTAAACAATTCTATGTGGGTGCGATAGCAACAAGAGAAGAACATCAGACAACACAATCGTGAGAAGCGGAAGCATGGATGGACGGACGGACGGACGAAGTGACACCAGACAACACAGTGGTGAGAAGCGGAAGCATGGATGGACGGACGGACGGACGGACGAAGTGACATCAGACAACACAATCGTGAGAAGCGGAAGCATGGATGGACGGACGGACGGACGAAGTGACACCAGACAACACAGTGGTGAGAAGCGGAAGCATGGATGGACGGACGGACGGACGGACGAAGTGACACCAGACAACACAATCGTGAGAAGCGGAAGCATGGATGGATAGACGGACGGACGGACGAACTGAATCAGACAACACAATCGTGAGAAGCGGAAACATGGACGGACGGACGGCAGGACGGACGAACGGACGAAGTGACCTCAGACAACACAATCGTGAGAAGCGGAAGCATGGACGGACGGACGGACGGACGGACGGAAGGACGGGCGGACGGATGGACGAAGTGACATCAGACAACACAATCGTGAGAAGCGGAAACATGGGCGGACGGATGGACGGGCGGACGGACGGATGGACGAAGTGACATCAGACAACACAATCGTGAGAAGCGGAAACATGGACGGACGGACGGACGGACGAAGTGACACCAGACAACACAGTGGTGAGAAGCGGAAGCATGGATGGACGGACGGACGGACGGACGAAGTGACATCAGACAACACAATCGTGAGAAGCGGAAACACGGACGGACGGACGGACGGACGGACGAACTGACATCAGACAACTCAATCGTGAGAAGCGAAAGCATGGATGGACGGACGGACGGACGAACTGACATCAAGCAACTCAATCGTGAGAAGCGAAAGCATGGATGGACGGACGGACGGACGGACGAACTGACAGAGTGAAGAGCAGAGTCGTTGCTATTGCTGGAACACACACACAAAAAAAAAAAAAAAAATAGCCTTGAACTACTGGCGTAATTTTACTTCGTCTCGAAAGTTGTATGCCCTTCAGCAAGTGAATTTGTCCACCGATTCTAAATTAATGGAGCAGCGTTATTAGAACGTAATAGTCATTGCTATTCTTAAAACATTCTATGGTGCGAAACTTAACCTTTGTTTTTTCCCCAAGGGGGTTGGGGAATTGATTCTATCTGTTGATCTACACAACCTCAGAGTGAAAAATACAATGTTTTGTCGATATCCTGTTAGGGTGCAATTCACTTGCCGATCGTTGAAGCTACGATGTAGATCAAATGGCAGTGACGAAATAAGCTCAAGAAAAGTTCGGGGGCAGAACGGGTACTGTGGCAAGTACTTAAGATGGCAAAGCTCGCTGAAAATCCTTAAGCTCTCCAGTTTAATTTCTCACTCTTATGTAAGTTTTATGTTTTGATATCCAACTCAAAAAGGAAGAAAAAGTTCGTCGAAGTAGTTTTCAGTGAGTCAGTCATTGTGATTTCATAAATACAGGTATATTGTGTTAACATAACAATGTATAGAAGCAATTCGCAAACTTAAACCTCCTCGATGTGTGGCGGAGAAAATTTACTTTAAAACCAAGGCCTAATTTTTGTGTTTACTTTAAGCTTTAAGTGAAATGTTTGAGTTGAAGACATACAAGTAGAATAGTGAACCTGGTTCCCTGTCAGTTTGGTCAGTTTTAAAGAAAAGGGAAAATAACAGCATGTCACATGGCTCTAATATATGGTTTTTCTTTGATGAAGAACGAAATGACAAGATATAACGCGTACAAAATACCGAAGGCCAAATCTGTAAGGATATTTTTTTAAATTTGTCAATTTTTAATTCGCCAAAATTCGCAGAGTGACAGGGGACTAATTGGTAAGCAATATGCTACGACAAAATACGCAAAAAACCTCACTGGAGCTCTAGCTATAGACAAAGGCATGATAGTTACGGCAAACAAGCACATCCGTGTGGCTGCACCCCCCTACTAAAAATCTGATTCATAGGTCTTCCAGGTATGCATTCAAGCAAAAGAATGCCGCGAACATTTGGGCTGGGTTTGAGTTTATTGCTTCTTAAAAGCTCTATAAGACGGATGTTCGTGGACATTGTGCTCAGCCGTAAAAGCGATACCATTACAAAGGTGAAAGGAGAAACCGCCTAATTTTGACAAAATTTAGATATGGTAGAAGGCCTCACGGGCAGCATTGCTATGAAAAGCAATCGGACAGGATTTGTGGGATGAACAGCATTTTTGTGTTTCTCTTACAGCTATCCGTTTATTTGGCTAGTTTTCGCCGAACCTATAGCAAAAATATTACAAGTTCACTGCTGACATCAGGGACGGGGGAAGAAAAGAAAAAAGAAAAGAATATAATGTAGTATGGATCTTTATATGCTTCTGCGAGAAGCAGTATTATAAATATGGCCTGTAAATCCTATGAAAAGAGACAATGAAAAGTACGCCCAGAGCGGAACTTGGAACTCCCAACCTCTTGCTTCGCACTGCTTCTTGGGAGTCGGAACTACAAATATTGCCTGGAACACCCCGAAAAAGAGAGACAGTGAAAAATTTCGCCTTAAGCGGGGCCTGAAGTCACAAAACCCCGTGATTATTATTCTAACGCCTAACCATTTGAGCTTTTCTGTCTCCGTACCCAAAGACTGGAGAAAAAGCACCAAGTAGAAGAACAGTGTGATTTTCTGCAATTTGACCGTTTTCGGCCAAATTGTCAAACAAATTACAAGCCTGATGCAGGAATTTGAGGGATACATTCCTGTAAAATTTCAACATAATGGGATGGGATTTGTATGAAGAGTAGCATATTTTGTTTTCTTAAATTTGGCCAATATCTTCGACAATATTGGCCAAATCGCTAAAAGGACACTATGCGTGGAGGAGTACCCAGTGAATATTCCTGCCAAATTCCAAAACAATCGGACCTGAAATGTAGGACGAGTAGTATTTTAAAAAATTGTACACACACGCGAACAGATATATAACGGAAGACGGATGCCCCACCAGTGATGAGTTTAGCCCACCGACGATAGCCGGCTGGACCAGAGAAGGTCGTAGGAAAACGAACGATTAAACCTGCAACAGATTTATAGGGCGAGGAAATATTTATGTGGAGTGTTCACATTGCTTGTTGCAAGAGATACCACCACATACCGTCATTTCAAGAAGCCATCCAACTTTAAATATTTCTGTAGCCATCCAACTGTAAATATTTCTGTTTTGATAAAAGATATAGTTCTACATTATTATCTAGCATATATTTTATGCATACAGTAAAACCTGCCTACACCGGACTGACGGATTTTGCCCGGTATATAGAGGTGTCCGGTATTTCAGGGGTCATGTAAACCAAGGTGAAAAAACGGGACTGAGAATTCTTGTCCGGTATTGGCAGTTATCCGGTATTTCAGGGTTTGTCCACAATGAGGTTTTATTGTATTCTGATGGAGTTTAACTGTGCTTTGAAAAAAAAATAACAAATGTATTGTTTACATCGTGCATCCAGCCCGCCACAAACCTAAATTTACTTGATGCAACAAATAGCGGCGTCGAAACACAGAAGACTACGCTCGGACCGGAATAAATGCCCATGTGGCAAAATCTCAAAGTAGATGTAAGAGTTCTACCCCGCCCTGAAAAGCTACCGGCGCCCATGGGATTAGTGGACATGCCAAATTAGCTGGATTATTTTTACAGCCTTGAGAGTTGTATAAACAGTCTGGCCTGTTTGGTACGGTCTTAAGAAGTGCCAACTGCCTTAGGGGGCATCCGTAAAGTATGTAGATTTTGTCACCCCGTTAAGTCATCTAAAAACTGTAACACTGGCGCATCCAGTCTTCATTTGCACGCCATTCCCTCACGCGCATGCGTGGATGGCCCCCATAAACTTATCTAGTGAAACTAAAATGTGTGTTTGGGGGGGGAGTGTGTGTGTGGGGGGGGGGGGGGGGGGTGAAGGATGCTCTAGACAAGACGTGTGGAAGCCGGGAATATGTGTGTTGTTGTGCAACGGAAAGGAGAACGAATTGTTACAGCAGATTCAAACTGGTGAACATTTTCTGTGGCTGACAACATGATTCTTTTGTTAAATATCGCAAAACAAGGAATATTGAAAAGATTTGCCAAATTCTCAACTGACTTATTAAATGGACTTCTGATGTTTCACTTTGTTGTCACCAGTTTGAAAATACTCTAACCAATCTCCTGACTTTAATTAAGGTTTAGACTGTCTGTATACCTATCTACTAGGCTATGCTTAGTTCATAGCAAACACGTGTAGCGTGTAGTTCGATCCAGGAGGCACCTCTGTTAAGAGGTAGATACAGTTAAATCCTGCATGCGCTCATCAAGGGTTCGGTAGTAAAAATCCCTTGCAACCGGGAGTCGATTGTAAATTTTGGACAGTAACTGTGTACTATCAACGCTACTGGGCATGCTGATGACAGCAGCACCGTTCAAATGCAATTTTCTGAGAAGAATATCAACAAATGAGACAAAAACTTCGAAAAGGTGCATTTATTGGTTAAGGGCTGTATGCTTCTCAAAACATAAGGCAGTTGAATAAAAATAGACCCAGAATCTATTAGAAAACAACACAGGATTGTCTAGAAATCAAATACCAGAGCCATATGCAGCTTAATAGATTTTGATTACTGGGCCCCTAATGAGCACATGCAGGCCTCTCCTGTCGAGCCGGGGTTCACTCCAAACTCTCCAGTTTGATTTTTATGACATCAGCTGACAGAGTTTTATTAGTGAATTTGTGATACTATAGTGATTCTTGATGACAAGAATCGATTTCATGCAATGATGGTGTCAGTTAAAAAAACATACATCAAACATGAGATCATTAACTGAATTTTTATGTCAAATCGTCTGATGTGAGCAACTGAATAACAGACCACCCCATCCCCCCACGTCCTACCCCCACCCCACCCCAGTGACTTACTGCACGGCTGAGACTTAAATCGTTTTAATACAAGTAAAGATAAAATCAAGAATTACATTGAGATTACAGAGGTATTTTTCATTTAATGATGTCAGAAAAAAAGAACTTACTTGTATTTATTTGCATTGAAAAAAATTATGTGCTGGAAATTCTGGCTATCCAAAATGCAAGCGAAAGATCAAATAGCGTGGCGACCTTTCCACGAAGAGAGAAGTTTAGACACCTGGTGACGAGTGTGTACTAGTAGTGTGTAATAACTACAAACTATTATAAACAGGGGTGGAACCCAACTTGGTTCAAGTGAGTGGGCGATGCCATTGAACTGGAATGTCTAAAGTTTGTTGGGAATGAGGTTAGTTTTCATAGCAATAGTCCCCTCGCAATGTTGTTGTTTAATTTTGCTTATTTATTTTAAGAAGCATAAATGTATCCGTCAGATATATACGTGCTCAAACACCACATAATTGAATACATCGAACTGGGCAAAAGCACCAACATTTATGTTAACATTCAAAATTTTATAAAAATTTGAAGCGAAAAATAAACCACTGCATCAGGTTTTCGTCCGAAGTAATTTGTTTTCAGAAAATTGCAAATTGCAAAAAAAAAATTGTTAAAAAAATGTTATTTTACGTACCTGAATAGGGCTAGCGATTATCTTCCAAATTTTTTTAGATATAATCGCACCTAAAAATTCTAAGTCAACTATAATTATGCGAGTGCAGTAGTATATAATTGTGTCTGATAGACAGGTTATTAGTAAAAAAAAACAAAAAAACAAAAAAACCATTGGCACATACCATTGGCGAAAATGTCAATGGGTAAATTGATAACTTGAACGGAGTAACTTCAAAAATGAATTACATTCACAAAATTCATGAAATGATAGCCTAGTACTTGTTAAGTAAAGGTATTTAAAAGTTTTATCAAGTGTACTTTTGAACGGAGTAAGCTTTTTTTACGGAACGTGGATATACGTGTGAAGTTGTAAGGAACTTTTTACGTGTTCCCTGCATAGGGGTGGGAGGAAAGCTTACAGGGGGGGGGGGGGTAAGATAGCCTGTTACCCCGGGCATTGCTTTTATTGTTTGGCTTGCAACGTATGGATTTCAATCCCAAAATTGCATTTATTTTTGAAGAAAAAAAACCGGTGTGACAAAATTTTATGTTTCCAAGGACAGGATCAGGACAGAATATATTATAGATCTTGATTTGACAAGATAATTCCAAACTTTTCAATCGCAATAATAAGAAACATATAATAAGAGTTTCAAGACTATTTTCTCCTTCAACTGTCATAGGTTTCAATTTTTAGAATAGGTAAAGCGTAATATATATATATTTTCCGTTGGGGCTCAATGGCAAAAAGCGAAGCCACATACTTTGTTTTCTGTATTATTTGGTTCATTTTGTACCTGGGTGGTGGGGTGGGGGTACTTTTATGGACGGACGCGGAGTGCTAATTTTGTTCAAAAGGGAGGTGATTTTCATTGAGTGTTCCGCGTTTTCCACAAAGGGGGTTCTTTTGAAACTGCATCCCGCGTTTGGTTAAAAAGGAGTATTTTGTACTGTTTGTATCGTTACTTATGCGATATGCAGATAAAGGAGAGAAAGAAAATATTGCATGTACTGTCATATTTCATATGTGGCCTTACGGACCAAAAGAACTGTTTTCTTTTCTTTCCAGTCGAGATAGAGAGTAGATGCTTCCCTCTCACTTCGCTCCTTTTCCTCCTCCGTTATGTTCGGCCCTGAAACGGTACTATTTTAAACTGTTCTCCATGAATGTCAAATATTAGTTGATTGTGCCAACGGCGCGACGGAAGCACATCGTAAAAAGAGCTTCACCGAAATAATATTCCTGTTAGAGTTACGTTCACTGATATGATATTAGTAGAAACAAAGAGGGAATCAAAGTGCCTGTAGGAAATAAGCAATGACGCTTGCAACAACCAAGATCGGCCTGGGGATGTCGTTTTCAAATTTATTAAGAATTTTTGGTATCTTTGGTGTATTAAAGTTGTTTCTAAACAATAAAAATATCTAAGTAATTTAAAGAGATTTCTCAGTAATATAGATATATACAATTCAATTAGAAATATCTTCGATTAAAATATCTCTTAATCATGTTTATTATTGATAAACATTTCGAGTTCTAGATATGTGTGAATATATCTAGACTTGCCTTATCCTTTTATAGATATAATCAATGTTACATATCTGTAAATTTATTAAAGATTTAAATATGGACACATTTAGAAAAAATCTCCAAATGAACTTAAGATATCGAAAATCCATTTGATATATCTGCAATAAATTTAGAGATATCAAAAGTCTTGCATTAAATGTGGAAACGGCATTCCAAACTGCCCTGGCACTTGAAGGTGGAAACCAAAAATAAACTGCGCTCACACAGAAAAGATTTTTGCAGAAACAAGGGCACCACCTTAAATTAAAAAGAACCTGTTACTGAAAATTATTATTTAGAGCAGTTAAATGCATGGGCCAACGATTATATTAGTTGATTTCATTTCAAAGGGGGTTCTAGGGTTATGTTCCTAAATCGTTCTATTTTTATTCAGTAAAAAGAATTCTGAAAACCTACATGCTGAAGGCATGTGATCGCTGAGTCAAATGGCCGAAAAGTGGTTCGAATATATACAGTTAAAGCACCTGATGAAAACGAAATGCATGTCTTCCGACAGAATTAAAATATACCAAATATTACCTTTAAGTATTTTTATTTTTCTGTTAAATTAATTTGACAGAAGTCGGGTAATTTACCATCCCTGTCCCCTTTAAATGTGCTTAACTTGATATTCATTTATTTATGCTCTTCTTCGTAACTGAACACAGTTTTAGTTGCTAAACCGTTTTAAGCTGCGATATGAGTATACAAAATAATGCCTCAATTACATGTCCACCCATGCGGGATAAGACACCCGTACGGACCCAGATTTCGGAGAAAATCGGCAAAATCTCACCGCGGCTTCCGTGGCATTTGTGCTTCGCTGTAGGGTGAATCGGGGGGGGGGGGGGGGGGCTTTTAGCGTTGAGTTCCTGATGCGCTACATAAATTATGCTAAGATCAGCACGCCACACACATCCGACCGAGCACTTGTCAGATATTTTACCAGTCTATTGCAATTACAAATAATGTAATTGCATTTTCTGCATCTGTTCCCATCCGAGGCAAGTGATCCACGTTGATGTTTTCACTGAGCAGTTATTAGACATTTTCCCACCAAATTACAAAAAAATGTCAGTTGGGCTTATCTTTTTCTGTAGTCACTATTAGAAGTTATTCTTCAAATTAAAATTACTGTTCTGGATAAAAGTCTGGCCTCAACCGGACACCGTGACTGTTCAATATATGTAGTGTGCACCTGTTAACCAAAAACTCCAGCGTTTTAAAACGTGGTCTAAATGCCGCAGTTGACAATGTGGTCACGATGTCGGTGTTGACAATGTGGTCATGGTGTCGGTGTTGACAATGTGGTCATGATATCAGTGTTGACACTGTTCCCATGATGTCGCCGTTGACACTGTTCCCATGATGTCGCCGTTGACACTGTTCCCATGATGTCGCCGTTGACACTGTTCCCATGATGTCGCCGTTGACACTGTTCCCATGATGTCGTTGTTGACACTGTTCCCATGATGTCGTTGTTCACAATGTTCCCATGATGTCGTTGTTGACAATATGGCCATGATGTTCCATCTATTGCTGTCCCATGTGTCACTTGCCGAGATGTTCTTTCACAAAATTGTCAGCAAAGGCATGTTCTTACTCTGGCAGTCTTGAACTCTAAAAATGTTTCTTCCAAGACCCGCTTAATAGTTTTAAAAAGACTACTCGAAGGGAAAATTTCATGCAAATATTTCATTTTTTTTTGCCAAAGTGTTTAGCATTTGGCTTTTAAAAAAATAAGTTCTCGTTTTTATAACATCATCTATGCATTTGATTCATGGACTTAACTGTATGAATGAATAACAGTGTGAGCTTGATTTGATTTAGTAGTTGTTTTAAAGAAGGCGGAGTAATTTTCGATAAGACCCCACCCCTCCCTTTGTTGAGTATAGAAACTCACTCAGCTAAACAACTGATCCTATTCGGCTCAGTTGTTCCATAAATACAAAACTCAGCAATGCTCATCTTTTGAGTACTCGAAGCACTAAAGTAGTGAAAGGAACAAAGGATATTGCAGGTATTGCATACGAGTACTTTCGATGAGATCCGGTCTTGTTGTACATGAGGGAGGGGGGGGGGGCACTCATGTACCAAGTGGTTACCATGCGTGTCCATGACTTTTTAAAACGACCCCTAAACGCGAAGTGCTAAGCTTAATATAATACCCCCTTTTTAACCAGCTGTGGAATGCAGTTTTATAAGACACCCATCTTACCTTTTTGTGGGAAATACGACACACTAAATGAAAACTTTCCCCGTTTTTTTAAATGTAATTGTCACTCCGCGCGAGCCTCGTCTGGCTTCAAAATGATCTTCCTCCGTGTTTTTGGACATGCATGGTAACATATATGATTTCAAGTGTGCCCCCCCCCCCCGACCCCACCCCACCCAAGCTTGAGGTATTTTACTGTTGTTATGTACTTGTGTGTTATTCATGCTCAAAGAGGTCTTTATTCCGACAGGTATTCCAAGGACAAAAGTTCCAGCCCTGTGTCATGAGGTTATCCAAGAAAAAATGACATTAAATCAAGCGCGAACACAAATGCGAAGAGTCAATTCAATGCGTGGAAGAATGCCACATCTACAATGTCCTTGGACATTTCAGGGCTTTACCTGTCTTATATTTGCTTCTCTACTGAAGCGCAGCGAAGTAAAGGGTGAGCTTAATAATTAGTGTTTATTATGGTCTTTCAGGACTGGAATGAACGAGAAAAGGATTTGGTGATTGTATTTACAATTGTCGAAGACCCACCTCGGTAACAATAAAGGGCAAACAGCTGTATTGTATTCAATTTGAGGAATTCTTCAAGCATTTTTTTTTTATCAATTCTGCCCTTTAAAGTTTCTTTCTAATTAATTTTAATACCGACGAATGACTTCCAATAATGGTGTAGTGAGTTCGGGCAGCGGTGACGACGCTTCCCACAACGACCTAGTGGGTTCGAGCAACGGCAGTAATGGTACGGCAGTAGCGACGGCCGTCCCGATTGTCTTAATGTGGTTTCTGGCTGTGGTAGCGATGCTTCTGGGTGTAGTTCATTGGGTTGTTGCATATTGTTAATAGGACCATCAGTGCTGGCGATGATTCAAGCATCAGTGAGGTGGGTTGCGTTAGACCGCGTTGGATACCGACAGTGGCCAAGCAACATTCCGGTGCCTTCCCGCAATTGTCCGGTGGCTTCTAGCAATTGTCCAGGGGCTTCCAGCAATTGTCCGTTGAGTGTCAGCCATTGTCCGCGATTCCGGCAATTGTCCGGTGGATGTCAACAATTGTGATTGGCTTCCGGCAATTGTCCAGTGGCTTCCAGCAATTGTTTAGTGGCTTCCAGCAATTGTCCGTTAGGTTTCAGCGATTTTCCGGCGGCTTCCGGTAATTGTCCGGTGGATGTCAACAATTGTGATTGGCTTCCGGCAATTGCCAAGTGGCTTCCATCAATTGTCCAGGGCCTTCCAGCAATTGTCTGTTGGGTTTCAGTGATTGTCCGGCAATTGTCCGGTGGATGTAAACAATTGTCCAGTGACTTCCGGCAATTGTCCACTGGGTTCCAGCTGATTTCTGCAGTGCCCGATGTTCGACACACAACGTTAACGTTTGGGTGAGAAGAACAGCAACGTAAATGAATCAAAGCGAGCATATAGTCATGTAGCTACCGCAGGTGTCAACCGGAAGCGGCGTTATTTTGACTTCTCAGGAGACTACGTCACTATCCCGATACCCCTCGTAAGTTATAGCGTAGAGAAAACTGTGTAACTGTTGCTAACAATAATTATTGTGTGAATAATGAAATGTTCATTTCCGTTCTAGTTTTTCCTGTGACACAATGCAAAGGGAAAATAGAACTGTTTTGCTTTGTTTTGTTTTTTTTCGTTGAAGAATATCTTTTTTTGATACATCTGTAATGAAAATTGAAAATCGATTCGTTTTTCCTTTTTCCATTTTGTATTTGAAATGGCATATTGAAAGGCACAGACCCGGCTTACTCGAGAACGCGGCGTCGTCATAAGTAAGTTGCTGTATCGCAGACACGCAGCCGGTACGGAAAGAATAATCATAGTCTGGCACCGTCACGCAAACACTGTGAGCATTACAGTGAGTTGTTGCTGGTCTGACTATTGCCAGACCTACAGCTGAACGATTGATCACGCCCAATGTATTTAAGTATTCTTGTTACACTTCAAACAAAAACGAGAATTTATTTCATTAAAACGAAATACTGAACAATTGGTCAAAAATCAAATTATGAAAGAAATTTTTCCCTTCAACTAGCCAACGTCGTCTGGCTGGTCTTGTCACACCAGCTGGGCCATCCGTCATCTGCATATGTGTATGCGTAAACTTGTACTCACAAATGCTTCTTTTCCCACAGTTTTGATTCGAAATTTTGCGTGGGAATTCATTTGAAGAAGCTCACTTGAAGAGTATTTTTTTTGGAATCCGTCATTTTAAATTGTTCGGTGCCCAGTATTAAAAATGTTTCTTCTTCCACAATTTTGATTGGATTACTTTCAATTTTTTTTCGAAAATTTTCTTAGTAGTCCTCTCTAGAGGTATCTCGTCGCTGTGCCAATAACTGGCAGAATTGAGGCAGTTTTTGTAGGTAGCTTTAAAATATTGCAGAGTGTTCAATAGGTAGTTCAGTCTTGAAATATAACTTCATTTGCGATCCACCGAAAATTGGCGAAATTGGTGGGGGTGCATTTTAATTTCTTTGGTAGCTAGCCAGTTTTCAAAATCCTCCTTCTTCCACACTTTTGATCGGATTGTTTTAAAATATTGCGAGAGTAATCAATAGGTGCTTCTTTCTTGAGAACTTATTTGATCAAACTGGCTAAACTGCAGCCTTTTAATACTTGTTCCAAAATATGTTGCCTCCTGCAGTTTTGGTTGTATTTATTCTAAATTTTAGAAATTTAAATTGTTCTTCTGATGATCTCTTATTTTAACAATGTTTTTTGGCGATCATAAAAAAATTGACATAATGTCGGCTTTTGAAAAGGCTTAATTATCCAGTTTATCGAAATGGTTGTTCTCCTGCATATATTTTTAGTTAGATTGCTTTCAGATTGGATAAATACAGAGTGACCAGTTTCAGTGACCAGTTAATACTTGATTAACCAGATTTGCACTGGTCGCAATATCCCTGGACTTTCTTGTTAAAGCTTTTAAGTAGCTTTTGCTTGATTTTCCTTTGTAGACACTCTGATTTTGAATGAAACATTTTTCAGAGTTCCAAAGTTGATGTTAACTTTTTGAAGCAACATCTCCCTACCCCCTCCTAATCCTTAGTCTGGCGCCATATGTGTCAGATATTAATAGTGTTTTGAACTAAGACGTTATAATAATTTTATGGTCAGACGTTGAGGAGAAGACAGGAGTCCCAAAAGCTTTTAAATGCATATACTTCAGCCCTCTAAATTTCCATCTTTGCAAAGACCAACTGTATCATAGGTTGCAAAAAATCAATGAGATCGAGATGTCCAGAGTAAAGGCACCGGAAATAACGTCATTGCCCTTAATGCACAAAGTGAATTAGTGTCAGCAATGCCTGTAATAGTGTACTTTAAAGAGTATTATATTGAGTTAAATCCCCAGATTAACCTTGTTTGAATAAATGCTTGAGATCCAAAGAGACCGCGTAATTATAGTTTTTTAATTGCAATCTGTATTTTTGCATGTCATACTCTTTCATATTTATTCTGTATATTTTAAGAGATCTTATGCTATTTGTTGAGTTCTAATTATATTTATTTAAAATTTAGATTGATAGATAGGACAAGAAATATCTCAGGTAACTCTAAACGCATCACACGACTCTAAAAATCTTTTACATGATTTGACATATCACGACAAATACTAAATACGTGTACCTGTCTTTATGAAGACCAAATACTTAACTTTCAAGTTCTGTAGAGACAAATTAGTCCCCTAGTCTGTTGAAATTGAACTATAATAACATGTCTTAGATGTTTATTGATGCCAACATAGTACAACGTTTGCGTGTCAAGCAAGTGCGATGATCGCTTCAAATGGAAAAATACCAATGATTCCAAAAAAATTTAACTACACAATTTATGTTGAAATTGAAGCCATTACGTTGTCATTTGGCACGCTGTCTTGCCTTTTTCCTTAATCTTTTGAAAAGACAGAGACCTGGTCTAACCCACTAGCAGACTCAGTGTTAACACAATAACACTGCGGACACATCATAATTGGAACAACTGTTAAATTTATTGAAATGATAGCCGATTGTCAGCCATCCAATGCCCAGCACTGCATAAGTTAGTTGCAGGGAAAACTTTTTAAGCCTTAGCTAAAGTCTCGAACCAGCAAAGGCTCAACGCCGTGCTACCTAAATCATGGTCATATCGTGGCAAAAGGACAGAAACATATATTTCTTCTCTATATTTTTGTAACGAAAGCATCTATGGAATGCCGTTTTAACATTTAATGCTTAATTTTGATATCAAAATATATTTAGAGATATCAATAAATCAATGTAGATCTCATTAATTTATATTTTGCTATCAATAATTGAATTTTAGATGGCAAAAATTTATTTTTGAGATCAAAAAATCAATTTTACAAACCTAAAAAATCTTACGGGAGACACACATTCACATAAAATATAACGAATCGTCAATTAAATTTTGGAGATGAAATTTGAATTATGGAGATCAATAAAAACAACACAATTTTTGATCTCAAGAATTGCTTCTTTTTTGTACAGTAAAAAATTAAAATAAAGGTTCTGTATACAAGGACAGCCATTATTTATTTACAGATGCGTGTTTCTGAATTTTTTATTAAAAAAAAGACTGATATTTTGATATCAAGAATCAGTTTTTGAGATCAAAAAATCGTTTACAGATTTCAAAATACAAATTAAAAAAGTATCAGTCTGAAATAATGATATCTGAAATAAATTCTTGTTGATATCAATATATAGAAAATCAATTATTGAGCTGAAAATTGATATTTTACTCTCAAATATTTCATTTTTGCTATCAAGAATTGAATTCTTGATCTAAAAAAATCAATTTTAGATATCATTAAATCATTTTTGATGTCAATAAATATTTCTTGATATCTCTAAATATTTATTGATATCAAAAATTATTTTTTGAGATCAAGAATATATTTAGAGATATCAAAAATACAATTCACAGATAGCAAAAATTAATTCTTGATATCAAACTATGGATTTATTGAGATCAAAAATTAATTCTTTATATCAATAATTCACTAATAAATGTGAAAACGGCATTCCATAAGCATCTCTTATATTTTTTGTCTGTTATAAGAACAAGAACAAAAAAGTTTTCCCTTTGATAAAGTCGACTAATTTCATGATGCTATTAACTATAGCCACGTACGACATTCAACATACAAGAACGAT
Source organism: Protula sp. h YS-2021 (assembly GCA_949752745.1). Classification (NCBI taxonomy): domain Eukaryota; kingdom Metazoa; phylum Annelida; class Polychaeta; order Sabellida; family Serpulidae; genus Protula; species Protula sp. h YS-2021. The sequence continues at coordinate 20,204,528 of OX457031.1, read as the reverse complement.
AGTCGAATTATGTGTGAGTCATGGATGCCACACACAAGCTCTAGATTAGTAGTTAAAGATGACCAGTAAAAAGTCATACACCACACCGTAAAACACACTAAGTCAAACTGTACATGATACAGCAAGTAATTTTACATGCAGTTGTGTTTTGAACCAAGCATTCTAAACACTACCGACGTTTGCAAAGGTTTTGACAAGAAATTAAAGTAATAATTTATAGCGTTACAGCTCCACCGTCTTTTAGAACTGTACATTATGTGATCGACAGCCAGTAAGCAATTGCAAAGATTGCTTTGCAACATCACATCAATATGGTTAAATCGTTAAATGGTGCACATCTTTATTGAATACATTCTCCAAATAGAAGTCTTTTATAATGTCAAAGCGTTAGCGTTTCGAATCATTCATTACATTCTCCAAATAGAAGTCTTTTATAATGTCAAAGCGTTAACTTTTCGAATCTAGTTTACTCAGTAGACTGAAGTGCTTGTAATATTGTTTTCGAACGTGCTGCCTCAAGATGTAAAAACTCAGTGCTTATCGAACTCTTGAGTCAGGTAAAAAAATCATTCAGGAAATAGGTGGTGATACTGTAGGATTGCTATCTTCAGAATTAATCTTTGAGTTAGGCACATTCGGCCTAATTTGTTGTGGTCTAGATAGTTCAATGTAGAGTTTAATAAGTATTTTGTGTATCAATCAGCTATGTAAATGGACAAATAAATATTATTACAGCATGTTCTTTATGCACTTGAGTCTAGCTATGCCAAGGACATGACGATCCTAAACTGATTATGCTTCGGTGCGGACCAACATTCCAACCTAGTATTAACCAGTCCGCTTAATAAACACAATCTCTGGAAATATAAAACCTTTGAATTACTTGGCACAGTGGTCACTCACTTGAAAGAAAGTAGTAACGTTAACTCAAAGTTCTTTTATCATATTCCTTAAAGCCTTTTCATGATAGAGGTATCGCACTAATTGTATGTTAAATAATATTGTGATCTTTTAAACCAATGTTATTCAGTTTCAGCCTTCGTCCAGAGTATAACGACTGTGTGGTTCCCATGCAATATGGTTGGCATTTTAAGTATCTGTATATAAAACAGGTTTGCCTTTGAAATTAACTATTTGTACTATACTACTTCCGCGCAATTTGTCTGAATTATTTCTCTTTCAATATGTGGCCAAGGCGTTGATGCTCTAAATGAGAGTGGTTCGAATATCACTTTTCAATCTAAAATGACTACTTTAATTGCATCTCTCTGGAGAATTATTTGCCAAATTCTGTCGAACAAGATGGCATCCCAATCTTATTATGACATTGCAACTAGAGTTTTATTGGTACTTGGCAGAACAATGTTTAATATGCCATGCAACTTCCAGAAAAACAGCCTATATCGACTATTTTAAGTGGCGTGATTTTTTACGTTAAGGAATGAACACATTCAAAAACATTTCCACTTTAAGCAATTGTTCGTACATACATTCTACAGAATAGTTATAAAAACACATACAAGATTGCAAATCAATAACTTTTAAAAATTATTTAGTGAAAGATTAAAAAATCGACGACCAATGATAAGTTGAATTGAAACTACGGAATATGTAAATTAAAGCATAAGAAGAATTTCTTGTTCGGTTAATTTCAATTGTTAATTTGAAGATTAAACTGACTGATGACTCTGGATAGATTCAGTTCACCATTCTATTAGGTTTTTGTGTAACCCTTCAAATTTAATTAATACTGCACAGAAGTTTGGAGGTGTCTGAAAGGAATGCAAACATTAGTGTGTCACACAGATAATAAACAGATTTAAAATTTAATTTATTCCAGTATAAGCATAAGCAAGTTTATGTAAAAAATGAAAGTGAAAAGGAACATTGCGCTTCGACGCAATAAATATAGTTTTGAAGGGGAAAAGTGCAGTGTGTACTCTGAAACCCCACATTGTAAAGTGTTATGGAAAATAAAGTTGTTTATTTTGGTTTCTGTGGTTATTTTTAGAATAACAAGCAATTGTTTGACATAAGATCTTAATACCAGAGACAATTATAGTATTAGTCATCCACTCTAAAAGGTCGTTGTGCCTTGCTTCTAAAGCCCAGGCTAAGGATTGAAGATATAGTCACCAGACAACAGACCGCTATGAAAAATTAAAGCAGAAATCTGGTGCAAGTAGTTTATAAAGCATTAAAATAAGATAAACATGTTAACCGCTATATATATGTTTAGTTGAAGTAACTACAGTGAATATCGGGCAACACCACCCAGCACCATTTGAAAGAGTTCCCTTTCCGGTGCCTCGTCATGAAAAACACCACCACTTTAGTTCATTCCCATATACGCGGTTCCACTGTACATGCTTGGAAAGACATAATGGGCTATTGTAGGATTCGGATTGTTACAAATGCTCGGAAAGCTAGGACTAAAAATGCCTGTAAAGCATACATCTAAGCGGGGTACGTTTTTGTCCGAAAAATATTTTCTGGCCGGCTTATCAAATAAAGAAATAATTATAATACTCAGTAGAGGGAGCTTTATGTTGGGGCTTCATGCACCAGGCGAGAAATTTTCAATTTATTCTTAAAAATGTGAATTTTGAACCGGTCTAGCAGCCGTTTGATAAAAATTAGCGCAAAATGTGTTATTTCTCTATCATTTCGATCCGGAATTTGGTTTACAAATTTCAAACGGGGATACAAACGAAAAAAAGAAGAAAAACTTTCATGTGCTACAATTTCAAAGTGATTGAACGAATAGTTTTAGCCTGGGAGATTACCTTAAAATGTGCTCCTATAGTTTTTGTGAAACAATGCAACGACTTTCTTTGCCCACATTTGTTCATGATAATAAACACTAATAATAATAATAGTAATAATGGTGGTGGCGGTGATGATGATGATGATGATGATGTTGTTGATGATGATGATGATGATGATGATGATGATGATGATGATGATGATGATGATGATGATGATGATGATGATGGTGATGCTACGACAAGGAAAATGATTCAGATAAGTTGATGGTAAATATAAAACACTGTTTGTAGAACCAAGAAATTTTATTCTCATCTAAATCTTTTCGAAAGTTCTCTATTTAACAATTAGCTTTTTTTATTGGAATTTATTATTCCGGCTACCGACTCTAAAGAGAGGCGAGTTTACTTTCACTTTGAAATTAAATTACTTTGCTCATTTGCAGTTTCCATATTCAAACTCAAATCCTCAAGTGTCGACCCCCCAATCCCCGCTCCTCCGTCCTCCGCACCCCGAGGTCCGTAAATTCAGGGTCCAATGTGTAAATTAGTGTCTATTTTTTTAGTCCATTTTCTTCGATCATGTGTTTTGTATGGTTCATAGTTTTGCTATTTTAATGTATTATGCAACTTTTTTTTTAAAACAAATATACTTGATGCTTTAGAAAATATGCAAACGTGAAAAATAAACATTTTGATAAATTTTTGCGATAGTTTAATGAAGTACGATAAAATTTGGGAATTTCCGTTGTTAAGTTGATAAGTTGTTAATTTGATAATAAGCATCATAATGCTGCTAAGATTTAGCAAAGTCATATGCTATTTCAAGGCAGTAAATGTTTGTGTTCCTGCTATTATTTAACACAGAAGGGTTATATTTTATAACATACCTAGTTATACGAGTACATGTTTTTTTAAATGAGAAAATTCAAAGTAACATACTTTCCCCCTGTGTTAATGTGTTGCATTAATCACTAACACGGCATGTACCAAGGCAAGTAACACTACAGGCTGTTACATGACCAGGGTAAATGCTGCAATCTGACTGGTCCATTCCCAAGTCAATTTCTTTTTCAATGTTCACTGTCCAATAATACTTATTATTGTTGTGTATTAAAATGAAGTATTATTATGAAGTATCCACCTGATTGTACTATTGACCAGCTACGGAAATGTTGACTTAAATATCAACCGTTACATTTTCTTACTGGTCGGTGACAATTCACGCTGACTCAGAAAAAATCAATATGTGCTAAATATATCTTGTATCGGTATATATATATATATATATATATATATATATATATATATATATATATATAATGATATATCACGATATATAGCATTACATATCGCGGAGACATCCCGACGTTATGAGATGCCAGAGTGACACCTCGACCTCAAGTCGAATCGACGTCATCTGACTTGACTACGCTGCTGACTATACAGAGAACAAGCGAAAAATAACATGTTTTGCTGCTTGTCATTTGCAAAGTTGAAAGTGATACTTCTTGCAAAGGGTATAACTGGTTCGAGGATGTTTCTCTCGGCCTCACGCGTCCCTTGATGCTGGAGAACTGACAAAATGATTTTTTTTTCAGATTGAACTATTTGCTGCGCGTGGTATCAACACGGTGACACACTTCCATGGTATGAATACTGTAACAGCTCATGTTATATTATCACAAGTAAAGTGTCTAACAAGACACGGCAGAGCACCATGATAGTCAAGACACTAATATCTATGCTACAAACTTTCACTATTTTCTCTACACTCCTGAACATTGGGGAGAAAAGCGAATTTCTGAACATATTACCTATAAAGACTAACAACCCTGTTCACCGAGGGTTACACGTTTTATTTTTATTTTATTAGTTTTTTTGAGCTGGTAAATTATGCTACAACAATTGTCTTATTCTTATTTGTACAAAATATATAACTGATGCTGCTTGAAATAAACTTCGAAGTTTTCACAGAGTTATATGCTGATGTATGCCATCATTCAGAACTGCACTCAAAGTATGATACGTGTTGTTTCTGCAGAACTGTCTATTGTTCTATGCGCATAATCTATCGAGAAGCTCTCGGGCTGCGGTTTGAACGGCTGCTGCATTCGGAACATTTACGACATGCTCGTTGTCGGGATCGGAAGCTATTTCGTTCACTTCTCCCATGTCTGGCGCGTCGAATGCTGCGGCCACGTAAATCTCGATACCTGCAACATGATACAGATATTTATTACAGTAATCGGTCGCAAATGGGTGAATGTATGTGTTGTGGGGGAGGGGAGGTGTACGCCCACACACGCGGCCCTTTTTTCAGGATCCAGCGTACCCTGATGGGAGCACTACTAATAAAGTTTTTTTTTTAATTCTAAGAATGTCTTAAGACATTCTGAGACAATTGTTTATGTTTTTTTGGGATTCTGAATACCTTAAGACATTCTGAAACGTCTTAGGAAAAAAGGCTTGAGACACATCAGATTGTCGTAAGAACCGTAATCGGGTCCCTTAAATCTAAATGGCGCAAAACAACATTGCTTGTAAATAACAAATTGCAATGTATCCCGATTAGATGTTATAAAGTTTTTCATTGCAATATAACACGTTTATCATGATACTTTGAATATTTGAAGAATCACAATGTTGTGTTGTACGTAAAGCTTCGTCATTGTCATCAACAGCCATTTTCTTTTATAAGACAGTATTTTGTTGTTGTTTTTTTTTTTGTGGGGGGGGGGTGGCTGCAGCTTTTTGCGATGCTTTAATACGTATGAAAACAATCTAAAAAACAGCTCCATAAAACTGTTTGCAGTCATTGACTCATTTTGAGTGAAATTAGGTTGAACTAGATGAAAATGTTGTATTTTAGGTCAAGATTTTTCAAAAAGTCAGCAAGAACTAATGTTTATTGATGTTTGGTTCCTATAGTACAGAATTTTGATCAATTGGATGTCGAAAGTGGTCGATAACTTGAAACGTTGACCAAAAATCGTATAACAATACTTTTTATTGTTCAAATTAGCATGGCATAACACACTTTTTTTATATTACCAGTCGAAGATATCATCTAGTTATTATTTGCTTTAGAGATGCTATTAATTTATTTTACATACCTTTGAACTTGGAAATTTATTAGAAAATTTTTTTATATGAATCAGGTTTTTCGAAGCAGTGTATCATAGGCAAAACGTAATGATAATGGGCACAACAGTCCAGGACGTTTATCCTTTTTTGGCAACATTTTTTGGTTTTTCGTTCAACAAAAAGATTGAGAAAAATATAGCAGTGAAGCAATCGATTGATTACCTCTGTTCCTCGCTTCGCGTGCCCGAATGGCCGTTTGTGAACGTTGCATATTGGAGCCGCCATCCGTAACAACAACGGCTATGTTATCCACACCTGTTCTGTCCCCTCTGTCCGACCGGAACACGTCGTTGTACATCATCTGTAGGGCCGCCTGTGTGTTCGTGCGGCCTCCATATCGCCTAAAGGTCAATTCTACATTCTAGAGTACCAGACTGTATATATAGCTACAGGTTTACAGTTCATGGCGATACTTCTCACTTTGGCAGAATGTGGGTACTTTGTTTTCTTGTTTGGCTAGAGTTTTCACAGACCGCCAGATGTTGACTTTTTAAATATTAAGCACTGATTGGCCAACACTCAAAGATCAAGTTATTTTATTTTGAATATTCATGAAAGCACAGTTCTAATTGCTTTCAAACATTTTCCTCCTATTTTGGAACAAAGTTGTGTGTTATCTTTAATACACAGACACATTTCTTCGTTTAACTTACCTAAATGCTAAAGCGTTCAGTATCTCTTGTTTTGATTGATAATCGTTCAGGTCAAAGTTCAAGGTCGGTTCGTCCGAGTAGCTGACTACAGCCACACTTGTTCTGTCTAAACTAAATGGTAGGCCCTCGACAACCTCCCTGGCAAAGGCGATGACCACGTCGAAGACCTGATCCAGAGATCCAGAGAAGTCCAGCACAAAGGTCACATCCATCCTGTTTGTACAGCCTGGAAAAAGACGAAAAATTCACAAAGAAGAGGCGTCTTCGAGTGTTAAAGATTTATACGCACCCGATGTATCTGTTTCTTCGCTATAAAACTGCAAAAAGCAAGTTGCGTCAAATTGAAATGCGCCTGACTTACTCCAAAACCGAGATTTTGAAGTTATTTTTTCTAATTTTAAAGAGGGGGTGAGGAGAGGGTTAAATAATTTTTGGCCAGAATTTCTCTCCAAGGTGCTGTTCAAACATTTTCACAAAAACAACAAGAATGTAGTGGCATGTTCCATACTTTGGCACCACCCACCCTCCCTGCCGACCCCAATGCAGATATCCGTCTGGATCCAGACTTCCTCGTCTTCACATAAAAAACGCCCCATTCATCTCATTTTATAACGCCAGCTATTTGGTTATAGAGTTTGCAATGAAATTCGCCTTTTGTCAGGTTTGAAGTCGTATATTATCAATACGTAAAATCAAAACAGAGCAGGTATTAAAGCTGTTGGACATTCAAGTAATTCAGAGAATTTAGATTATTTGCATATGTTAAACATCCAATTTGTTTGCACTTAAAAAGAAATTACCACCTCTAGATAACAATTGTAAAAAATGGCTTAACAGGATTAATATATCATCATGATGACGAGAGTAATAAATAAACAACTGAATAAATATAAAAACTTTGAGCAGCTTGTAAGGAGACAATACGTACGCCTGTCACAATTTCTTCCACTGAAATCGTTGGTGCACTGACAGAAATATGTGTCAGTGCCATCGACGCAAGCCGCTCCGTTCTGACATGGTCTATCTCTTGAACACTCGTCCACATCTGAAATTCAAGTTAAACCACGTTTGCTATTTTTTATTTATTTTCACTTGCCTCAGCGGTACTGGGTGGATTTGGATTTAAATGCACACATCACTTCAGTCTAAGCTCTGATAATTTTTAGAACAAAAATTTCAAATTTATAGCATGTTATTTTGTGGCATTGGTAAGTAAATAAATCGAAAACTTAGAAATTTAGTTAGAAAGACATGGTAAAGAATAACTGAAAAGTGCATACCATTGCAAGTAGCCGAAACAATGTTATTCATAAGCGCTGTTCTGGCTGCGGTATTTCTTGTGACGTCAGAGAAGGATTCCGCCAAAATGACGTTCGTTGTAGGCGGTTGCGATGCAATACCTGAATCAATAATAATAATAATAATAATAATAATAATAATCATAATCATAATCATAATCATAATTATAATAATAAAAGTGATCGATTAACATTCACGATTTTCTAGTGATTCGCATTTTAAACTAGACCGTTTTTGTTCTGCGAGTAGCGAAAATTACACTTGGGGTCACAAAAAATACGATTTTAATAAGATTTTACGGCGTCTAATCACTCTGTATCAGTGAGCTATATTTCGTCACTCTTCAGCAATTGGGAAAATCCCTAACGCTGCAGCCAACTTAAACTTGCACAAGCATGCTGTGATGGTTTTCATTTAGAGTCTAGCTGATATTGTGCCAGTTTAAACTACTGCTCTCAGCTTCTTGCCCTCTGTTTCGCAAATTTGTTTTGTCGTTTTTTAATTGAAAAATTAAGCGAATTTTAAAAAATACAGGAGGATCAACCAGACATACTAAAGTTTAGACGTAGACATAGACATACTATAAGAAAAAACCGAAAAAAAATGCCACAACTGCAGCTAAAATTCTCGCACAAATTCAATACACTAGGGGATTTTGGCAAATATCCAAGTGTAATAACCACGGAGTACGCACCTCGCGCCTCCAGCATGTTAACACTATCCCCGACAGCGAGCACTATGATCTTGGCGTCCAATCGCGTGCGTATTGCCATGGGGATAGTATCCTCTTCTTGCACGTTACTCTCGCCGTCCGTCACTAATATGACGTAATTATCAGCGTCCTCCCGGTGGCCATTGGTCAAGTCAAACATACTGCTTTCCTGTACGAAGAAATATATTACAATATTACGCAGAATTCTTTACGCATATCTTTAACTTTGCTCTAAAACAAATCAAATAGCTAAGCCCTTCCACTGCATTCCTGAATGATGAATGTTGCGGTTTATTTGCGCAATTTTTGATCGATTCCAAATCAATTTAATTAGAGGAATTTTCATGTAAAAATAAATAGAATGCTTAATTATTTACAGATATATTTGAATGCAGTGGTGTGATGGAATCCAGATTATGACACTAAAAGAACTGAACTCAAGTGATTTGGTTTGCAGTTTGTTGGTTTCTTCAGGCTGCAAGGAAACCATAACTAGAATTTAAACAATGAGTACTATTTTCGAGAAAGCCATAGTGGGTCTGTCGAACGAATAGGTGTAATACACAACAGGTCGAACCGCCGTAGAGGTTGGCTGGTGGACAGCAACTCCTGAATCTGCCATAACATTTTTTCTACCACCTACGCTTTGAAGAGAAGAGGGGGGTCAACGGTCTATGTATAAAACATACTAACTATGATTTCCAAGGCGGCCGCGATATTAGTTCTTCCTCCTTGGAATTGTATTTGTCTCAGTGCCGTGATGACGTCATATTGAAAAATATACCTATAAAGATTTTAAAAACATTTTTATCTGAATTGTTTATAACATAACTAACCTGATATTCTTTCTACTAATGATGTGTTTAATATGTATGTTTAAGTATTTAATAACCCTGGCCCACCTTAAACATTCCATTGACTGCCCTATATCTGAAAAATCATGCCTTTTCCGGGTGGGGTTGGGGGTAGGTGGATTTGGGGATGGAGGATTCACACAGTGGAATGTATCTAGTTCAAATATAATTTTCAACAATATGAATTACTCACGAATTAAGATTAAACGCCACTTGAGCAGAGTCGCTGAAACTGACTGCACCAAACAGAGCATCGTCGAGATCTTCATCTACTTCAAACTGATCCACAATTTCCGCCAAGAACTCTATGATGTGTGGGAAGCGCTCATGCCGGATAGATCCAGACGCATCGATGGCGAAAACAATGTCGTATCGCTTGAAGCAGCCTGGATATGGCGATAGATAAAAAGGTTTATCGGGTGTTTTTATATCCGGTCAAGTCTATTGTACCCTTCTTGTGTAGCTTGCGAAAGTGATTCAAAGTTGATCTATGATCAAAACAACTCTACAAGAGGCGTACGTTTCAAAATCCTTAACACAGCTCAGTACTTTCTCGGAACAAGCCTTCTAAGAAATCTACGGTAAATATTAAGTTTTGAAGCAAATTATTCCAGGAAATAGAGTGTACCCAGAAACCAGTATTAGGCGTAACATCCTGAAATTTTGCTCATTTGGAAAAAATTATCTGAATTTTGATGTTGAAAATGTTTCAAAAATGAAAATAACTGAACAAAACTTCCTGATTTGCCTGAATGATCAGATGTTGATAGAAAGAAAAGTTATAACACACAGACTTACTTCGTTCGCAGTTGTGTCCGGAGAAGTTATCCGTACATTCACACCTGTAGCCGTGCAGGAGATTTTCACATACCCCTCCATTTCGGCATGGGTTTGGCTGACAGGCATTGTCATCTGTGTAATAAGTGATGTAACAATGTCGTGTCACAATACAATAGATATCACAGATAAACACATGACATGCATTGTCACCCGTGTAACAGGTATGTAACAATGACGTGTCGCAATACAATAGATATCACAGATAAACACATGACATGCATTGTCACCCGTGTAACCGGTATGTAACAATGACGTGTCACAATACAATAGATATCACAGAACCACATGACATGCATTGTCACCCGTGTAACAGGTATGTAACAATGACGTGTCACAATACAATAGATATCACAGATAAACACATGACATGCATTGTCACCCGTGTAACAGGTATGTAACAATGACGTGTCACAATACAATAGATATCACAGAACCACATTGCATTCATTGTGACCCGTGTAACAGGTATGTAACAAGGACGTGTCAGAATACAAAAGATATCACATATGAACTAAACACGTCATCTGTGAAACAATCAATATAACAGTTATGTGCAAAATTAAATATTAAAAGATAAGCGTAGAGAGGTTTTAAGCTTAATGACTTTCACAAGCCAGGGAATATTTTCGCTCAGTTTTTGTTAGACAGGGAAGTTCCCATAAAGCATACGCTTGTGACAGTTTTAAACATAAATAAAGAAACATTATGTTGTTTAATAAATTGAAGAGACGTTAATAAATACTTACTGTAGCAAATGCTGTCTATGACGTCATTAGTTAAGCTCTGTAGATTCGTGATATCATTCACTGTCATGATATTACGCGCATTGGTGTAACTGACAATAGCTTCCAGCTCGGGTATATTCACATTTTCGCCAATTCCAACGGCAAGGATTTCGATCCCACTATCTCGATCAACTCTGGCTTCTCTCCAAGTATCTTCAAAGTTGTTCGACCTGCCAACAGAGAAAACTCAGATTCTCAGGCACGTAACATATTGTGAGTTGAGGCGATTTCACGAATCTTGGGTTTGCGCTGATTTATTTTTCATTATGAGTATTTTAGATGAAATCTTTTTTCACATCAAAATCACAAAGTGACAAGTAGAGAGTTGGATAGTCACAAAGTGACTTGGCGACAAGACTGTACCAATCAGGTGGTGAAAACTGACATAAAATCCTTCTGCAAATTTCACACGTGGATGCAATATTTTGCCACTGCGGGCTGGATAAGGCCATCAAGGAATCGAAATTTTATAGACCCGACCGGGTCACCTCTTCTTTTTTGCGATTTTGGTGAATTGGTTGGGGGATGAGAAACAGAGTAATTTTTCCTCGCTTCACGACGATTACACACACGCAGCGGTGTAATGTTCTCAACCAAATACTAACTAAAGCTATCAAACGTCCTTTTCATACGGAATTAGAGTAGTGGTATTGTGCTGTCCATCTCCTCCTCGCCCTTTGATCAGGCAATAGAATAACATTGATAACTTGAGAATTTCAATAGAAAAAAGTTGCAATTTTAATGGCATTTAAAAAATATTAAGTACAGACTTTCCGTCCGTGATGAGGACAGCGATGTCGTGGACGTCTTCGCGGTTGCCATTAGCGACACTGAGCATGTCACTCTTGAGCTTTCTGAGCGCTTCCGCTGTGTTGGTGGTACCTCCCATGTAACTCATTGACAGGGCACTTAGCACTCCGGCCTTTGTGTCTGAAATAGAAAAAAGTACACTATTGATCATCTAAAAGTCATTTGTTCCTTTTTCAGCCACGGACGTCATTCAGTTATTACGGAGTGAATAGGATAGAATTAAAAAAGCTGACAGTTAAAATAAAACAAGTTTAAAAATAAAATAAAATTTAAAATTCACTCGGTAGTTGGCAAAACACAGTCATTAAATATTCACCAGACAGATAAACACAGCTGAATCTAACCACAGCATATCCCACTTTGTAGTTAGAATGACCATGAATGTTTGGTGCCACTATTGCGTTTTAGTACATAATCAGTTTATTAAAGTTGCTTTTCCCATTTGCATTTTCTAACTAAATTGTAAAACGCACCATAATCATTTAAGTAGAATTGCACTTCTGCAGTGGTACTGAACTTCAAAGCACTGACTCGAGAATCTTCATGGATGTTCAAACCATTGACCACACTTCTTACGAAGTCAATCTCGCGCAAGAAGTTTTCAGGACCAAGACTTCCGGACGAATCGAGGAGGAAGGCGACATCAGCTGCTCTGCTGCAAGCTGCAAGAAACGTCCGGGTCAAACTGCTAAACCTACTACAGATAGATAGAGGCATGGGCAGATAGGCAATTAGACAGACAGATAGATGGATAGATAGATAGATAGATAGATAGATAGGTAATGAGAGCTCTACATAAGTTATAAGTCACTGCTTTCGTAGTTAAATCCGTCACTTCTCTAGCACTACAGAACTCTTTTTTAGCTCTACATTACCTCGTGTAATTCACTTCCCTTGCCGCTAACCTCTCTACATATATCGAGTTCTACATAACCACATATAGCTCACTTCTATCACATATTGCCAACTTCACTCACAGCTACCCTTTCTATAGCGAGTTCTACATAACCACATGTAACTCACTTCACTCACAGCTACCCTTTCTATAGCGAGTTCTACATAACCACATGTAACTCACTTCACTCACAGCTACCCTTTCTATATCGAGTTCTACATAACCACATGTAACCAACTTCACTCACAGCTACACTTTCTATAGCGAGTTCTACATAACCACGTATAACTCACTTCTCTCGCAGTTAGTGCCAGCGAATCCGGATCTGCACAGGCATATATACATATCAATACCATTAACGCATGTCCCACCGTTGACGCATGGATCTGACAAGCACTCGTTTGTATCTGAAAATATGCAAAAGTTTGAGAGGAAATACGTTTTGAATATTTTCTTGTTTTGACTTTTTTTGCGTTTTCCTTTTCTATCATAATGTGCGCGTTTTTCGATGAATTTCAGTGAAATATGTGTGCACTGACAAAAGCATGTTCTTTCAAAACTCAGAAACATTATACTCCGGGTTTAATAATTAAAATACCAACCACTGTGATAATATAAGAAGTGAAATAATACTGTAAAAGTGTTTTATCTCCCACTACAATTTAACAATAGGCAATGGCATCTTGCGTATCTAATAATAACCGAAGAATAATATCAATAATCAATTGCAATACAAATAAAAAATAATCAAACAAAGGTAGTATATGGTTACAGCACTAGGTATGAGAATGATAAAGCAAGACCATACTGTCACATATTCGATCTCTTAAAGCCAGTCTCAGATTTGTGTCCAAATCAGAGAAGTCATCTACTGCTATGTAGTTCCTTTCATCCGGATAAGATACCACAGTCTTCAGCTCTACAGTATTGGTCCAATCACCGATTCCTACGCAAAATGGTTAAGTGAAGAATAACTTGAAATGAATGTTGCAAGTGTAAGGGCTGTTGTACTGTATTTATGCTAATAATAATATAGAGTAATTAGAGTAATTCTCTGAGCCAATGCACTAAACAATACTGTGTGTATAGTTGATGAAAAATTCAGGAAAATAAAATTACGCCAAGTATTTGTTACATAAAGTTCATTTTAAAAGAATGTACACACCGACGGCAATGATGTGAATGCTCTGTTGCTTTGCTAGATACGCTTCTCGCATTGTTTGCTGGGGATCATTCGAATTGCCATCCGTAAAAATAACAAGAATATTCGGAACATCCAATCGGTCCCCGTTGTTACCAGTGAAACCTTGTTCTCTCACATATCTGAAAATAATGTTGTAATGCGGGATTTTTATTGGGCAGATTTTGTCAACTTTGAAAAAAATATTTAGTGATATAAGTTACCTTTTCAATCAATGCAAAATGATGTTTATGTAAGTAAAACTTATCTATTCCTTCATAAAGAGATAAAAAAGAATTTTACTGTCACATGACCTCTGTGATATTTAATTAATGAGATCATTGATATACTGTTTGCCCCACTCAAAGCTCTGAGCGATATACAGCTGTATAAGGGAGCTGTGACGTCATACCGGATAGCCGCAGCCGTATTGGTTCTGCCTCTCGGATAACTCATGCCCTCTATCATATCTTTCATATCGGATTTAGAGCTAAAATCATTCAGTCTAAACATGGGTAGTGTGCCGTCATTGAACATCAAGAGACCAGCTCTCACCCTTCCAGAGTCGATCTGTGCAATAAAGAAATTCATGTCTTGATACTTACCGAATTGTAATTCTTACCATATACAAGACCCAATTCATGTTGAGGTCAATGGTTTTTAACTTATGTGAGTATTGTTCCGTCATCGAATGCTAAAAATAACGCATCATCATTGTCATCCATTACTAAAAACTTGAAACTGATCTACAGCAAGATAGTTTTAATAATGACATATTTTTAAATTATTGTGATACTACGGCCGTAAACAAGCCAGAGAAAGGAGTTGAATTTTGCATATCTCCGAATGAATTACAGAGATCGCCTGTTCAATTAGATATATTTTAATATTAAGATAAAAAATTCGAAACTAAGCTAGTCAGAGATATCCCTGATGTCAGTCGTCCTACTGTAAGATGTCTGTAAATCGCGAATAATTGTTACATCTTAATTAAAGATATATCATTTGGGATTTTACAAGTGACTTAGGGATAAGTCAAGATATATGTTTTGTTTCATGGCATAGCAGGCGTTTCCACTACATATAACACCAATATCTATCGACTTATGCATTCCAGTCAACCTTGAAAAATGTTTGACTTGGGAATCGACCAATCATATTGCAGCATTTAGCCAGGTCATTTTACAAACATTTTATTATTCTTACATCGAGGTCGTCGATGAGGTCCATGGCGAAAGTCTTCATCATTGCGAAGTTGTTTGCGTCTATAGAACCCGAGCCATCGAGAACCATGTACACATCGGCTTGTTCTGTACAGTCTGCCAAATGTATCAATTTTATAACTCATTTCTAATTATTGGATGAGAATGACCAACATGTTTATTTTGTTAGTCGACAAGTGGCATGAAAAAATGACAAATGTCCACAGGCTAAACACTGAAACATATATTATAAATATCATAAAATAAATATTATTGTTCAAATAGAACGCCATGCGCCATCGTACATTTTCGGAGAGCTCAGTCAAAATTGACACGGGCATGAAGAGCAGTAAGAAGCGAGCAAACAGTATGTCAGCTCTGTGACTCTTTGGTGTCGGGTGGCCTTGACCTTAAGAACGAGATTTCCAAAAGTCGCTCGGCATTAGTTTAAGGAAGATGCGTAAGTGTAATCAAAATCGACCAAGGCTGTTAAAAGTTATGCTATGAATATCCACTGGAAGCCAGACGGACAGGCAGGCCAGACGGACAGGCAGGCCAGACGGACAGGCAGGCTGACAGACAGGCAGGCTGACAGACAAGCAGGCCAGACGGACAGGCAGGCCAGACGGACAGGCAGGCCAGACGGACAGGCAGGCCAGACGGACAGGCAGGCTGACAGACAGGCAGGCTGACAGACAAGCAGGCTGACAGACAAGCAGGCCAGACGGAGAGGCAGGCCAGACGGAGAGGCAGGCCAGACGGAGAGGCAGAGGCTGACAGACAAGCGGACAAGCGGACGAAATCTTTATGTCTCTCTCCGTGTTGGGGGAGGGATGCGGACGTTATTAATGCATGGTCAATATTTTAGACATGGCATGATGATTATCTCAAAATAAGCTGATCCACATCTTTCAGACTGAATATTGTTATCATATTATTGTTATCATATTATTATCAAATATGATAAACGATGAGAATTAGTGCAGATTTACCAGTCTGAACTGGATAATTTTTTTTGTGCGAAAATCTCTGATAATGTTGAGGTCAAAGTTAAAGTCTTTTTAATAACGGGAAAGTGAGATTGTATTTACTGAACCCCTGGATCTGCTAGTGTGTTATCGCTGGTGACTCGCATTGCGGCTACTTACCTGGCGAAGGCTCAGCCGGACAAGTCTGGAAATACAATAAATGAATTTCCCAAAAATAGCACTGTAAGTATCTGAGAAAACAGACTAAATAATGACCAGTTATGGTGTATGTTGACCATTAACTTCATTATGCTGGGAAATGACAAACCGGAAGTGTTTTCTGGTCATTAATTTCAAAAGCCGACCAAAAATCATGAAACTCTGTACTAATTCAAAGTGTTCACTCAAAATCAATCAATATTTAATTGTCTGCCAACAGTTCATAAATACAAGTTTTTTTTTAACCAAAATTCAAAACGACTTACATAAATATACCATTTACAAGAAATATGCTGCGGAATATCCTTCAAACTAAGCACAAGGGCATGGGCATGTTATCATTCTATTGTGATATTGCTGTTGCACCATAAAATGCCTCATTTTAGTATTATACAGAAACGGCAATGCACAATACAATGACAATCCTGACCTATTTTTACACTCAGCATAACAAAAAGCGAGATGTTGTGTAAAGGCTTACCTCGTCTAGGATTTGATCCAAGATCAAATTGAGCTGGTTGAAGTCATCAGCGCTGAAATAATCTGTTTGGCCGTCACTCACAAGTGACCTCATTTCCGCTTCGTTGACGTCCTCGGTGACACCGATACCGAGGATACGGACTCCGTCATTCTTCAGTCCTTGAACCTGCCCAAAAAGGAAACGTCATGAAACGCACTTTTTGACATTTGAGACATTAAGGGGGGGGGGGGGGGAGTGAAACCCTGTGCTCTCGCTTTTTTTAGTGTCGTAAAATTCGATATTTATGCCACCAAAAGTGGGTTGCAACAACTGTACTACCGCGAAACTTCAACGCCCTTCAAAAAATTTAAAACAAAGAGCCCATGAGTCCAGATGTTACCCATTTATACTTGATCCATGTCACATTAAAACACTCTTGTAGAGTCTAATTCAATTTTCTATTAACGGTTTTAAGTAATCTGTGTGAAGTTTGTAATTCAACGTTGCTAGATTATTTGTGAAGGTAAATATAAATCTCATTGGTGTATTCCCAAGCCAACAGGTGGCTCAACGAATACGTGCTATATATATACAGAATATTTGTCCGACTAATTTGTCGTTAATTGAAGTATATAAACGGCCAGGCTACACCGCACTCAGTAACGTTGCTCAGACTTAAAATCTGAGTGAGTTATAAGATTCGCTTGAGTAAAGCTTAATTTCAAATTTAGTCTAAATTCAGGCTCACTTTGAGTCAGCCTGGAGGTGGCTTAAAAATAACTAAAATTCACTAAGAAGCCAGTAACATTTTTTTTCTCGCAATGTGTGTTTGCAGTTTATTATATTGTTAATTTAAATTACGCAAATAAACACCCCCTCCGCCACCCCACACAAAAAAGTTTTTATCTTAGCAGAGTTTCAATGTCATAAAACATAGGCGTAGCCACCGGGGGTGGGGGGGGGAGCATCAGTCCCCCCTCCACCACTTTTCAGAGTTTCGCTACTTTCGAAAGTCCCCCCTCCCCTTGTAAAAATGTGGCTACGCCAATGAATATAGCTTAAATTCGTATTTTGAGCAGATGCTCATGTGAGTTTGAAACTCAACTTTAAAACTTATTTTTAGTATGAACCAAGTGTTTGAATACAGACGCTGAACCGACACCAACTAACAGCTTTTCTCTTTCAATAAATAAATTTTAGGCTTAAAATTAGTCATGCTTTGAGTCAGGATTCCGTTGACTTAAATTAAATAAAGTTATATAAAAAAACCAAGCACGTTTAAAGTACTTTTTTAACTTAATTTAATGTACACAAGACAAATATTTTTTTTCTCAGCTGCCCACAGAAAACGTGTTGCACTAAACTCATATTCAGAGAAAATAATTTGAAAAATCAATTTTTAAAATTATGAAAATGAAACACTCTTTCCCACGGTTTGTGTCTTGCAGGCGTGCATACCGTTCTGTCCAGATCCGAATTTAACTCCGGTGTGGGTTTTCCATCAGTAAACAGCAACAAGACATTGCTGACTCCCTGTCGGTCTCCACCCTCGGGCACAAATAGCGAGTCGCGAGCCATCTTTAGTCCCGCATCAGTATTCGTTCGACCTGCAAAAAATGTCAGTTGTTCAATGCCTAACTTTTGCAGCATTTTTGGAGGCCTCTTCAATGCACCAAAACTATATTTTAAAATGGTCGGGGATCTGATAATGGATATCCATTTATAAACTTAATTTTATGCATATTCTGAAGCAGAAACTATTTAAACACCCACCCCTTCTCTGCCAGGTTACAATAGTTTGGGACTGAACATAGTGATCCAGTTTAAGGGCTGGACTTATCTGTAGGCGGGACAATTAAAAAGCAGTCCTTTTTTCGGAGTGACCTTTTCTATATCGGTCTTATTTCGGGGTTACGTTGCAGTTGAAAAGCACCTCCTACCTCCTTCTTCAAAGTAGGGTAGTTGTCTGACAAAATTAACCATATCCTGTTTTCGCTCGAAGTCATCTAAGTCAAAGTGCAACTCAGCCCTGAAAAAAATATAACTCTGGAACTACTTGACCGATTTTTTTTCAAATAACGTAACGTAACAGGAAATCAGCCTCTTGTCGAAAATAAAAAAAAGTTTAGTGCTGGGGAAGGCCTTCTTTCCCGCATTCTCTACAACTGCATATTGTGCCAGTCACAGATTCATGGGACTTTTCAGCCATTCTCCCTTGTTTTACAAATTCATTGACAGCGGAGGGCATTGACTTGGCCACGCTGCCCGGTTTGGCGTGACAGTTTCCCAGGTGGCCAGGCTTAGCCATACTTCTTAATGTTGCCTTTCAGCTAGTCTTTAAAGCGCAGTCGTGGACGATCAATGTGGCTCCTGCATCCTTTTAGTTGTCCGTAGATTAGCACCCTGGGTATGCGAGTATCGTCCATGCGCACTAAGTAACCAGCCCGGGGCATTTGGGATTTCAGCAGGAACAAATGAGTGCTCCGGACTCTTCAGAACAGTAGTGTTCAGTATACGGTCTTGCCAACGGATGTTGTAGATTCTGCGTAGGCAGTGCGTACATAACGTACTTGCCTTTTGTATGGAGTCTAAGTTTCACAGCCATACAGAGGATAGCATAGCACGACAACCCTGTAGACACTAAACTAAGTGGTTAGTTTTATATCAGTTCTTCCACAGACGGCCAGTCAGATGACCGAAAGCTGTGTTGGCTTTTGATAGCCCTGTGTGATTTTGTTGTAGAGGAGCCATTGTATGACATAATGCTACATAAAAAGCAGAAGTTCTGAGCAGATGCTATCGTTGCGCTATCTATTGTGACTTCCACAGTGTAATGGTTGTCAATGAGTGCTGTTGGAACCTCTTCTTTATGCTCATCGTAAGCCAAAATATCTTTGCTGCAACTGCAAACGTGTCAGCAATGGCTTAACTGTCTGCAAGACTATGGGTGCAGAATGTGCTATCATCCGCAAAATAAAAGCTCTCTGATCATCATCTCTGACATAACAGGAAGGGTTTAAAAGAGCCTCAAGTTGAAAACTCAGAAATCGCTTCTAGCTTGATTGTTTACTCCAAGGTCTATTGAATGCAAACACTATACCGAACAGAATCGAAGCTAGAGCACAACCTTGTTTGGCACCATTAATTATATCGAATGGCTCAGAGAACTTTCCATTATCGAATACACCGCCCATCATTCCGTTGTGGAAAGAGCGTTTGATAGCAATCAGTCGGTCAGGGCAATTCCTGCCTTGCGGAGCAGAGTCCATAGACCTTCCCAGCTAACTGTGTCGAACGTCTTTTTCAGGTCTATAAACACAGTTAAGAGGAGTTTGTTTCGTTTCTGACATTTTCACTACAGCTGCCTGTAGGCAAAGATCATATCTGCAGTACCTGGGCCGCTGGGAAAAGCACACTGTGATTTGGGATTGATACTTTCCATCACTTTGTGTTTTTTTTTAAAAAGGGGTGGCCGAAAGCCACAGTTTAATTTTGAATTGCGTGAAAGGTGATCTAACCCACTGAATTCGCTTAGCTAAGGCAGATGGAAAGAACGTCGCTCCCCTGCTTTCCACCCAAAGCTGGAATAGAATTCCGGACCTTGGGATTACCAGACCAACGCTCTAACCAACTAGAGCTAACCGTCACCTCTTCAATCGGTTCAGAAAAATTCTAGCTAGGATTGTGCCTGCTATGAAGAGTAATGACATTCCGCTGTAGTTGTCATATTCCGCAGTAGTTGTCACATTGCGATCGATTGCCTTTACACTTAGCTCAGTGAAAATCATACTTTATTGATTTAAACACAAGAAAACCGATTACCCATTTAGACTAGTTGTTCACGAGTCTTCCCAGTTGCCATTCGTTTCCAGTTTGAGGGCCTACCTCATTCTAAAAGGGGTCACTCCCGGCCCGCTTTTTCTGTTCAAAGCCAGTTCCTTGCAGTCTCTTTTCAAAGTGTTTAAAACAATATCTTGCCTTCACAAAATCTATCCCCTCTGCCTTACAGTTTTACAGTCCATTGGTGCTACCACAAATGCGATAGCAAATGGGCCCAGTGTCGAATAAGTCAAAGCGATGGGTAGGTGGCAGTCATCCATTGCCTTTCAGAAATATGCCGTAAACATGTCGTCAACATGAGTTCTAGCCTGAATATGTTTAAGCGACAAATTTGGTAGAAGGGGTGTTTTACTGTTTTAAGTTTGACTGACAAGTTTAATAGGGCGCACTTAGTCGTTACTGGTCTGAAAGTTCCGTAGGAGAAATGGGTGTGTTGCTGGAGCAGTCTCTTCGTTCTTCTAAAGTTTGCATGTCTTATGGTGTTCCCAAGTGTGTTTGATGTATAATTACTTTGGTACCTTTAGCTGTTATCTGTATGTATAGTGTTACAGATGAAATGAGTGTGTTACAGGAGTAGCCTCCAGGTTTCATCACTTCAGTTATTATGTGCTTTGAGTAGGTTGTTCGCTTGGTTGCGGTATCTGTCATCAGCTTGCGGCGTGATACTGCCCCCGATGTGGTATGTTTTTATCCAAATCTAGTATAATATTATACAATGTTAACGCCCGAGAGGATATGTACAGTTTTCTCAATAAATGCCTAATACGTAGTTGTATTTTGAAAGTAAGTCAGTTTATTAGTTATTAATTATAATTTGTGCTAAATTTTGTTTTTATTATCTTCATTCAATTGGTAAGAAATGATTTTACAAAACTTACCAGTAATTAAGTATAATTTGGAAGAGGTACATAAAATAAACCAAGCCATCTGCCGACAATGTGTTTTCCTCATTTCAGTGAGAACAAAGCAGCATAGATAAGCATAATATTAACATAAACAGAATTTATCTGTGAGCATATCGTGCAGAAATCAAGTTCACAAAGCGATTCAGTGTACGATTTCCTTTCGTAATTTGGTGTAGGGAAGGAAAGACTGCAAAATGGAAAGGTGTACTTCCAATCATAAAAATGATATATATAAATGAAATAAGCGTCAGTTCCAAGCACCTACCTCATTGCTTGATCTGTGCCAGATTTTAACGATTATCCAGCTTTTAAATACTAACAAATTTTTGAAATTATGACAAGAGCAAAGAGAGCAATTTCTTATCTTACAAATAACTGAACTAAATGAGAAGATAAAATAAACTCACGTGTTATCGAATGTGACCAAACCCACTCTTGTGGCCATTAGACCAACATCAAATCCTAGAGTGAGATCAGCCAAAAACTGCTGTACTTTGGCCCAGTTTCCTTTTACCGGGTTATCTTTCTCAATGCTTCCAGATCTGTCCACGACCAATGCAAGATCAATCACACAATCTGTTGGTAAATATTCGTTAAAAATTACTAATAGTGCCAAATATGATTCCTTAGCTCTACCAAAACCCGCTTTCTGAATATAAAAACCAAGCAATGTTCGCAGATCCAAACTGGGTTGGGATTAGGTTGCGTTTTACCGAATAATTGCAGATTGTCAGTCATTACAAGAGATTCTGGGGGCTTCAAACCTACCAGTCCAATGCTGATCCTACTTATACAAATTAGATTGAAAGCATTGGCCGATCGAAAATGTCCAGTTTTAAAGAGTCTAGATAAGTTTATGCTGCACAAGAACAATAACGAAGCATAAATGGGAGCACATATAGCTGAGCTATGTGTGGTTGGATATCTGTGTGACAGGAGAACAGTTAAGTCCTTTCTTCATGAGATATATAGTGCTGTCGGTTTACTTGTTTTATGGACTTTATTTGGAATTTATAATACCAGACTTGTCCTCTACAACGAATATCCCTAAAAGTTTAAATGGACAATATAAGACACCAATTGCGCCTGGATGGACCTTTCCGGATTAAACAATTCACGAACAATAGCGATGAAATTTGTTACAACATGCTCTTATTGATATGTTCTGGGACAGACAAAAATTAGCACATAATTACCATGTTAAGACGGTCTACTATTGGGACTGGAAAACTGTATTCGTATCCAATGTAGCGAGGTGGTTTATATCTTCAGTTTGCATTACATAGAAACCAATGAAAAAATTAAATGGGGCTGAGAATTTTGTCCGAAATGGAAATTGTCTACAATATACAAGTTTATTCTGAGGCAGTTAGTATTGCATAGCAACAGTTCTTTGATAAACATAATTTTAACAAATTAAAAAATAAAATCTGTAGAAATTCCAAGACCGCGCTTGTGATAAAGTAAATAACAAAAGTAATTCGTTTCAGACATCTTAATATTGGGTTCAACACTTTGGTATTAAAGACAATATTGGTGTCTTTTAAGCCATTCTTATCGTTTTGAAAGAGCGAATATGTCTATGAAGAGTGCCCCTCTATTAAGGGGTAGAAATACTTTTAAGCAGGCGAAAGAAAAAAAAGAAGGAAAGAACTTTAATTGCAATGACAATACTCTTGAAATAAGGACCGCCAGTATGGCTTAATTGGGCAAACACGTAAAGCCACCTAAATTTTATTAGCTTTTTGTTTGCTTTGTAAACTATTACACAAATGTAAAGTATTTAGGAGGGTGGCAAGAAGTTATGAAGTGTTGATTGAAATGTTACATCACGTGAAATAGTTTTACCGTGACTACAATCCTGTTTCTATTTGTAAACATAAACCTTCAACCATTTATGTCGATTGTTTTGATCTCTAACATTGAATACCGTGCTTACCAGAAGGCGGTGGTTCGGTTGGTTCTACGCCTACACAGCTCTGAAGAAACAAAAGGACAGCAAATTAATTACCACCTCAAAAATGTTGCAGGGAATCTAAGTTCTTTTGTCGCAGTTTTTGGTGATGGTTTGCGGAAAAGATTTATTCTAAGTTGAAAAATTAATAATTGTTTCCAGTCAAAACCACCTAGATTAACACCTTTTTGATTTGTGAATCTTCAAAGCAGTATGAACAAAAACCTTACCACGTCCACAATTCTGTCCAGCTGGGTACTTAAGGAATTAAAGTCCATGACATCTATGAAATCTGTTTCTGGATTGGTGACAATTGTTTTCATGAAGTCTTCATCTACGTCGTCAGTGACGCCGACACTCAAAATGGTGACATCGTCGTTTTTTAGTTCATTTACCTGATTCAAAATTAAATATAGGTAACCTAGTTCTTCAACAAACCTAACAATTTGTTTATTTGAATTTTTGAGTACTGGGTCAATGAAGTGATTTCAGATGCCTATTGCATACAAATATTAAACAAATTTCTAATTTAATTTTTATTACGAAGGTTTTTAGTTATTTTACACACTGAGAATTCCAGCAACGAATTGCCTCTTGCAATAATTAAACCATCGCACCTTTTTATATTTTATATAAAGCTTTACACGAACAAATAATAAATAGAACTATTTTGCTGTGATGTACAAAAATTCATGCACATTGAGATGCGGAATATATATATATATTCCTCCCGACAATCCTTGAACTGAGAACGCTAATAGTTTTCCACTCCCTCAAAAAGTTGCTTTCTATTTGAGGCTCTTTCTACCGTATTCAGGAGGTTTCCATTAAGCTCAGGTGTCGGATGACCGTCAGTAAGAATAAGCAATACATTCCTTATTCGGGGTCTATCACCGCCTCCCGGTACAAAGATGGAACTCATAATTAACCGCAATCCTGCATCCGTATTTGTTCGACCTAAATATTGAAACAGTATAATAATAATAACAATAATAATAACAACAACAAATAATATATATATATATATATATATATATATATATATATATATATATATATATATATATATGTGTGTGTGTGTGTGTGTTACATGTGTTACATGTTATATATATATATATGTTATGCTGAATCGCCAAATCATTGACTTTACAAAGTCACTGAAAATTTCAGTGCCTTTTTAAAGTTACAGGTTTACTCAATGACATTGTAGAGTCACCAGAAAAGTTGACAAAGTCACAGACTTATGCCTTCAAAATGAACAGATTTATTGCAATGAGTTTGTATTTATTGTTCAGCTGCTCATTTTGATTTTGTGTAAAACTATAAAAACTACTGAGTAAATTAATCGGGACTGTGATCTGACTGCGGAAAATTGCAGTTTTTCGTATTGGTTTTGTTTAATGGGTCTTTGTGTTTCCCCTGTTTAATGCGAACTCATTTAAGCACACTGGACTGTGGTTGTATTAAGTTGCTCTTGCAGTTCTCGTCACTTTATCGTAAACGTTTAAGTATTCCTTTATTTATTGGTGTTCATTGGACTAGTCAGTTACCAGTTTTTTTGTTAATAAATATACTCCGTGTGTGGTGGGATTACCGGGACGAGACACACATTCGAGCTAATTTTTTTTAACCAAAATCATACTTAAATTCAACTGAATTAGGGATGCTGAAACGACAGGAGAAAGCTAAAAACATCCTGATTACACAACGGAATTACTCGACATACAAAAGCGAAGTTATTTAAGTCAAACAAGAGAACTGCTGATAATTCAAAATGGTAAAATTACTGTGACATCACAGTACAAAAGCATCCATTATCTCTGAAAATTGTTTACAAAGGAATAACTGTTGCAGTTTTTTCAGAAGAGCCAAATTTATTAAATTACAGCAAGGAGTAGCCCAGCTAGACAAGGTTACATTAGACGAAGAAACAATTGCAGTTTTACAAAGGCTATGTTTACGTCATCACAGCCCCGAGCACCCCATTGCTTTAAAAAGCTTTACAGCTATTACACATAGCAATGGTTGCTATTTTCTAATACACAACGATAAAATGTAATGAGCTATAGTACAACAAAGGAAGAGAAAAGAAACCTAACTCTTAGTCCAACTGATTTCAGTAAATCTGTCAAATTTGGGAAGCTAAAAATGAGTGACTTTACAAAGACACTAAAATGTTTAGTGACTTTAACAATGTCACTGAGTGAACCAGTGACTTTGCAAATTCAGGGAAATTTTCAGTGACTTTGTAAAGTCATTAATTTAACAGATTCACTTTAGTATATATATTACATGTAATGTAATATGTAATATACATATCACAGAATATATATATATATATATATATATATATATATATATATATATATATATATATATTACTCTTCTGGGTGTCTTCCATTATCACGAGACCCAACAAATAGGACCACCCCGGAAACTGGATCTCTTTAGCTCAGTTCTTCTTGAAGTCCTGTTTCGGGAATTTCACTGTATGTTTTTTTTTTAGAATCCGTTTTTTTTACCTCCAGCTGGGTTGTAATTAAGCTGACGAATGGAGTCAATCATATCTTGTCTGTTGTCGTAATTGTCCAAGTCAAAGTGTAAATATGCACTACAACATTTAAGAAAGTAGTTACATGTTTTATTTAACTAAAATAAAATAGTAATTGATGTTTCATAGCAAACTTAAATATTTTGGTTCTTTACTGGGGATTTTTAAAAAGTTTCAAATGTTTTATTATAGAAACAGAGTATTCTTCGTACTTTACAATGGTAAAAAGGTGGTTCTGCTATGGTGATCCATTATCACACAATACGTGACTAAATAAAGGTATCCCTAAAAAAACAAAAACAAAAAACAAAACGAAAAAAAACACAAAAAACGTGTCCGCGTTTACTTTATTATTTTTTTCAAATTAGTTTTCTGAAACTCAATGCCAAAATATGTTTTGCAGTGTTCGCGTTCCAGCGAAGTTAGCTATGAACTCCGCGGAAACTCTCCACCAGCGTCTTTTAAAAATCTGTTAATCTGCGAATTGGATCTGTTCGTATCGCTTCTTATTACTTCTGGCGGTTACAAAGTGGAAAGATAATGAAAGAAATATACGGTGAAACTCAGAAAAAGCATTGCATATTGCGTTCGACTTGCATTCCATATATGGGAAGTTAAGACCTGTTAAATCAGTTTTCCCTTTTTGTGTGAGGCCATAGTTGATTGGTTTGAAAAATAGTTGAATAAACGTGAACACGCTTTCCTCAAGGGGTGCCTATAGTTACTATAGGTATTCCTGAACTCAAGTGAGGAGTGATAAAAGGTGTGGGTGATAATTTTCTAGCGTCAATTCGATCCAACCACAGCTTCACCATTTGTGAAGTCCAGAAATCCGCTCAATTTGATAAAATGAAGAATGATACTATCTTGTGATATTTTACTGGGCACACTGGGTGCTCTTCTTTTCACACTTTATAGACTACAGGAAACTAACGGCACCACTAGAGGCAGTGATGAGTAAAAAAACCAATATTTGAATAAAATGAAAAAATCAACATGATTCTTCTGTTATATATTTCCTAGAGTAATATCTGAATTGGAGTCACTTCAAAACTATGTACATTTAAAAGCAAAATAAAAAAACAATGCTCAGACACAATCAGTAACACTTTGGAAGTTATATAATTATAATTATAATAATACGTATAAGATAGATAAATATAGAATTCTATGAAATAAAAACGTTACGCTTTATTTTTTTGTGTATATTTGTTACCAGAACAATGCTATTTTTATTTATAGTTATCTTGAGTTATAGAGCAAATAACTCAACCCCTTTAGGTTTCAATGGTCTGAAAGTAGTTTATGTGAATGAGGTACCCTTGATATTCTACACATCTCAAGAAAAAAAGATAACTGAACAGTACGAACTCACTTGTCATCAAATCGAACTATTCCAACGCGTGTTTTTTCTAGTCCAATATCAAACTTTTCCACCAGATCTATGAGGAAATTCTGTACTAAGACCCAGTTTCCCTTTACTTCATTGTCCACTTCGATGCTGCCTGAGCCGTCTACTGCTATTGCAATATCGATAAAACAGTCTGAAATAAAAATTATATTTTAAGGTTACGACTTCAGAACATAATTGCTCAATAAAATAGAACATTTTAGCTCTAATTTGGTAGATTCCTTAAATATTTTTATAAGGATTATTCTATATAATAATTTTAGCAACATTTACTGACATCTGAAAATATTTGCTGGGTTGAAACTGGACATATTAATGTAAAACAGAATAGAAAATGAAATTCACATGTGCAGACATTAACATTCCCTGAAGTATGTAATGTCTGTCACACTTCAATCCATCCCGATCTTTACTCTTTATATTATCGAAGAGTTTGAATGTTTGCATCGGCTAAATGCCTTGAACTGGGTTCTTTACCAATGGGATTGCCCAGGGGCTTATTTTGTAAAAGATATGGCACAGGCTGTGTTTCAAAATCATGGGTTTTCGCAAGTAAAGTGAGGAAGGGCATGTAGGATTACTCCTGGAAACAAACTGCGTGTTTGTTTTTTTTTTTTTTGGTGCATGATATTTTATTTCAAAACACAAACCATCAGTGGTAGGATTCCGAGCTACAGCAGATTTGCAGGTCTGCAAACGAAAGAATATATAAATAATATACATGTAAAAGGCATTTGAATAAGGAGTGTAAAGCAGGGTGTTTTGGGTCTATGCTGCCCGTACATTTTCGCTTAAGGGAATGGGTCACAAATTCGTGTAAAACAAGTGAAGAGGGTTGAAATCGATGGTGAAGATTGTGACAGCACAGAATCACGGAACGGCCTCTTAACAAGAAATTGTACAAAACCCCTGTAACATTTCTTCAACAGATTGATATCGTCGAGTACTATTCCTAGCCAATGGTCTGCATAACACTTTACTGAGTGAGTATCTTTCATATAGTGTTATCCTATTAGAAAGACATCGCATGCAACTTCTAGCGACATCATCATAAATCTTTTCTTATATAAAAGTATCGCTTTTACTTCGTAAAAGCTCCGAATTCGCTTATCTCTACTTTTATACGGGTTTTCTCGTAAAACTCTAAGAATCACACAACTAGGAACTAAAAATTTCTCTAGTAGCTCGAATAGTTCCGTCCATGGTCACAGCAAATCAGCATCCTTGGTTCCTTGTTACCAAGCAGCATTCTCGCGTTGTGTGCGGCACCAACCATACGCATCTTCGAGGTAGGAAGTTTTTTCTTCTGCTGTCATTTTAAGGTGAATTTCTCCAAAAAATAATATTATTTGTTACATTTGATGTTCTTTGATGGATATTTCGAGACGAAGGTTTGTCGGCTTGGAGATTTTGCCTTCGTACGCTCTACTTGTTAAATAGTAACTTTTATTTGTTTTTAAACTTACCGCGGTGTCACTGTGTAATGGTACTCAATCATTTTGCTGTTTTCCTGTGCATCTATTGGTTAATAATTAGCGAACAGGAAAGCGGGGCGGAGCACAGTTGGTAAAACTCCAGGCAACAGAGGGGTGCGATGCCTTTTGCCTGCTTTCGCCCTAGCGCACGGGTCAAACTATGCAGCATTTAACATACTGTGAGAGCGAACTGAAATCTATGCGAAGTAGTGATATTTTGCGGAGTTACGGTATCAGCTATAAAGGGAATAAACAGGAGCTGATAACCCGGATAATATCGAATATCGAATGGACGCAGCCGAAGAACGGGTACTGTCACGTTTTCATCCTTCCAAGCACTGTACGGTGAAACAAAGCCCATAGCGCTCCCCGGAAGACCTCATACTCCTTGAAGCCTTGTAACAGCCCACCAAGCGAACAGTTTAGATGCCGTAGGTCCGAAAGGACTCAGTCAGATATCCCACTGGTGGAGGAGGACGCTAAAGCCATAGAGAGCTCAGCACGACATGTTTTAAACATTTGTCCTTCCAGGATCACACTCTGAGTGCCCTGAAGAATCGTGTGGATGACCTGCGACTGTATGACCGTTAGCACTCTCAGACTGTTAGATTGCCTGGCCTTGGCTATCAGGGATGTGGTGAAACCGGCAACCTACCTGGCCACCTCATTAATACACCTGAGACGTAACGCCTCCCTGACACACTACTGGTCGAGCGTCAACGGCTCCGATTCGAGAACAAAGAGAGCCTTTTCCCTCGGAGGAGATAGAAGAAGCCGAGGCAGCAGGGCAGTGGCAAGACGCCCTACGGGCCTCGCAGCAGTGCAGGAGTGCAGGTAACAATCAGCCGAAGTATCTCTCAGAGAGGAGCTGGGAGATACTTCTTGCTCGTAGGAGGGATGTTAGGCAGGTTCTAGCAGGCTTGGCGAGAGATGGGTGCTCAGAAAAGAGTAGTGCGTTGGCTAAGAGAAGGTTACGCACTCCCGTTCAAACGGGACTGACGAGGGCATATTCGACCCATACTTCTGCACGATCAAGCCCCAGACAGCCTAATTGCCTAAAAGCACCAAGCTCTACAATGATCGAAGACTTTGTGCACAAGAGAGCGACAAGGGAGATGCGAGAGAACAAAAAAGGGTTTTTCACCCGGGTCTTTTTGGTACATAAGAAATTAGGAGGTTGGTGGTTAGTCATAGACCTATCCACCCTGGACCAATTCCTTCATGTGACGCCCTTTCAGATGGACACAGCCCAGGTCATAAAGAGCATGTGAGGCACATCCACAAACATGTCCGATGCGTATCTACACGTGCCTTTACACCTGTCGACCAGGAAGTACCTATGCTTCCAAATGAAGGGAAAGAAATTTTGGCTCTCCCCTTCGATCTCTCCATGGCGCCCTTTCTCTTCGTGAAAATCATGAGTGTGTTGAAGATGTGGGCCCGAGTCCAAGGTATGTTGGTCTTCCAATACCTAGACGTCTGGTTCCTAGCACACGACGAACAAGTCACGGTAAGTCAGCAAACTCAGACCTTGGTCGATCAAGCAACAGAATAGGTCTCTTAGTGAAGCTCAACAAACCCGAGCTAATAGGTGGAGATAGGGACACCGTGCGTTCTAGTTATGGCGCAGTATCCAAGGGACAGAGCTTCTGTCGGTCTCACAACCAGACGTTAGTGGGACTATTTTTGGTGGTTCATCCCTGCAAAGCCGGTACTCCATTTTCCCTTGGCAAAAGAAGGTGGGGTGTGGGTGCGTACTCAGTACACAGACGCATCTCCCTCGGTGCGTCCTTCATGGCCACTGGAGTCGGATTCGCAGGCATCAGGGCTAGCCCAGTTCACTCAGCTAGTAACCAATCCTACACAAGCGTTCGTTTTGTAACTGACAAGTTCCGGCTGTGTGTTGTATGAGTACATGATAGTGCCTCATCGGTCATACACGAGTGCTCTTCTTCTTCGATCAGTGTCTTGAGTGGGCACATTGTACTGCGCTCAGTGTATGTCGATCGATAATGTGAGTAGCATACCAGAAGAGTGATAGTGTGTCAACCTGTCTTGTACGAGTACTTCGTGTCACCTGCCCCAATACTATGACTAGGGCAATGTGTGTTAAGCCTCCAGCTTGGTTCTTGCTTTCTTTCTGGGAACTTGAAGTTGCGTTTTACCATAACTAATTCGTGTGTTCTTGGTATTGAATTTCTAAAGTTTGTGAGTGACCAAGCACCCCGCAGGGTTACAACGGGTTGGTCACCTAGTTAGCTACGCGCAGTTGGCTCCTCGATCATGTTTGTGAGAAACCCAATAAATGAGATTACTATACTTCTTCTCAGATAGCCTTTTGCGATTAGGTTGGGCTATCATCTCGCGGGAGGATGGAGTGGGATGGTGTTAGTAACGGAGAAGAGCGTAGTCGTAGGTGCGTCTTCTCTA
Source organism: Protula sp. h YS-2021 (assembly GCA_949752745.1). NCBI lineage: Eukaryota > Metazoa > Annelida > Polychaeta > Sabellida > Serpulidae > Protula > Protula sp. h YS-2021. The sequence goes on along the minus strand of OX457031.1, from coordinate 20,173,173 downwards.
CTCATTCCTTTTCGTCTCTTCGTCTTTCGATTATATTTTGCTCTAAGGCACATTGAACACGTAAACCATCCTTAGTAATATTTTATCCTTTTTCCTTTACACGGAACGCGGCACGCCCTTTGGAGTAAACGCTAAGTTCTTTGGGAAAATAAAACATTTTCTGGACTTGGCTATCTACGCAGGTCACCCCGACTCCTGGGTTAGTCCGATGTAAAAGTGGAGATAAGCAAATTCGGAGCTTTTACGAAGTAAAACTAACGTTTTATTTTCGTAAAACGCTCTTTTACGAGTAAAAGCGTAATTCGCCTTCTCTATTTTTTATAATAATGTCCCTCCAAGCCACCCCACGGACCCAGGTGCGATTGGTGCAGTTGTACAATACTCAAATGAGGCTCTGTAACAACGTACCAAGAATGCTGATTGGCTGTGGGCAAGGACGGGACTATTCGAGCCACTAGAAAAATTTTTAGTTCCTAGTTGCGTGATTCTTAGAGTTTTACGAGAGAACCCATATGAAAGTGGAGAACGGGAATTACGCTCGTAAAAGAGCGTTTAACGAAAATAAAACGTCAGTTATAACCACATATCTGTTAAAACGACATATTTCCCAGGTCCCACCCACGTCATTACAACGAGGTTTTATTGTATTGCATTTTCATGTGCAAGGTGTTTCATTGACGAATTAATTAAAAATTGATTATGTAAAACTAAACAAATTTAGCAAGTGTCTCCTTCTTCTTTTCTCTCGTTGTATCAGTTCAGAGGAGTGATTAGCTTCAAATTGACATCTGAAATTTTGACCAGTGCTTTTATTGTTTATAGCATTTGGTTTATGCTCTAAAAGAAAAACGTATTTAGTTCTTAAACATTTATATACATGCCTGGTTAATAAGTCTGCCTAAAATGGTGTCAAGTGTATCGAAATCTTCTACGGTTAGGTAATCATTTTCTGGATCAGTAACAATGCTTTTCAGCTGTTCTTCGTCAATGCTGGGAGTCACACCAACGCCGATGATGCGAACGCCGTCCTCTTTCAAACGTCTCACCTATATGTCAAAACAATGGAAAAAGAACATCTTATTTCGTGAGTATCGGAGCAGGGACGGGGTGAGGGAAGACTCGGGTTAGTTCAATTACGTTGAAAAATTGTTGGTGTAATAATTGTGGCCTTTAAAAGACTGTTTATCTTGAATATATACGGTAAAACATGATCACTGTTTATTAAACTAATTTTCCTGCACTTTGGCCCAATTAATAACTTCATCGAAATTTTACTACTCATACTATAGAAAGTTTAATATGATCAATTGAACTTAATTACTTTATATTTATTGAAGTTCTATTTGGAAAATTTCCCTTATGAAATATTAACAAATAATTAACTTTACGGTTATCATCTGGGTGTATAAATAACTAGAAATACGTACCGCCTCGGGTAGTTGGTCAACATCACGATTTGCCTTCCCGTCAGTAAGAAGTATCAAAACATTGCTGACGTCGGTGCGATCTCCAGCTTCCGGTGAAAACAGCTCTTCTCTAGCTACATTCAGACCTGCTGCAGTGTTGGTATTGCCTAAGAGAGACAAACAAATTTTTTTTAAAAATTAATAAATCCAGTCATTTGTTCTTCGCTTTATTAAGTAACGCAGCGCAAGGTGAAAAATTTTAGACTTCACTCCTGCAACAGCACTTGAGGAAGAAGGGGTCACTCATGTACCAGTGCCAAGACCTAATTTTGAAATTATACCCCCCCCCTTTTCTACCAAACGCGGAGAGAAATTCCCAAATGACCCTCTTTTTGTAGCAATTGAGGAGTACTGGATGAAAATTGCTGCCCCCCCCCCCCCACCCCTTTACGAAACTGGCACTCTACGCTGACCTCGTCTGGCCTCAAAATTATCCACTTTTCCTCGTGTTTTTTCTAGACACACATGCTAACACATATCATCCCCCCTCCCGAGTTGACTGCATTGTACAGAATTCGCCTTCATATTTAATCTATATTTAACAATATCTCAAATTTTAATCTGTGTGTTTTAAATTTGCGATTTTGATACAATATGACAAAACTGGACTATTGCGCTACAAATGCAAGCGTTAAACTGTACCCCATAATTTAACTAAAATGGCTGCGTTAAACTGCAAGCGTTAAACTGCAACACATAATTTAACTGAAATGGCTGCTAGTTTTGCACTAGTTTAACCTGTCATTTCTTATTTACATTTACAAGTAAAAATACTGCATAGCCCTGTAAAAAAAATTGCTAACTTACCTCCAGGCAAGAAGTAGGGTAAATTTGACACATTGGCTCGCAAATCAGCTTTATTCTGAATTTCATCGAGGTGAACGTGCACCCTTGCGCTGCAGAAAAATAGTGCGTCATGAGCGAGGTATATTTGTCCAAAAAATCAAAACCGACACGTTGCAAATTTTATTTTCTTACTCATTAAAATGGCCTCGCGACAACATATATATTTTACACATTTTAATTACTATTTATTCGCGCTCTTTTACTTCACTATAATTTTTTCGCGCAATATAATTACACATAAAATCATGTCTTTAAAGAACGTCTATGAGCATGTGGTTTATCACGAGTTTGATTGTTGGACAGTAGGGAGAAAGTGGGGGTTCTAAAACAGGAAGTGACGTCATAATGACGTCATGAGGTGTTTTAGAAGCCCCATGGGGTTTCTAAAACAGTGACGTCATATTGACGTCATATTGACGTGATATTGACGTCATATGGACGTCATATGGTTGTCATATGGACGTCATATGAACGTCACATGAACGTCATAATGACGTGAGGAGTTGTTTTAGAAGCCCCATGGGGTTTCTAAAACAGTGACGTCATTATGACGTGTTATGGACGTGTTATGGACGTGTTATGGAAGTGATATGGAGGTCATATGGAGGTGATATGGAGGTCATATGAACGTCATATGAACGTCATATGAACGTCATATGAACGTCATATGAACGTCATAATGACGTAATATGGAGAGTGGGCGGCCATTCAAACGGGCGGCCATTCAAACAACCATTCAAACAACCATTCAAACGGGCGGCGATTCAAACAACCATTCAAACGGGCAACCATTCAAACGACCAGTCAAACGGGCAGCCAGACAAAATGACACCCGGACAAAATGGTGCCCGGACAAAATGACACCCGAGCACCCGAGCACCCGAGCACCCGAGCACTCGAGCACTCGAGCACTCGAGCACCCGAGCACTCGAGCACCCGAGCACTCGAGCACTTGAGCACTCGAGCACTCGAGCACTTGAGCACTCGAGCACCCGAGCACCCGAGCACTCGAGCACTTGAGCACTCGAGCACTCGAGCACTTGAGCACTCGAGCTCTTGAGCACCCGAGCACCCGGACAGCAAAGGGTTCATAGAGACATGGTTAGAGCTGGCCTGCTGTGTATTTTGACCCATCAATGACGTCACACAGAGCGACTCAAGCTTACAACCAACTGATGGATAGGCAATCCGGGGCCAGCCGTACAGTAGGTCGACAGGCCCCCCGGGGCCTGCCATCACCAGCTTGGCAAGCCCCCCGGGGCCTGCCAAACATCAGGTTGGTAGCCCCCCCCCCCCGGCTCACCAACCCATGAGCCCCCCCCCCCCCCCCCCCGGCCCAGCAATCTTTCAGCATACACTGTATCTATATGGGTGAGCTAGTCGACAGACCCCCCCCCCCGGCTCACCGGCCCATGAGCCCCCCCCCCCGGCTCACTGGCCCATGAGCCCTTTTCTCGCTCTCTAACCAAGCCATTGCAGCAACAATTAGTAAATGAGCACTCTTTTCCTTAAGGGATGCTGTGTTTTAACCACAGAGAGGTCTCCATGCATTGCGACCATATACAAGCAACAATCCTTTCTTTAAAGCTTTCTCACTATTCTAACACCTATGACAACCAAACCAACGGACACCCAGACACACGGACACCCAGACACGGACACCCAGACACACGGACACCCATACATACGTTTTTTTTTTGTTTTTTTTTAGTTTTTATCCCTCTTCACCCACATCAAACCAAACCACGGAAACAAGTGTTTTTAGGGCTTTTACCGTTCTCCAAGCACACACACACCATCACTAATGGATTGCCGTGGCAGCAATTAAAAATGAGCACTCTTTTTCCTTAAGGAAGAGAGGTGTCTCCATGCATTGCGACCATATACAAGCAACAATCCTTTCTTTAAAGCTTTCTCACTATTCTAACACCTATGACAACCAAACCAACGGACACCCAGACACACGGACACCCAGACACGGACACCCAGACACACGGACACCCATATATACGTTTTTTTTTGGTTTTTTTTTAGTTTTTATCCCTCTTCACCCACATCAAACCAAACCACGGAAACAAGTGTTTTTAGGGCTTTTACCGTTCTCCAAGCACACACACACCATCACTAATGGATTGCCGTGGCAGCAATTAAAAATGAGCACTCTTTTTCCTTAAGGAAGAGAGGTGTCTCCATGCATTGCGACCATATACAAGCAACAATCCTTTCTTTAAAGCTTTCTCACTATTCTAACACCTATGGCAATCAAACCAACGGACACCCAGACACACGGACACCCAGACACGGACACCCAGACACACGGACACCCAGACAGTCCTTTTTTTTGTTTTTTTTTTAGTTTTCATCCCTCTTCACCCACATCAAACCAAACCACGGAAACAAGTGTTTTTAGGGCTTTTACACGCATATCCCATCACTAATGGCTTGTCGTAGCAGCAATTAAAAGTGAGCAGCCATTGCCTCCTTAAGGGGGAGAACTCTCCATGCATTGCGGCTACGAAAACCGAACACGCACGCACACACACACACACACACACACACACACGCACAGACACACATAGACACACATAGACACACATACATACGTTTTTTTTAAATTTTTATCCCTCTCTCTTTCTACACACACCAAATCACGGCAGCAACTGTTTTTTAGGGCTTTTCTCGTTCTCCAAGCACACACACCATCACTAATGGATTGCCGTAACAGCAATTAAAAATGAGCACTCTTTTTCCTTAAGGAAGAGAGGTGTCTCCATGCATTGTGGCCATATACAAGCAACAATCCTTTCTTTAAAGCTTTCTCACTATTCTAACACCTATGACAACCAAACCAACGGACGCCCAGACACACGGACACCCAGACACGGACACCCAGACACACGGACACCCAGACAGTCGGGTTTTTTTTTGTTTTTTTATCCCTCTCTCTCTCTACACATATAGAAATAGCCACAACTGATTCAGCGTTATATTTCTCAAGCCTGGGTATTTTTTTTTTTAAACCCAGACAGTGGCTTATTTCTCTCTTTCTCTTCACACACATAACACAGCAAACGGTCAGACAGACAGATTTAGCGTTTCATTTCTCATGCCAGGGTATTTTTAACCCAGACAGCAAATTCTTTTTGCTTTCTCAAACGGTCAGACGGACAGATTTAGCGTTTCATTTCTCATGCCAGGGTATTTTTAACCCAGACAGCAATTTGTTTTGCTTTCTCAGACGGGCAGACGGACAGATTTAGCGTTTCATTTCTCATGCTAGGGTATTTTTTAACCCAGGCAGCAATTTGTTTAGCTTTTTCAGACGGTCAGACGGACAGATGGAGCTATAAATCAATGATTTATAGTCCTCTTTTTTTTTTTAGCATTTCCCACACTCTCATTCATACTAAGATTGTCTGATGAAGCGTTTCATTTCGTAATAATGGGAGGGCCGCTAAAAAGCAGCCCTGGAGGGATTTCCGTAGTCTGGTCCTGGTCACTGCCTCTTGTCATCAGTTCTCCTGCCGCTGTCACTGCCTCCCGCCATCGGTTCTCCTGTCGCCGCCACTGGCGCCGCCGCTGACGCCACCGCTGGCACCGCTGCCGCCACCAACCTCGCCACAGCCACACTTCCGCTTATGTGCCACAACCGCGACCCTGCTCGAGGTGAATCCTTTGCCCTGGACACTACAAAAATAATATTCGGACTTCAAAGCCTCCGGGCATTGCTGCTCATGCAATCTCATTGAATATTCTGCCGGAAAGCCAAAATGGCAGAATTTACAATAATTAACATTATCCAAAGTGCCCAAGATTTGCATGACCTCCTGGAAATCTGACTCTTTTCTAGAGACATTCTCCAGTTTCACCTGAGCAGGTTCGTTGTTGCGGTCAGTGTTTGAAGGTGACTGTATGAAGCTGACTGTATCCGAAATACTGGCGACAGCGATTGTAAGCTCATCGTCAGGAGCTGGTGGCGGACTGTCCGGTCTTGTAACGGTTGCGCTTGGTGCCGCCAGCACCTTCCGGACAGTCACATCAGCTTCCTTTTGATTCACTTTCAACGGGGTCGTCATCGTTGACGCAGCGACTTTGACAGGAGTTGCTCTGGCAGGAGGAGTCTCTGTCATCGTTGCTGCGATCACTCTGGCTGGAGGAGTCTCTGTCATCGTTGCCGCGGTCACTCTGGTCACTCTGGTCACTTTGGCCACTTCCTGGCAGGGCGACGGGTCCCTGGGCGGCGAACGATGGCGTAGTCGCTTATGGCTCTCCTCCGCCGCCCTGCCAAACAGGTTGAACCGTTCCTCCGGTCTGTTCGCAAGGAAATTTCTCCACTTTCGAAACAGAAAAGTTTGATATTCAATGTAAATCTCCTCCCAGAAGTTGATATCCTTCGGTGATAGGAAGTAGCGGCCCCGAAGCTCGTCCGAAAAAAACTCGTCCTTATACAACATGGTTGAATTTCGATGTGCTCGCTTCCGAAACAGAAAAATTTGATATTCTATAAATATCTCCTCCCAGAAGTTGACATCCCTCGCTGATAGAAAGTAGCGACCTCGAAGCTCATCAGAAAAAAACTCGTCCTTGTACTGCATGATTAAATTTTGATGTGTTCGCTTCAAAGGTTCAAAGCAGACTGACTGCACACAGACTGCAAAGCAAACTGATCGACCCCCCCCCCCCTGCCCAGCTACCTAGTGAGCCCCCCCCCCTGCCCAGCTACCTAGTGAGCCCCCCCCCCGGCCCAGCTACCTAGTGAGCCCCCCCCCCCCTCCCGGCTACTTTTTACGCCGCTGGCTCACGGCTCACCGTCAGTAGTATAAAAAGGTCGGGTCGACACCACTCTAATCATTGTATTGCCAAACCATCATGGAGACGTCTCGAAACGCAACAACGGCTAGCAACATGGAAATTGATAGCCTGTTCAGCAATGAAACAATGGCTTTTACAGATGCAGTTTTAACTGCAGAGGAGACTGCTGCCTTCCTAAGTACACTAAAAGAAGCTGAAAAAGCCTTGGAGGAAGCATTAGGGGCTCCGTCAGCCGTGTCTACAGTACAGCAAACTAGGCCTGAAGAAGTACAGCCAGTACAGCAAGCAATGCCCGATCCCGAGGGATCTGACTACCCGTTCTGGGTTGCCAATGCGCTTGTAAATGGTAGCGCCAAACCACTTAGTACAAAGTTACAGGCTCATCTAGAGCATCTTGAGGAGGAAGAAGTGGTCATGTCAAGCGATGACGACGGTGACGACGACGATGACGACAATGGCGACAATGATGACAATGACGACAATGACGACAGCGACGACGATGAAAAGCAGCTCAAATCTAAATTCGAATTGAGCAAAAGTATTCCTGTTACTGAAGAAGACGTCACGCTGTTGAAACGAAACTTTCAAGCAGTGATTCCTCTGATAGATTGTAACATTTTATGGTGCTTATGTGAAGAAGGCTTTTTCGACCAACACACATACATATACCTAACGGAAGAAGTGAACACTGTCATTCAGCTTATCTACATGCTAGAAGGAAACATAGAGCATGTTCCCGCGTCAGAGCCACAGTTCTCCGAAGCCATGACCCGACGTTTCGTTCAACTTATTAGAAGTCTTCATGAGGAACTTTTTAAGACATTATGTCTACCGGCGCCAAAGTGTGTTGATGAGGATCGCGATTCCAAATATGCAAAGGTCATGCTACATGGCTTCAAGTACCTTGAAGAACGTATTAAGGTGTACGAGATGATGGCCTACCTCTATGAAAAAGGATATTTCACCATGTCAATGCTCTTCCAATGGATAATTGGAAGTCGCAAACGAGGAGATTTTTTAGTGATCGTCATGAGACAATCTCTAACAGACGGTTTACCAACAGCCTTTCTGGATGGTTTCAACGAGATCACTCCGCGATTTAGCAAACATCTCATGAAAACATACATGTAATGTCCATATAAAAGGAGTGAGGTGTCAAGTGCAGTCATCATTCGACGCGCAGCCATGGAGAAGACAAGCAGCTTTAAAATTAGTGCAAACTTAACAATTACTGTGGAGCATGGACAATTTGGATTATTTCTTCGAATCAAACGTGGAGAGAGATGGCTTGCTTTATCACCATCCTTGTGGAAGATTGTGTGTCTGAACTTACCAAGATTACGTGACATTGGCTTCAAACTGTACTTAACGCAAACGAAATGGCTTGAAGTCATTTCATACTTGGATATGCGCTATGTGAGTTTTGTGCAAACATTCTTGCTTGAAGGGAAAGAATATACGCGTTACATCAACATGAATGATGGTGAATGGGAGACATTGCTTCAGGAGATGGATAACATTAACTCAACCTTATTGCCATGTACGGAATGTCATGGTAAGAAAACTCCTGTTAAGCTGCAAAAGGACAATCGGATGAAAGTGTCGAAGCTATCCAAGAAAAGACTGGCTGAAGTTCAATTGGAGAATATGGATGTGCAAAATCAACTTGGACTTACCTGTGAATATTGTGGTGCTTACGGATATGCTGAGGATTATGATTGTCACTGCCACAAGTACAATTGCAAGTTGTGTGAACCAGACAACTTCTGCAACAAGTGTGGCTTACTAACTGTTTCTGCGGAGTAAGACTGAGAGTCATTTGTTTGCCAACCGTCACAGTGTGCAGACGTGTTATATGGATATGTGAAAGATGGATGTAGAAACGTGTTTCAAGGACAAGTATGTGGACTACATGATAAGTGAACTGGCGCGTTTTGGATCTATTCAACAACAACTGCAACACTTTGACATTTATTGGGAACTTGCGCATTCCACGTTAAGTGTACCAAACTTACGTGAGGATTTCATCAAAGAGTGTATGTTTTCAAACATTGACGGAGCTGAGGAGTTTGATGTGGAAGCAGCATATCACTTCGCTCGATTTGATCCAAGACTGTTTGATGAAGTGAGAGAGTGGTTAATCTACATTGCAGTATAATGACAGACATTACATTGAGACAATATATTGTGCAAAAGACATATTGTGAAGAAATGTTATTAGCTGTAAAAAAGTTTGCATGTTTAGTATGTCCTGCTTGTCAAAATGAAGAGTGTTCAGAACATACCTGTCATTCTGCATGTGTCTATACATATTGGAATGAAGCTAAATATTACATTCATTTAGATAAAGTGTTAGATAATGCAAATCAACGCTGTGAAAAATATGGTGTAGATGCTATCACATTTGATGAATTAAGTTGTTGGTTAATGTTCATTGAAGATCAATGGACTCCAATTATTCACACCATTGTATCAATACTTGATTTGTAAGATATGTTGATTGAGCTTTTATAAAATTTAAGATATGTTAATAAAATTTAAGATGTGTTGATAAAATGCAAGATATGTTGATAAAATAAAATGCAAGATATGTTAACAAGTGTTGATCATTTAGTGTTAACATGTCGACGTGGAAAGACTACTTAACCAATATTTACTTTAAACCTGGTCAACCCGGGGCATTTGCTGGTCCTTACAAACTATATCACATATTAAAAAAACATGATCAACCAGTCACTCATTCACAAGTGAAGAAATGGTTACAGGATCAAGATGCCTTCAGTTTACTACAACCTGTAAAATACAGGTTTAAAAGGCAACGTGTCATTACACGTGGAATTGATGACATGTGGGATATTGATTTAGCTGACATGGGAAACATAGCTTCCTATAATGATGACACCCACTTTTTATTAGTTGTCATTGATGTGTTTTCCAAATATTTGTGGGTGCAGCCAATGCCTAATAAATCACATACCAGCGTCATAGAAGCCTTTCAAAAGATTTTTCATGAAACACAACGAAGGCCACGAACTCTAAGGTCAGATAAAGGAACTGAATTTAAAAACAGATGGGTAAAAGCATTTTTGAAGAAGGAGGGAATACATGCCTATACGACAAAGAATGAAACCAAAGCCAACTTTGCTGAGAGAGTCATTCGTACTCTAAAGGGAATGATGTATCGATATTTCCTTCATAATCAAACGTATCGATATATGGACATCCTTCCAGACTTAGTGTATAATTATAACCATAGACCTCATGGCTCCCTCCCTAATAAGTATGCTCCTGCAGATATTCGTAAAGACATAGAATCGAAAGTGTGGAAGTATATGTATGTAGACAAATTGAAATTAAAACCAAAGAAGAAGAAAAAACCCTACAAATTTAAAATTGGTGATCAGGTTCGCATTTCTCACATGAAATATGTATTTCAACGGGATTATCATATAAAGTGGACGCAAGAAGTGTTCATTATCACACATCGTTGTAAGAAGCAAGGAATACACTTGTATCGTGTGAAAGACTTTTTGGATGAAGATATTGACGGACATTTTTATGAAGAAGAACTGCAGAAAGTGACAAAAGATATTGAATCAGTCTACAGAATTGAAAAGGTTTTGAAAACACGAAAAAGACGAGGTGTTAAAGAATTATTTGTGAAGTGGTTAGGTTGGCCAAAGAAGTTTAACAGTTGGGTGAAAGAAACAGATATTCGAAAATGAAGCATCCATTCACGTGTTTGGTCTCTGGACCTACAGGCAGTGGTAAAACTTCTCTAGTTAGAGAAATTCTAGAACAAAAGTTAATTAAACCCTCTCCAAAAACCATTTTATGGCTCTATGCAGCAGATCAGCCTTTGTATAAGGGAATGAAAGGTGTGGAATTTTACCAAGGCATTCCAGATAACATTGAAGAGCGTTTTAACCCGAAAAAACCAAACTTACTCATCATTGATGACTTAATGACCAAATGTCATAGTGATGAACGCATGACACGTCTATTTAGTGTTGGCAGCAGTCATCAAAATCTAAGCATTATTTTTATTGTGCATAATTTGTTTCATCATGGTAGAGAAATGCGTAATATTAGTTTGAATACACATTACATCATTCTGTTTAAAAATCCTAGAGACAGTCAACAAATAAGTACATTAGCGCGACAAATGTATCCTGGAAAATCTCAATTTCTCATAGAAGCCTATCAAGATGCTACCAGCAAACCTCATGGCTATTTATTCATTGATTTGAAGCCGAAGACAAATGATCAACTACGTATTCGTACAGGCATTTTACCAAAAGATACACATTACGTATATGTTGATAAGGTGGTGTATGAACAAGAACCAAGTCACTTAACCATTCGCAGCCAAGATGTCTAAACGTATTCAAGCGAATCAACCTTTCCTTCACTTGCTTGCACGCAGCGGGCCTAAACGACGTAAATCCTTACTACAACAAGCTACTAAGGAGGAATTAACTAGCTTGTTTGAAATTTGTTTGAATATATTGCGAGGACATTTACCCTTAAGCTCAAAAAGGTATAAGTTATTCAAGCGTGAACGTCATACCCTACGTACACTGGCAAATAAGAAGATATCACTTCGAAGAAAAAAGAAGTTGGTTAATCAGAAAGGAGGATTTATTGGAGCTATTGCTAAATTTGCATTACCCTTGTTAGCTCAGTTGCTGTTAAAATGAAACATACTTTGAAAATGGTTCTCATTCCTGAATATGAATATAAAATGTTGTTAGAAAAGAAGGGAAAAGATGTTGAAATCAAAACGAAAGTGAATAAACTTTTACGTGGGAAACGAACTCGTGAAAAAGCAATAGAAATGTCTCAAGTGCTTGGACGTCATTTACGAACAATTCAATCACAACAACAACAACGACAAAAGTCTGTTACAGCATCTAATGCAGAAAAATCAGAAAAGTCTCAACAGTTTCTAAACCATTTTCAACCCATTTATCATGTAAAACTAACACAACTTCTGGCAGAACTTAAGAAATATGGTACGAGATGGACAGATAAAAATGAACTTGTTTTAAAAACAGGTACTGTCATTACAAATTCTAACATTATTGATTTGTTGAAAGAAGCATTGGTTGCTACAAAAAGAAAAGAACGACGAGAACCACCGCGTGGTTGGAAGCAGTTTATTGAGGAAATTGTAGACGCTAATATTCCAAAAACTGTTTTTGGCAAAAAGACAACTCGTGAAGATATTACAAAAGAGCAACAACAACGTCAACAAAGATTGTTTCCAGAAGGATGGGAAACTTTTTAACATGGATTAAAGAGCTATGGTGCTGTTGTTGTAAAGAAAATGGAAATAAAAATACTATTCCTGTAAAAATTAGGTGTGTTAGTGCTTGTTGTCAGGGAGAAGTAGTAGATACCAATTTAGATCATGTAGATAGCAATTTAGACAATAATGTAGACAGCAATGTAGAAAGTGAGGATGAAGAGTGTCAAACATGAAGTAATGTATATACACATCTAGTCTATCTACATCACATAAACGATTTAGCTGTCATGGAGTCAACAAGTTTTTACATTACTTTACCCAGCAATGCTAGTATGAACTATTATCCCAACAACAAGACTTCGAATTATCAAATTCGTATGCCTCGAACCATCTATCTGAACGGAAAATATGAAGTGGCATTAGCTGAAATTCAATATCCACATACATGGACAACCATGAGACATGGAATGGACTATTCTATTCAGTATCGACAACAACCACTGAATGATATTGTTCTTGACACAATCAATATTCCTTATGGTTACTACAGATCCATACAAGAAATATGTCATGCAGTCAATGAAGAAGCAACTAATTCTATGAAAGATGACCTTAAAGAAGGTATTCGGATAAAGTATGATAAAATTAGACGACGCGTTTTTCTATATCTAAAATACGGCTTTGAAGTGTCATTCTCCACTGGATTAGCTGAGATTTTAGGATTTATCCCAGATCAATGGTATACTGAAACGTGTACAGCTGAATATAAAGCTGATGTGAAACAGGGGTTTTATACACTTTATGTGTATTGTAGTATTTGTGAGCCACAAGTTGTTGGTGATTATTATGTTCCTTTGCTACGTTCTGTTGCAATACAAGGACATGATGGAGACATTATCATGAAAACTTATGGAGAACCTCATTATGTTCCTGTAAACACATCCAAATTTGACGTGATAGAAATGAATATTAAGGATGACACAGACCATAATGTTCCATTTCAAACTGGGAAGGTCATCTGTAAACTTCATTTTCGACCAAAAGCATTATGAAAGCATACACACACAATCCATCTATTTATCGCAACCATTTTCTTCGTCAAGTGGGTGGAGAATTACCAGGATTTAAAGGAGCGCGAATACAATATGGAGATGGTATTGGTTCAATACTGGGATCATTGGCTCGAAAAGCTATTCCACTGCTTAAGACAGGGGCTAAAATCGTTGCACCACATCTTAAAAGGGCTGCAAAAGATATCGCGAAAGATGTTACAGGTCGAGTAGCACAACGTATGTTTGGTGGTGGGTTACGAGGACAAAAGAGACCGAAACGAGCAAAACGTGTCAGAAGGCGAAAGGCAGCTAAACGGATAACATCAAAAAAACATAAGAAAGATATTTTTTAATCATGTCTTTAATTCATAATCATTCTTGTGAATGTAGCCTTTCTCCATTAGAATGGTTTCACATACCACCAACGCAAACTGCTGTAGAAAAAAGTTATAATGTAGACTATCAACCAATGACTACCATTAGAGAGGGTGCTCCAATAGAATTCTACATTCCTGCGAGTACAGAAGAATATCTAGATTTAAAGAACAGTAAACTCCATATTGTATGTCGCATTGTCAAGGCCGATGGAACACTGTGTGGTGTAGATGATAACGTGTCATGTATCAATGATTTGTTTAATGGGTTATGGTCTAATATTGAATTATTTCTAAATGATCGTTTGATATCACATAGTAACAATACCCATGGTTATACTAGCATCATATCTCATCTCATTCATGACTCGGAAGAAAGTCTCCATTCTGAGCGCTCTATGCGTCTCATCTTTAAAGATACTGCCGGATCAATGAATACTTATGAGGTGAAAAGACCTAATCATGAAAGATATGTATCAGGTTTTCATGTAAATATTGAAGGTGGTGATATAGCTGAAACAGGAAATAATGGTTTACATAATCGCTATTTGTATACACGTCTAAGCCGTGAGTTTGCGCTTACAGGTGGTTTAAGGGTAGATTTGTTTGAGCAGGATCGTTATCTTCCCAATGGTGTTAGTATGAAATTACGTTTACATAGACAAAAAGATGGATATGTATTAATGGCTGCAAATAATGGTTTTAAAGTAGAAGTGAGAGAAGCGTTTTTAACCATTCGCAAAGTGAGGGTTAGTCCAGGTATTCAGTTGGGACATGCAGATGCATTGATGAAAAGTCCTGCTAAGTTTATTGTTAATAGAAAAGAATGTAAAGTTTTAGCTATTCCAACTGGATTTCAATCTTTTGTGAAAGATAGCATCTTTTTAGGCCAATTACCAAAACGTATTGTTATTGGAATGGTTCATACTGAATCCTTTGCTGGAACAGTATTGAGAAATCCATACAATTTTGAACATTTTAATCTTAACTTTATGCAGCTTTACTCTGATGGTGAACCAGTCCTATCCAAACCTCTCAAGCTTGATATAAATCAAGGCAAATATCTTGATGCTTTTGAAACTCTTTACAAATCTTTTGATAGATTGGATGGCGAGAAAAGTTCCATTATAAAACGGGAAGATTGGCCTAGAGGTTATTCGTTGTTTTCTTTTGACTTAACACCTGATTATGATGGTGCTGATCATTATGCCCTTATCAAACATGGGAATTTGAGACTAGAAATGAATTTTGCTGGTGCCTTGCAAAATACAGTCAATGTTATAGTGTATGCTGAATTTGATAACATTGTTGAAATAAGTGCAAATCGTAGCATTCAATTCGACTACCAGTCATGAACACGAAGCAGATAGAAGCCATCCTATCCCATGATGCCACGACAAAAGACTTGTTTCAAGGTGTGTTTGCCATGGACCAGTTACCATCTTTACAACCCGGTGCCTATGTCATCAACACAGACGATCATGATGAGCCAGGAGAGCATTGGGTGGCAGTATATTATGACGAAGACCCTGCAGAATATTTTGACTCTTATGGACTTTTACCTATAGACAGTCGTTTGAATAAGTTTTTAAAGTTTAATTTCATTTATAATTCAGTTCCATTACAAACACCGATATCCTCTACATGTGGATTTTATTGTGTGTATTATATAATTCAAAGAGCTCGAGGACATAGTCCTTTTGAAATCATTGATGT
Organism: Protula sp. h YS-2021; assembly: GCA_949752745.1. Classification (NCBI taxonomy): domain Eukaryota; kingdom Metazoa; phylum Annelida; class Polychaeta; order Sabellida; family Serpulidae; genus Protula; species Protula sp. h YS-2021. Next base: position 20,157,656 of record OX457031.1, on the reverse strand, counting down.
ATTAAGAAGAAGTGATGGTGATTTTGTTGTAAAGGATTTTGTATATAGACATTATAAACCATTATTTTATTGATGTTGTATTAGTTAAGTTGCATTAGTTAAGTTGTTGGTAATTGTGAATTGTATTATGAATATTGTAAATAAACAAGACAGTTTTATACAACATTCTTTTTTTTATTGTGTTATACATTATTTACATTTCACAATTATTTCACATTAAGCTTTTATTTTACAAATACATTCAATACATCAATAAACACATGCCATTCATACCAATCTAAATTAATATATGTATCATAGACATTACATCCACGTTTGTAAATGTTATGAAAACTAGCATAACACTGTCCATTACCAAACTTTATTATTTTAACATCTTTGTGTTCAGACAGTTTCAGTTCATATCCATGATCATTCATGTCAATGTTCATCACCATAACACACATGGGATGTGTCAGTTCAATGGACTTGGTGCCTCGCATGAGTTGCACTCCTTCCTCTTTGAATTCAAGCGTCAGGTTCTTTCCAATCCAATGCTTGTAACAGAGCGTGCCATTCCACTGTGTTGAGGGTGATGTAGTCGTAGCATTTTGTAAGCTCGTCATATTGGCGAAATCGTACAAACACGTCTAAATAGTTCTCAGTCACACGCACTTCTAAATCCTCTGAGAGTTTCAGGAGAAAGCCAGGTATCCTCAGCTTCTCTAGATGGTCTTTCAACACAGATTGTTCGTCAGTTGATAGAATGATATACTTTCCAAAATGGTTTAGCACGATGTCATCATATACGTTTCTCAGATATGAGAATCCATGCGTAATGGGTTCATATTCCGATAAAAAGTCTTCCATCTCGTTCAACAGTCAGATGAACTATGAGCTGTCTCCTTGTCTGCAAAGACGTTTTTATGCTCGCAAGATGGTGAAGAGTGGATGTTGTATCACTTCTAGGAATCGTAAGACTGCGCGCCAGTTCTTGATATCAAAGATGATCAAATCTGTATATGGTGTATCTGGCACAACTCCCTTATAATCCTCTGGATAATCCTGTAAAAGATTTCTACAGATTTCTACACGTATGTTAGAATCATATTCAGCCACCGTCACTTCCACTTTATTTTCAAGTCTACGTTTAAACCCATGTTCAAGTGGTATGTTTTTAAAGTCTTTCCACACTTCAGGTTTAAACCGATGATAACTTCTCTGAGAATCTAGTATCACTTCATTCCTATCATTTACAGTAAGGTAAGCACCACCGTTCAGCATGAGTGCATTCATGTTTTTACCTTGTTATGAGCCACCTTCTTGTCTGCGAAGCCTTTTATCCACTTCTTTCACCTGCTTCTTCAACATTTTCCATTCAGGTATTGTCAGCAAGATACCCTTTTTCGTTGGACGGTTTTTTCCAGTCCCCTCATCTCTCAGGTACTTGCGAATGTTTACCACTCCTTCATTGCTTTGTTTCATAATCTTGATATACTTTCCATTTCCTAGAGAAAGCATTCCATCCCACGACTGTGGTGTTGGTGCTGTCTCCACTTTCAATTTCTTGATGGTAGTGGTAGGATTTTTCACTTTTAAGTCTTTAACTGCATCTGCAAGAGTATCCATATCAGTTGTAGATCTCTTACGACTTTCACGTTCCATGTTAACGCTTCAATGTTCACACCTCAAATAACTCTTCCGTTGGAGGACCTCCCCCTTTTATACCACAGCCTTGTAATGTCCATGCGCTAAAGTGGAATAGCCATCATTCAGCACATATCGCTTGTCGTCATATGGGGAGAGGGCTACTTTCCTCAACTTCTCTGAGAAAAGCTGGTGACTATGACTTCGGATAATGTGTCCTGTAGCCATCGTTTGAGTTTTCTTGAACAAACTGTCTCTATACTGCACATGTTTAATGCGTCTTTGACACGCGCGAGTGATGCCTTTGGCCGTACGTTTTTCTTTCCCACCACACAATAAACTGTACATTTTCGGTCTGAGTCCAACAAACTCTTCAATGGGGACGCCGGCCGTCTCATCCTTCATTTTCCCAAGCACTTTTTTGTTCACGTTGGAATGTAGGAAATGATCCGGCGGATAGTCACTTGTGTCGAACAGGTCAGCATCCTGCTGCATATCCTTGTAGATATCTTCCGTTTCTATGTCGTAACATAGACTGTCGGTGTCGCTGAACAATAACTTGGCATTGGGATACTTGACCATGATGTAGTTGTAATGAAAGTTGAACATAAGCACTTTGCTGAGGTCGAGAATGGTGAAACCAACTTGAATGGGTTTATCCAGAAGCAAATCCACTTTGCGTAAATGTACCGCGGTCAAATCTTCGTTGAAAATTTTGAATTTGTGGAAAGAAGGTTTGGCTACAAGTTTCTTGAACCGCTTTTCCTTGTGAACAAGTTCAACATTGATTCGCTTTCTCACATTTTCCATGGTTTTGCCAAACACCGAGTTGTTCATCAGTTTGAAGAAGTCTTTCTCAAATGGGTTCTTGGCCAATTTTCTCTTTTCCGTGTTCAAGGCAATGTATTTTGCCAACCATTTGCTCTGTTCAAACATGATGGCGCGATGTACTTTAGTGACTTTCAACCCCAGTGAGACGTACTGTTGCAAATTCCTGTAATGAAGTACATATTTCTTCTTGTCAGACAAGTTAGGAATGAGCTTTTCACTGGATTTCTCTTTCATGTTTAGATCTTTCCGCAGCTTCTGACTGTACTCTGACAATTCTTCAACTTTGACACATTTCCGTTCTGGAGCCACTGGGTAGTGATTATGATGATCATGGATTGAATTTGGATATTCTAAATCCACTTCCAAAATGAATCCAATGTCATCATCTTCATCCACATCCATGAAGTCGAGGGATTCTGGCTCGCTCACCCACATAAATCCTCTTTGTGGCATGCTTTGTGACATAGCCCAACCATACAAGTTGTTTGCGTCGAGGTACATCAGGTAGTTGTTTGGTATCTCAGAATTGTATTCTGCTACGTAGGGATTATTCGCTTTCGCATACTTGTGTGTGATCACAGATATTCCTCCACGTATGCCTTGCTCAACCATTTGGTACATGTCAATGTCATTGATCAATTCCAACTTCACCTTTGTCGCTTTCAACATTGCATCCCACGACAGTCCTGGTGCTGTATAGTAATGAGCAGGATCCAATTCATACGTGTTGAGGCATACTTGACGAAAGTTTTCAAACACGTCAGCTAGTAATAACACATCTGATTTCAGGTACAGGTCGTGGTATTCACCAAATGTTGTACAGTTGAATGTATCCCACACCTTCTGTGCATGCGCATAATCCTCATCGCTAATGTCCTCTTCGCTAAGCTGACTATAAAACTTATCCTTTGATGGTAGCTGTGTTTCAGCAAACTTGGATGGTTCGTCCACGTAATCATAGGGGTACACACCCTTTCTCAGCAGCAAATCTTGTTGATCACTATCGTGAATGTGAGAGGTCATGTTGTAGAAGTTATCTTTCCCTTCTGCTGCAAGGTTGGATACCAACTTCTGTAGAGAGGTACTCATGAACTGAAAGCTGTCTGTAAATTTCAGATTGCTCAGGGTGAATGCAATATATTTCTCAATGGTGTTGGGAATGACTGTAATCGTTTCACCTTTGAATTTTCGAATTTCCTCCATGATAAGGTGACTGTCATAGCCTCGCAAATTGTGGAAAAATACGGGAATGATAAAAGAATCTTGATCCCCTTGCTGATCTTTTCTAAGTCGGAATTGCAAGTTGCATTCATTGTGTGCTGCTCCACGATATTTGCCATTGATGTGGTCATGATCTCTCACACGATCTGCTCCTAGAGGTTCATGACAAATGTAGCAATCAGTGGCGTTCTTGAAATTCTCTTTGTCTTCACGATTCATCACCATTTCCTTTGGTTGCTCTAAACCACGTACAATACGATCGCGTTCATTCACCATATGGTCTAAAAAGACCTTTACGACATTGTCTCCTCGATACACAACTGGTGCACGTGTGTTGTACTGGCTCACAACCACATAGGCAAAGCTGTTTGGACGATGATGTTGATACTTGTCTCCTTCTTCATGCTTTTGCGTGAAACATTCAAAGTCAGCATAAATCACAAACGGTGCTCGCTGTTGTTTAGCCACATTCTTGAACTTGATGAATGGTTCCTTGGGAAATGATAAACGTTGTGCTCCATTCTTGTCACACACTTCACGATGTTTATCTAAAAGATCTTGTCGTACAAACCCGTGAAGACAGTTGAAACAATAAAAATATGCAGCCTTATGCTTTGATCGATAACACATAAGTCTGCTAAAATTCTTGATGAGGCAGTAATGCCTCGTCTTGTCATTGCTAATCAGAAGTAAGTTGATTTCTCTGACACTGACGTTTCGACTAAGTTGTATTGGAACAACTACATCTTGTTCATATCCAAACACGTTGATGGCTACATCGTTCTCCTTTTCAAACTTTGGAATGTCAGTAATTGGTGTCGGAAATGTCATACCCTCTACCTTTAATTCCTTCTCAAATGGTTTGTAATGATTCACGCGATTTGGGTTGTTGTCATGAGGGTGAAGGTAAGCCAATACTGACCATAAGAAACACTTGTTATCATCATTCTTAATGTTTATCACACCCTTTGTTTTCTTCACTTTCTTCGGCAGTGGAATAAAACTGCTCGCTTCTAGAGGAACCAACGTAGCTGTATGTACTTCAATGTACAGTATGTTATCCAATACCCAGCCAGAGCCTTGTCGCTCATGTTCGTCAAACTTGGTAAATAATTCTTTATAGGCTTCTGGCAGGTCCTGCTCAATATCTGCTGGATTGTATGCTGTATATGTTGGACTACTGATAAATGTATTATCCACTTGTTCTACCATAACACCTTCTGCATTTGCTGTCAGTTTCTTGAAACGTGCATGCACGACAATGTACCATTTCATTCCATGGTTTAAGGTCTCCAACAAATGTGCCTTGATACGGTTCTCTTGCTGTCGCATTTCAAGCAGTAAATCCGATCCATCCTCGGGCTCAAACCGTTTTTCCTGCGCGTTTTCACCAAGACTAACCCTTCTACCTCTCCCTACTTGTCCTGTCTTTTGTTTCTTTGAAACATGTTCTTGAGACACATTTTCCATCTCAGCTGGTTTACATGCATGTGCCTCAAAAGTATCCATAGATGGAAACTCTTCATTGCATTCCGCACACTGAACTGGACCGTATGGCCAAATGTCATCTTCTTCCATCTTTTGTCTCTTTGCTCCTTTCCCTTCATGTTTCACTAAAGTTTTCATCTCAGCTTTGCATGTATGTGCTTCAAAAGTATCCATAGATGGAAATTCTACATTACATTCCGCACACTGAACTGGACCGTATGGCCAAATGTCATCTTCTTCCATCTTTTCTCTCTTTGCTCCTTTCCCTTCATGTTTCACTAAAGTTTTCATCTCAGCTTTGCATGTATGTGCTTCAAAAGTATCCATAGATGGAAATTCTACATTACATTCCGCACACTGAACTGGACCGTATGGCCAAATGTCATCTTCTTCCATCTTTTCTCTCTTTGCTCCTTTCCCTTCATGTTTCACTAAAGTTTTCATCTCAGCTTTGCATGTATGTGCTTCAAAAGTATCCATAGATGGAAATTCTACATTACATTCCGCACACTGAACTGGACCGTATGGCCAAATGTCATCTTCTTCCATCTTTTCTCTCTTTGCTCCTTTTCCTTCATGTTTCACTAAAGTTTTCATCTCAGCTTTGCATGTATGTGCTTCAAAAGTATCCATAGATGGAAATTCTACATTACATTCCGCACACTGAACTGGACCGTATGGCCAAATGTCATCTTCTTCCATCTTTTGTCTCTTTGCTCCTTTCCCATACTCTTCACGTTCCATCTTAGCTAGTTGTTGTTACGTCAACTGCTGAAACTAAAATGCTGAAATGTAATCTCAAACATCCCCCTTTTATACACATTCATACATAGACAGAATTTGCGTTTTCATTTCATAACAGAGGATGGCCCTTAAAAGGGCCGAAAGATGTTAGTAATTTGACGCTTCACCAGCAAGTCGGATTGCCACAGTCGCACTGGTATCTGTAAAACTGTTCCATGGAGAACGGTCGTCGCGAGCACTTGAACGGATGACGGTTATAGTAGCCAAAGTTTTTTAGTGTCGCTCCACACCACCAGCAGTCCGTGCATTCCTCTTGTCCATACAATCTTGCAGTAAACTTGTACCAGAGCAGTCCACCACAAGTTTTGCAGCAGTAATGTCGTGGTGCATTGTGGTGTACCGAGCAGTTGTGTGGTTGACCTGGATATTCTATCCATACCCAACACTTATAACACTCAGTCGTTAGCGTCACTGCCTTGCCGTTTCGCATCACTGTGATTTTACGATTTGTTGACATCTTGCTGCTTGTGTTGGATAATGAAGCTGTAACCCACCTTTATATACTACTAGCGAACATCCTCGCATTATATGCTGATGGGGGGGGGGGGGGGGTCCTTACTTAATGCAAGTATTTCGTGCTATCCTGGGGGGGGGGGGGGGTCCTGAGTTTTGCTCGACTAGGGGGGGGGGTCCTGAGTTTTGCTCGACTAGGGGGGGGGGGTCCCCGAGTTTTGTTCGACTAGGGGGGGGTCCGATCCAGACTTCAGGTGGTATATAAGCCATGCTCATTTCAGTTTGGGCTCACACTCGCTTCCGTCAACATGGAGTGCTTCTTCGGGTTACAGGATGCTTGCACCATTGCTGAAGTTAGAGAACTTCACCTGCCTGTCACACAGCCACACACACCGCCAGAAAGAGTCTATTTCTTCCAGCTGCTGCCAGACCCGGTTCATGGATCCGTCCTGTGCGTGCCCGTCCTGTACAACCGTCAAGTCACGATTGGAAAGAGGCTCAGAGATATAGAGGCTGGTCACTATGAAGAAGCGTTCTTTAGAACGATGATGCTAGGGGAGTCAATACCTTCGCGGATGGAAGAAGAAGAGTACCCGGCCTGGGGGACATTCTTCCTCCAGCAAGACTTGGATATTTGCCCAGGATGTGGGTGTATGATCTCCCCAGACCGGGTGCTGTCTGAGTGCAACCATCAAATGTGTCTGGTCTGCGCGGCGCAGTGGACTGAACTGCTGGCGCTAAATGACCGCTACTCTGTGAGGTGCTTTACCTGCGGCATGCGAGGGGACCACTTTTTGTTCAACGGGCAACAGCTCACACATTGCAGTAGGCCAGTGCAGGACATTGTGACATTCTTTTAAACCGGGACCGGCAGCAGCAGGAGAAAAACTAACATCTCCTGGCTCTTTTAAGAGCCCACCACTGATACTGAAATAAGCGCTAATCGTGTCATGGTGTTAGTATGTATGTGTATGCATGAGAGTGTGGGAAATGCTTAAAAAAAAAAAAAAAAAAAAAAAAAAAAAAAAAAAAAAAAAAAAAGGTCACCCGTTTGAATGGTTGTTTGAATGGCCGCCCGTTTGAATGGCCGCCCACTCTCCATATTACGTCATTATGACGTTCATATGACGTTCATATGACGTTCATATGACGTTCATATGACGTTCATATGACCTCCATATCACCTCCATATGACCTCCATATCACTTCCATAACACGTCCATAACACGTCCATAACACGTCATAATGACGTCACTGTTTTAGAAACCCCATGGGGCTTCTAAAACAACTCCTCACGTCATTATGACGTTCATGTGACGTTCATATGACGTCCATATGACAACCATATGACGTCCATATGACGTCAATATCACGTCAATATGACGTCAATATGACGTCACTGTTTTAGAAACCCCATGGGGCTTCTAAAACACCTCATGACGTCATTATGACGTCACTTCCTGTTTTAGAACCCCCACTTTCTCCCTACTTTGGACATTACATCTTTCAAAATAGATTTCTTAATTTGGAACGAGAAAAAATTAATTATGGGTCGCGTAAAAATAAATGTATGTCAATGCAAATTCTGTAAGTTATTTTCAGAATAATAAAAACGAGAAAATAGTATTGACTTGGATGAAATTAAAAATGGCTTGCAAAGAGAATTAAATATTGTCTTGTGTATTGATTGTAATGGATACTAGGCGATGCAAAATACCTGATGGTGCTCGAAAGACGTTAAATTTTTGCACAATTGTACCGCCACACTCTCCCCACCTGACCGGATTTCCCATCAGGGATTTGTTTCATTCTGTATTTTTTTCTCCCCTTTGATTTGTATGAAACATACTGCCATCAGGGTTTACTTTAGCCAGTCTGTCCGATCCACCGCCCGAACACTTTATCTCTTTAAAAATCGTTTCCGTTAATAGACAATAGTTTAACATATTCTAGAAGCATCATGAATTTCAGCAGTATTGTTGCATGGGATGGTTGACTTTATGCATGTTATTTCGCATGTATTGAGAATAAATCACACCCGAAATCACATGACCTCTCCCTCGTCCCCACCCCCCCCCCCTTCCCGGGAGACTCAAATAGATGTTATGGAAAAGAAGTTACATGCGACAAGCATATACGTATGTGCGCACAGGAAGCCTAAAGAAACCCCCACTTCCCATTATATGAGATAGCCCTGGATACATAAATCTGTGAGTATCGGTAAAGGCTTGGGGCACGGACTTCTTTTGTGGAGATAAAAAGCTGCGTGACGTCCCAGTGACAAGTGTATGATATCTTATAGACATCGCTGTTCCGCTATATGAATATTTTGTCGATGCCAAGTTTTTTTTAATGAGTAAAATAAAATATAATGCTTGCAAAGTTTAAGAGTTTCGTTGATTATCTTAAGATAAGAATGATTTACTTATTGTCAAAGGACACCAGTCCAATTCTGGTATCGTCTGGCCCAACATCAAACCTGTCAACAACACTGGCCAGGAACGCCTGCACTTTGGCCCAGTTTCCTTCTCCAGGTCTGTCTTTATCGATGCTGCCTGACCGATCGACAACTAGCCCAACATCCAATAAACATTCTAAAAAAATGAGAAAAATTATTTCAATATGTTGGGGATATTTCTAGATTAACTGAACGTTCGAGAAATAATGATCCACAATTACCTGCAGAGAAATGTTCAACTAATCAAGAAGAATACAATTTTTGACTAAAACATTAATGGGCAATGAAAATAAACGATAGTTCTTTTTTGATAACACTAATAGAAGAAAATTAGTGTTTGCCTAGTTCCTGGGCCTGACTGAGCTGCAACAAAGCGGCGATGGTGAGCAGTCGGAGTAACATACTGACGTCAATACTGCTGACTGACACCTGGAACACACAGACAGACACCGGCGTGTAGCATTGTGTTATAATGTGCCCCCTCTACCGGATGCCTCGTTCTGATCTCGAAAGGATGGTGGGGTGTTTTATCTCGAGATTTTCAAAGCTCTATACGTGATCTTACTGCGTACCAGAAAACCTCGTGATCTCCGTTCCTGGAAGGGTCGTGTGCGATCACACTCGATGCCTGAAAGCTTCCCGTATAATTTTATTCCGTGCCTTAAAGCGTCACATCTCTCTGTTCAGGGGTTGGGCGGGTTGTTTTTTTTCCTTTCCTGCTTAATAGAAGTCCCTTAGCCCCGCCTCTTCCAATGGATGCCACAACGCCCCACCCCAACCCACCCCACTACTGCATTGGAATGATTCTTAACTTGCTTATTAAATGCCTTGGGTTGTCAGGGTGATTAGGCGCTGATGAAAATATAATGAGGGGGAAATATTCTTAAATGTGAGCGGTCGGACTAAAGTTCTTCGACTGATTTCCCGACTCTCGCACGAATCATATCAGTTTGCCGTATACATTTCACCAACTAGACAAAACAAATGAATCATTGTGGTTGTAAAGGTGGTTTATTATGATTCTTTGTTTATTTGTAAAATATTTTCTAACTGAAGCGTCCTTAAACCTGTTAAAAAAAGTGGATAAAGAAATTCGAACTAAGAATCATTTTACAAAGGCATATTGAAACAACAATGCAATTGTTTTGTTGCTCTTATTTCACTGTGCAATTGAAAAAAAAAAAAAAAAACAAAAAACAACCGACAACCGATTCGTGGCCTGAAATGAACCAGAAATTTAACAACCATTGTGCATGTGACGAATTTAATTCCTTTCGTTTCAAATGTGGATACCCAGAAGATACAGCACTACCCCGTGGATGTGACCACTTGGCAAATAGCATCTCCTACCACTGGTTATGTTTTTGGTTGCCTTCCCCAATGAAGAGCCCTGGAAAACTGCTTCGGAAATCAAGCTGCTTTAGTTAATCAAGCCGCTTTAGTGTATGTGACAACAACAGTCAAACAAGCACGCTAAATGATATATATATAACGCTCGTTAAACGATCACGCTATTATCCTATTAAATGTTGGGATAAGACCGTCCACTGCACGATTTATAATACTTGTAGAGATGGGTTTCAGATTTAATTACGATCGTTACAAAACTGAAGCGGTCACGAAGCTTCAATGAGAAAATGATGCAAAAGAATCAAATTTTTAATTTCCTATACCATTTTGTGGTATTTAAATTATTTTAAAAATACACTTAAAATAAGAAAACTTGTAGGAGAACCCGGGGGGGGGGGGCAGGAGGCACTAGCGCACCAGCTGGTTACATGCATGTCCATGACTTTTTAACACGACCCCAAAACGCGGAGTGCTAATTTAAAAAAAAAAACCTTTTTGTGTGGAATGTCGAAATAATCCCCCTTTCGTGGGAAACAGGGAGAACTGAATGAAGAATATCCCCTTTTTAACGAAATTGGCACTCCGCGCGGACCGCGTCTTGCTTCAAAATTACCCCCTTTTCTCTGCGTTTTATGTTATTTTTTTTGACACGCATTTTAACATATGAGATACCAAGTGGCTCCTTAGGGTATGAGTGTCAAACAAATTTTCTAGTGGTAAATAATAACTTAATAAAATGAAATGGATATTGGTCAGTGATGCAGTATCGCTACAGTGCGAGGTGGGAAATAGCATGGACAGCTGTTCTCAAAACCGAAAATTTATTTAGCTTGTCTTTTGAACATGTTTTGCTATTTTTAACTTGCATGCAAATGGAAAAATTCTTGAAACTCAACACTGTTTGTTTTGCTTGCCAGGCAGACAAATAAGGTCTTTCGCTTTTGTAATACTAAATAAGCAAAAATAAAAAAAAAACGCAAAGCTTAAATTTCAACACCAATTTCAGGGTCTTGTTACTGTTATTAACATGCATTTTTAACAAACATATACATGCGACTCGCACGCAGCACAAATGAGCTCCTGCGATAGAGGTCAGGGTGTATCTGGTTGCCCCTCCCCTCCCCTCCGCCACTCCAACCCGCCAGTTCACAGATGACAAGCCGGTAGCCGGTATTAAAGGGGTAACCACATTCAAAGGCGACTTGTCATTGCGCCGAGTTTTTGGTGCATCCCCTAAAAAGTAATAGCCTGGTAAATGACCAGCTGAACATTTGTGTGTAACATCAAAATAATCTGAGCAAAACCCAAGGAGTAGTAGCAAAGTTTTCTAATGTACACACACACACACACACACACACACACACACACACACACACACACACACTCACACACACACACACACACACACACACGTACACTCATACATACATACATCGATACGACTGGACTAACCCGACTTAGCTAGCTGACCTACTAAAATGATAAATTAAAACAAAGGTCCTTTTTGAATCGGGTTGGGCGGGGGGCAAATTAACCTGGGTAGGACTAAGATATTCAAATCTTCATCATCTTCTTTTCTAGTGAGGGCATATTAAAGAGTCACCCCGTGCAAAAACGGAATCTGAGTGATCTTGACAACAGTCTTTCTGTGCTGATTCCGCATCTGTCCCGGATTTAATTTATATATTATTATTGCATAACACAGCATCAGATGAAGAAAAAAAACAAAAAAAACAAAAACAAACAAAAAAAAAAAAAAACAAACAAACAAAAAAAAAAAAAAACGAAAAAAGAAGAAGAAAAAACAAAACAAAACAGGATAGCAAATTTCAACGATTTCTTTTAAGACATCAAATTAAATTAGATTGGTCAATATCTCTTTATTTTGCTTTAAGGAGCCCTTACGGCTCGGATATTAAAAAAACGAGACCGGCCTTTTGCGACTCTTCTGAAAACTGTTTCGCCTAGAATTGTTAAAATTCTGTGCATGTTGTTTTCGCCGGGACTTACCTGGGATTCATTTTCCAAAGAAATTGCATAAAAATGACAAATTACTATTTCGCTGTGTAATCGAGTCGAGAGAACAAAGTATTAAAATTGTAAGCACAGTGCCTAAATTCTTATGCCTGTGCATAGCGATCTAATTTCACATTTCAGTTGTGGTCAGATCAACCCTTAAAGGGGATGTTTTTAATCCAGAAAGTGCCGGAGAGAAGCTTTGTCCAAAGAAATAGCCTCCCTTTTGACTGGCCGGATTGGTGAAACGTGGGGGGACGTCGTACAGGTAGAGATGTGCAACAGTTTGAATTCACACCTTCCATCCCGATGAACAAATCCCGGTCTTTCTGATTGATCAAAATTAGCGAGGTTAAGTTTTTTCGACATAGCTAGTTATTAGCTTATTTCCACAAATTTCTCTAGTACGTAAGAAACTTTTTTTTATTGTTTTTGATGTAACATCAGCGAAAAATGAATCACAGTTAAGTCCCACTGACAAATTAATATGTGCGAAATTGTGAAATCATAGATGATACAGTTTTGTAGAAATGTTGCAAATTTTGAGGGTTGTTTTTTTACCTTATACTCTATCATGCATTCAATGTTAGGGTGGAATTAGGACTTTCTTGCGTTACGCAGGATGTGTGGTTCAAAAGTGGCAGTAGCAGTGGATTCTTTTCATCAGCATACTTTTTCATTGTTACCTGAAATACTGCAGTTTGATTGGTCAATTCAAAAGTCAATAATTTATCAATGGTGACCGATACGCAGAAGTCGATATTGTAACCAGTTGTCATGTAACAAATGTTGACTCTTTTGTGTCAACAAGAGCTTATTAATCAATTATGAAAATACTGGTCAATAATATTACGAATAGTATAATCTAAAGGTCAACATTTTCATACTGGTTAATAATAATTCATGTTGACTCATAAGTCTGTATCTGCTATTTTTTACCTTTCTGTTAAATGCCAACGTGTGTCATTCCAGAACTTTCCTGAAATAGAAGTTGCCCATTTGGTCTAACTTAATCCATCAAGAAGACCTTCTACTCTTATTCCGCTCCGTCACAATTTTAATTAATATAATATTGTTGCGTAACACGGCATTAGTTAAAGAAAACAAAAAAAAAAAAAAAAAATAACTAAATAAAAACAGGATGACATGCAAGCAAATTTCAACAATTTATTTCTAGACATGTAACTAAATTGGTCGAGGTCAATATCTCTTTAAGGAGTTCTAGTTCATAGACAAGCAGCTGCATTTAATATGAAATTAATTGGGATGAAGCTGATGTGACTTTGGCACCCTTGGCCTGATATGTGGTTCGAACCTGGTGACAACATGTTTGAGCCACATCATCACTGAATATCAATGAACCACGTTTATTTTTCAGTGTTACCCAGACTTCTGTAAATGCTGTGATGTGATTCCCAAGTAATTCCCAGCGATTTTTCAATATTGACCAGGAAGCAAAAGTTGTGATTGTAACAAAAACGCAAGATAAACCATGCAACAAATTATGTATGAGTGATTATATTAGCCAACATGAAGATATTAGGAATCAATAACGAAATGTTGACCTAAAGATAAACATTTATATGGGTCAACAATAATTCGTGTTGATTCAAACCAAGTCAACATCTAGCGATTATTTCGACCTCGCTGTTAGTTATCAGCCTTCACTGCACCATTCCAAAACTTCCATTTCGCATAATTTTCGCTTATTTAAGTTTCTCTTCATCTTAAAAACCAAAACCGCCCGAGCATTATCACCCTTCCCAAAATGTCAAAGAACCAACAAGCTCTTTACATTCAACATACATACTGTACTTTGCACAATTTAGGTTTAAGTGTTAAATATATAAAACAAGTCTCGGTGCCTTTCGTTTTTTTTTAATTCCTTAAGCAGAGTTCATTGCGGAATGATAGTTCTTGACCTACTCTACCAGAAACATCGCATTGCAAGGCAGAGTTGAAGGCTGAGGACGGATTTATTTTCAAAATACATCACTGTATGGCTGTTCACAAAATCAAATGCAAAATAGACTTGAGGTGGCAATGGGCCCAGATGCCGTAAGTACCATTGTAAGTCCAAAAGTGCATTCTACTATTTTTTTTTAAATTCTCTAATATCAGTCTGCACGTTATTTGGTCACGATTCGTGCAGTTAAGTCACCACAGGCTTCCTAATTTCTCCAGTCAATGAACCACATGACGTGATTGCTGTCCTCCGACATTCCAACGACCAAATGAGATGCGGAATTGGACCATGGAATTTATGACATTATTCTTTTTCAGTCATAAGTGTCAAACGACACTTTATAAAAATGATCTTTTTTTAGCGACAAAAGGGAGCAGTTTTAAGAGACCACACCGTTAGCGTGTAGCTCTAATTTTGAGGAAAAAAACGAGGGGAACGGGGCGAGGCTGGGTGGTAATTTTCTTTCAGTATTCCGCGTTTTCCAAAAGGGGCAAAACTGAGCTAATTTTTCTTGCATGAATGCGGTAGTGCGGGCGCTAGCTGTACTCATCAATGTGAAATGGAGTGTTTTCATTATTAAATTTCACATTCCGGGTTTAAGGGTGATATTTACAAGGGTGTCTTTTGGTTAGAAAGGGTATTTTTCAATATTTGCACTCTGCCTTAATCAGTAGTTTTGAAGTGTCATGGACATGCATGGTGACCAATATGTACGTGAGTGCCCCTGGGGAGTGGGGGTGGAATTGGGGATCTGTTATTTTATTTTTTCAATTACATTAAGCAAATTTTTCATGTAGACATCTAAATGTAATTCAGTATCCTGAGCAAAACTTCGTAGGCACATAAGATTTTAACGAAATATTTAAGACAGAAAGGTATCCAGTGCATATATCTAACTATGTATAAAATAGTCGCTAATTACACAAAATAGTGATCACACGAATCGATCAGAAACATCGCACAAATTTGTGCAATTCACAGATGGCCTGCGACATGCAATATATACTTAGAAATAAATGGTAATTAATTATATTAATTTATATCATTAATTACTTTGAGACAAGCGGCTGTGTGTTCGAAAATTAAACGCAGTAAATCATTATTCACAATCATTTATCATAAAATCATGCTACCCTTGAAGTCATTCGGTCTGGTATCATACATAAATAACCCACCAAATGTACATGGTGCTAAGTTATCATGCAAAGAATATTAATTAGCGGTTTTGTTATTAACTTGTTAATTTTAACCAAAAAAGTGTGCATATTTATAAAACATATTTTAAAAAATGTTCATGATTCAGCTAATTGGGGTGAAAAGAAATTTACACTGTGAACCAGGTTGTGTCATTTTATAATTTTGGTGGGATATTCTCAAGAAAAACGTTCCGACTGGCATGCAGCTATGAGAATGGATGTTCTTCCTGTTCAATGTTGAAGCGCCAAAAAAACTTAAGGCATCTTTTTCAATATCACCTAAAAACAGTCTATGGTTTAATTGGTGTCATATCTACAGGCACATAAGATTGTAGTTGTTTTTATTTTTGTGTGTTTTTAGGAGATAATAACAATTTAGACCAGAAAAATGATGAAATTATTTATCATCTGTGGGACGGTAACTTACAAATAAATGGCAAAGAAAATAGCGGTGGTCGGGTGTAATGTCGAATGGTTTACGCGGATAGTGGGACAAAAATGAGTGACAGCTGCGGCACCTCTGATAAGAAAACGTGTCCGACCTCCAACATCCCCCCTCCAACACATATACACAGATGCGCTGTTTGTTGTGTTGTTTACCAGAGTCACTTTCTCAGTGGACCTTTTTGCCACGTCATTGCCGCGTCATTGCAGAATCCCCAACAAAATGGGTTAACTTCTATTTAACTAATCAAAACTGCTTAGGTAACTTTTAGTCAACTTGTTTCATGAATACGAGTTTTAAACTCTATTATTAGCTAACCAAAATTGTTGGAGTTAACTAAACAGTTAACTGGACCAGTTAACTACAAACGTACAGCTTTCTAGAATGCGACCACCAAGCTCAAGGGCGCATGCCAGGGTTGAAAAATCCCAGCGTTAATTAAGATGCTTGTGGATGCTTCTACAAGAGTTGGTTAGACAAAGGAATTATTCTTGTGCACGACCTTCTTGAAGATAAAAGACAGTTCCTTTCTTATCATCAGTTTATGCAAAAAATATAATATAAACATTGATTTTGTATCATATTATGGAGTAAAAACGTGTATCTCTCTAGCTTTGCCCGATACATAGGAGAACCCATTCAACCTTCCTCAGTAACATCTATGTCTTTAATGCGATAGACGGCAAAAAGTTAAGCATAATGAAAGCGAAAAAATCTTTTTATTTTTATAAACTTGAAGCCGCTACTCATATGACAAAATGGTACATTTCCCATCAAATACCGAACGACGTTTTTTATAACAGCGTGATACTGTCAAGTAAATATACCATGATCGTGCATAACATTATAAATTGTGGGGAAAAACCTTTTCCGGTCGAAAATAAGAACGCTGCCAGGATTAAAGGAAAAAAAGCGTTAAGATCTCTCATGCAGTAACAATACTTTACGTTATTACATGGTCCGAAAATAAGTCTTAGCTAGCAGCCAAGATTTCGGGATTCTCGTCAATGGGCAAAATAACAGCGGAGCTTCACAGTGACCTAATTGGCCAAACCCATCATTGCAGTTTCAAGGTTGTCAAATATCAACAAGACAAATTAAATCGATCTCAAAATAGCTGGCCCGCAGACGCGAACATTTGTTTTTGAATCGAAACTTAACGATCTAATGCATAATAAAACTTTGCTGTTGGCGATTTTCACAAAGAAATATCAAAAAGAAATACTACTTTATTTTTGGCACTGGGGGCAGAATGTTGTTTATCACTGCGGTTTAAGTTTGATAAATTGTCACGATTCGGCATAACATTATCGATTTAAATCTGCATAAGTACTGTTAACCTAAGTAAAACACATAATACAGGAGGTTTACTGAAAAAAATATTTTGACAGAAGAAGGTTTTCGAGCGACTTCAAGAGTTTTTTTTCGCTTAATTTTCCACTTCGCTGTTTACATGTGCAATAGGGCGGTCGTCTAGCAAGTCTAATAGATAAGACTTTTCTGTAAAGACTTTTAATTTTTTAATCTACGGCTTAATTTCCCAGTTAAAATTCCGCTTTGCTTTCATTTAATAACCACTGAACTTGATACACAGCAATCTTTTATTCCAGTTGGTAGAATTTCTGAGCTCTTTCCTAAACTGCAAAGGTCTTGTTTGTCCACTTTTATTTTGTTTTCTTTGATTCCAACAATCGAAGTTCAGTGGCACGTTCCAGTTTTAAGACTGGTGGTTAAGATACTTTCTTTTTATCGCATAGGACGAAACGAAATACTCCCTCTCCCCCTCTCTCCTCCTCTCTCCCTCGCTCATTCTAAACATTTGTTTTTATTTCTTTGAGCCAGATGAGGCTGAGGAACAGGGTAGCCATGCTTGGCCTGAAGTCGCCAGCAGTAATTACGTAAATACACCTCTGTGTTACATCACAGGCATATTTTCAGCGATGTGATCATGTTACGGTCTGACATGTAACATTTTCAGCCTTGAAAAGTTAGCAGATATTTATTTCTTTTATTTCTCGCATCAACGGATGAAGATCCTTCACATGAACAACTGTAAAGTGCCTTCAAATATCAGCTGTTTCTTAGATACATATTTCGAAATATCCATCTGCGTAAAGACTCGTAATTAACACATGGCAAAACGAAGACTTGCAAAACGTATATTGAAGTTGCACACGGCTAATATTTCGGGACCTTTTTTTTCCTTTTTACCAGTCCGCCATTTTGTCTTTACTGCTCCTCTGACTATACTAGCCCGGTTGTAGGACAAAATGGCAGCGGACATACTAGCAATGTGTAAAAACGGACAACATGGCAAAACTAATGGAAATGTCAGAAAGCAACCGAAACTGACCCCTGGTGCATCAAAGAATCCTTTCAGCGTCAGCACATGCCAAGGGGACAGGAGTAGTACTAGAAGCATAATCCCTATCAGGTGCCGTACAGTCTGATAATTCTTAACAACACAAACAATGATAAATCCGCCACTGTACTTAACCCCTCCCCGGCTGTCAGTTTGGCGCGTCAAACGCGTGTACTCTCAGTTGCAAGCGCGACTTCACCAGTTGTGTTCAGACCGAAGGGGAAGGAAGCAAGACAGTAGAACAGTTTCTACTCGGCACAAGACACGACATCAGATAGAAACCACAGGCAAATGTCGCGGATCGTGCGTAAGGCTTGCAAGACTGGACAAGTGTTGCCGCGGATCGTGCGTAAGGTTTGCAAGACTGGACAAGTGTTGCCGCGGATCGTGCGTAAGGTGTGCAAGACTGGACAAGTATTGCGGCTCAAGGAGCTTTGAACAGATCAGTTAACTTAGACCATATGTCAAAATGTTAAAACTGGATAACTGTGAAAATGTAGTTTAGTGAGCCTTAGATGTGTGTTCTAGGATATATCGACTACTGAGTAATTAAACGATGTAAGGATTCATGTACTTTCAAAGGTGAACAGTTTGATTAAGTAAAATGATGTAGTACACATTAACTTTTCTCTTTTATTTGTGTTGCCATTTTGTCCGTTTTACACGTTGCCATTTTGTTCGCCTGCCACTTTATCCGCTTATGTCCGTGCCATTATGTCCGTGCCATATTGGCCCAAGGGCTCCGACATTTCCCACACATGTAGCATTTGATCTGAAATTGTACACTTCGCTTTTTGTTTTCGCATTTGTTTTCATTTTCATTTCATCACGTAAAGAAATAAAAAGGCGCAAAGAAATAAGAAAATGATCTTTTTTTATGAAGAACTGCAACGTGTAAGCGCTGCAGCAGCATTTGCACAAGCCTCTTGTCTCTGTCAACAGTCACACTGTGCATTACATATTAATGACGTGTGTTTTATTTGCACAGGCCAATACGCCGAACACAATGAAATAATTGTGTTTTATAAGATCTTGCCTGGTCTATTTAAGTAAAATGAGTGTTTATAAAGATTATCAGCTTCAGTTGCGCACTATTCTTGTTGAGGGTAGGGGGCGGGTTGCCATTTTATAAAGAAGCAAGGTGATTTTATGCTAATTGGTGTGTTATAATTGACTAAAGCCGAGTTAATTCATAGTGGACAGATGTCGCAAAACATCATTATATGACCCACTATGTATGTATAATGAAGTACTGTTTGTCAATATCTATTTTGTTTTCCTTTAAAATGTATGGTCAGTTAATTGATTTATTAATTATTATTAAATGTTGATTCGTACCAGCTGAAAATGTGGACCATATCTGTAAACATGCGATTTATCCTGACTGTGTATTATTTAAGTGTTTCTTGACAAAGCATTTTAGTATTTTGACTATTGAAACTTAAATTGAACTTGTTGGATTTTATCATTGTTTTCTTTCCTTTTCAGTGTAACGTTGTCCCTTTACGTGATTAAGAAGAATTAAGAAGATACAGAGATTCCAAACATCAGGTGATTTCTTTATTGGAAACTAATAAATTTGTACTTTAAAAACTTGCAGTCTGGAAGCGTAAAACTTCAGGCTATTGTATTCTGAAGAACTATGAAGGACTATATTTTTGTGAAACACAAGAATGCTCGATAAAATACAAGACAAAACTGTCAACTTCCATTAACAAAGGGAATTTCAAGAGGCACCAGGTGAAAATACACCAGGGGCGGGTCTGAAAACACCCCCAAACCTACAATAGAGAAAAAGAGAAGTTTTTTCCATATGATTCCAACAATTTAGAAGACTTGGTACAGGTAGTAGATTTAACTCCTTCTTCTTCCTCCAATATTTATTGCATGCAGTTGTCACCTTATCCCTGCCCGAAATGTGAATATCCGTTAGAAAGACAGGGGCACCTGTTGTAATAACTCTCGGCACGGCCTTCTTCAAAATAATACAGCTGCTTAATAAAAGTCTTTATTCTTAAGTTATGTACGTATGTAATTTCAACCCTTAACATCATTCAACGCGACTTTCTAAGTGCCACAGTGGTCTACATATTACTATATTTGTGTTTTTGCTTCCTTTGTTTAAACTCAAGAAAAATTAATTTAAAATTGTTATCTTAGTGTTTCGATTCATATTCCAGTTATATATAGAGAGAGTGAGAGAGACAAAGACAGGAAGAGAGAGAGGAGAGAGAGAGAGAGAGAGAGAGAGAGAGAGAGAGAGAGAGAGAGAGAGAGAGAGAGAGAGAGAGAGAGAGAGAGAGAGAGAGAGAGAGAGAGAGTAAGAGAGACAGAGAAAAGGGGAGAGAAAGAACATATTATATTTTTAAAAAGCTTAAAAAGTTTACTCAAGGTTGTCAACTTCTTTTTCTTGCATATGAAAGAGAGCTGAGTAGAGGGCGGCCTGATGAATTTGCGAAAGCATATGAGCATCAGACCATGATTACCACATCGCTACCATATCTTTAACGGTAACCACATCGTTAAGAAATACTGATACAAAGCAACAACATGTATAAATGGACAGTTAATGCACATGTAGTAATCATATCTCAGCAATATGTTGATCCAGGAGCTTGCTTCTATGCGGTGATCATATAGTTACCATACGGTGAACATGCGGTTACCATATAATATCAAACAATTTTGATTGTACTATAAACACATGTTTAGTAATATGTATATGGTAACCATGCGATTTTATGAGAAATAGCTGTAGTATAACCACACCTTGGATGACATCTACTAACTCTATAATCTAACGTTCACCTGAATTGACCAAATCGATAGCCATATTTTGAAGACTCAGTAACAAGCAATTGGTAACACTGCGTTTAACATATATAAGAAAAGACACCATATGGGCAAGCTATTACCCCCTCCATCCCTCACCCCAGGAAAAAAGCAAGCACAATAGGATAAACTTTTAAGACATTGAATCCACACTTGTGACATTCATATAACATGGGCGCAGTGACACTTCACAAATATGGTTCCTTATTTTAACTAATCATTTGGAACTGATAGAAACTGGCTCCGCTGCAATATTCCCGCTCCTTAGGGATCCAGAAACGAACTTAAACCAAGTGCTCATAGTGTGTTAAAGATTTTTTTAATGTCAACTCAAGCAATGAAAGGGCCCTCAACACCCCCGTCCCCCACCTTACAACCCTCCGGGTGATAAATCCGCCTTTCTGCTCGGTAAGCTCTCGGAATTTGCCGAAGCTTCTGTATGAGAACTTAAAAATAGCAAACATACTTAGTAGGGTGAACTGAAAACGCAATTATAGACACTTCTTCAAGTATTAATAAGATAAAAATATGAGAACGCTACAAAGCAATAATGAGGGAAGATATACCATCTTGTCATCACAAAAATGTAATATCATTGCAGGGAGATAGTATTTGTAGGAGAATGACACATACAGTAAAACGTGCCTACACCGGACAACGAGGGGACTGGCGGATTTTGCCCGGTATATACAGGTGTCCGGTATTTCAGGGGCCATGTAAACCAATGGGGAAAAACGGGACTGAGAATTCTTATCCGGGATTGGCAGTTGTCCTGTATTTCGAGGTTTGTCCAGAATGAAGTTTACTGTAGTTTTGCCACACATCATACACAGAGTACTTGGTGAAACACAGTGGTGAACGTGTGACCGGTGACACCCGACGACCCTTTCTTCTGATACAGCAGCACCCGACAGAATAAGAAACAATCCAAGAAATTGAGAAACACCTTAAATGTACCAGAAATCTTCAGACAACTACAGAAAAAAGTATTCATTGACAACATTTATCAAGTAATAATGTTTCACTATAGGAACATTTGATTTGACTACATTTAAACGTATAGTAACTGAGTCCAATAAAAGACATTTCTGCCATAGTGCAAATTAAAGTGCAAAACATTTGGAATCACAGGCCTAATATCAGCGTTGTTATATGCTGAAAGGTTTTAAAATGTAGTTGCCTTGTGGTCGACAATTTCATCACATATTTAGAAAGGATTACCAAAATATAACCACATGATCCATGAAAGTTTTGCTTTACAATCAAATAGAATGCACCATATGTTAACGATATTGATAACACATATTCCTACATTTTAGACTCACAATATAGCAAACAGTTGAGTTTGCCTTACTTAATTAACATGTGCCGACCATATGGTTAAATAACAAAAATTAAACACCAATAGGTGAAAAATATGAATAGCATACGTTTGTCACATGATCACATTCTATGACTTTCTGCACATAAGATCGCCCTACAAATAAAAACTAACATCAGGAATATTTCCCAACCTCATACGACTATATGTTTAACGTGAATCTGTGACACCTCGCCGCTGAACATCTCGACACTAAACACTTCGCCGCTGACATCTCGCCGCTCAGTGAACATTTCGTGTTTGTCCGTATATTGTTGAATATTTGTGGTTTATTTAAGTACACTATTTTTATTTTGCCATTTTTTTATTTGTCTTTATTGTAGAATATTTCTGTTCAAGTGGCATGGGAAATTGCAAAAAAAGAAAGACTTAATAATAACAAAACAAGCCAATGTTTTAGTTCGCATTTCTCACACAAGTAGCTGGTGCAAAACCAGCATTCACAATATAACCCAAAAATGTTACACCCGTTACATGTTACATCAAAATAACTCATATCCACTGCTTTTCATGTAATTCACAATTACTGCACAATATGTACAATATGACAGAAAACTATTACATCCGCCACATGTTATATACAAAAACAGATTCACTGCTTGCCATGCTTGAGTTCTTCACACAAGTGCACAAGTACTGAATGATGTCCTACGGATGAAGTCACTTTTCCTACTCCTGATTTTCCCGCTTCACTGCTTGCCATCTGATGTTGTGTTCCACTCCTCGAAGCATCTTTTCTATGGGCTTTCGCCCTGCTGAACGATCGGCACAAAGGGACTTCAGATGTTTCTGAAGGTCCACGTATGCACATCTGGTGCGCTTCCTTGGTGGATCCCCCTGCGCATCCTGCTAAGTAAGTGTCGCGACTGTGGATTCTTCGCGCTTGAGGGAAGTGATGATGGTCTAGACTGAAGGGTGTTTGCAGCCGACAAGATGCAAAACGCGATTGTTCCAGCCCTCTCACATGTTGTTAGTTCTCGGCTCATCACTGAGAGTGGCCTGATGGATGTTCCAAACTTTTGGTGGGAATTGCGGTGGAATTCTTCGCACGTTAATGACGTTGTCCTGAACGTTGGTTCGGCGGCGAAACGAGCCCTCAATGTAGATCTGAGCAAAGTACGCAAGGGGCTCGGCTGCGTCTGAAGCAATGGAACGGAGATAAGCCAACCCATCTTCTATATCTTCTTTAGGCAGGAACGCTAAGGCATCCCTCTGTACAGAACAGCTTGAACTCTTCATCTTTTTTGTAGCGTTCTGTCAGGCCAAGCTGTCGTATTTTCCGCCAAGTGGCCTGACACAAGCGATAAAACATGCACCGATTTCAAGCTCAGTGCAAAGAACGGTCTCAAGTGCTCGATTAACAGCGAGCTCAAAGTCACCGAGACAGAGACAGAGTCAAGCGGCATGTTTCGGGATTCACGGTGATCCACAACAGCTTGGAAGAACTCTTCGTAAATGGCTTTGCGATTTGCCCTGGATTAATCCATCCACCGCTGACACATGGTGTTGCCCAACGGCACCCGGATGACGTAGAGCTGCGTGAAACCAGGGGCTCCATTGAAAATTTGCCATCCTATAACCAAATTTCGGAACTTGCCATTAATCAAAATGCCGATTCGAAGGAAATTGTTGGATCTGGTTGTCTGCATCTTGCCTGTTGTCATAGAATAAGAATGGCTGTGGCGACTCAGCCGTGGTTTTGCATCACTGCCCTTCGAGAATTAGATCAGCGACGGAGTCTTGGACTGGAGGTGCCTGTGCTTTGTGCTAGCGCTGAATGGACTTCTTGAAGGCACTGTCATGACTCATTAAGACACGGGCGTGGGTCGACAATTCACTCCGACTTGCCGAGATCATTGTCGTTGCGCGTTTTTGGGTTTACTTTGCTAGCGACTTCAGTTCGGCCTTTGCCTTGGCAGCATGCACTTCATCGCCAGAAGGGTCGTGGTTGTGGCCATGCAGATTTCTGGTACCTCACCGGAACTAATGACGACCCTCCTGCACCACGTTCCTCTTCGGACACATCTCCAATGGATCTGTCCATTTTTTTGTGTATCTTGTTATTTGTGTAGATGTATACATCTAAGCACAATTTTGGCTTGCCGCGAATACTTGGTATGAATTCCATCTTTCAACTGGAAACTGATGCGGATTCAGTTCAGTTGATCCCGTTATATAGCAAATGATAGGATGTGGATTTATATTTGTATAAGCCAAAAAATAACCCTCGACGAAATTTGGACCATATACCGGAGAATGTTGCATTAATAGATCAGTAGGATAATTATGTGGATTCGCGTGAAACTTAAATCCACAGCCAGCCGCCGCAATTTACAAGTGAAAATTACTTGAGAACATTCCTACATGAGTTATTCCCTGAAAATCCGAGATAATCCCCAAATCCCCACCACAATTTGGAATATAGCAATAATTATTAATGACGTTGATTCAATGGCTAGTTTAATCCCTGTAGTCCATAACCCTTCGCCGCAGTTTTAAATTGGAATTGCCTGAGAATATTCCAACATGAGTTATTTCTTCATAATCCCAGATAATCTATTAAATCCTCCAACGCAATTTGGAATGAAGCAAATAAAGAAGTGTACTCCATAACCATTTTAATTCCTATAATCCGTAATCATATGCCGCAATTTCACAAAAGCAATTACTGGAGAACTTGATTTTCTGAGTATTTAAAATAAGAAGAAAAAAGCAAAAACGGCGAAATCTCCACTTTTTTACTGAGAGGCGAGATGTCCAGCGGCGAAGTGTCCAGAGGCGAAGTGTCCAGCGGCGAAGTGTCCAGAGGCGAAGTGTCCAGAGGCGAAGTGTCCAGAGGCGAAGTGTCTGGATACCGTTTAACGTATGTTAAGTACACGTTTTACAACATGGTTATATTTGACTCTGTGATCAACACATGTTTATCACGTGGTAAGCGTATTTAATCAGGTTAGCAAAACACAGGTTGATAACAAGACAAAGGTACATCGAAAACGTGGCAAATATTAGGTTCAAATACGTGTTTAATATTAAAAAAATATCTGTGGTCACCGCGTCGTCAGTTTATCGCTATATTTACTGTCAATTTAAATTCGTCTTGTAAACAAGCCCAGAACAAATAGTTCACTGTTGTTTGAACAATTTACGTTATTAACTAAAAATAAGGAAAAGAAAGAGCGACCACCTTAATAAGGTTCGTGATCGACGATAAAGGTTTGCCACAAAAGAATCTCAAGACTCCAGTGAAAAAAGTCACATTTGTTCTGTTTGCTCCCAATTGATTTCCATAAATAGGACAACCTCTCCGTGCCCCGTCGGTGGTCTCTTTTAAGGAGATTCCGGTCAGCTTTTAAAAATTACTGATACCTGAACGTCAGGGTAGACAAATCCCGGCTTCAAGATTGTTTCAGCTATATGAACATCTTTTATTTACATTATTAAGGGGTTCGGAATTATTCGACTCTGAGGCTGCACCACAGGTGGTGCCTGATTGTAATGCACAGGCGAGTTAACACCACAGATAGCAGCTTCACAATGCCTGAATTAACCTCTATCGTTGTTACTGCAGTTACAAGGCTATCAAACATCAACAAGACAAATTAAATCGAAATTTAAAAAAAACCGGATTGCAGACGTAAATACTTGTTTTTGGAAACGAAATTTAACGCTCTAATGCATTATTAAACTTTGCTGTTAGCGAATTCCACATAAGGCTCTCTAAACGAGTTCTTTAAGCATTTTTTTTCTTTTTTGGCATTATGGGCTGAATGTTGTCTATCACTGCAACTTAAGTTTTGATAAATTGTCACGATTCCGCGTAACATTACCGATATGTATCTACATAAGCTAAATAAACGACATAATAATTGGGCTTACTGTAAAAAAGTTTCATTGACAGAAGTTTTTGGAGCGATATTTGAGAGCCATTTTGCTTAATTCTCCACTTCTCTGTTTATATTTCAACAGGGCGGTCGTCAGCCAAATCTAGGAGATAAGCTTTTTCTATGAAGACTTTATTTTTAATCTTCCGCTTAGTTTCAGTCAAAATTCGCCTTTTTCCCATTTAATGACCTGGTTGATCGACCACTTAATTTAGTCATGCACTACAACCTTTAGTTTCGGTTGGCAGAATTTTTTTAACTTCTTAGCCTTTTCCTAAACTACAAAGGTCTTGTTTGTTCACACTTTGTATGAAGTTAAGTAATATAAGTGGCATGTTCTAGTTTTAAGACTTCTGATTAAGATTCTTACCTTTTATTACTTACGATGGAACGAAATATTTTCTCGTTTCTCATCCTAGTTCCGGATCCTAGTTCCGGATCCTAGTTCCTAATACCCACACAAAGTGGTTGCTAATTACTTTTTTTAATTTAAACCAGTTTGTTTATGTAAATACATACTCAAATTTCTATTTAGGTAGAAAAAACCTTATGCAGTTTCTGGGCCCTGGATTCTCCTCTCTCTCTCTCTCTCTCTCTCTCTCTCTCTCTCTCTCTCTCTCTCTCTCTCTCTCTCTCTCTCTCCCCCTCTCTCTCTCTCTCTCCCTCTCTCTCTCTCTCTCTAAACCCTTGTTTTTGCCAATAGAAGATGAGAAAACAAGGTTCTTCTGCTTGGCCTGAATAAGCGTGCAGATATTATGTAAATACTGTTATATTACAGGCATATTTTCAGCGATTTGATCACGTGATTTTTTTTCGTGGAAATTCATAAAAACGGTACCTTAAAATGTGATAGCCGGAGAACGTAAAGCTTATGAAATTGTACATTGTAGAACTGCGAGAGTTGTATTTTTTGTGCAACACAAGGATGCTCGACACAGCGAAACACAAAAGCTATCAAATTCCATACACAAAGGGAATTTCAAGAGGCACCAGGTGAAAATACGCCAGGAGCGGGTCTGAAAACACCCTCAAGACTACAATAGAGAAAAATAAACTGAAAGCTTCTTCCATATGATTCCAACAATTGAGGTAATATGGGACAGGTAGAATATTTAACTCCTTCTTCTTCCTCCGATGTTGATTGCATGCAGTTGTCACCTTATCCCCACCCGAAATGTGACTCTCCGTTAGAAAGACAGGGGCACCTGTTGTAATAACTCTCGGCACGGCCTTCTTCAAAATAATACAGCTGCCTAATGAAAGTCTTTATTCCTAAGTTATCTGCGTATGTAATTTCACCACCTAACATCATTCAACATAATTTTCTAAGTGTTATAGTGGTCTATATATCTAACAGATTTGTGTTTTTGTTTCTTTTGTTTGCATTTAAGCAAAATGAATTTCAAATGTTTATCTTGATGTTTCGATTCATATTCCAGTTATATATATATATATATATATATATATATATATATATATATATATATATATATATATATATATATATATATATATATATATATATATATATATATATATATATATATATATATATATATATATATATATATATATATAGGGAAGGAGAAGAGAAAGAGAAAAAAATTGCATATATTGTATTTTACAAAAAATTACACGGCACATACGTTTACTAAAACAGGAACTTAAACTCTATGGATACCACATTGTTTAAAAGTACAGATACAAAACAACAACATTTGTAATCAGATAATTAGTGTATTTGCAGTAATCATATGTCACCGCACAAGTTTGCTTCTATGTGGTGACCATATGGTCACGATATGGTGAGCATGCGGTTCCCACATCTGTGGTTGTAAAACAATGTGTGGTTGTACACATGTTTAGCCATATTTATATAGTAACCACGTGATTTTCCGGGAAATAGTAAAAACCGCACATTGGATGGCATCTACTAACTCTACATTGTAACCAACCCTTCATCTTAGTGGACCCAAACGATGGTCATATTTTGAAGGCTCATCTGGAAACAATTGGTAACACTGCGTTTAACATAGATAAAAAAAGAAACCATATGGGCAACCTATTGCCAACTCCACCCTTCACCAAAGGAAATAAAATTCATGGGCACAACAGGGCAAATTTTTAAGAAATTGACTCCACACCTGCTGCATTCATATAACATGGGCGCAGTGACACTTAAGTAATATGGTTCCTTATGTTAACTACTCGTTTGAAACTGATACCACCTTCGCCCCCCCCCCCCCCTCCAATGCCCCCCCCCCCCTTCTGCAGGCCGTAACACTCCTAAAATGAACATAAAATAACTGCTCAAAGAATATTACGGATTTTTTAAAACATCCCACTCCCCTACCCCACAAAGTCCTTGTGATAAATCTGCCCTCACCCTCTCAGGATATGCCTCAAGCGTCTGATAACCTTGAAACAACCAACATTTTAGAAGGGGGGCAATGAACGCGATTGAGATAGAGACACTTTTTTTAAGTATTAAATAAGGTAAAAAAATATGAGAGCGCTTCAAAAGCTGTAATGAGATAAGCTACACCATCTTTCCATTACATAAAAACATAAAAAAGGGTAATACCATTACACAAGAAGGCAAGTATGCACGCTAGTTAGTAGAAGCCTGATACATAGGAGCCATTTTGTTATTATTATTATAATTATTAATTTTACAATTCTTAAAATTTTGGTATATATTATACGGTATTATAGTTTCTTTCATTGTTTATTGATGTTAAAAAAACGAGTAATAAAACACCTTAGAAAAAGAATCTTGTTTAGGGCAATTAGTTTTGTAACGCATGCATAGCGAGCACGATGAAACACAGCGGTGAACTCGTGGCGGGTTCATTTCTGCCACTGTGTTAAGTAACTGGGCAAAGATATTTGGCAATCACATGCTTAATTTTCGCTTTGCTATGTGACGAAAACTTTTTAAATATATTTATCTTGTTGTCCCCAAAATTTATGAATTTCGGCCATCTTCGATGAGTGATATTTGGTGATGTGTTCGTTGTGATAAACCAATAAATATTGATTGTACGGTAGCTTTAAGAATTTGCCCAATGCCGGCTGAGAAGTGTCGGAAAGAATTTATATTTGGATGAATCTTAATGAAACCTAAATCGTCACGAATTTTAGGCCAGGAAAAAACTCCTTCTCACCTCATGCTAGGCATCTACCATGTGCAATAATGCACAATGTAGCTGTTCTATGAGATTTAGATATTACAGCATTTATATAAGTTATTTCATTCACATAAAAATGTATCGGGTTCAAGAGAGACAGCATTTGGAATGTTCCGCTTGACTTGGGGAAGAATAAGCACTTCTTTGTAAAATTCAGACATCTATTAACTTTTTTCATTGATAAAAATACCCGAACCACACGATCTGTTTTTTTATCATCTGAGTGTTTGCATCCGTCTTCTTGGTTAAAACATCGACCTTTCGATAGTTACTTTTTAAGTGTTTTGCTAATTTCAGAATCAGTGAATAAGCAAATTTGGTCGTGACAGACAAATTTGTTTTTTTTTTCGTAGTTATAAAACAAAGTTACCAAAAAGAAACATATGATTCCTTTAAAGCCAAATAAGATAAATGAAAACAGTAGCACGGAAAATCGCAATGCCTCTCAGCCAAGTATTTGCAAGACTATAAATATAAACAGGTTTAGTTTATAGGAACATCTTTGCAGAAAAAGGGGATACGACACATTTTTAGCCAGTTGTAACAGTCTAAAAATAGGCATAAAATAAAATAAAGATCAGTATAATAATGGTCTGCAGAAAAAAACTTAGGAAATATTATATATTATGTTATATATACACCAAAACAAATGAAATAGGGCTCATGTTGGCATTTTATTCCTTGAATTATCAGAGATATCTTGTCTTACGTCTGTTTTCATGATGAATCCCCCCCCCCCCCATCCCTCTGTAAGCATCTCTGTAAGCAGCAACATTTATCATGATTGACATGAGGTCCATTAATTACTGAACCCACGAGCCAGGCAAGGTCAAGTTGTTTGCTTTTATAACTGCAAGTTTAAATTTAGATGGAGTTTCACAAAAGCGACAGATCGCGATCTGCGACGGATTCTTAAGCGATTAAACACAAGAAGACGCCTTCTCTTTTAGACCACACGAATTATCAAGGGCATATGACAGCGTTATATTTTAAATAAATTGCATCGGGGTTAATAAGCCCTAGGAGAATATAATTTATCATGACTGCTTTTTTATTCACATGCAGCGAAGCGAAAGAAAAAAAACGTAACCTAGTTAACAACTGTCTTTTTTTTCAAATTGTTCAGTTTTCAAGTTGTTTTTGTACAAACTCTCGCCACCCTCTTTGATAAAATTAATTTTGTTGTAAGTTTATTTAACAATATAGGCCGTAGTGTCACTACGAGCAGACCGCTTTTATCTCTAGGGAAGCAGTTTTTTACCATAAAGTAAGTTTTTTTTATTAGTTTTGGCAAAAACTTGAATATTTGATACATGACAACCCTTTGATACAGATCACTGAAATGGGATCCAGAAAAGGGGCGATTGGTGAGGAAAAACGACACGTTATAGAATTTGACACTTTTTGACACTGGCGGGGCGTCGAGTTGGCTGCTGGGTAAACATCCAGTGTGTTCTCAGTGCTGCCATTGAATGCCAGATACGTTTTGTCTCTGCAGTACTTATGCATCCATCAAAAGATATGCTGATTAATTTGGTTAGTTTCGTCAATTTCTCAAATATACGCTGCCTCCATAAGGTCAGAAAAATATTAACATTGTTTCTCTTCTCAAGACAGGTCATCAAAATCAGAAATATAACGAAAAAAGAACAAAAAGTAGCAAAATTATTGTGTGATGCAAACAGTTCTGTTTGTAAATGACCGAGAAGTATCATGACCCTCCTCCAACCTCCCCCTCCAAAAAAAAAAATAATAACAGCCAATGAAACATGTAAAAATGTCTACATTCTTTGCATGTGTCACTTTTTTTTAAAATGGCTACAGGGTTTTCTTGCTTCCTGTCGGCGATATAAACGCGATGCCATACAACTGCATCCTGTTCTGCCCACCCCCGCACCCCTCTCCCCTATCCCTGTGCGATACTGCGTTGGCAACAAAATGATGCACATCTTTTTAACACATTCAGTGGGTAATAGGCTCCTGGAAGGATACCCGATATAATACCGTTCACCATTTATACTGTATTATTTTCTTTACACTATTCAAGCCTGTCTTTAGCGGCTTTTGTGCATCTCTCTTTGATTTGGTGCTGCATTCGGAAAATAAAATAAAAATGCCACCCCTCAGTTGTCACTTTTGGTTTCATCCAGTCCGCTGCTTTCAATCTCATGAGGGATGAGGGACTTTTCCAACAAAACTATGGATATCATATTTAAGTGTTAAATGACGTATTTGTACATCACACGAAAAAAATAAAACAAACAAAGACTATTAAACATACTTCAAATCACCAAGTCAATAATACCGATCGTTATCTGAACGCGGATATGTCGAAGTTTTTAATCTTTTCTAAGCTTTTTCCTCTTGTTTATATCTCATACAACCCATCATTATCTCATACAACCTATCATTATCTCGAACCAATCCTTTTTTCCCAAACCTATTTCGAATTGAAAAGCTTCCCACCACTTCCCTCCCAGAAAAAAAATTCAATGCACATTTGAGCAAGAAGCCTACCGATGCCTTTACACAAACATATATCTTGGAGAGCATTTTCTAGGCATAGCCTAGGATATTTGGATTCTGGGTTACGTCAATACTATAAATAAAAATCGGTTCAAAACAAAGTTGAAATTGACATTATACTCTATCTTTTCTTTTGAATACACTCTTGGCAATACGTGTAATGCGTCAAACATTTTTTAAATACTGTAAATAACAGTGATTATTTAACCAATTTCTTATTCAAGCATTACGCTGACGTATTGCATGATTAAAGAAAAAGTTAAAATAAAAAATAAAAACACAATCGAAAAACTAACCTATAGGTATTTTAAACCTTACACATTTAGACCGGCACATAATTTTCTTTCTCCGATCTCGAATGCTTTACTATAGCGAGAGTCGCTGCGTGTAGTGATGTTATTTCATGACGTCACATATTTTCAGTCAGCCCACTGGACGGCTTGACCGTTAGCTTAGTTTGTTTATAGCATTACTCTTATTATAATACCAACGGGCAGGGGTGGTGAGAACGGCATTGACCTTCGCTTCGATGGCTAGGCGAACGCGAAGGGCCAGACCACCATCAGGTGGAATTAAAAATTGTCACCCGTTCAGAAAAAGGTCAGCCAACTTGTAAAAGCATGGGCGTTAGTTTCAAACAGTACCGTTACATGGAATTCCTAGGATTTCTTCTTAACGCAAAAACATACACGAGACTGCGGTTATTTTGCTGTACTTCTTGACTATAAGATCTCAATGTGGTTTCGGGGGGGGGGGGGGTGGGGGGTGGGGGGGGGCGTGGGGATGGGGTGTGTGTTGCATTTCCCGCAAGTTAAACATCATCTCTACCGCAGTCGAGACGGTGTCGTCTAGCTGAATGTCGAAAACTACTTTGTTGCTCCCTTGCGGGGTTTTCAAGTGGCGTGCTATAGACTGGTTAAGAAAGGGCGTGGGCTGCCTTTGGAAGAAACTAGACCCCGAAAATATATAGCTTTAAATGAATTCCAAAATCAGTGAAATAACTCCGGATTTAATTACTTCACGAATCTTATTTTAGTGTGCTTATATTACCCTGTTAAATAATGAAACTAGATCACCACAGAATAAATGCTGTATTTATTGGTGGTAACTTGAATGCAACATCAGTTTTAAAAAAGCACCTTTCACTCACGTTCTTTAATTTCACTGACTGTTCTGCTTTGAATATACATTAAAATCATGTTTTTATAACGAATGCGACTTTTGACAGTACCTAATGCCATCGAAGCCATGGGGAAAATTTATCCTTTCATACTAAGTGCACTTTAAAATAAATTTACAATTAATCTGTACTAGGTAGACTGTATGAACACCGAGTGAGAATACCCTTTGAAAACAAAGTTTAGACAAAATTAAAATATGTATTATCCCATCACGAAAGAACAAGTGTACTGTTTTGATAAACCGAGCAGAAGTTGTTTAGTCTGATAACACTGATAAGCAAGCAGTTGAAATAAAATTAATTTAAATGTCACTGTTCCTTAAGTTTATAATTGGAATTTCGTATTATTTCATAATGGTAATACTATTGACCAAAAATCGTGTAAAAAGCAATAAAACTGGACTAAAAGGGGAAAATTTAGAAGAAAGAAATGCAATTAAAATCGCTTTTAAATGCCGTGACCGAATGAACAATAAAATGACAAACTGTACCAATTAACACACGAAAAAGAAGTGTGCAAATCGTAGCCCTGTTCTTTAATGCTGCCTTCTCACGAAAATGTTCATAATAGTAATTTCCTAGGGCAAATTTATTTATTTCATCAGCTCCTTACGAAGCAAGACAACAGCAAGATAATGTAATTAAGAACTAAGCAGAATAATATTCAAAGGACATTGTTATCTGACCCAAAACGTGTTCTAACTCGAAATACGATTCTAAATGTATAATATTAATTAATTCAATCACTGAAATGAATTGCACCCGTTTCCAGTGATATGATATATCACACCAAATCAATTTAAGTCGCTTTATGAATAAATAGGCGAAGGTTATTCTGAACAATGAATAAAATTAATGAACAAACTACAGGCCTTGATTTAAATAAATGTCTATGCATTTCATTTAAATGATTGCCCAAATGATTATTTTTTAAAATCTTTAACTAATATAATCAGTGCCAATGATAAAAAACTTTATACCATAATGTTGAGTAAAGTGAATACCTTAATATTCTAGATCCAGCCTTCTTAAACGTCCAACACTTAATCCAAACTGCTTGTCAGATCAACTAATTAAACCTTAAGACTGTCTTTCGAATAAATACTAGAAATTCATCTCTCTTAACACGCCTCTCCTTGTGTGCCACTTGTTTGCGTCATTCAAGGCTCCCCGGACTACTTCTCAACTGCCACCCCCCTTTGGAGCGTAGAATGATGACAAGACCCGTAAAAATAGGGCGAACTCAAGAGTGCGAGGAGGGGGGGGGGGGGGAAGGGGGGGGGCAAGCTGCACTTGACTACTAGGGTCTGTGCACTGTTATAAATGCCTAGATGTGTCTGTGCTTCTTTCTTTGCGGTAACCATTTTAAAAAGGATGTATACTTTGGTCTGCATCAGTCGCTGGTGAGAAGAGTGTGGATTGTATGCTAGATGGAATCCGATTTTCTTTTTGTTTTTTTTTTCTTTTTTATTTATTTATTTTTTTTAAATATTGAAGACATGTCTAGAATAAGATATTAATTTATCTAGTGTGTCTAAAGCTCATTAAGAGGCATCTGTTATTAAACTGAAAGCATCTTTTGCACTTACAAAGATGCAAACAAAAAAATTCTAGTTGTTTTACACGCTCTATATAAAAAGGGGGAGGGTATTTTTTTATGAAATGTGGTCTTATTTTAGCGACCTTATATAACGGCGACGAATGGCAACGAACTTCACAAAAACGACCTTACTTCGGATGTAGTCTTAATTTAAAGGTGGTATTTATTCAGTTTTGTTATATTCTACAATAGTTAAGATATCTTAGAGCAACTTCAACTTTTCTATCACTTTTGTCTATAAATTATTTAGATGTATCTTTAATCCTTTCACAGACATATCTAAATTAATAAATATATTCTAATAGTTAAAAATATTCAAGGCTATACTGAAGCATTTAACGTTTTTTAACGCTTCCAAAAAGTCGGTCTTTGAGAAGTATTAAAGCGGTGATATATGATTATATACACGGCATATATATAATATTAAGGATTTTCATTAAAGATCTAGTGATACTTGACTTTAAAAACTATGGTGTCCAATGGTTAGTGTTGTTTCCTCTTGGTTCGACAAACCGTGCCAATGCTTACTTTTCGTTCGCCAGAGAGGCAGTAGTGAATCTGTGCCACTGACTCGCCTGTGGGCAAAAGCAACGAATAGCCAGTACTTTGCTTATATAATAAAATAACAGACATGTACATAAGAGCCACTGAAGAGGCACTGCGGATTTAAAACATGCGCGGGCGACATGTTTTCGGAATTTAGGAATATATTTCCAGTTCTTTTTTTTTTTTTAAATTTCTGCAATAAATAAACTTCAATTTCTCATTAAATTTATCAAATAAAAAGTTTTTATGACGTAACGTATGTAGTCTTATGGGATATTTTGCTAAATACTTGACAGAGCCAACATTCTAAAATGTAAACTACTGAACAAAATAATGAGACAATCATTTTTAGTCAGGTAAAACCCATTGCAGGTTACCTTTACAACTTACGTCTCCATTACCCCGATACAAAGCAGCTTTGGATCCATATTATGCTAAGTTAATCTCTACCACAAGATCGTCTTCAGTTGGATAAAAATAGTGTCTTAGGGCGATATTTTTTGCTAAAAATAAGCCAGCTTAGAATGCTCCTGAACTCTCTGCTATGTTTTTTTTAAACTTTTTTTTCATTGAATTTTGAATTAACGCCACATTTTTTTCACTCTCAGTCACGCACCAACATGCTCTCCTTTTGCTTTGCTGTTTAATTAAATAAAGAGAGACACTCCACCTTTTACCTATGATAAAGCACACTCTATATTTTTTTGCCTTTTTTTTCAAGTTAACGCAAAGCTTAACATTTCAAAATAATTTTTAAATACTAAGATTTAGATAGCAATGTGCGAATATGGGACATTATGGATGTCAAGGACATCCCCTTGCGTTTTTTTTTCAAACTGTTAGTCAGTCCAAGCCAGTGACTCTTCCGAACCACTATCACATCTAGTTCTGATAATAAACAGATTGCACAGTGTACAAAGCAGAAAAACAGAGCAGACTCAGTCAGAGAGAGAAGAGAGAGAATGACAG
Source organism: Protula sp. h YS-2021 (assembly GCA_949752745.1). NCBI lineage: Eukaryota > Metazoa > Annelida > Polychaeta > Sabellida > Serpulidae > Protula > Protula sp. h YS-2021. Next base: position 20,121,334 of record OX457031.1, on the reverse strand, counting down.
ATAGATATGGGTAAAGCGCGTTAAAAAAAGATGCCCCACACCGAATTACTTAGATTACTGCAATTACAGATGTTCAAAATACAGCTTCTTTTCACTTTTGAGAAAATCGTGTTCCTGTGTCAGTATGGAACGGCATTGTTTTGCGTAAGCATATATCATTTTTGTGAATCGGATTTTTACGACTGTAAATAACGACCTTTAAATATTTAAACAACGGAATCACTAGAATTCCAATTTTCGTGTGATGCCTCTCTACATAAATGCATTGACTGGACAGGTCCTGCTCAAAGGAATTAAACTGCCTACTGTCCATGTGTTCAATCTGTCCAAGACCAACAATGTTACATTTCACTTCGACTGTCCATGACCGTGATTGTACCAATACATCCCAATCCCAATGCTTCAGTAGCTGCATATTAGGAAATGGAGATGATGTCTTCCAGATTACCCATATAAAAATCTCTGCGATGCCTGGCATATTGGACTTGACAGGATTCGTCCGATCTCACAATCCACAATCGATGGTTTATCACCATATATCTGTCACGGCAAATACACAACACATTGATTATTATCTTGATACTGAAATTAGATAAGATGTAATTGTAGGTGCTTTTGCATAATCACTATCGTCTGGCTACCAGCTCAAACAACTAATGACAAAAGAAAAGGAGACCACATAAAATAGTCATTGTTACAAAGATAGGGCAGGTGCTCTCTATTGGATTTGGGAACTACGCAGCGATGAGTTCATCGAGCATCTGTAAGTGCTCCAATCCAGGACATAGCACATCATCCCCATGGTATATCACTACTATTACATAAATACACCCCCCAAACCTGCCTTAGAAATACCATCTTTTCGCTCTCACATAGTTTCCCTTGCTGTTGCAATCCCCGTTTGGTACTATTGTAAAACGAATTTCGTTAATTTTCTAGGAAAATTAATATTCATATTTTGAATTAATATTTTTATAAGTTTTTCTCCAACGAGATATTTTACTTTTTATCGGCATGCCCACATTTTAAAATTAAGTGTGAAGTTCTTTATTACCCAATACAGGTGTACAGTCTCAACAATGTCATGTTTTAAGTAGAATAGCTATTCGTGTCCTTCTTTCTGAAAATCTGATAGCGGCGTTATCTAACGCTTAAAAATAAGGGTTTTCTGTTGTTTCTCGAGTGTGTTATGTATATCAATATCAGTTTTCTACCAGATAAAAGAAGTTATCATGAACTGTGTATTACAAGGCGTGAGAAACATTCCTGGGTAAAAATGACTTTGGTCAAGTGTAGGCACTGATTACTTCAAATTAGGTACTTATTTAAAAAACAATCAAAAACTGAAAAAATGAAATAATAAATTCTCATGTGACCAGGTTTTGACCACTCAGAAATTCCGTAACAAAATTTTATGACCACGACTAAATTTTCCTCACTTCAACTGCTCAATCTAAAAAGGCAGTTGCTGTTCGGACCTCGTTAAGGAAACATCAAAAATGGAAAAACATAAAAACCAAGGATATATTAAAGAAAATAATTGATTAGAACTTAGCCATTTTTGGATCTTAGCGAACTCGGAATCTCAAGCAGGAAACGGATAAAGAAACAGGAATTCCAGGAATCACACAAGTTACGTACAGTTAATTTATTCATCTTAATTATTGTTATTACTTCGTAACCGTTTAAGTTTTATTGTATAGTCTAAGATGTAAAATAGCTGTCTAGAAATCAGGTAATGATTATTATAGATTTGGTTATTATGTAATAGCATTTAAATCTTAATAAGGTACGTGTGCGTATCGCTATTGCAAGGTATATAATTCTCGGAAAGGCGAGAGTTCGGAAAAATGAATAGAATGAGTTAATTATCGATTAAGTAATAAAATGACGTAAATTAGAAGAAAGTATTTAGTTTATATTTTTCATGGTCTGCGGACTATTTCCGGTCATAACAGATTAACCCCCGTGCTTCCATTGAGCCTAGAAGACAATAGATAATTTCCTAAATATTCTATAAGAGTTATTAACTAAAACAGCGCCGTGGCTAGAGTTACAAATTACCCCCAAAAATGGACCATAAAAATTGGTGGAGATGTTTTCAAGATCCCCATTGCGCTGTTATATATCAATGTATTCATATTATTGTTTAATGTCAGAACTTCTACATTACTTAGACTAAATTCTGTGTTATTTTAAGGCTCAATAACCAACCATCCAATTTCAGGTTTCTCAGAATGTCTTTCTTTTTTCTCAGATTTTATTTCTTTTGCAGGTTTGCAATGTAAATATATTAATAAACATTTTTATTTCAGTGTATCCAGATCAGTCATAATATATCTTTTTCAGATCTCGACACAAAAATATTTGATCTTTAAATTATTTCCAATCCTTCACTTTATTTTATTTTGCCATGAATCCCCCGGAAAATCACAGGCAATTGCGCAGTCACTCCCAAAACCAAGACGCACAAGCGCAAATTGCTGCACAGCAAGAACAAGAACAGCAACCAGAACAACAAATACACCAAGAACAAGACGAAGAACAACAACACGAACAACAGCAAATACCGCCCGAGCCAGAAGCAATTCCCCCTCAATCCCCGTCCAACCCTACAAACCAGGCATACTCTCCTGCGCCATCAATACCCTTTTTCCCCTTTAATACTCAAGCCATTGAACATTTTACAGGAGATGCAAAAAAAGCCAGGTCATGGTTAGTCAGTTTCCAGGACTATGCAGAGTTGTACAATATACCCCAGTCTAGTTTCAGCCGATTCTGCATAGCTCATTTCAAAGGAAGTGCTAAAACCTGGGCGGAGACATTGTCTGAAGAAACAAAATTAACCAAAGATTTATTCATTGCAGAGTTTAATAGTCGATTTGTTCACGAGACAAAAGCAGAAACATCTCGCAAGTTCTTTCAAAATCGTCAAGGACCCAAAGAGTCCGTTGACGAATACATCGATACCATGTCAAAATTAGCTAGGGATGCAAACATCCCAGTTGATTCTGCAGTTCAACTCGCAAGACAAAATTTTAAGCATGCGATTGTGAAGGATGTTGCTTTATCACCATCCATTCACACATGCAATACATGGAACGCTCTTCGATTGATAGCAAGACAGTCGGAGATAGCTCTTCAGCTACAAACTTTCGCTTTGGAGTCCGAGCAAAACACTGCATCAGTCAATGCTATTTCAAAACCATACTCGCCTTATCCACACAAAAACAGATACACATACCAGGATCACTCAAAAACAAAACACTTTCACAAAACACACAATCCACAACATGCAAAACAACCTCAAAGCACCCAGCGACACCACAACATCCCCAGTCAAACAGCCAAAAAACCAATCCACATTAAAAACTGTTCTCGTTGCGGCACATCGCACTTGTCGAACGACTGTCCAGCGTTTGGAAAACTCTGCCACAAATGCGGAAAAACCGGACACTTCAAACAACTGTGCCGTTCACCCCAAAACAGCTCATACCGACAAACATCAACGCGCACTAACAAATAATAGGGACGCGCGCCTATCTCCACTAGCAGAGATAGGCATACTTTTACAGGGTATGCTCATGCAACGGAATACAAACGCAAACAAACGCACAAACAAACCCCAAACAAACATAAACTTATCACAAATAATAATCACTTCAAACCGCAACAATATCAAACCACAAAATTTAAGCAAAGATATCAAAATGATAACAACCATAAACATATCGCAACAAAGCTCACACATTCAACACAAACACAAGAACAGGTAGCAACTCAACAAACTAAACATCAAAAGCAAAATAAACATATCACCACGACTGCAACTAGTTTAGCGCAAAATCCTAACACAACCAAACAACAAAATATACCCCGTCAACACAGCTATCGTCTACAGTATCGTCAGCCACCTTTATAAGCCGCATGGGGCAATTATAATGATTTATTCTAATTCCACTTCTTGCGTTCATCTGATTGTAAAGCAATGGTCAAAATGTCCCAAAGTAACACAGCACAATCCAACGCTTATAGTTAAGGATCTTAACCTCAATGCCTCTTATATCAGGCCAGAATTGGATATAGTGTGGGAAGGTCCTAGTGTTGACGAATCTTGGATTCCCCAGCAGTCAGTAAAGCTTTCGTGCTGGCAAGCGTATAAAATACGGAAAATAATTAATCATAGTTATAATGCTTCCTTTCTATACAAGCCCGGCCCACTTGTTAAAGAACTGTCCGTTGAACCTACTTCTCATCTCCTATACCCGCGTCTCCCAGATAATTAAACGATTAATGTATTCCATACCTTTTTCTTAGGGTTATACTGATGCTGTGTGTTATAGCGGTAGGGTATCGCATCAAGATTGATATAACAATGTGTATTTTATCTTATTGTACATTTGTTTGCATCTATTCAACATATTTTTGTTCCAAATGTCTCAGGAGCGACATTTCTAAGTCGCCAGGTGATTATTGTAAAACGAATTTCGTTAATTTTCTAGGAAAATTAATATTCATATTTTGAATTAATATTTTTATAAGTTTTTCTCCAACGAGATATTTTACTTTTTATCGGCATGCCCACATTTTAAAATTAAGTGTGAAGTTCTTTATTACCCAATACAGGTGTACAGTCTCAACAATGTCATGTTTTAAGTAGAATAGCTATTCGTGTCCTTCTTTCTGAAAATCTGATAGCGGCGTTATCTAACGCTTAAAAATAAGGGTTTTCTGTTATTTCTCGAGTGTGTTATGTATATCAATATCAGTTTTCTACCAGATAAAAGAAGTTATCATGAACTGTGTATTACAAGGCGTGAGAAACATTCCTGGGTAAAAATGACTTTGGTCAAGTGTAGGCACTGATTACTTCAAATTAGGTACTTATTTAAAAAACAATCAAAAACTGAAAAAATGAAATAATAAATTCTCATGTGACCAGGTTTTGACCACTCAGAAATTCCGTAACAAAATTTTATGACCACGACTAAATTTTCCTCACTTCAACTGCTCAATCTAAAAAGGCAGTTGCTGTTCGGACCTCGTTAAGGAAACATCAAAAATTGGAAAAACATAAAAACGAAGGATATATTAAAGAAAATAATTGATTAGAACTTAGCCATTTTTGGATCTTAGCGAACTCGGAATCTCAAGCAGGAAACGGATAAAGAAACAGGAATTCCAGGAATCACGCAAGTTACGTACAGTTAATTTATTCATCTTAATTACTGTTATTACTTCGTAACCGTTTAAGTTTTATTGTATAGTCTAAGATGTAAAATAGCTGTCTAGAAATCAGGTAATGATTATTATCGATTTGGTTATTATGTAATAGCATTTAAATCTTAATAAGGTACGTGTGCGTATCGCTATTGCAAGGTATATAATTCTCGGAAAGGCGAGAGTTCGGAAAAAATGAATAGAATGAGTTAATTATCGATTAAGTAATAAAATGACGTAAATTAGAAGAAAGTATTTAGTTTATATTTTTCTTGGTCTGCGGACTATTTCCGGTCATAACAGATTAACCCCCGTGCTTCCATTGAGCCTAGAAGACAATAGATAATTTCCTAATTATTCTATAAGAGTTATTAACTAAAACAGCGCCGTGGCTAGAGTTACAAATTACCCCCAAAAACGGACCATAAAAGTACATTGCCTGAAACTTTTCTACAGTTTCCTCACAAAGCCTTCTTAAGCGTCACTTTTGCTAATACATATGACTTTCGAGTGAGTGGCTTTGTGCAAAGCTTTGTAAGAATGTTAAATAACGCAAAACCTTAGTTGCCATTTCTTCATACAGGAGTGCATTTTCACCCGATGTCCGTTATAATGACCTGTAACACCAGTACGACAGGCCTAAGTAAATGTTGGAGTTCGCTTTTGGCTATTATACTCCGTCTTTAGAAAGTTATCGAGAAATCATGGACACTTAGCTGTATAATAAACAACGTAGACTGTGTGAAGGCAAGACCCGTTGTACCGGTCTTTGCATGCCACATTCTGAAAATTTACTGAGCGTACATTGATAAATTCTTTAACTATCGGTTCTCTTCGATGATCTTCCAAAATTACGCAGCTCTGGCCTTTGATGTATATTATAGTAAAACCTGGTTAATCCATACAGCTCTGGGTCTAACATAGTTGTTCAGCTTAACCAGGTGAGCACTTCATGTTAATTTACAAAGAAGAACATATTAAAAGCAAGTTTGAACATCAATTGCATTAAATTGCCAAAAAAAAAACACTTTTTCTTCTATGAACATAGCTACATGTACATTCGGCAACACAGCTAGAGTACCGCTCTTTTATGGATGACACAAGATAAAATTGTAGCAATACGGCACATGTTCCTAAAATTTGACTTAAACTGCTCAAAGTGCAATTCCTGTGTATTTCAAAGTAAAGGTCAAATGAACTACCTTGTGGCATATAAAAAATTAACTAAAGCACAGAACTGTTTTCCAAATCAATATTTCTTTATGGCTACTGTTGAACATAAAACGTGAATATAAAATTTGTAAAGCGAATTATAGCGATATCTGGAAACTGCCGTCTGATTGCAGAGAAGCACAACGCCCAAAGCATGAACAACAACAGCATGATCTGAATATATCTGTGGTTTCTATAGACAAATGTAGAACTTTGGCTTTAAATTGTCACTTAGTCATTGTGATATTATTTTAAAAACTCGCCGATAAAATGTAAAACTGCAGTCATTTTAATTATTCCAATGGAATCCAAATTCATATCTGATATTAGTTAATTAAATGGTTAAGCCTTCCCTCAAATTTCTTGATGATATGTCTAGTAATATTTGCGTTATCGTGTTGAAATTACGGAAAAAATCAAATTGGTGGCTAGCAGCCATCAGTAAAGTTTTTATGAGTTCTCATGTTTTGCAACAAATCGCAAGAGAAAATCCAAGATGCCAGCTTAATGCTATTTTGAATATTCGAATTCATTCTAAAATCAATCTGATCGTGTATTTGATATGGTTAAGTCATGTTTAGCATCAAGCAGTTTTTATATTATTTTGTGTACAAGGAATTACATGTAAAGTAGTAGATGTCGGCCGTTTCGGAGCCTATAGCTCTGACTGGAATGTAATAAAATTTTCAAATACGGTTCTTTGGGTTTAGCTTATGGCAGTCACTATTACAAAAAAAAAACTTTTATACCTTCATAAAGAAAGACTGAAATTCGTATTCTTCATTTGTTAGGAACTGAGAGACAAAATGCAGTGCAGACAGAACAATGGTCCAAATCAACAGCTCTATTCAGTTCCGTTAAACGAAAATAGACGCAGCCTGTTTTGGTTCGCTATTGAAATTAAGGTTTATTTAAACATTGCAGTTTTCGTTGCGTGGGTGTACATCTCATGACTTAGTATTTACCGTATTAAACTTTAAAATTGTGGTTTTCCTTTTCTTATTAAGAGTTTGGGTCAGGCACCGGTGTTGGTGAAAAGATCACATAAGAAAATAATACTTTCTTTAAGCAAAATACGCAACTATTTTTTTAAATGCTTTACTTATGTTTTCTCAGGTCAAAAATAGATTTAAGTAAAATAATATTTTTATGAAACAGTTTTGCGTTTTTTTAATATTTTCTTATTGAAAGTTCTTTACATATTGCGTTTTTTTAATATTTTCCCATTGAAGGTTCTTTACATATTGAATCTTTCCTTACATTTTTTACGATGCATTCTACTGGTATAATTGATGAATGATTTTTTCTTTATACCCCTGCGCTACACATTTGTGAAAACATACCATTAGTTTGAGTGTTCCTTCTGTTATTTACAAAGTAAGGAATAATTTGGAAGTTCTTAACCTTTAAATTCTTAAGCTCTTACGTTTTGATGTCAAGTTGTCATTCAGTTTGACTTAATTTAACTAAATAATTCTAAGAATTCCTTTTGTTAAGTTCGCTTATATGCGAAAACTTTTTAAACTGTAAGAAAACTGAAAAAAGAACATTTTTAGCAAAAAAAGGTGATCTTTTTGACCTCTCCCAACATCCGGTATTCATGATAATAACCATTCACTAAACCAAAAAAGGTAAATGGCTAAAACTCATACTCTCGCTCAAAATCTCCAGCAAAGCACTTCATTCATTCAGTAAGCAAACCTTAAGCTCAAAATGAGTCTAGCTTCAGGCTAGCTTTGAGTGTCTTGAAATGAAACAAACCAAAGTAAGATAACTAGTGACCTTTTATTTCTCTAAATGTCTCAAGTGCTTTATTTTCATTAAACTATAAAACGAAACTTTTCTCCTGCCACCGACAGATAGAACCTATCACTTAGCGGAATGCCGATGCTCTAAAGCTTAAACTCATATTTTGAGCTCCAAGTGAGTTTAAAACTCACGATTTACACTCAATTTGAGCATAAGTATGAGTATAAGCTATGTTATGTTTGCCCTGAACTGCCCCTCCCCCGTTTTTCGGACAGCCTGCACTTTATATCGTTACCTCTTTGCTTAACGCAATGGTATATGAATAAAGGACATCAAGTACACAATATGATAATTCCATTGAGAAAGTTGTATTTTATATAATTTAATAAAATTGTTACGGCATCTGAAGATTTTGCTAAGGTATCTACATGTTTTATAAGGACTCGGTCTAAGGTCATGTTGTAAAAATATTATATTATAAAATCAAAAACATAAACAGTTCAGATACATATTGAATTCTGCAAGCATATATACAGAAAACTAACATCAGAGTTCAGTTCTGTTAATAGCAAGCATAACACGGCTAATCAAGCTTTAATTCAGGGGATAAACGATTGTCACGTACACCCGCTTAATTTAAAGTATGTCGTGATTTTTTTAATGAAATACACTTTATTCTGTAATTTTAGCCCGGCTTTTGAAATGTCGCATGATGACTGTTTTTATTGAATTTTCAGACATCTGATAACGTTGACATAACACGACATAGTTATTTATTTGACATTTGAAATCGACAATAACTTGCAGCGGAATATTTTCTTTCAAAATTATATTTCAAGTATAAAATAAAAATAAGATTATTATCATTAACATCATAATTATTATTATTATTATTATTATTATTATTATTATTATTATTATTATTTTACTAACTGACCATAATAACTGATTTCCCTCTAAACTGTCACCGATTAAGTGAATGGTAGAATTTGGCCATAAATAAACCTTCGGTTCAAGGGGTTTTTCTTGTTTAGAGGGGCTAACTAAGTGAAGGTTCAATGCACTTCTCAAGTCACTCTGAAGTGCTTTTCTTTAAGAGAAAAATAATCAAACTATGGTTAATATAGATAAAGACACCAAAAAAAAAAAACAATGTTATCCAGATTGTAATCGGTACGTCTGTGAATTGATGGCATTCTTAAGCATTCTTCCCAACCATTCTTTCACGAATTAATAAATACATCACGTGATATTAATTGCTGCTGTTGGAAAGAGCAAACAAATATTTCACACTTCTCTACAATTTACTTTATATGTTAATTGCTAATTTTATTTGTCTGGCCCATTACCTTTCAGTCTACATCACAATCAGCTGGAAAACACAGGACACACTTGGTATACAAATAAATGTTTATTTTGTTCATAACTTAGACACATCTTAGGCACATCCAACAATTTAGAAATGGAATACATTTTCAGCTCAGCTTTTCATCCCTGAAGGATGAGAATAATTATCACTGAAACCACTTGTAATCTTGCGTCAAATAGGCTAGATTATTTTTTTAGTTTAAATAGTACGGTTGACTATATGTACAGATATAGCAACCATTTCACCACCAAAAGCAACATAGATTAGGTGCATAAAGACATTAAGGAATACTGGGTCCTTTTTAATGGGATCTTATATAAAAAATAAATTTTTTTTTTTAATTTTCATTTTCCACCACCGAAAAGGCGGCAAATATTACGATCCAGAAGAGTCAAAATTTCTGAATTATGCTAAGACTTTCATTTCACGATGATGTTTGCATCAAAAGGTTGTGTAACACAGTTTTTTATATGCTGGAAACAGGACAGGTCCCTATTGGGCAAGTCCCTACCGGATAAGTCCCTATCGATCAAGTCCCTACTGGACAAGTCCTTATTTAGGACAAGTCCCTACGAGGACGACTCCCTACTTTTTCAATTTTAGCCCTATTTAGAATTATAGTTAGTACGAATTTGCCTTTTATGTTCATTGAAGTCATGTCAAAAGACTCCTGAGTCTATTCATAATGTCAGATCAATACACTTGTAATGTCAACGATAAGTAATCTTTGATTACGCTAACTGCAATTAATGAAATCGTTGATTTTATTCATAGATCAATAAGCTTGCGATGTCGGCGATAATCTTTGAGTGTGCTAATTGTAACTAATTAAATTTTTACTTTTTAGAAAAACACAGTATTTTTCAACTCAAACAGCTTTATTAAAATTAATGTGGAGCTATATCGTGACACAAAAAACAAAAAACACTATTACATCTAGATTACACCTTTTTCAGCTCAAACAGCTTCATTAAACTAAAGTTGAGCTACATCGTGACACAAAAACACAAAATAAATGACTAGAGTATCAAACGAAAATGCCAGCTACGAGTCTCTAAAACGTATTTTGATGTGAGTTCAATCAACATAAAAGGCGAATACATACCAACCATGTTTCTAAATAAAAACTAAAAAAAATGGAAAAGTAAGGAGAAATCCTAGTAGGGACCTATCCTAAGTAGGGAATTATTCAGTAAGGACCTGGAAGGTAGGGACTTGTCCGGTAGGAATTTGTCCATAGGGACTTGTTCTAGACTCTTATATGGTATATGTCAGTAAACATTCTGACCCTACCAAACTGCAGCATTAAATCAGGTTGTGATTTAGTTCTCATCGGTCGCAACGATAGAAAAATGCCTAATCAACGTCTTTAATGCAACACTGATTAGACGATGGATAAGCACCGCTGTTTAAACGTTGCTATCAGTCGCAACGAAAACCCACTTTCCCCCATGCCCAATACGTTGAATAAAAAACCAAATATGACTAATAAACCAAATATTCTGGTAATTATTTATATTGCGAATACAGCTTTACAAAAAGCCTAGATGCAAAATGTACTAAGTATTCTTGTAGAGTATTTTTCAAAGACATATGAAGAAAATCGATGTTTAATAGTTTTACTGTGACATTTTTAGCTGTTTCGCAGCATTGCTATCACCAACATTCACAATACTACATATTGTCATATTAGTACAGCAGCGCACAAAGGATTGATGAGGGCCATTTACCTGATAAGGACACACGCGATATAACGATCTCAAACATTTCGCCGGACAAGCCGATAGCAAGAAAAGGGGAATAAGACGGAACTACTTCGATAAATCGTATAAAAACAACAAAATACGGAGACTGAAAAATCTCCAAGTGTTGCAATTTTTCATATTTTTTCGGGATAAGAAAGGCTAAGAAACACTTTGGTCACTATCGACAAGATGAACTTATGACTTAATTGAAAATAAAGCTTGAAAACACTTTCACTATTTTACAACCTCAAACACAAAACATTTTAATAATGTGTATTTAGTTTATTTGTATTATTTGAACTGTTTGTTGTTAACGCTAAAATATTCAGCTCCAGAATTACATTACCCTTGATTCTCCAAATCATTTGTCGTGTTTTGTATTAGAAGTTTCTTTCGGTAACTGATTAAAGGATGCTTCTTAACGAAACCATAGTTAATCATATTTACCTTTGGCAAATTACTTACATATATATCTGCATTTTCTTCTAATGATATACACGGATAAAAATCACTTAAAAATGAAATCTTTGAAGATTTTTTACACTTCTTACTATTTTCTATGTTTAAATATACGCATTGGAAAACTTCATTAGGTGTACTACTGTTGTTTTCGCCTTCGTTTTCCTATACATTAAATATGCAGCCGCCATTGACGCTTTAACAAAGCGGGATACGTCATCAGCTACACCAATGCATACGCGATGTGCATGATTTGCACACGACAGACAGGCAGAGTACACTGAAATACTTGTGTTGTTTTCATAGGAACAAAACATAAATACAAAATTTAACCTGGTTTAATTTGATGTGTTCAATGTGCCAATAAACTATCAACTACGCATTACGCACCATCTGTCGAACAAACGAAAAATTTCAGAACGTTTAAGTCTTAATTTTAACCGAGAACCTGAAACACGGGGCTTGAGTTTTTAGAGGAGATGTTCTAGAAAGGTTTCAAATTCGCTTTGGAGAATGGTGCTCCATAATGTAAAATCAAATCAAATGCCCTCTGAAAATTTTTTAAATGCTTAAAATTCTAATTGAAGGGAGAAATTGTTGAATTAATTTTGGTTTTAGCCAAGTGCTAAATATTTCACTTTTGTGAAATTTGTCCTTAAAGAGATTTCACAGCTAACATCAAGCAAGACCAACTCACAAAAACTAATATCGATACGGTTCTTCAGTGTGATGATCCTTATTAAAGTGTCAAACACAAACTTTCAAATATAATTATATTCAACCAATTTAATTTTATGCTTTTTAAAAATTCTTATTAATCCAAATTATTATTTTTTGCATTTGGCCTTTCTAGGTAACAATGGTTTCCTTTACTACCAGAGCTAGTCATAATCAATCTTTTGGAATCAGCCACAAGGACATTGTGTGTTTGTTAAATAAATAAATACCTCGAGGAATTGTAATAAATATTGTGTAAATTACATTGTTGTTTATCCTGAAATTTATCGATGTCTATTTTTGTAAACAAAGTGCCGTATGAAGTTGTAGTGTTTTGCACATGGCCAAAATTGGCTTGAAATATAAAATTACAGCCTACTTAGAGAGTTTGAGGACTTATAAAACTGCTATTTGATTTCAATATGAGAGTTTTAATGTGTAGAGGTTCCGTTTAGACGCCCAGTGCTTCTTTTCGGAAATTCCCGGTATATTAGCGGTTTTTTTATTTACAGACTTGTGAACTGATAAGCGTCAGATATGTATACAAAGAATGTATATACTTTACAGAAAATATCAAATCAGCTATGCTGGAATTTGGCAGATTCCAAATTCCCTTGCTTGACCAACCATATTGCAATTTTGCCTAAGACGTCAGTCACATTGCAATGTTCCTGATAAGAGTTTGACAATTTGAAAGTTTTCTGAAATGGTACTTTTTTCTGACTGACCACATACAATTTTAGTTACCTGAGTATCTGCTCACGAGTTCTATGGGAAAATTTAAACCAAAAACTGGATTGAATTTTGTAACACTAGTGTCCTCGTACACGTACTATTACTCAAACATGAACACGAAAATATAGGAGAATAGACAACAACTAAAGCCCACCAAAAAAAGAGAGCAGATTCTCAGGAAACTGAAGCTGGGAGTAGAGATGTAAAGCACACTGTTAAATTTGCTGGATCTAAAATCAAGCACATTGCAATATGGCTGAATATTCTAGGCAAATGCAATATGTTTAGTCGAGCCAGGCAATTTGCAGTGTGCCTGAAATTTTCAGCCAGACTGAAATGTAGCTCAATTTGACAGTTTGTCTGTAAGAGCAGTTTGGACGACTGAGTTGCTCTATTAGAACTAATGGAAACGCATGGTGTAAAAACTACAGGGATATTATGATTTAAAGTTAGGTACTAGTGGCTGAGAACGCATACGAGGATATTATTGAAAGCACACCGCAGCTGCCCATCCTGTCAAACCTGGACTCGCTTCCTAGCGATGTGGCGAATGGGATTTAGCAGTTGTTCTCAGGGAAAGCATCCGCGCCTAATGACATTCCTTCCTAGATCTACAAGAATTGAAGCGCACATATTGTAATCAAACTGACAAAATTATCCAGCGTTTCTGGACGAAAGAGGAGGTTCCATAAGATATAAAAGATATCTCTATAATGCACCTTTACTAAATTAAGGGAAATAGAGCCAGTATTAAGCCAGAAATAAGGTGCTATGTCTTGGCTCCCTTTCTTTTTGCAGTTCCCATTGACGCTTAGATATGCATTTCAGGATCTTGAAACACATGTCTACATGCAAGTGCGCTTTGATGGCAATGTCTTCAACCAGCCGCGCTTACTAAATTAGTCAAAATCTGATCCGTCATCTGCTCTTTGTGAATGTCTGTGGATAATACAACCAACCCCTACGATGATTCGGTCTATTAGGAATATTACCTTTTTACTCCGCAGATCCATTGGAGATTCCGAAAAAATAACACCCTAAAACAGCGGAACTACTTTTTAAAATATCCACCCGCCCTGTGTTTATACATACCAGATCGATCTCATCAGAGGTTAGCTATTTTATAACAACGATCGAATAGCAGGAACGGGTATGTACTTTGGTACACTGACTGTTATAATATTACGCCTTTTTGACAGGTAGGGTGAGCGGATTTTTTTAAAAATTGTTGAGCCGAATTTTGTCTTAAATAAAACATTAATGTATTTTATGGGGCCATAATTTGTTATTGAATATGTAAAAATACTTTTTATGGCATACGGTACTAATGTCTATGACTTGTCATGAAATGGCAGTTGTTTTGGGTGGCGATAATATCAGCAATTATTGTAGTTTCCTAACCTAGGTTAAACCCGCCTGTGTCTGTAGTGTCGCCAGCTATCAAAACATGCACATTTTTAAATTTGAAAAGCCAACAAATGATCTTTCAAAAATTCTTTTACAGCCCACTTGTGAGTATGTTTCTAGCAAAATGGAATTTTGGTGATTTTTGTCAGTTTTTTTCTATCGTTTTTTTATGCCTTTATCTCAACCTAATTCGGTCGACACACAAAAGCTTTACAGCAAAGTACGAATCCGCTTATAAAAAACATGTCTGTAGCTGTATGCAAACAAGTATCAGTTATTGTGGGAGTTTGTGGTTGTTTCCGTGTTCTTTTTCTTAAAGAAAGCGTAACATAGAAGTTATCAAATCTTTGCCGTAGTACTTCTGGGGCCCTAAACAAACACTAATAAAGACGCACAAAATCAAAGCGAGCCCAGTTGACTTTTAAACTCGTTATGTAGCGAGGAATTTTTAAGATGTTTCTGTTTCTGCATCGTCCCTCGTGCTGGATGCCGAATTGTCAAAAATGAAAGTGTATTCGCTAAGTGCGAAAACAGCTTTTGCTTTGTTATTGCAAGTTTATTTGTTGCTTAGAAACCGCGAAATAACCAGATCTCTTAACTTGTATATGTCCAACGCTGGATGTGTAAGAGGTATAGATGTAAACTAAAAATCTTGCGCATCACAGAAAATACTTTTTAAAAATCAGTGCTGGGTCAGACTAGGGGCGAAGGGTTACTGGTTTGATCTCACACAGTCCGTTATAATGTTCCAGTTACAAGCCACGATAATGTTCTGTAGCTGCTAGACAATTTGTAATTTTAGCAATTATTGTGTACTCGTCAAGGTAGAATGTTGCCCGCCTCGTATTTAACTTCATGTGAGATCGAACCAGATTGTTTACCTGCAAAATTTTACGAACTTTTGTTTTTAAGGACATTCCTGAGAGTTAATTAAAGACTGGCAACTAAATTAATATGATGGCCATAGCGAATTCATATATTGGCGTTTCAATACGACGATTTTTTTTTCAGAAAAAAATAAAGCAGGGAAGATCCTGGCAACAAATGATGACGTCACGGATTCATAAACTTAGCACAAGACAGATGTTTTACGCACTGGTTGCGTGCGCACTTGTGACGTCAGTCGTGCTCTACATGTGGATCGACAAAGAAATTGGTTCAGAATCCTTTTTCAGCAACTTTCTACAGGTTATACATTATTTTTATTCATTTCAATTTGTGGCACCGGTTGTCACAAATTGTGTGATCTCATTAACTCAAACTCCCTTGAACTGACCCTATAATATTAAAATAATTGGGTTGCATCATAAGCAGGGATAACATGTTGTCGGATTCGTACAATAAAAAAATCCGGGGGGGGGGGTATTAGCTGTTGGTGTTTGTAAATCAGGGAAGTGAAAAAATGTGCTGATGAATACGCCAATCTCTTGATGTGGATAGTTTTCCATAAACATCTGCTCAACAGTAACCAGTCCACAGTTGCATTCTGTATTGAAAATCGCCAGAAAATTTCTCTGGTTCGGGGAGGGGGTGCTGAGGAGAAATTGGTAAATGTCACATGGGTGAGCAAAAGAACATGAAATCTTGCCTGATACAACATTTGTCTTCTGTAACTTGATTGTATAATGTTTTGATCTGTTTAGACTAACGATTGCGAGAGTCTTGAAATGTTCAGGTAGATGCAATACTTATTAAATACTTTACTTCAGGTGTGAGACCAGTTCTGTGGTGTTGAATTAAACAGTTTTGTTGGAAGAAACAATATGGTTCCATCCAGCGAGGTCTCAGCGTTGATGCGATTTTTTTGTCGAAAACTTACCGTTTCGCTGAAGTTCATACAGTGATGTTTAAACATGTGCTGTTATGTGTAGAAGTTATCTCATCTCTGTCCTTGTTATTGAAGCCTCTCTCTTTCAGATTCAACTAAACGCGGAACGTCTCAAAGCGCTCATGCGACGAAATGATCAATACATAGGCCCTCGGCTAGTCGACCCCTTGGCAGAGTTGTTCCTAGAGGAACATCACATGCTTCATTACTATGATTTGCCAAAGAGGAAATCTCACGCCGAATTTACGGAGATAACTTCAGCGAACAGGTGCAACATCCAAAAGATATTTTTTAAAATAAAAAACATATCTTAAGGACCATAAGTTTTGTGACCAGTTTTCAAGAAGTTATTCGGTCAGAACTAAGTGTGATCACTAATTGAAAGTACGATTTAGAACATAAATTATCAACAGTGTTTTCTGCTCCAGGTAACTTGTAATAAGCAAATAACATTTCTTCTTCTTTAGAGATAATAGTTACCCACTGGCACCAGATTTCACGGTTCACATTGACTATGGCGCTGACTTTGTTGTCATTTACGAAGACTATGGACCTGGTTGTGTGTTTAGAATATACCTATTTCCGGCTTTAGTGAGAGAGGTAAATAAAACACTTATAAGTAAAATACCTAAGTAAAATACTTGTGCACCGGATATGTCAATGACTAGAAGGTATGTGGTTTTTTTTTTGAGAGCTGCTTAATGAAAATAGTGAGGTTGTTGTATTTTTTTGCACTCGGCTTCTTTCCTCTAGTCATTATGACTGTCGACGCAATTTCTGTCTTATACTACAAGTTTGAAGTAGTAAAGCTTCTGTCGTTGCCGTAAGCGTGGCGCATCGCTCAGCGTTGTGCTGAAGTTTCAATATTATTCAGTTGAAAATTTTAGCTGAAACGCTCTCGATGTTTGCATGTGCATCTTCCTTTTTGTTTTTATTCTTTAAAAAAATTATAAACACCTACTTTAGGATCTGCTTTTGCGCCTACTTGTGAATAAAGTAGGTATTTTTTTTATTTGTTGTTGTCTGTTTTTTAGGTGAATGTTTTGCACAATCTTAAGCCTCGAGATATGAAGGACATGTATTTACTTTTCAGCGTTGACGGCGTGAATTTCAAATATTCTCTGCAAGTACTTTTAGAAGGTTTTACACTTTGACATATAAAAATATAAACATATCAACTTAAGTTGCTCATTTCAAATATAACTAAAATCAAAATATATGCCTCTCATCTGCGTACTTTTAAGGTATTGGATCTCTTCAAGTCTATATTTGGCAGATTACTTTCGTATAATTATGACGTTCGGCCGAATAGAATATGATTTCAAATGAGCGTTATGGTTGCTATATATTTTAAAAATGCAAAAAATAAAGAACTGATAGCGCACTAAATACTGTTATGTGTATGTCTACCAACGGCTTGATACTTACAGGAAATGAGTTCCCGTTCCTCTACCCAATGAGTGCCACGCATGCGCGACCGGCCAGTGGTTTAGGTGCATATGTACCCATCTGTTACAGTAAACACGTGAAAATCAGCTATATCCACAACGAACCCTTGCCTCCAAGGTCATTGCCACTAAATTGTTAACAACTTCCGAACATATATAAAAATTAAAATAAATAAAACGTGTGGTAATCATTAGATTTAAACTTCATTTTCTTAATAAAGTGAAAACAATAGAAAATAATTGTTGAGAAGAATTCTAAGGAAGTTTTTTTATCCTGCCGTTACGCTATTTCGTGTGTAAGGTTACTGCACACGACTGTGAACTGCAGCGCCAACGATCTGTTGTGTCCCACACACATTTACTCGGCAGTCAGTCGGCATAAGTACCGTGCGGGTACCCAGCTCAAGTCATTCGCAGACATAAATTCTTATCCCGCAGAGAGGTACGTGGATATGGTTTGTTGATTACTTCTGCTTCGGCAATGTTCGAGAAAGACTACCGAAAATTGTTGTGGGTTCCGCGGAGAAGTTGTGTTTAGACGGGGGGTGGGGGAGGGGTTACGTATGTCAATTCTTTACGTCGCTTTCATTTTGTGTACGGAGATAAGAGTCTTGGTGGCATATTTAACGAGTACCATTCAGGGGGAAATGACTGCTGAATTTTTCTCAGAGAGTAGTATCCAAACGGTGATGCAGTATACGTTATTAGATTGCTGAGAGAAAAAAAAACCAACTGTTAAATAAAACGACCGTGAAAGAAAATACAGTCAGCTTGTAGTAAGACAGTATGACTACTTGTCCTTTGGGGGTCATATCGGGGTTTGCGTGCTGTTGATATCTTACTTTTAAATGGTTTTTATATCTGGCCTGGGGCATGGTATCTGGCTATTCTTGATGGCTCCATTGCCGGTTAGAAAATGTCCCCTGCTTCCCCCCCCCCCCTCCCTGCGTGTTATGATCCGCCATAGTCGTTACACTCGTGGCTGAATTCTCGAGTTGAGTTTTTTAAATTCAACTACATTATTTACGTGTGGCATTGTTACTCTCCAAAAGCCGCAGCTTGAAGTTCAATAGGCAATTAAAAAGGGATATTGCCTAAGTACACCACAGTTGTATAACGCTATATATGTGTCTGTTATTGTCCATTCTTGTTGCAGAGTCCGCTATGAGACGATGCTGAAGAGGTACACTGAGACTTTGAAACACCCTGAACTAAATGGGCCAAATAAGAATAGACATTGTACCCTCCAGTGCACCAGATTATGCAACGGATGTAGAAAAGTGAGCTTCGTGGCTTATCTTCGGGATGGGGGCCGGGGTATGGGGGAGAGGAGGGGGGCAGATGCAACCCACAAAAGTTTACGTAACTAAAACGTTTAGAATCTAACATGTTTACGGGTTATATCTTATATATTTTCAGTTCATGAGTGGACATTACTCTTTCCTGAAGATATATCTGTCTTTATTTAAAAACCTCAATTTTATTCGTAGGATTAGGATCAAGATAATAAACTACAATTACTTGACGCTATTGTTTTATTTTATTTGTTTATTTATTTGCAGACTATATACCAACATAACAGCGGTGGTGTCATAGATGCTGTAAATATGCGAGTGTATCGCACTACTTTTGGACATCCAAAAATGCTTGAAGATTGGAACGATATTCTCCTAACTTCACGTTTTGACCAAAACGACGAAAGTGTCCCTCAGGTAGCGTTGTTCCATTTTATGTGTCCTATACATTACAAACTGTCTAATTATAAATGCCTAATTATAATAAAGAAAAAAATTAAGAAAATAAAAATGCATAGCTTGTAGAGCTTTAGCCAGAAATATTCATCTTGATTTTTAAAGCCAAAATTTTTAAAATTAAAATAAAAGCAAATATCACAAAATGCAATTTACAATAAATAAAATGAAATGATGTCATGAAGAAGGCCAAATTTGATTCATGCTCAAAACGTAGCAAAGAGTATAGGTGTGGTGGTTGACTCAATGCCAACTTTTCTACAAATCTTTACGGAATTATTTAAGATGCAAACAATAGCTAATGTTTCCCATGCTTAAATATCGATAATAGAAAGTTTACATGTGGGTTCATTCAACAAGAGAGAGCTGGTCAGTGAAGTCCCAATGCATAGCAGGGTTTCGTTTAAAAAAAATCGTTAAAATTTCCGCCTGACTTTGCAGCTAAATCAAGTGCCGCTAGGGTCACTGTTCGGCGTTACTTCTTCCCTAAATGATTTCATGGGAGCTGCCATGGGCCATCGACGAAAAGCCTGCTCTTTTGACATCGAAGCGGATTTGGACTTCTATCATAATTTCTCTGAGCAGGTGTGAGATGAGATATTATTTAACTGACCACCCCCCCCCCCCCCTCCCTCCACCAATCCCAGATTTTGACACTACCAAATCACTAATCTGTCACCAGTCATGTTATTTTCTAAATAAGTCAATATCAAATATCTATATTACACTGTTCAGAAAAGGCTGCAAGCTAAAATGTCAGAAATACCGTTGAATTGCTAATTTAATTTTTAAATTTAATATAATTTTATTCAAAATATGGTCTCTTGTTTTTACGCATGGTTTTTGTTGCAGGACATCACTGGCTATTTCTACTTTCCGATGCCCTACTGGAAAAATGCTTCGATTTCCATAGAAGGTTTGCATCAGATACATTGTGAAAGGGGTAGAGGGTTGGGGATGTTAGGGGTTTGCGAGACCGAAGATATCGAAAATATCGCCTTTCTTTTTGCAATGTTTAATATACTTCTAATCTGACTTATCTTCAAGAACCAAACATAAAAATCACTGCTTTTTTTTTAAAGATGGTGTTTACATGTTACTGGCCATCATACTCAATGGGGTTTGTGCATGACTATATGCGTTAGGCGTGATGTATACTTGAGTGAAATTCCTTGTCGAGCATGCTAAGCGTCTTTAGGTTACCTTACTTTTTGTTGCGTTCTTTGCGAGGTACGAAAGACACACGTGACTCGACTTTGGTCTGCTACCAATTCAGCACTGTCGTTAATCATTATGACGTCGCAACGACAGCTTATTTCCATGCCAGCAAGCGTTACTACGCCGATGACGTCACGGGGTGGCGCTCGATGCTTGATGTTCAGGATAGGTGGGGTCACGTGGTGAGCATTAAGAGTATGTTTAGTCTTGTGACGGCAGGTCTGGTTTTTTAGCTTTTTTAATTATTCATATCGCGTCTTTGGAAACACATGATGGGGAGCACCTAAGTGTTTCTATGGCACCGCTGTGACCAGCTTCTACCACTTGTAGTTAACCACTGTTCTACTAAACAAGGCTACACACATAAACGCTGTTGATGAGGGGAGAAAAGCTATCCTTTTGGCGTTCGTCGTTTTTGTCATTCGAAAAAAGGTTTGAAAAAAAACGACCGATCATGCCACTTGAATTGGTAGAGACGAATGTGTTGACAATATTTTTGTTGCTGAATGTGATATCGAAATGTGTCGATATAGCAATTTCTATATCGCACGGTAAATTTTTTAAGGTAGGTGTATTAACGGATGTGGACAACGTTCGAGCGAAGCGCAACGTGCCCCTGAATGAAAGGTGGGCGCTCCTACAGTCAGACCATGTGCTATATTTAGATTCCAAACGAGAAGCAGCCATGATGGGGACAGGTGAGAATTCGCGACATGTAACGCGGGGAAATGTCAAGGTTAAGAGCAACTCCAACTAATCGCCTGCTATTTCTGAAAAGAAGAGCCGAAGAATTGGCAATACATGAAAAAAAAAAAAACAGAATTAAAATGTAAAATGCCAAAACTATAAGAATTAAAAAAGTTTTAAGTAATTACAACCTTATACCACCGATTGTGGCTACGCATTGGATTGAAAGAAACCAATACGCTTGAAAGGTAAATTATTGGTATTTTTTAATTTATTTGTTTACCAGGACTAGAGGACTATTTTAGCTACGCGCATGGATTTGCTCTGGCAGAAAACACAACCTACGCCTATGTGGGCAATTATCACGCCGCGCCCAAAAGAAAGGAACCTTTAACATGGCATTGTTATCGATTTCACCTTCTTGATCCTATTCCGTTTCAAAATCAAGTTCAGTTTGTAATGGAAGGAACTGACAGGTACTAGAAGTAACTGGTTATTTATCAAAACATCTCCTGTAGCATCTGCAATTCACGTTACTGGCAAACTGAAAAGCAAATGTCCGTTATTATAAATAAAGTTTGCCGGAAGTAAGGGAAAAAAGCTTGTAAATCTGTCATTGTTACTAATAAACAAAAAATCAGGCGCATGATCTGAAAATATTGCTTACTTTATTTGTTGGGATATTCTTAGTATGTAAGCGTGACTAGGCATGCAGCTGGGGGTGAGAGGGGGGGGGGGGTATGGGGGAGGATGGGCCTTTAGTTGGATCGAGTGGACGCACAAGCAAACAAAAATGGACTTCAAAATCGGCGATTTGGCGACACACCCCTTGAAACATAAAACATTAATCACCCTCACCCCAAGCATCCCACCTCTTTCTTCAGAAAATGCTGATATATGGAGGTTACATATGACATTTGCAAGTCTATACAGTGTTTATGCATCGAGGCCAACTTGTTTTGTTTATTTTCAGACATACACATTTCAAACAAGTTTCGGACATCTCATACGCGGAGTACCGAAATCGTCTTGAGAATGAGCAGCTCACAGAAACACATCTTATGTTTTATTACGCACAAAAATCAAAGACGTATGCAGTATTAGACAGTCTAAAAATAGGTGAAATAGCATCAGAGAAAAATCATAGTTATGCCACAGAAAATACAAAGCTAGGTTCTGTGTTTAGTAAAGAAAATCGCAAATTTCTAGGTCAGGTTGTAACTGACGAGAGCTTTACTGTGAGTGGAAGACAGTTTAGTGCAGGAGACAGAATTAAATTTAAATTGTATTTAAAAGGCAAAAGTGATGCATCTTCCAATAATTTTGAAGGTCATGAAAAGGTACAGAATTTTAATAATGCAAGAAATGTTAATTTTACTTCTCTGGTGATACGGAGATTTTATTATACGGCTCCTTTTTCGTGGAACCAGAGGGCCAAAATCTGGGTCAATGGCAATTACTACGGATTTTGGTATTCCCCTATGGGCACTTTCAGTGATCACTATTCACTGCGGGAAAGCGAATTACAATTAAGCATTGCTGATGTTAATATTATCAATGTGTCAAAAATTGTTGACATTGAAATCGAAGCTGAAACTGATTGGAATGATTTTGAATATAAATTAATTGGTTGGAGCTAAAAAAAAGTAAATGAGCATGAATTAGAATTCGGCCAATAAAGAAGTTCGGAAGATGACATTCGAATCTGACCAGTCTTCCAGTGTCGTAATTTGAGACGTAGACCGGTCTTCCAGTGACGTAGAATGAGACGTAGACCGGTCTTCCATTGACGTAGGTTGAGACGTAGACCGGTCTTCCAGTGACGTAGGTTGAGACGTAGACCGGTCTTCCAGTGACGTAGGTTGAGACGTAGACCAGTCTTCCAGTGACGCAGGTTGAGACGTAGACCGGTCTTCCAGTGACGTAGGTTGAGACGTAGACCGGTCTTCCAGTGACGTAGATTGAGACTGGTAGAGTGACGAATCATATAACTGTGCCTTCCAAAGCCACGTGGTAGAAGTTTTTAGTATAATTTTTACTGTGAACTCCCGTGTCAAGGAACAAGGGATAGTGCTTTCTAGTGCATATTTTAAACTAAAATAATATTTATTTTAAGTCGCGAAGCTGGTTGATATTTAGTTGAGAAAATAACGTTCTGCTGCTCAATAACCACGTAAAACCAACCAACCGCAACCACAGAACAGCGTTATATAAACTTTGGTAAAACGTTGAAATTTGGTTAAATACTAAAGTGGTAAGCGTTCTTGTCAATACAAATTTAGGAAATCTTACACAATGCAGCCTCTTTTTAATTTGGTTGTTAATGTATTGAATCAATTGCTAAGATTTGTTTAAGAACTTCCTCTTAGGAAGCTGTAGAAGAGGCACGGTTGACACCTGTTTATGTGATGATCATTCCAACTTTTGTGTTCTGTGATGTGTGGCCAGCAATTTGATGAAATCGGGCAATGTGTGCTATGCCGGTGTTCTGGGCAAACAACGCCCGCCCCCTCTCACCCCATACAAACACGCCCTTCTCTAAGATTGCAGAAACATGGGCTCAAATTAACGTTCTCAATTTTGAAACAACGTAATTCTTAGATTGTAGCTTTTAGCGTCATATGCATTTCTACCTAACAGGAGGTGTTAAAGGTGTCTGTTAAAATACTGATTTTAGTTACCAACAGAAATTGATCAGGATTACGTATTGCAAGGGGGGTGGGGAGGAGGCTAGTTTGCGTGGAGCACCGACGATACACACACACACACACCGGTTGTACATTCCACTGTACCCGTTGTCGAGTTCATGTCCGTCACGTATATTGGCTTGCGACAGTCATTGATGTTTTGTGTGTTAGTTATGTTTGTATATTGTTATTTATTTATTTTGGTGCGTTCCGTTGCAGTCAGTGACCTAAGGTCCACCGTAGACGATCATTATTGCAGTGGGTGACTTTAGTAACAACAACACAGGCTGAATTACCACGATTGTATTTAATGACCAGATAACTTGGTGTCTATTTTGCTTTGGCATATAATAAACAAGTTCTTGCCACGAAAGTGTTCACAAAGTTTAAATGTCATAAAGAATAAAGGATTAGATCAATGTGGATCAAAAGTTGTTTTAGTTTCTGTTCTGCCGTTTTGGTCACGTGCAGATCTGTGGGAAACGACAGCAGATTTTGAACACCGAGGCGCAAGGTATTGCGGGATTCGATTTGATGGGCTTTAATGCCAGAGGTGTGCGTAGGGGGTGGGGGGGTGTAGGTAACTGATACATCGAGATACCAGATTTTGAATAAGAGCTGTACTTAAGTCGTAAGACATAAACATAACGCAAAACCGTACTGAAGTTTTTTTTTATTTCGGCCTGAAATGAAAATCAACAAAAACAACCAACAAAAAATTATTTATGAGATAAGTTCAAATAAATAGCCTTGTAACCGCTACATGACTAAACACAATATTACAACGTGTCCGAGAAAATAAACACTCTCGCATGATGAAATGATGCATAAATTAGAGTTCTCTAACCGCATGTGAATCATCCTGGCAACGAAGTCATCAGCCACCGTGACAGGAGTATGTTTGTGAGTAAACATTTTATGTTTTGATAATATTAGCAATATACGATACAATGCATACAGTGACATAATTGCACAAGCAAGTTATAAAAATCGTTTTATTTCGGAGATTTAAGACACGACTTTATGTAGAAGCACAATTGTGATAGATCAATAGCCTTGTAAACTGCTTGACGACTAAAACACAATATTACAAAGTGTCCGAAATAGCAAGCAAGCAACAGTCATGAACCACAGTGACAAGAGGAATAATTTTGTGAGTTAACATATTGTTCTGCAAAGGAAAACAAAATACGATACAATATATACAGTGACATAATCGGACAAAAAATTTTTAAAAAACTTTTATGTCGGAGATTTACGACATCATTTTATGTAGAAGCACAACTATGATAGATCAATGAACGTGCGATGCGTGGTTCGAACCCAGGGCCACCGCGCGCTCATCAATCCAATACAAAATAGCCCAACCAACGACCCCTGAACGTAATAGTTTAATCTATAATTATGTCCCGATGCCGACGATAATAGGCCAGTGGCCCTTCAACTTGGTAACGGAATTGCTGATCATGTCACATATCTACAGGGAGTTAAAAAAAATGTAAAATCCGTCTTGTGGCCCCACCTCCGCGAAGCTAAGGCCAAAACTGTACACGGCGTTCTGGTGCGCAGTGTGGAAAAGAAGCCTGTTTCATGTTCGTGAAAGCTGCACCCTCTTTCCGAAGACGCACCTTCTCACAAGCACAATTGAACACTTCAAACTGTATACTCTCACCACCCCTCCCCCACCCCCCCCCACTCCGTCAGCCATCGCTCATTTTTCATCCTTTTCCCACTATCATCTGAACACTTTCGATTCCATGTCCTTCCTGGGCTGTTGCGGGGGTTGCATTCGACTGACCATATCCCGTGCATAGTCATTGTGCATCAGTCCCGCATTGCGCAACTCGGTTTCCAGTTTAACTCGTTGATCTGACAAAACTTGATTTCCGGTGAATCCTTCAATTTAAAAGTTGAAATTCGGTATTAATGACTTCTGCACTCGTATATTAGTGATGTTTCTTATGTACAGAGCTTAAAGCTTACACCTATCACACAGAATTTGGCAGTGACATTCGCTTTTTTTTTTTGTCAGCCACACTTACGTTATTCTCAATTATTTATTGAATGTAAGGTTTGTTTAGGAGTTCACATAAATTGTGATAAATATGCCATTTGTGTCCATAGCTTAAATGCTAGAAGAAAATTGCGATATATTCACTCTCGTAATACTCGTGTTTTTCGGAATTCACTCACGCAAACTCTCAGGCACGCTGTCCTGCGTGTGACGTCATAAAGCCAGCTGTGTTACCTTTGACGTCATAATGCCTGCTGCCTAACCCGTGATGTCATAAAGTGGACTCTCTTACCTGTGACGTCATAGAGCGGCTGCTGGATGTTTATATACTTCTCGTCTTTACGCCTGTGTTCTTTGGTCGCTGCGGTGTCAGACCAAACACGCAGCAGGTCCGCTTCAACATGCGGCCTAACCTGCAAAATAATCGCCCTTTTCTCTCTTAAAGTTATTGTATAGAAGGTGTAGCAAAATCCACACCACAATTGGCTTTTTAATTAATGGAAACGCAGAACTGAATTTCGGTCTTTTCCGACTGTTTCGGTGTCACAGTTCTTATTTCAATGAAAGGAACCCTTGCGAAATAATTTTCAAAACAAAAAGATGCACTCACTTGCATTCTAATTGCCTCCAAAACGCGCTCTTTTTCTTCCAGCTCCATCAAGTTTTCTTCTTCTTTTAATCTTTTTTCTTCCAACCGTTTTTTGTATTCCGTTTCTCTGTATTCAACTCTTTGAAATTAAGAATAAAAGAAAATAAAGACGGTATAAAAGAAATGTTGAAGATCTTAATATGCTTTTTTACACTGCGTGCTAGTTTTCTGAGTAACAATGATCTGATTTGCTTAGCTATTACAATACCGCTGTTTTGATTTTTCTTCCAAAAATATTATCTGTTTTACTAACAGCAGACAGTTTTTAAGTGATTTAAGACAACAGAAGATTTGTCATTTTATCGTTGAAAACATATGATGGATACAAACAGAAATGACTTCTGAAAAAGTCGATCAAGCAAAGGTAAAACAAATCAATAAAAGAAAAATTAATGGAGACATTTTTAAGTCATCTGTTTTAGTCCCACCCTATCCCGTGAGGCGTTATGTCTGCCAAACAGAAGGTGGCTTTTGAGGACGTAAAATATCTTGTTTGGCTATCAACTCCGCACCACTAATTATGAATCAATAACGTTGACTGTTTTTAAAGAATTTATGATGCTCGACAGGCCTCGGATATCAGTGATGAAAGGAAGATGACACAGCCTCAAACCGGAACGATTCGTGTGACCTTGAAACTGGGACAAGGTCAAAATAAGCACAGGTTGAGGCTTAAAAAGACACGGAAAGGAAGAAGGGGATAGTTGCAACGCTACTCCACACCACAGTGACTCCGCCCAGATCACATTATCTGGCATGGGTAGGCAGGCAAGTGTTACCTTTCTTTATCCCTAGCTGCCTGATCGGCGAGGGCAGACTTCATACGCTCCAGCCTCAACCTGTCCTCCTCCTCCAGCTGGGCCTTCACCTGCTGCTTCTTGCTTTGAAACTCCTTAATCTAGCATTAAATTAATAATAATAATAATAATAATAATAATAATAATAATAATAATAATAATAATAATAATAATAATAATAATAAATTCAACAACAGCAACAATAACAAAGATTTAGTCAGGCCAGGCGCGGAGAACTAAACACTGTTCTATCTTAATTCCAACGCACATTTCTTCAAATGTTGAGTTAACCTTGACAAAATATTCAGACATCTATACGCTTTCGGGATATTATCTCCAAAATGCAACCTAATTATTTCCTATTTTCAGAACGCAGCAAACTCTTTCTTAGAAACCAGGAAATGCTCTCATAGTTTGGTCAACTAGACTACAATAAGGATAATTTGGCAATTTATTTTTCAAAAAATTTAGACGAAAAAAGGATAATTTAGCAATTATCTTCCTCGCGCACATACTTCCATTAGGACGGATTATATCTGAGAAGAGATCGCCGAAACATATAGCCGGATGTTTATTTGGAAAAGTAGAAATGCTCAGCAACCTGTTGCTTTTGTTCACTGCGTCTTTTCCTCTCTTGTTCTTCCTGTTGCTGTAGTTCATGCAAATAGTTCTGTTTGTCTCGCTCCGCCAGCTCTGCCTCCAGACGCATCACCTCCAGTTTCTGCTCACGCCATTCCGCCACCTGAAACATACACAGTCACCTTTTTATCCATGCCTTAAAATAAGTGAAAAATGAATATTTAAAAACATTGAAAAAAAAATTTTTTGGAAAAAGGTTATGACTAATCGTACATTAAATATGCGCAATTATTGAAATGCAATAACGCAGAGAGAGAGAGAGAGAGAGAGAGAGAGAGAGAGAGAGAGAGAGAGAGAGAGAGAGAGAGAGAGAGAGAGAGACAGAGAGAGAGAGAGAGAGAGAGAGGCCAGAAACGCCACAGTGACTCTTGTACCTTGTTATAGAGGGCGCTGCAGAGCTCTTGTTGGTGAGACATCGCTTCCTGTTTCTCTTGCGCCAGCTCCGCCGCGTGGCACGCTTCGCTGAACACCACTTTGGCGCGAAAAAGGAGTTCCTTTCTGTCACGCACCCAGTCGTTTAGCAATGCCTTGATGCGATCTTGCAAATGCCGGTGCAAAAACCACCATTTCTCATGTTCCACCTTTACATTAAGATCACAAGCTGCTGTCTAGTTCTCAGCAGGTAATAATATATAATAATATATGTAATATAATAATATATAATATAACAATGTAAAGAACATCAACAGCATTACTTGCGCCAATTAAAGCCAAGTTCATTGCAGCCCCCACGAACGTTTCGACGACTGAATATATCATTTGAACAAATACGTAGTTTCATATTTCTTCTCTGTATTTAACTTTTTAAACGCAACTTCTCGATTTTTTTATTTAACCTTTGGTTTATTTGGTGGAAAATTTCACGCCAAACTGCAATAATTATCCCATCCAAAAAATTCTAAATCTCAAGGACGTGAGTTATGACGCTCGAGTTGTTACGACCAATCACGTTTCTCCATGTGCACTCACCAAGTGAACTCGTGACATGTGCGGTAAGTGTTTCTTAAGCCTGTCCATGTACAGGGTACGCCTGTTGTGCAGGTTGTATGGGTATTGCTCCATGACGTATTGAAACGTCAAATGATCGTCAGTCTCCCAACCTCCCGTGTTGGACCTGAAGGAAGAATGGAAAAATACACCAAATGTATGGAAATTTCCTATGGTTAGACAACCCAGAGGGTTTCGTGTCAGCGACACATTTAAAAATAACGTCTTTATAAAACACATGCATATCATTATCACATCAACAAAAACTACTCCAAAAATACTCCAGTCCGAAACAAAAATCATATAATATATTTAATGTTCTCATATTACTTATACCATAATTATAAAAATAAGGCACAATTTTACATTTGTTTTTAGGCAAATTCTACAATGCAGTTCTTACCCAAGAGCAGCAGAATGCTTTTCTTCAATTTCATCCAGTTTTTCTGAATACTTGTCATCTATGAGGATAAATTCTTGCAGCACAGACGCCTTCAAATTAGAATCTGGGCACTCAAGGTCAAATGCCTCCTCCGGAATACCCGTTTCTACCCGAGGCAGCTTCTTGTTAGACAGAGACAAAACATCCGGCAGGTCAGCTGTAAAACACAAATACATTCTCATTGCCTCTTACACTATTTAGTGTTGTTACTCCTCTTTATTCTTTGGAGGCTTTAGTTGGATGCCTCCATAATCTACATCTACAGGGTCCTGACCGACCCTCGACTTGACTGTCTTAAAAGACTTATATTACATAATAGTTTATATTTATTACTAATGGGAAAAATAAGCTGCCACTCACCGGCGGCTAATTCTTTTTCTAGAGAAATTTCCTCATTGTGTAGTCTCTCCAAAATCTGCTTTTGTTGTGCTTTCACCAAGTCCACCTAAAGCAATGATTTTTTTAAATTCTAAACTGAACCGAAGAAGCACAAAACAGAACAGAACAGTGAACATATATAGCATTAAAAACTGCACATTTCACATAAAAAATGTGACACATCGGTGACCGCTTTGGAAAGGACTTTGACGTTTGTTATAAAGCCTAGGCATTTTGCACAGAGACAACCCGAAACATCGGCAAAAGGAAGAAAGCTGTAGGGCTTTTTAGTTGTACGCTTTTGTCGCCGTTGTCACAACGCTACACTACTACAATTGCTTTGCCTAGTTTTATTTTCCATTTTCTCCCCGACTCCATTTTTAGGAGGGTGGGGATGGAGGGCGGCGGGGGGGGGGGGGCGGGGGGACGGGGTGGGGATCAGAGGTGAAGGCGCAAGATTATAGACAATCAGACCTGCTCCCCTCATCACTTTACCTGTCCTTTGACTTTGTCTGGGTGCTCGCCGGGTATCACCCCACCCGTGGCCATGTACTCTCTCACCCAGTACTGCAAGTCTTCCCTGTCAACACATTCCCACAACAACAACTTCGTGCCGCAGCAGCAAATACACACTATTTGTGAACTCTCTGCTCTTTCAGAACACCGATACTCCATTAAAAACTCCATTAAATACCGTGTTATCTTTCTACTTTTTTTACTTATGGTATTATATATATTTTCTTTCCTACAGGATCGCTGCAAACTACAACACACCTTAGCATCCATACAGGATCGGCTGTGCTCTTTTTGAACGCATTGAAGTCCTGATCCAGATGTGTATCCAACTCATCGATCTCCGAGTAGATCAGGAAATTGTCGTCATCATCTTTATTCACTTGCAGGTGATATTCCAATTCAACCTGTCCAGAAGTGAAATCGACAAAAAAAAAAAAAAAAAAAAAAAAAAACAAACAAAAAAACTGAATCTATTTTTGCACAGCTGATATATGGATCGTATCCCATATGTATATCAAGCCATGCTATATACTGACTTTTGAAATATTTATTACCCAGTCGCCGTATTAGCTGCACAGTTAACAGCACAACCAGCTGCGGAAATCATAGGATATGGTTAACTCAAGGAAGCAATTTTTGGTGGACTCTTTTATGATTAACTTCCAAAAGTTCTGTGGGGTAAAAAAGTAGTTTACGGGATCTATTATATACTTGCCATTTATATGTAATTAGAAATGTCTGAAGGCGTTTAAAAATGACTGGAATATGCCACAGTTCGCTGATTGCGCCTTGTTCTGCCTTAATAACTGTCGAACTGTGCAATATCCAATACCGTGCACAGGTAACAACTCCGGAACTCCGGGTATGCTTTAACTCAATCACTTCCACCGTTTCAATGATTTACAAGTCTTTGTATTTTTTTTATTTACATAAAAAATCGAATATTAGTCATGGTGGTCCAGTCATCAAACATCTACCTTATCTTAAAACTTTTCAAGTGGGCACCTGCAGTTTCTTGCGCTGGGCGTTGAGACGAAGGAATTCTTTTTGCCAAACTGCTTTATGCTGCTTCAAAAGCTGCTGTTCTTTTCCTTGCTTGGAAGCCTCTTGAATTTTCTTCACTTTTACCAATTTTTCTTGTCCTACAATGTTTTGGATGTAGAAGTCTTACTGACTGTTGTTATTTTAAAATTTGTTGCTGTTTTTGAGGAGAAGCTTTATGGAGATTTTGTCGACTGCGAAGCGCCCGTGATGGTGATATATATTTACTCTTTTGCTTTTCTTTGTGCGTATGTGTGTGTGTTGCGTTTGAACTTTCATGTCTTCAATAAAGAAACCGAGTACTTCCTTTTTCACTTTTCATATTAGTGTTCGTTGGTCAAGTGGATGGGTCCCGGACGCACGACTCAAAGCAAATAAAACGCCTACCTTATAATGTCTAATAACATTAATAACACCCAAATGGGCACGCCGGTGAGTATTTTGACTGATATTTTAACGCGCCAGTTACGCTTTATTTAAACAGCAATTTTGGCATACAAAAATATACACTGTCACATTTCACCCACCAAATTAATATTAACAGCGACAGAAAACATCGCACAATACACTACCAACGGTGAGTCCGCTTTATTTTTTTTCAATTAATTTATTTATTTTATTATGTTTTTGCTTAATACAGAACGCTAAATTAAAATGTTCCCATCGAATGTTTCATGTCTCTTTTATAGATTCATCACCCCAGTAAAAGAAGCTAATAGAAGACATGTGTACCCAAAAGTAGTATTGATTACTTGTTCAAATACTTCTGGTGTGCGGACATTCATAAAATTGAAAACACTAAACACACACACATAAAAAGCTACCAAATCACCTTTCAGGGCATACCTTGGAAACGTTTCTCAGCTGCTATACGCTTGAGGTGCTCATAATCGACGTGCTTGTACTTTTGGGTCGGTAAGCCTTCAGTAACTCGTCGAACTAAGCGATCTGATAAAAACGCAAACAAAAACAAAAAATAAATATTTCGTAGCAGCAAAACAATGTGGTAAAAAGAATACAGTCTTAGGCTAAATAAAATTCTATATCTTTGGGCAACAGTATTAAAGGCTTTAAAAGAAAAAAATATTTAAAAATAACACTACTAATCCTCACCAACTTCATCTGCCCTATGGTGCACCACAAAGTTTCTAAGGTCTCTTCCACTCATGATTCATTATGTCACGTTCTAACCTGAACCTGCAAGTTTTTTTTTAAACATATAGTTTGAAAGCAAATTCTGACAGACAGAGATAGGAAGGGCTGGATTCACAATTTGGATCTTGAAGCTTATGGCTTGGGCAACATCTTATTTTAGTTCATTGAGAAACTCGACATAGTCCATGCTTTTTCATAATGAATACCATACAGCGTATAAGGATGACACTCCCTTTAGCGGTACGAATATACATCTGTACCATATAAATAGGAAGCCATTTTATTGTAGTTATAAATATCAGTGTTTTATATATACTGATTTACTTCACAGTAAACCGTATCATTTTCGTTTAGCGCTAAATTTTATGTGTAATTTCAATTTGTTATACAGTACTCCAGTTCAATAATGCATTATTTAATATTGGTTGCATCTCGCCAATTGATTAAGTGACAACTAAAATAACGATAATTGGTCTAAATGTGCAAAGTTAAACTGAAAAACAATAACGACTATGTTTATCCATTACGAAACAGCAATGCAGTTAAATAAAAATCTGAACAAAATTAATAGGAAAATATTTGTCGCAATTTTCTTTCGACATGCACACTTTCAGATTTAAAAAGCCATCATATGAACTTTTAAAACTACTTTATGTACAATTCTGCCCTTTCATAGTCAGGTTGTGAATCTGTTTCTAGCAACATGAATTTATTTTTATTTTTACCACTTTTTTTGTCTTCGCTTTATACTTTTATCCCGGCCTGATTCTGTCGAAATGCCAAACTTTTCGGCAAAAAGTTTAAGTAAGACACCGTTTATTAAGTTTATAAATAACAGAGCAATTGTGATAAAATTACGTATTTTTAATGGTGTTAGGGAAATATGCCTTTAATTGCGCAAAACAAATATACAGCACTGACTGTGGAGGTCGAACCAAATCGTACTTCTTCTTCTTCTTCTGTTACTGTGCAGTCCACCTCTGGTGTATCACGCACAAGTTAGTACTAATACAGAACACAGTAAATTTCTGGTATATAGACAATAAAAGACACAAAAGTATATATGGTCTTTCTAGGGTAAACAATCGACAAGTTTAGGAAAATAAAATGTGGGTCTGCACATGAACCAATCACCAACACCCACGATGTAGAAAACCAATATGGCGACGGTCGGCACGTGAACCAATTAGTAAAAGCCATAGAAACGATGTCGTAGAACCGAGACGGCGATGTCAACATAAAAAACCACATTTGATCAATCTGGCTTGTACCTGCTTGTGGTCCTAGATGACTCTTACGGTCTTCCTATGACAGCAAGAGTCATAGTTCCTATAACAGAACTTGTCAATTTTGCCAATCTCGGGCATGACTCAGGTCAATGGCGTTGTTTTAGAAAGAGCGCATCACACAAATTGCCTAATTATAAATTATAGCGCACAATTTTTATGGTCAAATAACAATTTTTGTACTCGATAAAATATAGGTTTCTTGAGATTATTACATATAAACCCCCCATTACCGTCAAAAACAGCAATGTATATACAATTGCAAAACCACTCCATACTCAAGTTTGGGAGTTTCGCCGAGGCCCAAAATAATGCGCCATAATACTTCTCAGCGTGCCTTTTAAGAAATGCTTGCTAGTTCAAACCTCGTTGTCCTAAAATGTACCCTCAAAAGATCTAAAACCTCGAAAGTTGAGATCAACGGCCATTTCTATTACAGGAACTGTGACCCTTTCTGTCCTTGAAAAATAAAATAAAAAAGGGTCCGCCGGGACTAAATGTACTGTAGTTGACTATATTAAAGCTATCAGAAATAAGCTATCAAAACATAAGGGAATCTGATAATAAGGGTGTCTGAAAATAAGGATTTTACCGTTAAATTCACTGATGTAATTTATTTTTTACAAATATCAAAATATTCACGAATATTTACTCCAAATCGTTATTTTCTGATGGCTTTAGACTCTTGTTTTCCGATAACTTATTTTCTGATACCTGTAGTTTCACTTCAGCGGGTCGTTGTACGCGTACTCTAGCTCCAATATACCAAGTATAAATTCTTGAGGACGAGTTCACGTTCATGTCACAACCTTACATCCATCAATGAGAATTAACATTTCCATCACGTGATCAAAAAGTGCCAGTGCTTGCGTCTTGCCAAAACGCATATTTTCTCACTGTTTTATGCCAAATATAACAGGGTATTTTTCTTGTTCTGGGCCGATCGCATACATTTTGACTCAATGTATCGCTCATTATGCCCCAAGTTACCCACAATACATTGCATGAAGGTGTCCGCAAGAATAATGAAGAGCTGCGTACTCGTACTCTTACACTGACCAATTACTGTAGATCAGTAGTCGCCAGACCGATTGTTGTCATGTTCGTGTTACGAAATAAACCTGTTTATTTATACACCCATCCACGATCAATATGCAGTATTAACATATTCGGAACTGTGAGAGTTTTGGCTTTGGTGGTCATGAAAAGTTTGTATTATCGCTCATAAATCCTTCTACAAAGGAGCTTTAATTGAATATAATATCTTACATATACAGCATTTTACTACTAAACATACGAAGAAGTTACATACAAAATATCAAACCGATTAAGTTGTTCAAAATTGTTATGCTTCAAACTTTATTGAAACCATGGTAGATATGTAAACAAAGGGACCGTTCTTTTTTTATTATTTTAAATAACCTTTATGTGCGCGTATTTAGTTTCTAGCAACACGAATAAGAAATCGCATCTTATTCTCAGGATACAGACAAGAACGCAATCTTGAAAAGTTTTTCTTCATATCTGTTTATTTAAACTAATAAAATTATTTTGAATATAAATAAACATTTCCTCTTAGTACACATCGAAATTATTACAATTTGATTTATTTATACTAAGAATAAACAACCTACAGTTGTAATAGTGTTTTTTTTGTCAATTGATACAGTTAGAATGAAGACCTGCACATAACGTTATCTTTCTGCATAAATAATGAAAAGTTATTAGGTTCCTATGTTGCCTTTAAGGACCATCGACTAATTTAACACTTAGACAGCATATTTAAAAACATAAAAATCACATAGGCTCCCGAGTTGCATTTAAGCATTACCGACTTTTTCGCAATTTCACAATGAGGCAGCTTACTTGAAAGCTTATGAATGACGCATATTCCCACAAACTCGAAAGCATGAAGGCTTGAGGTGGAGTCTTTAAAAATTTGAACAGTTGTATGAATTGCGTCTTGCAAGCTAAATTAGTTGCAAATAAGTATAAGGGCATTGTTTGAGATGTTGCCATTTTAACAGAATAAGCGTGTATTTTAAAAAACTACTGCATTCCGAGAGTTTACTTGATATGCTAAAACAATAAATTTGTATTTTTATTGTTTTAACATATCGAACATAAAATTGGTCGACGTCTTCCTAAAATTTCCATGGGCACAACTGCAGTACGGTCATAGCAGTTCTTAGCCATTTCCTAGAAAATGTGAAAAAGGAAAGGTTTTTTTTTAAATCAAGGTTAAAAACATGAGAGTTCATCTTGTTTGGTAAAATAGAACCACGAAGAGCTTGTAAAATATCACACACCAAGAAGTACGTGTATGACCATACATATGCTTCGTTACTATCGTTAAATGGGCGATAAGTCGTGATTTATGCAAGCGAAAAAAAAATGCTTAGCACCGAGTGAGGTAGTCCCAGGGTGCTTACTGCTGCAATCAGATAATGAACAGGTTAGCCCGACGCTGAAATATATCGATTTACGAATAAACGATCAAATAAGTAAAGCAATATGTCAAATTTAGACCAGAACTGCACTGTTTTAAATGTTTTGGTAAAAGGTCCAGACCTTGGTAGAAGGGGACTATTTGACGCAGAAAGTCTGAAACCTGCTTTACTCATTTTACTAAGGGATATCCTTAGAACCACATACTTGAGAAAGTGTATCTCATAACATTGTAACATAAAATTAAAAGTATTATTTGTTGTTCAAGAGAGAAGTTAACAAGATTAGCCAGAATAATCAGCTGTTTTTTGCTGACATCGCCATCTTGGTTCTACGACGTCGTTTGTAACGCTGTTGGTGATTGGTTAACGTTCAAGCCGACATTTTATTTCGCAAACTTATGTATTGTTTACCTTAGAAACACAGTTTATACTTTTGTGTATTTTATTGTCCGTACCTTAGGGAGTTGCTGTGTTTTGTATCAGTAATGTTTGGTTTGACCTCCCCTGTCAGTGGTATATATATTTGTCCTGTGAAATTTGAGGGATATTTCCCTAAAATCATAAAAAATCCATAATTTTGTCCCAATTACTGTCTCTTTCTTGTACCGCTGATGATTTTTTTTATGATTACATATTACATATAAATTTGACACTCAAAGAAAAATTTTTTAAAAGTCTGTTCATACAACAGTGTTTGCATTGTACGTTAAGTGTCGTTTTTATAGCAATTTCACTAATCTTTTGAGTAAAGTTAGCCTGCTAGCCTCATTTCTCTTTGCCTTTTCGCCATTTCCTCAATTAATGAGACACATTTGGCAATATTGTCGGTTTTGGGTGGTGTGTCTCTCTTACGCTTTGGTTGTTCTTTGTCCCGGATGTCAGGTTTTGTTTTCAAAGCTGTTGGTGCGACTTCTTTGTTATTTCCCACTGATGGGAAAAACATTGGGGCGATGTTGAAGTGCGTCTGCCATGTCGTCGGCAAAGTCGAAATTCCTCCTTGCCCCGCTATTGGCGATTGGTTCACTTGCAAATCGTCGCCATCTTGGTTGTGCGACATCGTTTGTAACGCTGTTGGTGATTGGTTAACGTTCAAGCCGACATTTTATTTCCCAAACTTGTGTATTGTTTACCTTAGAAACACAATGTATAATTTTGTTTATTTTATTGTCCGTACATTAGGGAGTTGCTGTGTTTTGTATCAGTAATGTTTGACTTGACCTCTCCTGTCAGTGGTATATATTTGTTCTGTGTAATTTGAGGGATATTTCCTTAAAATATTAAAAATGCATAATTTTGTCCCAATTACTGTCTGTTCCTTGTACCGCTGATGATTTTTTTTGATGATTACATATTACATATAAATTTTACACTGAAAGAAAAAAAATTAAAGGCTGTTCATACAGCAGTGTTTGCCCTGTACGTTTCATTGTCATTTTTGTAGCGATTTCACTAATCTTTCGAGTAACTTTAGCCTCCTAGCCTCATTTTCTCTTTGACTTTTCGCCATTTCCTCAATTAATGAAACACATGCGGCAATATTATCGGCCTTGGGTTGTGTCTGTGTTTTCAAAGCTGTTGGTGCGACTTCTATGTTATTTCGCACTGTTGCTGTGAAAAATATCGGGGCGATGTTGAAGTGCGTGTGCCATGTCGTTGGCAAAGTCGAAATTCCTCATTACCCTGCTATTGGTGATTAGTTCACGTGCAGACCGTAGCCATCTTGGTTGTGCGACATCGTTTGTAACGCTGTTGGGGATTGGTTAACATTCAGACCTTCATTTTATTTGCCAAACTTGTGTATTGTTTACCTTAGAAACACAATTTATACTTTTGAGTATTTTATTGTCCGTACATTACGGAGTTGCTGTGTTTTGTATCAGTAATGTTTGGTTTGACCTCCAGTAGTATATATTTGTTCTCTGTAATTTGAGGGATATTTCCCTAAAATCATAAAAAATCCATAATTTTGTCCCAATTACTGTCTCTTCCTTGTACTGCTGATGATTTTTGTTTGATGATTACATATTACATATAAATTTTACACTCAAAGAAATAAAATTAAAAGTCTCTTCATACAAGAATGCTTGCACTGTAAGTTTCAGTGTCATTTTTGTAGCGATTTCACTACTCTTTCGAGTAAATTTAACCTCTTAGCCTCAGTTTCTCTTTGACTTTTCGCCATTTCCTCAATTAATGAGACACATTTGGCAATATAATCGTTTTTTTGTGGTGTGCCTCTCTTACGTTTAGGTTGCTCTTTGTCCTTGTTTCAGTTTTTGTTTTCAAAGCTATTGGTGCGACTTCTTTGTTATTTTCCACTGTTACTGTGGGAAAAACATTAGGGCGATGTTGAAGTGCGTCTGCCATGTCGTCGGCAAAGTCGAAATTGCTCCTTGCCCCGCTGTTGGTGATTGCTTCACGTACAAATCGTCGCCATCTTGGTTCTGCGACATCGTTTGTATCGCTGTTGGTGATTGTTTCACGTGCAAATCGTCGCCATCTTGGTTCTGCGACATCGTTTGTGACGCGGTTGGTGATTGGTTAACGTTCAAGCCGACATTTTATTTCCCAAACTTGTGTATTGTTTACCTTAGAAACACAATTTATACTTTTGTGTATTTTATTGTCCGTACATTAGGGAGTTGCTGTGTTTTGTATCAGTAATGTTTGGTTTGACCTCCCCTGTCAGTGGTATATATTTGTTCTTTGAAATTAGAGGGATATTTCCCTAAAATCATTAAAAATGCATAATTTTGTCCCAATTACTGTCTTTCTTGTACCGCTGATGATTTTGTTTTGATGATTACATATTACATATAATTTTACACTCATAGAAAAAAATTTTAAAAGTCTGTTCATACAACAGTGTTTGCACTGTACGTTTCAGTGTCATTTTTGTAGCGGTTTCATTAATCTTTCGAGTTAATTTAGCCTCATTTTGTCTTTGACTTTTCGCCATTTCCTCAATTAATGAGACACATTGGGCAATATTATCGGTTTTGGGTGGTGTGACTCTCTTACGTTTTGGTTGTGCTTTGTCCTAGTTTCAGCTTTTGTTTTCAAAGCTATTGGTGCGACTTCTTTGTTATTTCTCACTGGTGGGAAAAACATCGGGGCGATGTTGAAGTGCGTCTGCCATGTCGTCGGCAAAGTCGAAATTGCTCCTTGCCCCGCTGTTGGTGATTGCTTCACGTACAAATCGTCGCCATCTTGGTTCTGCGACATCGTTTGTATCGCTGTTGGTGATTGGTTCACGTGCATACCGTCACCATCTTGGTTCTGCGACATCGTTTGTAACGCTGTTGGTGATTGGTTAACGTTCAAGCCGACATTTTTTTTCCCCAAATTTGTGTATTGTTTGCCTTAGAAACACAATTTATAATTGTGTTTATTTTATTGTCCGTACATTAGGGAGTTGCTGTGTTTTGTATCAGTAATGTTTGACTTGACCTCCCCTCTCAGTGCACCTCTGATGACCTCTTGGTATATATTTGTTCTGTGGAATTTGAGGGATATTTCCCTAAAATCATTAAAAATCCATAATTTTGTCCCAATTACTGTCTCTTCCTTGCACCTCTGATGATTATTGTATGATGATTACATGTTAGATATAAATTTTACACTCAAAGAAAAAAAAGTAGAAGTCTGTTCATACAACAGTGTTTGCACTGTACGTTTCAGTGTCATTTCTGTAGCAATTTCAGTAATCTATCGAGTAAATTTAGCCTCCTAGCCTCATTTTCTCTTTGACTTTTCGACCCTTTATTTTTAAAGGAGCCCCTTGACCCAAAATGAGGCCGGAGTCGATATTCCGACCCCCCTCGGGGTACCAGTCTTACTGGGTTTATCTCAGTTCTACAGGTATCTCGCCCCCCTCCCAACCATCCCCCCTCCCACCACTTTATCATCTCACCAATATCTCCCTTTCTACCTGCCAAAAATATCACTACTTCCTTAATAACATATAATATATACCTTCTCAATAACATATACCTATAATACTTAAATAATTGTCTCTACCATTTTCATAGCTACTGACACAATGTAACCCGCTAAGGGTCGGTCGTGTCGTTAAACAAATCATTTAAGTAAGTAACTAACTCTTTGACTTTTCGCCATTTCCTCGGATTAATGAGACACATTGGGCAATATTATCGGTTTTTTGTGGTGTGTCTCTCTTACGTTTAGGTTGCTCTTTGTCCTTGTTTCAGTTTTTGTTTTCAAAGCTGTTGGTGGGACTTCTTTGTTGTCTCCCACTGTTACTGTTCGAAAAACATCGGAGCGATGTTGAAGTGCGGCAAAGTCGAAATTGCTCCTTGCTCTGCCATTCTGCCTTTTATTTGAAACGTGCTCTTTGAATTTCTTTATAAGGTAACGCCAGCTATTTTCGCACTGCTACGAAAAAGAAAATAGAAATTATAGAATTTCATATTATAGAATATTAAAATAAATTAAGCCGTGGACAACAGGCAATTACACCACTTTTAGCAACATAATGTTGTCACGAGCCTTACACAGTTCAATCAGATACCGTGTATCGCGTTTTGTCGAATAAACAGTTTCGCCTTCTGAAACATAAATGGCAGTGTGAAGTTTCATTTCTTAACAAGCCAAGTCGCACTTTAAAGTTATTATTGGAAACGCTGACTTCATATAAAAACGGTACATACACATAAACACACGTGTATAATTACATACCAAGTGCCACTAAAACTGCTTATTACTGCTTATTCCCCCGTATGTATAAAAACTTTATTTTAGGATCACACATCAGAGTGGCGGTACAAGGGTTAGCGACGGATACCGGCAGGTCTCGCAGTGTTTTAAAAGAAATTTAGAGACTACTGCAAAGGTTTAAAGAACTTAATTAGGCT
This sequence comes from Protula sp. h YS-2021, assembly GCA_949752745.1. Taxonomy (NCBI): domain Eukaryota; kingdom Metazoa; phylum Annelida; class Polychaeta; order Sabellida; family Serpulidae; genus Protula; species Protula sp. h YS-2021. The sequence goes on along the minus strand of OX457031.1, from coordinate 20,079,874 downwards.
CAATTTAATTTTCTCTACACGATAACCATCATCCTCCTTCGTCGGGTATTATTTCACCCGGAATACCCTCGCCTGCGTGATTTCTTTAATTCATAAACAAACAAACCGCAACACAAGAGTGGTTTATAATTGTCTTAATACTTTGAGGGCATTTAGCAAACGCTACTGAAAACTTAAAAGTCTCGTTTAATTTCAGGGCTCTTTAATTATCATGAACCTACACCAGTGGATTGTAATAGCGGCGTGGTTGTGCCTGTGCATGACTCAGTGTGACGGGTCGGGCGGTGATCGGTCTTATAAGTACCACGTGTGTACGCGCACCTGCATGCAGGCCACGTGCAACGCCATGTCAGGTCACTAGCTAAGTGAAACTGTGAGGTCTACATTGTATACAATGTTTGCTTGGCATATGACATATCTTAAATAATCACCAGAGTCAGAAAGTGTAAATAATAAGCGTTCCGTTAAAAAACTGGTAATCCTGGTAATGAGTAAAGCTTGCTTTGCCATTTTATTTTATTTCTGTCTACTTTTAAATCGTTATAATATTATTTGAATCATAATTTTTCACAGAGGCTGAGTTCAGAAGCAAGCAGCCCATAGCCGAGCGTGTTCTACTGTGGAGCTGTGACGACGAATGTGCATATCGCTGTATGTGGGAAACTGTGGATGCCTTCAACAAGGATAAATCCCCTGTACCACAGTTTCACGGGAAAGTAGGATTTAGTTAACAACCAAACAAGTGTTCTGTTCTTTGTAACTTGGTTGTTGACTACAGAATAAGTTTATTAAAATGATAAATTATGCATATAAAACTGCAATAAATTATGATATTATTTGTGGTTGTATCCAGTGGTCATGTTCTTTTATTTCAGTGGCCGTTTGTGAGGCTGTGGGGCATACAGGAGCCGGCCTCCGTCGTCTTCTCCGTGTTGAACGGTCTGTCACATGTGTATATGTTGCTGAAGTTCCGCCGCCTCGTGCCTTCTCAAGCGCCGCTCTATTGGCTGTGGCACTCCTACGCTGCTGTGCGTCAAGTTTTGATAGACTTAACCCCCCCCCCCCCTCCCCAAGTCCCACCCCCTCGTCCTTCGTACCCGCAGTCGTCATCTCACTTTACGTCATGTGCAGATTTTTTGAACCTTCGACGCGCCCATTTATATCTGGCAAACCATAAAGTACTTTAAACCACCACTCCCCTCCCCCGTATGAAGTACTTGACCCCTTTCTTGTCATAGGTATTGTTTTCCACCAAAAACAACTTCGTCAGTTATTTCAGAGGTGAAATTGTCTGTTCAAGTAATATGCAGTACCCAAATTTAGCTTGAGTGTTGAGCTGTACTGCTCTAAAATATCTTTTTGTGCTCAGCGCATGTTTATCATTTTAGTTCCCATCCTTGCAGGTGTGTATCAATGCATGGATGTGGTCCACTATCTTCCACACACGCGACAAACCGTTTACAGAGGTGAGCATTGTCAATGGTTAACTCACTAATTTTCGTCAAATGAAGAAAGAAATACCAGTATTTATTGAATTAAAGAAGGAGCAAAGGCGGTGAGGCAGTCTGCGTAAAAACTGACAGTAAAACGATTGGGAATAAGTAACTCTAGGTAATATTTTAGGCAGATTTAAGTGGATGATTATTGAAAGGATTTTTTTGAAATTGTGAAAATACAGCCAGAGTTTAATTTGAAGATTGTTTTATTTGAAATTCGGATAATATGATGGGTCATTTTCAATCCCAGGGTAAATCTTTCTGAACTCTGTGCTTATTAATTTATAGCATATGGACTATTTCGGCGCCGTCTCTCTAGTCACTTATTCTGCCTTCACGTTCTTCGTTAGGTGAGTAAATGAACATTCTCGGCACGGCTATTTGCAACACGATAATATCTACCTAACTCAAAATGTAAAGTAGCGCAAGCATCTTCTATTTTTCCAATTCCAAACTATTTTCTAACCAGGGGATTTTTTTTATTTGAGAATTGCTTCTGCGGGATAGGCATATAGTTGGATTCTCCAGTCTTAAACCACGATTGAATCGGTTATCTCCTTGTGCTCAGTTTTCAGCCTTTATACATAACGTGGGAACAGTCTTTCAATGGACATCTTCGTCATTTAATGAAACAAAAACCAATGCAACTCCCAAAACAAATCATGGTGTGATTTGTCTTGATGCTCCAAAAAATAGCTCCCTCATTTCACGATAAGTTAAGTTTATTTACAAAAAAAAAAACAAAAAAAAAAAAAAAAAAAACGCGAACTTCCGGTTTACGAAGACTGGGATTTAAATAGCTGTTGCATAGTCACGTGACCCCTTGTTCACTGATCTGAAGCCCTGTGACTGTCCACTGTTGTTTGCATATTTAAAAGTAAATTACATGTGTTTTCTTTTTAATCAATTATTATCTGAATATTTTAATGCCTCTATTTGTTTAGGCTGTTGGGAACAAGAGAAATTTGGAAACCAGGACTGGTATTCATCGCCTTCTTAGCATTTTACACCAACCACGTCTACTACTTATCTTACGTTAAATTTGATTATGGCTATAATATGAAAGTCAGTGTGATAATGGGTAAGTAACTTATTTAGAGTCGGGAAGGGGGGTTGGGGGGCATGCCAGTACCTAACTTGTTCCAGTCTAGTTTACTACACGTTATGGTCTGAAGCACAAACGTCACATTAGTGGTATTTCAGTAATCTGAGAAGATCATTCTACCGTCAGCTTCTGTTAATATTGAATTCGTAGTTCCCCGTCGCAGGTGCTAAGACGCGACAGTACAGCTCTTGCTGTGTCTAAGGTTTACATTAATGGCCGTGCTTAACTAAGGGGGGGGGGGGATATGTGGGCTATGCACTCTGCTCTAGTTTGCCTGTACGATGCATCAGAGCATTTCAGGGGCTTCACAATTGGTGTGGTTATGGTTACATTTCCGACATGTTTGGATTTTTTTATACTCGGTTTATGGGTCGGTCGACACTTCCATAGGTGCCGGGGTGAGAAGTGGGATGCGGGGGTGGTAGGAGGAGGAGAGTCCTTGACATTACAAAGAAAACAACACTTTTATTCTTTTGTCATCTACAGCTTAGCATAGACTAGAAGTTTAAAAAAACAATTATCCTGATTTTGATTTGCGTTTCCTTTACAGACAAAGCAATATTTTGTTTTCGGATTTCGAAACCTTTCTAAGAAATTTTTCGGCCAGGTCGAAACCTTTCTAGGCCCAACTCCTGGCCCAGTGCCCCAGGCCCAACAGTCCCAGGTCCAAATGTCCCAGGCCCAAATGTCCCAGGCCCAAATGTCCCAGACCCAACAGTCCCAGGTCCAAATGTCCCAGGCCCAAGTGTCCGAGACCCAAATGTCCCAGGCCCAAGTGTCCCAGACCTAAATGTCCCGGGCCCAAATGTCTGGATACCACTGTTTGCAAGTCTTTGGCTTGCCAAGTGTTAATTAAAAACACGCCTTGTATAGGCATTGGCCAAGGGCAAGTAAAACATTCCCATGTTTCAGGTCTCATGGGTACTACTTGCTGGGTATTATGGGGCTTATACGTGCGTCAAAAGCAGCCTTACGTCATCAAGGGGATCGCCGCGCTGATTATTATGAACTGTCTGGCTTTTCTCGAAGTGCTGGACTTTCCGCCGATTCTCTGGACCTTTGATGCGCATTCGCTGTGGCATGCCGGGACGGCTCCGTTAGCTCTCCTGTGGTACAGGTAAGCACTCCTTCTAGGATCCACCTATAGCAATGCATTGAGTTGCGCGTAGCTAAGAAGAGTTAAGCCAATGACAACGGGGCGGGTTATGTGTTGTTGTTGACAGTTTACTTTAATAAACCTGAATCATCTTCGGCTGCCTGTTACGCCACATGAAATCAAGTAACGACAAGTGTTTACTTCCCCTTCCGTTGTTTTTCGCCAAATGAAAGAAAGTTAAGTAAAAAATGAAGTATACGCCAAAACAAAGTAAGAAAGAAAGTGAATGAATCAACAGGAAATAACACGATTTGGACAGGGCATGAATTAGATGCCTCCATGTTGATGTTACCCTGTTCAGTGCTTTCGCCAACTTTCTTTTCTTAGTTCTTAAGTTTTGTAATATTTGAGACCACTTAATAAGCACTTACAGAACTGTCACATTTAGAATTTATTTGCCAAATTTTCTCCTACAGTTTTGTGATAGATGACTGCCTATTCATGAACAAACAACGAGAACCGACGCTAGGACTGAAGCAAGACTGACCTGTCTGATACAATTTTTCCTTGAAAAAATAAATAAATTAATTTATTAATAAATTAAAACACAAGTCGACGATTGTTAAAAAAAAGTTCCCGGCTGAGAAACACTGCCATTGTAAAACTAAGTCAAACTAAGCTAATTCTGGCAGTGTAAGAAAAGTGTGATGATATGAACGACATCTTGCGTAAAAAAAAAAAACAAAATCACTTTGGCGGGTGTCCAAAGTGTTAAATCAAGTCGCCCTGTGGCGAATGTGGAAATCAGAAGCCAGTGAATTTGAACATAAATGCTTCTAGTAAGCATGGTTTTCTGGCGTTGGTTGATGACAAGTGAAGAATCTTGCGATGTATGTCTTGTCTGTTGCTCATGGCAACATGTTATAACGTCACACACTGGTTGTTTTTATGTACCCGATGTCATATCTTTGTAGTGTGATCTCATGTGTGTGCGAAGTTGAGTTTGGTCTCAGCATAGGAACCTATTTAACTTCAGACATTTGCCGCCCGTGTTAGTACGGGTGGTGTTGCCTGGTTTTACCGTGTAGTGGGTAGCTGGTAAGGCTGTTTGAAATCACATCGTCTAAACCTTCAGGGCGTTACGAGAGTTTTAACGAGACAGGCGCTTGTGTGGTTTTCCTCTGTATTATTTGCTTGTTAATTGATTCATGTACACTGATGTTACACCATATCTTGCTACCCCTTAACCACCCCCTCCTCCCCTCTCCTCATCCCTCAATGTTGGTTTGCACGTTATACCTTTCTTTTGGTTCACGTTGTATTTCAAAAAACTGGCTATTATAATAATTTTCAGTGTTGGTGCGAGAGGCGTTAACAGCCGGTTCGGAAAATTAAAAAATTGCAAAAAAGGTTCATAAAATTTAGCTAGTCACAAGATGATTGTGTTGTTGCTTCGTGGCGTGTTACTGCCATTCTCTGTGACCAAAGCTTCTTTGTTTACTGTTATCCCGCTCTATTAATAATATTAGGTGCGTCCGTTTCACTGTAACTGTAATATTTCAATACACTTTTGCGCAAAAAGTTTTTATTATAGATTCTTTTCTATAATTTTACGTGGCCCTTCACTTGGTGTAATTTCCATACGGTCTGTTGCTGCTGGTTTAATTTACCGAATGTATAATACTGGAGGAGGGCAAGGCAGTATATTGTAGTTAGAATATGCACGCTGAACTTTTGAATCCGACCAGTGTTACGCTTCTGAAGACGGACTGGATTCCAAGTAGTTGCTTCTGCCAGCGATCGTTTGCTTTACAAAGCAGTTCCTAAACATATGACAGGTATATTTGTTTTATTTTGTACTTTTCCTGTTTTAGAAATTAATTATTATGAATGTGTTTTTGTTTTGTGTTTTGGTCAACCAATGTTTTACAAGCAACATGGAATTTTTCTGACAAATAAAAGGCATATATGAAAAAATACTGTTTATTTACCACATATGAGGATTCATTTTAACAGACATCTTTACGCATGCGTAACATCATTTTAGTGCGATGCGCTGCTCTGAAAATGGTGATCGACTTCCATCATATATACTTGGCTATAAAGATAATCTTATATTTTACAAGTTGAGGGCTCACAATGAGTCGTCTAAAACCAAACTGCCGTTGCCTAAAACCATGGGATTCAAAATCCCAATTTCTATTTCGAAAAAAGAAAAAAAAAACCTGCAAGCTGTTTGCTATGTATATTTGTGAAATACCACGAAAATTCAATCACCACATCAATACTTATAAATACACGCGTAATAAGTTCAATTATTAAGTATGCCTGAAAAGGTCGGTCTTAAGGTTTTGATTTAAAACAAATTACATACAACAAGCAGACGGATCAACAAATCTTAAGTTATCACAGAGAAATTAATACTATACAATCAGCAGATATTCAGATATTTAAAATGCCAACAATGTTTGAAAAAAAAAACACTTGGACTAATTATTTAGTCTTTCATCTACCAGTAATTTAGTTAATAATCGTACAGACTCAGCAATACTGATTTTTATTATTTATTTATTTATTTTGCGCCACTGGAAGTGTCAAGGGGTAAAAATTTTTTGTTGAACCATAACAAGAAGAAAGTTACGGATGAAGCGTGTTCTTCTCTTCTCATTTGCCCTGGGTAACGTAAGATTTTTCGCCATACTCCATTCTGAAGAGCTAGCTATTATCATTAAAATATCTTGCTGATTTTATTGTACAATAGAAATACAAAGGTATTCAATTTTGATGCAGTTACCAAGTCTACTACTTGGGTTTGATTTTCGATACAATATTGCTAGTCTTATGCCAATCTACAAATGGAGATACATCACAGTATATATGTATATTGCTCGTGTTGAACTAACGAGGCAAAAAAAAAAGAATAATCGGAGGGGCGGGGGGAAATCGTAAAAAAACAGCGTGCTAATATGGATGCGGGCGGGGGGGGGGGGGGGGGGTTGAGGGGTGCTCTGAAAAAAAGGCGGTTCCTCATATCCCCACACTATTTCTGAATCAAGCCATTTCAAACCTACAGTTTATCGCTGTTTATTTCTAACTCTCAAATAAAAGAGTCAGTCCAAAACGTTTTCAACTCGAAAGCCACAGCAATCGTAACGCTGTAGAAAAATTTTAATACATTAAAAAAAAAAACGCACTAAAATTAATATTTCGAGTGAAACCAACGATGATGAATCGTAAACAGGGTCCATCGGAACAGCAGAGCTGCACTTTGCCACAACTAAACATCATAAAAAATTGTTTTATATGCTTTGCTGATCAATGTATTTAACGTATAGAATATGCTTATTTTCAGTTTTTTTAAAATGAAGATAAACAATTGTGAACAATACTCTGTTCATTGGCTTATGCGTCTACCAACCAAATCCTAATCTTTTGCCAGTTTGGCCATTGCCGTAAATCATGTCCTTGGTTTCGTTCGTCGTGTCGCGTTGATAATGAGGCAGCTGTACCCCGGACTGGTCAGACACCATATAACTCGGTCTAACGCCACCTGTGTGAAACAGGAATTCGCATTCAATAATTACGTACTGTATATCCATGTTCGTAACTGTATGCAAAGCGGTTTCGACAGATATCATCGAAATAAATCGTTATATTCAAGTCACTATTATTATTTTATATGAATTATTGTTACATTATTGTCAGATGTGCGCGTGCGTGATACATTGTTACAGCCGCAGAATGGTAAATAGGTTAATCCTGCCGCTTCTGGTTGCTGTGGGCAAGTAAGAGAAGGTTCACACTGGCACAACCCGGCTTCTGTTTTACTGATCAATTTTGGTTCAGAATGAACTGATTCTGCATCCAGCAGCATTCGCTTAGCTTTGTGACGAACCGGTAAAAGAGCACATTGAGAATAAATAATAAAATATAAAAGCAACGATAAAACACTTTCCAAAAGCTGCTCTTTTTATATTTTTCTCAGGTTTAACACATAAGGAGGGACATGGGCTTGGAAGGGGGGAACGGGGAGACGGACGTGACTCATGTCTCCCGGATATTTACTTTAGTTCCCTTGGCGCTTTTATGAGGATGTCCTCCTCGACCCCTACGACATATAAACCTGCTTCATAACAATAAATCAAAAGTGCCGATTGAGTGGATAACAAATGTTTCCTCAGCTGTTTGCTGTAAGTTCCGAAACACAGAAGTATTTGATATTTCAGATTTACCTGGAAAATAAATGTTTATGACACAGAATATTCCAATAAGACCGAGAACAACACGTTTTTTGACCGCAGGCGTTGTTCAAATTACACAGCGACTTTTTAAGCGGGCACATTGAAAGCTTTAAAACCAAACCGTTGATTTTACGAAACATGCGGTGACTGAAATATGTTTTACATGTTTGCACTGTTGTTGAGTAAACGTGATTTTTCTATGCTCATAAAATGAAAAAAAGACTGATCCAGGTAGGTGGCGAAAGAGATTTGAACGACATCAAGTGGAACAGCTGGTTAAGTACAGAAAACTAAAGTACTGTGAAAGAATGACTGAAAAAGTTACTGAGATTATAAATCAATTGCAATGTAAAAAGTCAGAGAAAACAAGTTTAATTTTTAATCTATTTATTTATTACTTTTGGGCGTGGAACAACCTATTTTTCGAGAAGGAAGCAGTACTTTTTAAACTTTTCAACGAAAAACGGCAACGATACTGACGACTGGTTAATCTTAAGACAAATATTATTGACAACTTTAGTGGCTACAGAATTTGCCAAAGAGTGCGTTATTAGGATAATTAACTATGTAGGTTAGGAAAACTTTGAAGGAAAAGACTGTCCGGTATCTCTAGTCAATTTTTATACAATAAAGAAAACCGGCGTTCGGAAAATACCACGGAATAAATGAATTTGTTTTAAGGAAATGAACTATTTCCAGGAGACGAGGCCAAGTCCTTGGCAGTTGAAATCTATAACAGTGCCAAATACGCGGGCCATAAATTCGGTACAGTTTACCCGAAGAAAGTGCACCGGACTTGACACAAAAAAAAACAAAACAAAAACAAAAAAAAACAGAGCAGTTCTATATCTGTCTCTGTACCCGCCAATCAACAACAGGGATACATTCCTGCAATTACCTCAAGTTCCAACAATACGGAGCTAATGAACATGGGAGAGCAATATACGGAGTTGTGTAAGATAGCAAGAACTAGTGTGACACAGAGCACTACGTATCACAGAATTAGGTATAAACGACGTAATCAGTAGGCAGCGCCGATCAGACGTTCATAATGTGGTTAACTTTGATGTGGCCACAATCTGGCTGCCATATTATTATATTGTAGAGAAATAAAGACGTAGGATGTATTAAACATCAACTAAATTTAATTCAAATTACCGAGACGATTTAAATATGAAACTTTACAGAGCTACCAATGTTATAGATAATATACTTACCAAGTTGGGAATTATCTTAAAGTTCAGAAATGAACCAAATTGCCTCACATTAAGATTACTCAAATTCAACAAACTGCTATGTGCTAATGCAGTAATAAAAGCTCAGCACCAATTCGCCATCAAGAATATATGCCTTCGAATCTCGACAACATTAAACTGGCACGTATTTGTTTTTTGTTGTAATTTTTTTTAAAATTACGAACAAACAAGACCTGATTACTCTCAAAAGTACGACAGAAGAATAAAAGGAATGATCAATATTGCATTTGCATTTCAAAAAAAAAAAAAAAAAGAGAAGAAAGAACGGGATACTAAAGTGATAAAAAGAGAACAATACCTTTGCCAGGGAATACGGGCCCCAGGCCTCCTCCTGCTCCCTCTTTAGCGGCTTTGTGAAGTGGGTACGTATTACGCCCACCCTTCTCAGCATGACCAATGACCCGCTGTGCATATTCCTATAGAAAACCACATACGCGTATGAAGACACTAGCGAAATGATATAATCCCATGATTTCTCACATAGAATTTGTTGACCATTCACGAATAGTTCACCCTGTTATACTGTTGACAACGTCACGTGCCTGTGTTGTGAACGACATATTTGAACAGACTGGATCTGGCACAGGGAATATGGCATAGTGCTCTAAAAAGAAGCTTCAAATTCTATCTGTATTTTTTTTTTAAAAGTAGAAACGGATTCAAGAAATCTCCTTTATTTTAACAACCAACCTAAATTTTCAAACACACATTGCATTTCAATTACATGACCAAGAAAAAAGTACTCGATCTTCCGCGTCGGTGGTGGGCAGGAGGGCACTACTGTTACCAACCTGGAATTGTTTTTCTTCAATTTCCACCAGTTCTTGGTTCTTCTTGTCGAGGGCCAGTTGTTCGTCTCTCTGGTGCCTCGTCTTCTCCTGTCGCTCGGACTACATAATACGCAAAAAAATAAATAAATAAAAAAACACGCACGATTTGCCTCCATATTCACACAACGAGCTGATTCATAACAATGAAGGCGACCCACAGAAAAATAAAAAGAGAACCCTATTACAGGAATTTACACACACGGTTCCCGCGCTTTTTGCTCACAAAAATCCAGGATTTTCCAAGAATTTTTGAGGATTATCCACGTCTTTTTGAAACATATTTTTTGGGTTTTCCGTGACTTTTTGAGACAAATTCCCAGGACTCACGCCACTGTTAAAAACAGATGGCTTCAGAGAGATTAAACACAGAGTGTACCGATATTTTAAACGGTAGTCCCATACTTTTATCAGTACTATTTTTGCGGAATCCCCAGTATACACAACAGACCAAACCGCCGTAGAGGTTGGCTGTTGGACAACAACGGGACTCGCGTTGATTTATACACACGAGGTTCAAGTAAATGTGGCGAGCGAATTTTCGTACGTAGTTTAGATTAAGCAAAATTTATTTATTATTTTTTTATATGGGAGTACATCGTCACTCGGTGCGTGTTATAATTTTACTTAATTACATTTTCAGTTTCCAGGACTTTCCTGGACTCTTTCACAAAATCCCAGGACTCTTACAAAATCACTGGAATTTCCAGGACCGCGGGAACCCTGTACACAATATACCAAGAACATCATCAAACAGCTTTGCTGCCTAAGACTTATTTTGTTTCTATATGCCTTGACTAAAGTCATCAAGTTCGGTCTTTACAAGGTTACCACACAGTTGCATCACACGTACATGATTTAACGAAGTCAGCTGCCCCGAAGTCAACCGACCAAAGCACAGGAGATTCGTATACAAACCGCTTGATCTAAGTGAGTCTTCTGCAGATGTTTGAGTTCGTCGAATCTTCTCTTTCGCTTTTCCTCCTCGTTTGCCGCAAAGACTGCGTCCGCCTCTCTTTTGACAACCAGCATCTCTAGTTCTTTCTTTCTCTGTTCTCTGGCCTTTTCCTCCTTTTCTTTCATCTGCAAATAACCCACATGACATCACTCATACAACTCAGCGTCTCTTTCTCTTCTTCAATCCTTAATGCACCTAAAACCTTCCTTGTCCACACACAAATACACAGTTCCTAGTGCTGTATTTCAAAAGTTGCTCCATTTTTCTCTTGTTATTTTTTTCAATAAACGTTTCATTTTATGTCCTAAGGAATCAAAGATGGCGAATATATAAACGACTGGCAAAGTAGAGCTCTGACATCGTTGCTACCTGCTCATATCGGTTCTTGGCCATGTCGCGGTACATCTGCTTGGTCCACTCCTCCTTGCCTCGCTCCTCCGCCTCGCGCTTCGCCTCGCGCTCTTCCACGGCCCGCCGGATTCGGTCGTCCTCGTCGTCAAGCTTCTGCTGCATCTGCGCCGCCAGCTTCTCGCGAATCTTCTCCAAGCGAGTTTGTTTTTCACTAATAGTCAATAAAAACAGAATTTATAGGGCATTGCAATTTTTATCAGACGATAAAAAATGATTTTCGCATTACATAGAACTTATCTCGTTATCACTTACAACTCCGATTGCTAAAGTAAAAAACAAAAATTCTATCCCCTTTTAGAATCAGCAGTTCATTTGTAATGTAAAATGCTAATCGACTTATATCTTTCATAGTGCGTGTCCTGATGTCAATCACGTTCTACGAAGAAAAGTAAAGAAGGCCCCTTTTCAAAAATTGTCATTGCATGCAGTTATTTAATGGATGCTTATCAATTTATTTGACATTTACTTATGAATTTCCTTCTCCTTTTCCGCTCGGAGTTTCATCATTTTTCTCTTGGCAGCTGCGAAAATACGACATTCTTCATCCTCCTCCTGCCAACCAGAGCATTGAGAATAGCGTCAGTTGAAAACATTCTGTTCTATTTCTTCTTTGCCAAAGGTTGGGAATTTTACTTCAAGTTAAGCGAATGTCGAGATGTCTTGAAGCAACCAATGCCACATTGAAATTAAGGAAAGAAACAGGAGATTGAAGAACATTCGAATCAACCGAATTCTAGGATTTTCTATCGACTTTTAAATTGAAGACAAGCAAACTAACCTCGACACTCAGTTCCTAATATTAACGCACATTATCTTTCCCCGTTCCTGTTTCCGCACACGCGTTACTGTCGTATTTTTGTTCCTGCAATTCCCATCATCTTTTGTAAGCAACAAAACGCTGACATTCGACTGATAAACATTGCTGCCACATACCCTCATCTCCCTACCCCTCCCCCAACATGACCTTATACTCTCAGAAAATGCAACGCCAATACATTGTGACAATTTCTGACCTCTTCCTGTTGTTTCTGCAGATCCCTCAGTCTGCGCATGTCATCTCTCTGCTTGAAGTTGTCAGAAAGCAACTGCTTGGCCTCAACAGCTTGAATCTCGACCTGGAAGTTAACAGATAACGTTCCATGATTCACCCTGTTTTCAACTTGAAGGACGTATTCAAAATGAGAAGCACAGCATGAAAAACGACAATTCACTGTATGCTAGCGATAGAGAGAGAGAAAAAACAAGTGTAACAAAAACAGAGATTGATTTAATTTCTTGTCACGAATAATAACAAATTACTTGAAAAAAAAAAAGAGAAGCATAGTGATGCGCATTTTCTTTTAAAAATGGGGGAGGGGGGGGGAAGGACACAATATTTCAATCTCACCAGGCGTTTCTTCTCACGCTCGTACTGGGCAGCTAATTTCTTCAGCTCCTCCCCTTCCACTCCATCCTCCACCCTGGCTTTGTCACCAGCTTTTATGTGCTCGCGTATTCTAGAAGAAAAAAAGGAGAAAGAATCGGACTTGTTTGTTTTAGTATGAGGATGAAAATTAGCTGACTGGCTTAAAATCACATCACATTTGCTTTCTTACATGGATTCAGTTTATAACAATAATTTTTTAACAAAAAAATTAAAGTTCAAATAATATATGGACAGAGCAATCCATTCCATATGTTGCTCATCCAAGAACACCACTACGTTTCTCTTCAAAATTTCACACTCTGAAGAAAACAGCATAAAAAAAATAATAACACACACACAAAAAATGAGATAAATTTTGGCAATAGATTGCGTACTGTGCTTTCTGGAAATCGGCACATTCCCGGAAAGCTTGGATACGCTTCTGGGCCGCCTCTTGATCCTTCAGTATTGCTCCTTCGTGGTCTCGTCGAGCTTGCTCTAACCACACTGTGTCCTGTAATTGAAATTATAACACGCATCGAGGGACAATCCACTTTCGTATAAAGAAATGATAAGTAAAGTTTTCGTTCTCTAACCGCGTACAGAACTTCGTCAGGAGCATTCAAAGAACGTCACAGGTGTAAGTCAACGCTGTCGAAGGCTTTGTGGCGGCACTGCTTTTGCTTCGCCTTAACTTTAGTTATGCGTCACACAGGCACAATGAAGTATTCAGAAGGGATTAAAACATTCCAAATAGACTGGAGTCTCTTTACGGCCACATAAATATAACAGCAGACTTGTAGTGACTTCACGATACTTGTTACTTAAAACCAAAGGGTTTACCTGGCCCTCTGAGGCCTTCTCCTTTAATTTCTTCAGTTCAATTTGAGCTTCCCTCTCCTTCAAAACTTCTGTCAACAACAATGCACTCTGAAAAAAGGAAGAAAATACCAGAAATAAATAATAGTAGTAACTGCCGCCAGTGAACAATCCCTCACACAGCCGAACATAACTTTATTAACCGATTTCTATTGTGCAATGTTAAGTAACTCCTTCTCTCGCTGATCAACCTCTGTACGATAAAAATTTTGCCCGGTTACAAAAGTGTTCGACACAAAAGTATAACCAATACAGAAAATATTTTATGTTTATAGGCAGCAGCTTCCCCGGCCAAAGACTGCTAAATTAAACGACACGATTTAGTCACAATGTAATTGTAATTCTTATGCTACTGTTAACCAAACGCTCTGTAGCATCCTAAATACTAACTACTTCATCAATAAATTCCGTTATTAAGTCACTGCACAACATACGTGAAAACCCTTGACGCGATCGGTTTGATAGTACTGCTGTGTTTTAGCTTTCTCAATGGCTTCTTTTCGTTTCTGGGCCTGGAATTTAGCCTCTTCTAAGTCAATGGTCTTCCTTTCTTCTTCTTCTTTCGCTTCTCGAATATTACGTGCTTCTAATTTTGCTAACCTTTGACCCTTTTAAAAATAGCGAAATGAATAAAGTTTTAAATATACATTCCGCAAACATGGCTACGCTTCATATTAGAATCTTTAATATGTGATTTAACTCAATAATCTTTAATATGTGATCTCCAATAAAAATTTAAAACTAAAAAAATTCCTCAAAACATTTTACAGAGTTTAAACTTTTGGCATAAATTAATATCAGTAAACAAACAAGAAAAAGAAAACACGGAAGGTTGCTGTGCAAAACAAGTTTACCAGCACATAAGTTCGTTTGAAAATCAAAGCGGCCCAATTTCAATTTTTAAAAATTAAACAGAATTTCACCAAAAAAATAAAGAAATAAATAAAACGTATTTAAATATTCACAAAGGAAAGCATACTTCAGTGAATATCAGAACAATACAAACTCAGCATGATTGCTTGCACAGTCTGTTGCCGCTAATGCATGACCAGGCAAAGTGCCACTTCCGTAGTACCTACGAACTTTATGCAAATTGTACAAACCATTTTTTTTAAATTCTTACAAACATTTTCAGTGTATCTATACCTCAATTGTGTTTGTCCAATGTTTCACTTTCTCCTTCGACATTTTATGCAATGCTTCTTTGTCTTCACGTTGCTTCTTTAACCTCTCCTGTTCAATGATTCTTTTATTAAGCTGGTACTGAATCCTTTCCCAGTCGCCCCTATTCAGTACTGTGACTTGACGTAGATCTGTCCCATTTGGTAACAGCATGCCAGTACCAGTCATTTCCAAACCTTTGCTGTCTTTTGGCGCAGCTGAGAAAATACGAGAGAATTATAATTACAACTAACTACAGTGGACCTTGAAATTACGACATGCACTTTGTCGTTACATCAGGTTTCTCTGTGTGCAAGCATGAATTTAAAATTTCTTGACTCCCGTACATTTCCAGTGGACTCGCATACATTTTATAATTTAATTCCTATGTCCGAAGACGGAGAGTGAGATCATTTATCCCTTTACTTTAGAATTATGACAAAACGCGCAGAATTCTTCATTCAACACTTCAAACACTAAAATAGGACGAAGTTGCCGACAATTACAATAGTTTTCGGTATTTTTGTTTACATAGAACCCGAATCTTACTGTTTTCTTAGCATCTGCTGTACAAAACGTAAGAGGGAGACCAGAACAATTAGCTACATTAGTTTCAAATTGGTGAAATTGGAAAGAGCATCTTCCGTGGCTGGAAACATTTTCATTTGTCAAGTATCGCAAAATAAGGAATATATGAGTCGACAGGGCTGGAAAATTTACACCTGGCTTGTTAGGTTTAGTCAGAATTGAACATTTCGTTGTCACCAGTTACGATTCTACTCTGTTCAACTCCTCTCACTCTTACTCTAACCAGTTCTGTCTAATCTTCCTTGTATATGAGGGTTACAAGATAATTCGAAACATTCAAAGTGATTTTGACGTATTTTCCTCTATTTTGGAGACTTTGTCAATTTTCTGCTAAGTACAACAGTTAAACAAAGCACAGCAATGCAAGCAAAACAGAATGACAAGTATTTGAAGTGAAAGGGCTAGAACTAGACTAGAACTCGAAATAGCGATATTTTTTAAGTATTGAAAATCCTGAGTTATCGCCCATATAGTACTTACATTTCGCCTGCCCTGCCCGTCTCCCATGCATAATCTGCGCCATTTTTGAAAGTTATCCTTCAACAAAATATTTCCGATTTCGAAGCAAAAAATAAATGTGGCTATGGGATTGAATTTCTAAAGATTGCCAATAACATGAACGAAAAATTCATGAACTTTCGTCCGTGGTTTCCAAGGAAAACAAGCTATTGTTTTGTAAGTCATCCGATAGGTGGTGCTGATGGAATAGCGTATTCACATTTCAGTTGTAATGATTTAACTGGCAGACAAAATAAGGTGAGCACAATAGGATACATGACATGTCAGTTTCTGAATATCCAGTAAAACAAATCTCAAAGCCTTTTCTATTTTCTTTTAGCTCACAAGACCAGTTTGTCTTGTTTATTATATGTTATGGTTATTGTCCTTGTCATAACAGCTAGAATAGACAGGTTTAAAGTAACGTATTTACCGGTATCTTTTGATGTTAAACAGAGGATGTAGTATCAGTTAAGAAATGTTGCTATCTGGGAGAAATATATATAAGGTAATATTTTTAAATATGACGAGCCTACTTTTCATGAATCATATTGATGTCGTTTAAATTTATGTATTTAAATTTGAAAATATATGCTTTTAGATTATGGAACCATTGATATGGGTTTCCAAAATCCCGGGCATTGGTGTCGCGATCCTCGAAAACGTTTTCCGCTAAAACTCACCGAAAAGGATACGCAATTATGAATTGGTATCGTGTTGCTGCTTGTCTCGTAATTAATATCCAATAACAGTAGCCTTCACTGTATTAGTAGCGTATAACAATTATTCCCAAATTATCGTGATCCTGCTAACAGGGTTCTTTTAGGAACTGTCACAATTTTACAAAATGTCAGACAGCATCAAGGTAAATTGCATACTTTTTTCATCTTCAAACCGCGTGGCGCCAATTACGTAGCATATTAGCTTGTAATTCACATACCATCACACGGCCACTAAGATTCTCAGCCATTCCATTCTTACATAATTCTGATCATCCAACATTTTACAAGATTCATTTTGTTTCTACTCTCCGCTTAAACGTTAGTACAGTCATCTGTGTTTGATTACCTTGTATCATTTTCAACAGTCTGTGCGACTTCGAGGTTCCTACTCTTTATCTTTGTTCATTTATGGCGGTTCCGGCTCTCCGTCGTGGCAATATGGGCCTGTTTAAGTGACACCGGCTCTAGTTCTTGGCATTCGTCCAACAGTACTTGCTTTTTGACTGAGTTTATATTATTGTTTAACAGCAGACGGGTACACTCTTTCAAAATCATCTTTGACCCAAGCGATAGCGTTCTAGAACCCCTAGCAACAAACAGGGATCATCTTATATGAAGGATAAAAGGCTCACACAGATATCATTTCCGAGAAAATTCTGTGGTAAAAGAGGTACAAATAAATATCCATCGCAATGGAAATGGTAATTAAAGGTGATTCAGAAATTGAAAATATGGCAGCTAGAGTCAAAAAAGTATACAGGATTAATGCAAGTTGTTGCTTCAGGTGTGTAAGATGTAATCAAAACGCCGACGATTGCACAAGAGACTTAGTACAACTGATTTACAAAAGGTTATAACATGCGAATTTTCAGTAAATGGGAACAATCCGCGGATTATGAAGACTATTCTATTGCCTCCAGCTTGGCTGTAGGCTACACAGAAGCTGTAAATACTACTAAAACACAAGTGAGCGGAAAAATGACACCACTTTTAAAGGTAAATGATAAGCTAAGTAAGTTGCTGTTGATGACATCGAAACGGTATTATCTTCATCATCTTTGAAAGCTAGGGCTAAGGAAAATAAAAATCGTGCTTTAAACCTACACTGGACAGCATATCCAATCAAAGGGGTATCTCAATGTCCTCCTGGAATGGGATGATCAGAAGTGTGATATGTTCTTCACGATGAAGACCCACTGTTGTTTGTTAGAGATTGGTGAAACCATATCAAGTTAGACTGGCAAGAAATAAAACCAGTTAGCATGACCGATGATCAGAAAAAGCTGTACAAGCTCTTGTTTCAGCAACAATTCAAGTGGGCAAGTATAACTTAAAAGTTACATCTAAAAGAGGTAGCTGCAACCAAATTTTGCAAACTGCGATTAACTATAATTGACATAGTAAACAGGGAATTGAATAACACGATGAAGAAGGAGATCCTTTCGTATAGTTCAGGTTACTAAGAAAGAAGAATCCGCATTAATAATAATAATAATAATAATAATAATAATAATAATAAAGGCTTATTTATTGCAACTTAGTAATAGCTAGTACAACAAGTTGGACAGTACAAACACTAAAACATGCATGCATTTGGAACAAACTAAAATAGATTATATAAAAAGGTGGCGCAAACATTGTATGTAGCGACTTCAAGATCTAGTTGAAATCGCAGCTCTATGTAAACTCTTACACGCTATGCAGGATTGAAAGCGTGGTTATAATCATGGCTGGTGGAGAGATGACCGAGCTCAAAACCGCACATGTAGAGATGACTGTAGACGAGACATCGCGAAAAAATGACGATTACTACGGAAAAGGGATCCTTGTAATTTTACTTTTACTGCCACCAGCTTCGATTTGGCATCGCGCAATGGAAGAAGTCTTGAAGGGACTCGATAAAAAAAGGATGGATGATATGATAATTGCTGCTTTTAATGACAACGGCCATCTCTGAACTCCAGAAAAGGTGCTTGTAAGAATGTGAAGAAACATCATTTGCATTTATTTAACCTGCTCTGATTCAGCTGGGCATTTCGTTAGTACGGAGTCATGTGACTAATCATGAGTTCCGGACTGACGCGGTGCGCGCTGGTCGCAACAACGTCATTTGCACATACGCGATTACGCAAGTGGCGTACGTTGCTATGCGTAACAATATATAAAGCCAGAAATCGAGAATAATAAATCAGTTTTTGGATCTGAACACTGTAGCGTCTACATCGGTCTTCGGCATTGACCAAGTCAGTGCCGCGAGTTGCAGACGATCATTCGTTCATAGGTAGTCGCCCAAGATGGCTTAAAATCAAGTTAACTACAGAAGATTATTCAAATGTGGGTTCTGTAAAACCGCATATAATGCGAGGGGTAGGGGGATACTATTTTGGACCCCCAGTTATTGATAGAGGAACATATTCTATCAAAACACCACGATCAAGTGGAAGGTCGCCCTCGTAAAGGAAAGCGGTGTTTGTACAAAGTACAAAGGTACCAGGGGTCTATTGGACCCATTGATGGGCTCACCGAAAATTTTTGGGAGCTCCGGTTAGCAAAAGCCGGAGCTCCTCCGGCCCGTGGGCCCAAGATCAAGTCACCTCGAGTGACCAAGACTAAGGTTCAGTCACCTAAGGTGGCTGAATCCGTTGTTCAGCCCTCGGCTGATCAACCGGCTGTCATTACAGGCCCTAGTTCGCCGCACCTATGGCTATGCCATTCCCACTTGCGACAGCGGTGCCCCCACCGCCGGGATTTGAAGCCTCTCGCTTCCCACCCTATATGTTCCTGCCAGTTCAGGGACCAAATAATCAGGTAGCCTGGACAATTGTCCCTACCCCAAATATGGTGGCTAAGCCATCAGCCTTGCACAGTAGTATAGTACGGGGTAAGGTTCCCTCGGAATCCGTAACTGCTAATGTTCGAACTTCTCTTTCAGGATCTAAGACTGACGTAACTTCCAATGTTCGAACTTCTATTTCAGAGTCTAGGACTGAAGAAAAGGCACTTGGTGACGCACCGTCACCCCTAAAGCGACCTAACAAGTTGCCGGGCAAATCAAAGCCAGTCAAGGTGTCTAAGGACACATAGCTGAAAAGTCCCGACGGATGTGGTCGAAGATTCAAGCCCGCTGATGGACAGATTAGGATGCGACATGTTTTCAAAGCTCACAAAGTGAAGCATGTCGCTTTACAGTGCAGTTTGTGCCTGGGCACGTTTGCGACGGGGTCTAGCTTTCAGACCCATATTGCTCGTCGTCACGTCCATGACGTGGTCGACATGAAAATCACTTGCTCGGACTTGCCAATTTGTCCGGGCCCTTTCGGCTGAGTATAGGCTCTCCCTTTTTTCGTAGGTGTCACTACGCCAATTTCGACTTGTTTAACAAGTCCTTGGGTTGTTGGTGTGGTAGTGGCCGGTCTACGGCTGGTAAGGTGGAGGACGTAAGTCCTAGTATTAAATTCAGTCCTCCATCCAGGAAGTCAGACCATTATAAGCCGACAGCGAGGATCCCTGACGACATGGAATACCAGGGTCCTGGCCAGGAGTTTACCAGGATGCCCGAGGAACCAATGGAGGTGACTACCGAGTCATCCAGGTCAATAGATTATACAGGGGACTCCACTTCAGCAGTGACTACAGCTCCGTCTGATAAGTCTGCTTCTGAGGTGGAGGGTGGTGGTGACAAAACAGTCACCACCCGGCCTGAAACAACAGCGTTTCAGGTCCCCGAAGGTTGCAATGAATTGGCTACTGCATCAGCCAAGGATCTTCTGACTTTAGAAAGCTTGGGAGATGAGGTTGAGGGTCTGGAGGCTGCACCTTCCTTAATTGTCAAAGTCATTGAAGTCATTGAATAGTCATTGAAGTGTTTGGTATATTTTAATTAAATTACAGCAAATGTTTTGGTTAAATTTGTTTAAGCTAAATCTGAATTTTCATTAAAATCTAGTAGAAGTTTCAGTAAGATTTGAGTTGTTAAAATTTCATTAAAATTTAGTAAAAGTTTCAGTAAAATTTGATTAAAATAAAATGTAATTCAAGAAATTTTAGTACAGTAGTTTTCAGTAAAATGTTAACCAAAATGCCAATAATATAACGTCTTTTCAGTTTCAGGTTTCACATTTTAGTTTCAGTATTAATATTATATTTACTTTTATTTTGAGACAGGTCGTGATTCACTATATTACTTAGGCAGTGACATGCTTAAGTTAAGTATAGCACGAATGCAGTAGTGCTTCAGTGAAAATTTTTATAAACTTGCATGTGTAAATTTTTATCAGTAAATATGTTAGCTTTTTGACTGGTTTGGCTAGTTAAACTTCGTTTTAGTTTTTTGAAGGGTTTGACTGACGAAACCTGATTAGTGATTTAGCTTTTGAATGGTTTTGGCTGATCAAAACATTTTAGCTTTTCGGTAGGTTTGGCTGATGAAACTGTACTAGTGTTTGTTAATGTTTGATATAAAATTAGGATTAAATATGGAACAAAGTCATCCTTGCTAATGGTAATGTGCTTTTTCTTTTCAATGCTCGAATAAACCGACGGTGCTGATCGATAGCTGGCTTCAATGTCGCATTGGAGGATACAAACCAGTACACTGTAATCTGCATACCAGGGAGGACTTGTGTCTTCATCTGTGATCTGCATATCATGGACTAATGTGATTTATAGCTGACATTGATACAACCTACAAGTGTGGACGTTGTACAGGTGTGGATTGAACCAGTAGGATGGTAACTTATTTAGATAGGGACTAAGATAACGTTATATAATGTTGTATGCATGATGTCATACCGCATAACACATTATGGTAGGAGCTATCGTTCCAAGTAACTTAACTTTAATTTTAATTTCAAAAAGTATTAGTCATTTAATAACTTTAATTTAAAAACTTGAACTTCAATTTAATGAATAATAACAGCGCATTAATTAATCACTTACATTGATGCTAGTCTATTAAAATTAATTAAAATTCTTTTAAAGAAAGTTTGAAAGTAAATATATATAACGTTAAATTATTTTTTTTTTATTAAACTTTCAATTTTTAAAGTTAATCGGTCATTCGAGAGACAGAAAACATTTGACAAACACAATTTATTAACTTACATTTTATATTTTGGAAGTCTGGTACAAATTTGGTACATCAAATTTACTTCAGAAATTTAGTTAACTACATTTGGTAAATAACAAAACATTTAACTTCTGTATCTTGTCGTTCGCCATTGTCATTTACCATTGAGAGCAAGTGTGATTCTTGTGTGAAAGAACTAAACGAGGTCTGTGGGACAGCAGGGTGCCATGGACCTGGTGTTAAATTGTTTTAGGTGGGGGCTATTAACGTTTAACATTTAGAAAATTAACTGAAATTAACTTAAAATTAATCTAAAATTGCGTTGCTGATGAAAGAAACTAGAGTGACTCTTCATTCATTACGCTCGAATATATTACTGTAATTTAATCATAATGTGCTCTTACAGGTTTGTGTCGTCGCCATAGCAACGAACTTTTACATAACGTTGTTATACTACAGTGATCCATTATGCTCGAATGTACTACTTCAATTTAATCATGATGTGCTAGTATAGGTCTGCCATGTTGCCTAAACAACGTAGTCTGACTAAGTAGTCATAGTTACTACAGGGCTAACACCAGCAGGTATACTTAGTTACGACAGGTACACGGTGTAAATCTGAGTCAACTATGGCAATAATATAATTTACTGTGATAATAATATTTAAAATTATGTGGAACTTTAATTACCAACATGGGTAATTAATTTAATTGCAGACTAAATAATATATATATGTGTACATTCGGAATGTTAAAACGTTAACGTCGTTGCTCGTGAAACGTCACGTGACTCTTCGCTACGTGGGCAGGGGACATGGGCAGGGGACATGGGCAATGGGTAGTTCTTCTGGGCAAGGTTTTCTTGCCTGGGCAGATTCTTCTGTCAGTAGTCTTCTTTCTTCTTATCAGCTAAAGCAGTAAAACAACAGGTTTCATAGTTTTATTTAGTAAAACACAGTATGTCGTTTTTAGTTATAACATACCGTGTGATTTTAAATCGAGTGTCCAAAAGTTTGGTGCTCATCAGTTGTTCACCAAGTGTTCATCAGTTCAACTCATCAGCGTATTGAGTCGTGGAATCATCTGGAGTAGTGAATCTGGAACAGAGACAGAATAAAAATAATAAGTAAATGCCATGTGGTATGGCTTTCGAAGAGGCTAGTGATATGCTACCATACTGTGATGGTAAATTTAGTCAATTTATGTGACTAAGTCATGACTTCCGGACTGACGCGGTGCGCGCTGGTCGCAGCAACGTCATTTTCGTACGCACATACGCGATTACGCAAGTGACGTACGTTGCTATGCGTAACAATATATAAAGCCAGAAATCGAGAATAATAAATCAGTTTTTGGATCTGAACACTGAAGCGTCTACATCGGTCTTCGGCATTGACCAAGTCAGTGCCGCAGGATCAGGCGTTCAGTCGATCCTTACTATGTAGGTTGCCCTACATAGAGAAATCTTTTGTTTTACAAGACTACTAAAATAAGGCCAGCGTGTAAATCCTAGAAAGCGCAAGTTCTTCATGGATTCAATCAAATATTGAGCTTAGAATAAACACGGGATACACAAGGCCAGTTCATAGATTAAAGGAATTTGAACACCCGTCTGGAGCTTTTGCTGCATCTCGCATCGTTTCTAAAATCTCTGCATCACTTGCCTGACAATGACTACAAATGGCAATGGTAAAGCAGTGGCGAAAGAACTGTAATGAAAACAAAGAGTTAATAGCCTTAGATCAAATTTTGGCAGCTTAAGACTAGAAACTGCCCCGAAAATTAGGTTATAATGAATTCCAAAATATTTTCGGTGTTATGTATCGCGCTTTTCCAATTGAAGTGAACGAACAATCAATTTTGCCTCAAGAACCCTGAAATCGATTGTGAAGCTCTCAGTCTAATATGGAATATTAAGAAATTTAACATGTATTTGCTTCAAGAATGCACCGATGTACCATTTTACCTTTCTGAATACAATTATGAGATCGATCAAATACTCAAGAACCTTGACCACGAGAATGCTTATGATTTGAGTAGGCTTCCACTTCCCGGAAACCCAAGAGTTCATCTAAAATAAAAATGGTACTTTATTTTAGCTTTCTCACTAATAATCTCGCACGAATAGAAAACAATGCATATCGAATTCGTTTGCTCATTTCAAGTTCATAGACAAAAACTATTATCTCTGAAACGATAAAAATATTACAGGAACTATTTAGTGCTTATGGTACTGGGAAGTAATATGCATGGGCAATAGTACAACTTTCCACTCTAGCCCTTTCCAAAGATTTCTTGGAAGTTACTTTGGATTATTCACAAATCTATCAGCGTCTATAAACCTAATCTGAAAAATATCGTATACGGAAATGTAAACAACGAAGATCAAATCACAAGAAAATCTTTTGGTGTTGATGATAATGCGCTTGTGCTAAATTAACAATAAAAATAGAACTTTGATGTAATTTCTAAAAAGAATGGAACTAGCGTATATGAGTGTTCTGTGGATAATGTCATTTTGACATGATGACCAAATGCGCCATTCACTATACCCTATTGAAGACAGATCCAGTCAGAGTAAAAATATAGTGCATCCAAAAGTCGGTTTTTCAAAATCGAGCATTGATAGAGATAATGTTTTAAGTAGCAAAGTGCCACCTAGCGAAACTTTCTAGGTGGATGACTGAGTTTCAATCAGGTTCTTCTGTTAGACCACACACGTAACTATTGGTCCGAGGACTAACTGTGACGTTTGTGTGGTTCAGCTTAAACAAGTAATTTCACAGTAAATTGTAAGATTATAGTGTCGTTTAATTAATTAAACACATCATTATATTCCTTTTTCTTACTGTTATAAGACGCTAATGAGTTTTAGGAAATAAAAACTTTATTTGAAAAATTGTAGGCTTTGAAGATATGAGAGACTAAGACTATTTTCTAGGATTTGAACACCTTAAGCATACCCAATGTTCAAAGCGTATACAAAATCTTGTTTGTTGCTGAGCACGATTTTATCAGGTAGAAATAAAAGAAGTAATTAATATTTCACTCTCATATTAGATGTTCTACAATCCAATGCCACTTAAATACCACTTTAACCAGAAAAGAGTGGGTTTTAAAAATAAAAAGGCCCAGTAACAACGACACTGAGATGATCGCTCGAATTCAAAAGATCTAACCAAATCAAACAACACATCACAAAACGCAAAGTCATAACGGGAAGTCCTGATGAGAATAAAGGTGAGAGTAGATATCTTTTGTTCTTCAAAACGATATACAAAAGCAAACTTATACCTCGATTGACGTGGCAGTGACCGAAGACGCTAAGGCTTAAGTCCTGCATTTGATGCAGTCTTTTCTGCATTATAATGGCAGAAGAAATTGAATAGTAAACCGTTTGTCATAGACACAGGAAAGGCCCTCATTTGTAAGTCGGTGGCTTGGTAGCTCTTTGCGTCTGTATATAGGAAACCACTGTTTAATTGTCAACCAGGAACTGGTTCAACACTCCAACAAAACTGCTTTCATTTCAAGAACATTGATGTGTAAGGAACGATACTGATCAGAACATGAGCCATTCCATGCTTGATTTTGGAACACTTAAGCTCATCCTTAAAAACGTGCATCCATAGGAACCTGGCGTGATGGAGATGGGAGTCAAAAGATTGCGTGGAAGTGACCATCTATCTAGACCTGTGACAATCTTTGGTGACGATGAGACCCGTTGAATAGTTGAAAAGAATTCTGCCTAAGTGCACTCTCATTTCCGTCGCTGCTTGAAGGCACAGTAGAGACTTGGACGACGAAAGCCTTGGGCGAGATGACAACATGGCCTGAGTAATGGCACGATGAATTCTTCAAATTCTGGAGAGGATGTACAAATCAAGAAATCAAGGATGCAGAATAGGAACTCTGTAGCATGAACAGAAACCATTTCATTCTAGCTTTTGGAAGTTTACAAATTGACCTAACACAAGCAATGATTGAGTAACCGAGCAAGTTAAACGTCCATACAATCTTTTCTGGGTAAGGTAATAGCTTATTGTCAGGACTCTGGAAAATGAGAAGACCTGTGCGCCTGCCCCATATCTTGCGTACTTTCATGACCTGTGTAAAGACACAGATAGCCCTTGAAAGATCATATGGTAGATAAAGAAACCAAAACTTTTGATGGCCCACTTGAAAGCACCCTGATTACAGAAAACATGTCGCTTGATTATAGGTTATTTCAACGGAATAAGAATAATAAGACAAAAGATAGGTTCTTGTTGTTTCGCTGCTTTATCTAAAATCTGTATATAGATGGCAATAAAAATTTTGAAGTTTTTCATTACCCATATTGATGGCTTCAGAAACAACATTTTTAGATAATTTTAAGCTAAAATAACAATTGGTGTTAAATTAAAGTGCTGTTCAGGTAAAGTTATAATGCGATAAACCCTTGTAAATCTAACTATTTAAAAATTGAATAAACTTTACTTTAATATGCTTATTTTGTCAGCAAAAGATAAAAGAATTCCCTTTGCTACAATCTGGTTCAGAATCTTAACAGTAACAGATGTGTGCTTAAATTGATATTGAGAGAGCTATTTAGTTGCTAAACAGTCTGATTTTAGTACTGAATGAGTTTTCTTTCGACATTTCAGTACTTTATTTGATATTTTCATACTGCTATATATATATATTCGAGCTGAGTAATTTCATTATGCATTGTGTAAGATATATTCCAAAAGATGATCTTTATATCAATAACCAATAAAGTATAAAATTTTAAGCTGGTAGTAGAACAGAATATCGCATAGCGATCTCTGTGTTAATAATTTAACCAATTAGTATTAGATCGGAAAGCTTGTAGACGTCACACTGTATTTTGAGTGTGACACTTCGTGCATGCGCAGTGAAATGTCAATATGAATATAAATCTGAGCAAAGCAAAAAGATCATCCCGGGAAGGTCCTGCATTAAAATCGATCCTTTCATGTTAGTGTTTGCCTCTTGGTGTAATATATATATATATATATATATATATATATATATATATATATATATATTTATATATATATATATATATATATATATATATATATATATATATATATATATATATATATATATATATATATAAAGAGCTTATGCCAAAAACTAGTGATAATATTTTAGTTGACATAAAAATTTGAAATGAACCTGGATATGCATTGTTGAAACGGTGCCCCTGTGAAACTCTCAGTGAAGCTCTCAGTGAAATACCATAATCATATTTATCAAGAATTTATTGAAAGGCTGTCAAATTGACCAGAGACTGGTCAAATTTGTATCATCCAGTTGAAGATGTCCAGTTCAACAAATTCCAATTCTCTGTCATAAATTGGTTATCACTTGTTAGTCTACAATTTGTCAATAATTCGTCATGCTAATAACTCGTCATTAATTTGTCATAAACTCGTCATAAATTGATCGTACATTGATCATCCTTTTTTCTTTGTCAATGAATTATCATTTGCGTGTCATATATTTGTCAAATCGTGTTTCACAGTTTGCAAATAACCTGTCACAAATTTGTCAAATCGTTTTTGATAAGTTACCGACGAACAGTCTAACTATGAATATTTGACAAAGTTATGACCATTGAAAACATATAAAAATAATATTGTACAAAGATCTTGCGGCGAGCCGAGATGTAAATAATTAAGTGTAACAAGAATGAGAATGGTTAAACACTTGACAAAAATTAAAACGCAAAAATACTTCCTTCAGTGTGTTATTTCTTGAATTATATATTGGATGCTGATGATAATGATGATAATGATGATAACTGATTATTTGTGCGCAGTCCAACGTATTTGTAAACTAGAACTATAGAACCTCATTTCGCAATCAAAATGTTAAACACTTGACAAAATTAAAACGCAAAAATACTTCCTTCAGAGGGTTATTTCTTGAATAATATATTGCAAACAACATAGCTTGAATACGTCTTATAAGAAGAGTAGTGCTTGGTTTTTGTTGACTAAAGGTTTTATTGACCGATCAGGGATACGCCGTATTATCCATTTACGCAGTGGAAGCTCGCACAAAGCTGAGCAGCTGCATGTTCTGTGCTGTTCGTTACGTGCTCCGCATTTACTAGGAAAAAATACCTTTCTTTTCACATGGCGGTTTAAACAACAAAACGAAATCGAAGGCCTAAATAAAAAGTGTCATGCACACGTTCATATCAAGTTCTACTTAATTCCCAAGTTTTGTGGCCCTAGGGACCGGTGGTAACAGTGGCGGAGATGACACAAAAAATCCGATCACTGTCAAGGAAAAAAGATACCAATGGCTGCTCGCACAAAGTTATAGAGCCCTTGCAAGCCAAAGGCTTATCAAGTGTTAATAATGCGGAATGACTTTGTGAAGAGCCGCAACGTTGGTGATGTAATACTGATATCTTGCAATAATACAGCAATAACCTCGTAAAATGAGGTTCAAATCTTGATTTCTACCACAAAAATCAAGATATACTACTGTTTTAATTTTGGCCCATTTGGCCAAATTTACTAAAACTAAACAACATGCAAATGAGCTGTATGTCCCTGTACACGCGATTATTTCTGATGTGAGTAATTTTTTTCGGCAGGCAAACTTAGACTGTTTTACATAAGCACGTAGCTGAGATACAGTCGATAGTGTAATGTATCTAAGGCCTTGATCGCAATAAATGCCTTGCCCAGAAATGATACTCATAGTTTAAAGATTACTGATTCCCATGAACCATTGACTTGAGTGATTGAGCCCTGCAATGCATTTACTTCCATGCTTGCCTGACGCCAGCGAAACGAGTAAATACATTTCAACATAAGCAACACAAGAAACCACTGTTCTGTCAGCTGGAGGTCGCTCCTGCAAAAAGGTCCTGAGTAAATCCTACAACACATCACAGGCAGTCAAATCGTAGCCAGACGAGCGCTTAACAATTACTGTAAGAGCCGATCAATATGTCATGATTGGTGCTACTGAAACTTTCATGAAATCAAGAATTTAAAAAGTAATTGGTGACTGCCACCGCTGTTGCTTCCATAGGATCGATTCCTTTGTCTATTAAACATGCCTCGAAAAGTTTCTGATTCGACAAATAGACATTATTTATAGAGTTCTGGTGAACTGTCTTCTGAAGAGAGAAAGCCTTCATTGTTGATGAATGAAAGATTGATCTGTAACAATCGAGGAATTAGATGGCAATTCTCCTGAATCACAGTAACTGCATCAATGAAGGAAAAGAAGGCAGTTCTGCTAGATATGAAACCAGGGGCAATAGATGTTTCAGTTTTGGAAAAATTTTCACGAGAACTTTCAGGATTATTGGAGCCGGTGGAAATGCAAACAACAAAACGAAAGGCCAAAGGCACCCTTTTCTATCGATTGCTAAGGCTGCTAAGTCCGAAGACGTAGAAGTGTATGCAGGAAGATTGTGATAGAGACGGTTTATAAATATCTCGACTTGAGGAAAGACTTAAAACGATTGGCCCAAAATCCAATATAATGTGAAATTCGCCAAAGCCCACTCTGTATGAACGATTTCGACCATTGCAGATTGACAAGCAAATCAGTTAGCATGTGATGTGAGATGTTTGGATGATTAAAAATTGTCGTGAACACATAAGAGAGGCCACTTAGTGAGTTGGTACAACATCGTTGAGCGTGCGTCATCCTGCGTGGATAAATAATGATCTATCATCTGATTGCCCTTCATAAACTGAACCATATTACCCTTGAGGAACAAGGCCATAAGTCAGCCTTCATTTCAAACGGGTTGATATCAAGTATCCGATTGTGACAAGACAACTGACCTTTCGAGGTGTGCCCTTGGAAAAAGAAACGTCAGCCGATACAAGAGGCATCTGCCTGAACCGGCCTTGATGGGAATGGAAGAGAGAAAAGCATACCATTCGTAAGAATGACCTGAAGTAATCAGCAGAAGAGACTTCGGAGTGCTAACAGGGATAACGGTGGTCAATGATTAGTCGGGCGACCTGCCACGATGCCACTTTCTCAGAACCACAAGTTGAAACTCGCGCAAATGGCCCCTGCCCACAGTTTTTTATCCGTAGCGAAACACAAACTGAGGAAGGATTATAACAGAAGCACCCAAGTATTGGGAGTGGGCACTACGTGAACAATCAAAGTGGACAACTTTTGAATACGTGGATGTAAGGGAAAGCCCCAGACCTCATAAAGCTTAGAAAGTCGCCTCGAAATTCTATCCTCTGAACCAACACCAAATCTGACTTCTAGAAATTGAAAAATAGCAATTACGTCCTTATCCTTGTTCATCAGTAGCCAAACGTGTAGATACTGGAAAATGATCCACAGACTTGATTATCTTTGCAACCTAAGTGAACATGAATGGTGCCGTCTACAACCCGAATAGGGGGGATCGAGAAACCAAAATCTTACAGCCATACTCTGAAGCACAGACAAGTGATTTTGTGCATCACAATATAGAGGTAAGCATCCGAAAGATCCATCGAGATGGCAGATATGCCTTGGTTTGATGAGGATTTGGCGATATGTTGAGTGTCCATTTTGAAAGCTGCGAGATGTAAGAACTGAGTGAGTTGACAAGATGACCAAGTGCCTTCTTCCCGACTTCTTTGGTACAAGAAAGCAAAACTGAATAACCATTGGTCTACCAGTTATTGTACCATGGCATTTAACGCCAGCTACTTCCCTAGTTGGTGATCGTACGACGCGACTAAAGAAGGATATGGAAACTTGGTCATTGGGAGAATTTATTTACCCGACAATTCCGTTACAAACAGTGAAGGGTTATCCCCATCGCAACCAAATGACTACCTATTTGGAGGCCCCGAGTGATTGCCTAGCTTGCCATAACTTCTTTAGCCATCCTCCTCCCGGCACATTTGATCTTGATTTGCTAAACCTATAAATCATTTCTTCTTACGAAATTAAAGTATCTTGACAGATCGCTTGGTGATCTTGGGCGAATACGCTGATTGCTTTCTACCTTTGGTTCGAAGGAGGACCAACGTTTTACTGTCCAACTAGGGCATCTTTCCATGCGCATTGTATAAACTAGAGGATACAGCTTGCTTCTTGTCAAATGGCTAAGCGGTTATTGTTACTCAGCCTGTTGTGCTGCGGGGTCAAGGCCTACACATAGGTGTGTCCTGCGACTTCAGTCAGATTGCGTTGATTGCTTCATTGAACAACTCTAGAGGCAAGCTTTCAGCTGTTCACCTATTGGAACAAAAGACTTAAGAGAGCTTAAGAGAGTCCTGCGTGAGAATATTTGAGTGTGGTAGAGCGCAAAACCAGGAAAGACAACAATAAATAAGCGTTCAGTTAATGAAAAATTGACCACAACAGAGTCGAATTCACAATCAATCAGTGGATTAGTGCCCGGGTCAAAGTTTTGAACGCTGCATCCTAAAACGAGAGTGTGTGGAGGCTCTTTCTTCTGGTGGTAAACTTGACTCTGGGTTGACATTAAGCAAACACAGGCCCATACTGCGAGGCTAGGCATGGGG
Organism: Protula sp. h YS-2021; assembly: GCA_949752745.1. Lineage (NCBI taxonomy): Eukaryota > Metazoa > Annelida > Polychaeta > Sabellida > Serpulidae > Protula > Protula sp. h YS-2021. The sequence continues at coordinate 20,048,634 of OX457031.1, read as the reverse complement.
CTGAGTCTGCAACATCCAATCATTTTATTGATATACGTAAAAATTTGGAAGGCATTACTGGCGCTTTTTCGAAATTTGAAGCAACTATAACTGTTCCATTCCTTTATGTAACGCGTTCACTACACATAGTACCTCTCTCAGTAAACCTCTGGCTGCTTGGGCGTGCATACCGAAAGCAGAAACTTGTAATCTTCTGGTTAATGACACGTAGTGAAGCCTGACCTGTGTGGTAGTCGGTCGCACATGCGGGGCGTGCGTCTGATAAAAAGCACAATGTAACAAATCAGCACAGTTTCGAGATGGCGTACCCATTACAAGCACATCGCCGCAGTAAGAACCACGTGGACGGCTCTATAGCCATAACAGAGGCGCTAGCAAGCCAACCCACCACTGGCACTGTGTCAAGTCTATGTCAATTCACTCAAGAATTGAATCAGTGTAAATTACCTACAAACAACACTTGAGTTCTCGATGGCCAGTAAGTAGTTGTCGAACAAAAGCTGGTGTTACAAAACCCAGAACTACCATATGCAAGAATCAGGAAAGTCAAGAATTCGTAACACGTAACTAAAACAAGATAAAAGTTCCACTATACACTCAGATACTATTAAAATTAAATAACATCCTAACAGCTATGGCTACATGCCGATATCTTCGACATTCAAACGTGTCTGTGACGTGACGTTGGGTTTTAAGCTTTAACTTGTTAAATATGCCTCTCGAAAACTCTATACGGTATAATGTAGGACATCATTTCTTTTGTGGTTGATCAAAGTATGGCTTAGAAATACGTTTTGCCTACACTCAAAGAATTTAACGAATGTCGATTTTCGAAAAATTTTAAGGAATGTATTTTTCAAAATAGTTCTTCGCATGTAATTTTAGTAAGAATGCTTTTAACTTTATTGGGATGGTCTAAGAATTTCGAGGGCAATTTGTTAGAATCTTTTTGGATAATCTTTTCGAACTAAGCTCTTTTAAAGTTACGTCTTTTTCCAACTTTTTGCTAATTGCTCAAATAACAACTTTAAAAATTCCCCTCAAGAACATTAAGACTAAATTTTAAACAAATCGATCAAAATAAAAAATATCAAATAAAACGCATGGTTTCAAGAGAGGGCTACCTTGAGAACATTCATAAAAATAGAAAAGAATGTCTTGAAGAATGCGTTGTGGAAAACATAATATCTAAAAATGTAAATGCCGCCATTTTACCCATTTTGATAAAGTCATGAATGACTTAATGATGCTGTGAGTTATTGATATTTCATTCCTTTCAATACTGATGTTTTATGTCAAAGCTATTTCAATTATATCATCAAAATTCGTATATTCTTCTACTTCACATCCGCTATCACTCATTTATATACTAATTTCTAAAAAGGAGATTGAAGTGGGTCTCTCCTAGACATGTCTTTATGGCTATGTTTTAGCATATGCAGCATCATAAGTTCATAATGCTTGCAAAAATCCATTCATATCAAGCACTAGTGAGAATTTTCTGACAAGTTAATTCTGACATATTTATCAACTTAATCATGCGTGAGTAATCTCGTTCTGGCTTACCACGTTCACGTAGTATTCGGAATCTAATAGTGATCTACCCAGGTTTTGTTGTATTAAACGTAAAAATAATCAATACATTTACTTTTTTCTTTTGGTGATATGTCAGTTAGTACAAAAGATGCATTGTTTATAGGATTACTTTACAAGCATAATAACATAGTTTAAATAATGCATACGATATTATGTGTGCACTTGCACTAAGTTTTATCCACGAAACATAATTTTAAGATGTGATAATTAAAACTTTCTAGAAATATTAATTAAAATTTATGAAAACTCAATGAAAATGTTGCCATATTTTCAGTTGTTTTGTGAAGGGAATGATGTCAAAGTGACACAAGACATGACAAAATTGTGACAAGCTTCTGATGAGTAGGCAAACTGCAGTTGTTACTTTTTCACAAGGCATTAATCAGATATACGTCAAGAGCCTGTAGAACTAAAGTTGCTAAATAAATAAATTGACAATTTCTTGGCAAACTACTGAAAAATTGTGACGATTAAAAATCATGTGTGTTGGAATTTTTAATTCTGTGATAGACGATATAACCCACTGCACTCGCTTAACTAAATCAATTTGTTACGATTGTCAATTCTCCGCTAGACCAAGTTCTCGGATTCTTACCCTGAATGTTTGGAATACCTGCTCTAGGCAATTGATTTAACCTGCATTCCGTTTTCACCTCTTTGTTTCAACTTGTCTAACAGTATGCATGCATGTTTTCGTGATGATTTTGACCTTTATCTACAATATTCAACTGAGTTTTGTGACATCTCAATAAATTTGATTGCTATATGACTTTGGTGACCTGACTGCCCGAACATAATGTCAATAAATTTTTAATGTTGACCTTTACGCAAAATTCAATAGATTGCGCAGATATTTTTAAACTAAATATTAACTTTCTAATTTGTAGTATAGCATATATTGAGTTATTTGGAATTAATGTAGAGATATTATTAATGAAATATGAATATTTTGACCACATGGCCAACGTTTTCTTCTGAACAATAACTGGTGTGTTGACTCAAATAAGTCAATGTCTGATAATTAACATGTTTCTCCGAGCGGCAGTAAATAAGAGCGGACCCGAGACATGGTAAGAAGTACTATTTTCAACTTAACCTTTAATGTACGATCGGTTAGTTCTTTCGCAAAGCTTAGTATGCAGTAGTGATGTGTTTTCTGAGCTCGTGATCAGACCAGAGTAGCACATTTTTGAAATCCTCATTGAGAACCGAAAGCACACAAGCCTCACTTTTTGCTAGTGTGAGAACCCTAGGGTTGTCGCCCTCTTTCTTTTATAAATATTTTGATTGAGTATCGAAAGATTTTTTAAATACAAGCCCAGCAGGCCCCATTCGCTTCGCTTATTACGTCACTCTCCCTGCTACTAACGACCCGAGACCCATTCCCTTTTTATGCAATATTTTTCAAGAAAAAAAAATCAGCGTGCTCTAATCGCGTACACATTCGTAAAGCCAATTTACAGAAAAACAATGGCCATGACTCCGAGATACAATGACAATGGCTTTGTGACGTAAAACGTTTTCGAACGCAAAATGTCGTAGGACAATACCATGCAAAATTTTTCGAGCAAAATCTCGAGCTCTTAACTTTTTTCCGCTTTCTATGAATCGATTTTGCTCGTTTGTGTTATAATGTGGATAGATCCTGGTGCAGTCATGCTTTGTATGGGATTCGAGCACTCAGCCCCATTGATCTATCCGTGGCGACACTACTACAGCAGTCGTTGAAAATATCCAGTGCTCAAAATGACAAGTGGAGGGGGATCTGTTTGGTTTCAGCATGAAATTAAGCTGAAACCGTATAAACGTGGTTGTCATATAATAGATGATATAATCAAGTCCATCGAAGATATTAAAAAAGTTAAAGTTGGATTATGTCATGTTTTATGTAAGCACAGAATCAAGTTTCTTGAGCGATAATATAAGAATCAGAATATGATAACATGCTCACACAGTCCAGAATGCTTTCCCTGGATGTAAAACAATACAAGTCACACCTTGTGCGTTCCAATCTAAATGAGTGAAAAGCTCTGGAGACTAACTGGCGAGTTTTGACTGGAGACTAATACGCTTAAAATGAATTACTCGTATGCTGCCTGAATGTAAACAAATGTCAACAAGCCAACTCACAATGAAAATGCGCAAAAATTCTGCGTTTCGAATAAAATAGCCGGTTATAAAATGAAAGAAGTGATACACAAATTTCGCCTAAATGTCAAATTTTCCTTGCACCAAAGAACAGTCGGGGTTTTTAACGACTCGTATGCTATTTTCAGAATAAAGTTTTAACAAAAGTTTCAATTTCTTTTAGGTTCCGAGTATGATCTATTTTTGCGATATTGCTTCCATATTTTCTATCATTTATTTACCCGATTCGCTCGCAGCTGAAATTCAAAATTCTTGCGCATTTTATTCGAAACACCCAAAATGTGATTTCGCCTATAAGCCAATTCGCACTTTGACTTTTGCCGAAAAGTTTTTATGTTTCGACTGAATTCAGTTGGGATAAGCACACAAAGAAATGATAGGAAAAAAACGGCAAAAATCAATAAATTGCCATTTTGCCAGAAACATATTCACATGTTCGTTGTTAAAGGGACTGAATAATATGTAAAATAGATTTTAAAAGATCGTATGATGGTTTTATAAATTTGAAAGTGTGCATTTTGAAAGAAAATTAGACTTTTGATGTTTTCCCTTATCATTTCTTTATAAATTATCCCCAAAAATTTGTAGTCGAAACAAACTTCCACCGGAAAGACCCGAAAGTGCGAATTGGCTTATCATGGTGGGGGATTGAGGGTTATTTCCGTATTCTTTTCTTTTGAAGAAAGTGTAATACCGAAGTTATATCTCTTTGTCGTTGTGCTTTGAGGGCCTTTAGCAAATGCCAGTAAAGACTTGTGGGTCGTTGAATCTTGCACAAAATCACCACAGAGATGCCTCAAAACGAGCGCATATCGGTATATAGTGATCAATTGAAGCACTATACCGAACCCCATTAGCTAGGCGCTTCTTGAAGCTACCCCATGATAGATATCTTAAATGTTTAAAAGTTTGAACTAAAATTTTTAAGTTGCAGTTGCATATATATTCTGTCATTTTCATATGGCATTATTTTTTCATTTTTTTTCTGATTCGCTTCCAGTCGAAATGCAAAATTCTTTGATTCGGATAACCCGAATCAAACACGATTAGTTGTAACAGATCATAGAGAAATGTGGTGTGTGCTTGTTGAACGAAAATCATTTGGGTCAACTGGAGTAACTTCACATAATGTCGTCGGAAAAGCAACTAAGTTTGGTAGGAAATGGTCCCCTTATGGCTGGATTCATTTTCTTGTATGGTCGCAAAAGGAAATAGTAGTAACATTTTTCTGTTATTACCCGTTAAACGAGAGAAACATGAAAATGCCGATATTTTGTACATAAATTTTGAATGTTGTTTGTGCTGTGTTCGCGTCGCTTTGACGCAATAATGATGCACAGTTTTTGTCTACGGCTTTACGGTAAATAATAGGGCGCCAGTTTTAATTCATTCATGCATCAATTCAAAAAAAAAAAAACATCAAAATGTCTCTGAAATAGATATAGAGTTCATTTTTGACCAATTTAAGACAGAGGCCTGTGGTATATTAAGTTCTATAAAGCCCTTCAAAATGGTGTGCAAAGGCGCGTATCGATACAAATTATGGAATAAATATTATAAAACTTGTATTTATTTGCCAACAAACTGCATTATAATCATGGATTTTAACTGCTATTGTTTGCAGTGAGACATACATCAGCTAGTATATGCTTAAATGAGGTGAGTTTATTTAGAAAACGGACAGGCTAGTTGCTACTGAAATCAGAAGTATGATCCCATTTTAACTTGATGAAGAAAAAGGTCTGAGCTTTGTTTGATAAAGCTTATAGGAAATATTCCACGACGGCGTAATCGTTTGCTATAGAATTACAGTGCGAGTGCGAGTACTGCAGGTAACAAGCAATTTACCTACAAGAAATACCTACTTTGGCGTCACTCATTAGATAAAGAGTATAGAAAGTAGATAAAGAGCGTTTCATGAAATTGTCCTGTTTACGAAATTAAGCCATGTTGTCTCAGAATGTTCGCCGTAGCCGTTTCAGATACTAATTCGTTTTTGTAGAATTGGGATTCTGACGTTCGCGTCGACATGGAGATGATGCTGAATAAACTCGTACCTGAGGTATTCTCTGAGTATATCAGTGTAAAGTATAAGCAGTACTTTTGCAGTGACGTGGGAAAGATACTTTTGAATTGTTCAGTCCGAGATTTACTTTGTTTCCAACTTTTAACCCTCATGATAAAACATTTTTAAGGTACGCGGAATAATGCAATGGGTTTCTCACTTCGAAAGGTACTTGAAAGGTTAAAAAGTATAGGCGTCCAGAGGGGAAGACAGTTTGAAGTGGAGTTTGTTTGTGTGTGTGTGTGTGTAGGAGAGAGAGAAAGAGAGAGAGAGCGAGGCAGAGAGAGAGAGAGAGAGATACTGTTATAGTAGAGTTTGGGAGGTATAATGTCAGTTTTAACCTTAACTTTTGAGTGTTTTTGTTTTAGAGCACACCATTCAAGCATAGCTGTGAAGGCCCGGACGATATGGTGAGTCTACTGCAAAAAAGATGTTAATCTCGAAAACGTAAAAAAAGATAAAATAATAATAATAAATAAATAAACAAATAAAATATACGCTGTCCTGTATGCGTATTTAGAAAAGTTTTAAATGCAAGATAGTTACATATTTGTAGATCAGCTGTTGGGTAGAGTATTGGGGGCTGTCTGTCGCTGGTGTGTATGCACGTCTGTGCTACTACCCCCGGGGATTTTCTGGAATCTTTTTAACATGTAATTTTTTGTAGGGGTGATAGTGTTTGTGTTGGGGATCCACGTGACCTAGGGGGGAATGGCCCTGAGACGTGTCCGCAACGTTGTTGGGGTATCCGTCATACTACCCTTAGTGGGTTAACAATTTTCTTAGCGATTCAAATATCACATGGCCGGAACAGACGAACTAGAAATTTGTGCGGAAACTAAAAATTTCAGACGCTGATTGTACGTATTTTCAGACCTTATTTGTCACAACAATACAACAGCTTTTAAATTTCATAAAAAGTTTTTCGTATGTGGTGTCCTATCTGATGCACCGAAAAACGGCACTATGATGACACTTTGCATGGGCCGAATTTCAAAATGCCAACATTCTGTGTTCGGGATTTAACAGGTCGTTGCATTTTTTCTGAGACTGTTTGCTAACAGGCCGAAATAAGAATTCTGAAACAGATAAGAAACCAGATATGTTTTGGTAGGCTATTCCGGAATAGACTACCGACAATTCAAATGTCACAGAAATCAATAATGCTTCACTTTTTCTTACACCGAAGGGTAAAAACAAGTTGAACGATGTAAATTCTTATATTTTGGCGAAAGCAAAATAAAAAATATTGAAAAATTGAATTATATTTGGTTGTTTATTAAAATATCGGTAGTTCAGTATTGAATAACCTACTGAAATTTAAATGTGTGTTTTAAATTTATTCATATTTTTTCCTATTTATAAGGCAAGAAAATAAGTTGTTTATATGGTCTGGAACCTAAAATGATGAAACAATGAAAAATCTTTAATCTCTGTGACATTCAATGTATCGGTAGCCTATTCCGCAATAGCCTACCAGAAAATATCTGGTTTCTTATTTGCTTCAGAATTCTTATTTTAAGCAATACGGTGTTGATTGTTCATTGTTGTTTTTTCTGGTCACGTGTGAAATGCTTCTTCGTTTTATTACACATTGCTAAGTTTTCAGAGAAAAACTAAAATAGTTTGTTAATTAAAGTGCACAGTGTAAAGACAATAAAGCCTTGTGCGTTTCTGTGTTCAACGCAAGGTACCCGTTTGTACAAACTCCATGTACCAATTCACGGGATAGCGGCTTGGGAACCGATTTTGGGTATGTTCCGGGTTCACGTTTGGTCGAACGAAAATTTTCGTCTGAGCAAAAAAAACAAAACAAAAAAAAAAAACAAAAAAACATTGCAATCTTAGACATTTTTTACAAATAAGCCCAAGTACTAGTCCGAAGTATTTCATGATGATGTAGCACTTGAACAGATATTGCAAAGTTTTTCGGTGGCTCTTGCCAAAAAATGATATTCTAATTACTTTTTTAAAAGATTTAGGTTCGAAACCTGATACGGGGATGATAAAAGCAGTGACAGTAATCAAAACAGCAGTATAGTGCTGCCTCGTTATAACGCCCTGGCTTGGCACCGAGAGATCATATCGTTGTGACCGATGTGTCGCTATAAACAATACTTGTGAACAGCGAAGAGCTCAAATGCGACTAGAAAATTACGTTGCATTCAGCGCTCTGTCAGTAAAGCCGATGTCATTTTTGAGCGGTTCTACTGTATTTAGCTTTTTTGCAATTGGTCGACTCGTTGGGTGGTTGATTAAAGATTCAGATTACTAATGGCATGCAAGAGAGACTGGTCTATATCGCATCACAGCTTGGTAGGATTTTCGGAATTGCAACAACTGTTATATTAGCTACTGTGAATGGTACGGGGTGGCCTTTAGAATTTTGTTGTATGTGCCCCTCAAATAATAAACATTTCTGCTGACGTGTTGAATTAAAGTCGTAATGGTCACCTTTACTTAGCTTCATATCACTGTGGCTGATCCGATCCCGCCATTAGTAAAAGAAACACAGCAGTCTTTGATCCAGATTTAGGTTGCAATGGCCTTAATTTAATTCACTAATGACTGTATTAAGTGACAACGAAACGATCAGCAATGGTGATTGCAGTGGCAAAAACATGTCAGCATTGTTCATTCGCTTCGCTTGTGAAATTAAAATACATGGTCGGATCAAATTCGCCTTCAAAATTTAGTGCTGTGAGTGAAATCGTCTGAAAAAAGGGTGTTTCGGGTAGTTGGCTATCGGTGGTGTAGAAATGAAGACCTTTGATGATATGTATGTGAGCTTCAAGCCACTGGGGCTGTTCCAAAGTGGTATGATTATGCTGATAGGAATACAACAGTTTATTGCGGGTATGAGCCGAATCAACCTGAATTTTTTATCAGCGTATCAAGATCATTGGTGTAAAGTGGATCGCCTGCAGGTTTGTTTTGATTTGCTTTTCGAGAGATGTTCCAGCGCCATTGTTTAAGTTATAATTAATTAATTAACAGTTAAACGAATATACTCAGATTGTTGGTATGATTTGCGCTATGGTTTTTCGAGGTTTGATTTCATTTTCTCGAATACACTGGTCTTAAACCAGATCGCAAATCCTCAGTTATTGTGAGTTTCCAATCCGAAGGGTTTAGCACAGAAAATGGCTAGGGACAAAAATGGCATTCGGAGAAGTTGTGGTCGAAGTCGCTATTAACGTCTGAAATGGAAAAATATTAAACAGGTATTTAGGTAGTATAGGTAATGCCGTTTTCACTTGTGTCGTATTTTAATGAGTTTTTGTACCAAGAATTCCACGTGTGAATTTATTAGTAGTTGAAGTATAATAGTTTTAATTCAACTTTTATTAACAGTTTCCTATTTACAATTACAAGGCTGAATTTACAATACCAGGAAGTTATATCTCATATGTCTTGTTAAAATGTTTCAGAATTTTCCACATGACGTTCAAAAGATGATCGCAGTTCCATACGACGTCGAATCGAGATCGTACGAGCACTGCGTCTACTATGACCTGCCCTACGACAATATGACAGACAGCGAGCTGTGGCATTGGGCTACTCAACGGAACACCACTAAGTCCTCATACCCTATGCGGAAGTGTGACGCTTGGGTTTTTGACCAATCAGAGTTCACCAGCACAACGAGGTCAAGGTTCAATCTGGTATGCGATGATGCCCGTCTCGTCCCTCTGACGTATTCCATCTCCATGCTGACGTATGAGCTGATGGCCGTGCTGAATGCGATGCTCATGGATACTTATGGACGACGCCCATCTCTGGTGTACTCGGGCATCCTGTTGGCGCTGCCCACTGTAGGTGCTGCCATGGCTCCCAACTTTACCATGTTTCTCATTTGCTTGACGACGAACAGGGTATTATTGGGTAAGTGTTGTATCATTTAGGCGTTCGAAATAATCCAGAATTTTCTTGCCACTTTGTTTTCCCGTCTTTATATCTTTTTTCAATAGATTTTATTTGATGTTGGCCACGGCTATAGATTTCCTTCAAAATATCGAACAAACCTCTTTGTGGGTGAATGGACGAAGAAGAAGCGTTTTGAGCTGGGGAAGCGGAGACATTCAAAACAATTCATTGTTGCCGATTGAGTTTATGCGTACCTTTTACTGGCCTCCCAACAATGTGTGTTAGGTTTTGTGATCGCTTTTGTATAATTTGACAGTTGTATTATATTGTAGCCTTTCTTTAAGAGTCATGTTATTTTAATTTTTTTTTATGAAGTACACTATTAACGCGGTTTGTGATGGTTTCATGTTGCAGAGTTCATGAATAACAGTGGCCTTTTGCTGCTGTTTGAGGTGATTTCCCCTCAGCAGCGCCATCTTTTGACGGGAATCGTGTGGACTCTCTGGTCACTTGGCTACCTCACCACGTGTTTCTTCGCCTACGTCATACGCGACTACGTCAAGCTCCTCCTCAGCAGCGCTCTCACATTCGCAGTCTCTGTCTTCTTTTATTGGCTCATTCCGGAGTCACCCCGCTGGCTGTTGTCCAAGGGCAAACTGGAGAAGTCGAGAGATGTTCTGGAGCAGATGGCGCACATAAGTCAGGATGAGGTACCGCCCAATATGGATGTGCATTTGAAGCATATTTATAGCCGTCTTCAAGCAGAAAACGAAAGCAGTGTGCTTAAAATGCTCATTTTGTACTTTAGGTCTTTAAAGATGGTGAAGTATTTCAGTATCATGGCGCTTGCCTACCAAGCAACGACCTTGTTGTACTTTGGGCAGCTCGTGAACACGGGTTCATTGGGTGGCAATATATACCTTACGACAGCCATCAGCGGGCTTGTTGATCTGCCGGGTTATGCTCTATCTCCGCTGGTTTTAAAGCGCTTGGGACGACGCCATACTACAACATGGACCATCGTCCTCGCTGGCGTCTGCAACCTGGCATGTGTCCCCTTCTACCTGAAGGAGCAGACTGGTTGGTATCTGTATGGAGCCATCGCACTGGCAACGTGCAGCCGATTCTTCAGCTCCATGGCCTACACGGGGATGACCACGACCAGGGCGGAGCTTCTCCCCACGCCTGTGCGCAGTAGTGTGTTCTCCATCCTGGGGCTATTCGCATCACTGATGCTCTTCGTGGCACCGTTTATGGGAGAGCCTTTGCTGGCCGTGTGGAAGCCACTTCCGTCCATCGTCTACGGCGTGGTGGGCATCGCCTTTGGGGCCGCTCAGCTGATTTTGCCAGAAACCACAGATGTCGCTTTGCCGGATCACAAGCAGGGGGCTGAGACACTGCATCACTTGCAGTACAATCAGTATCCAGACACGAGTTGTAAACAGAACAAAAAGCAACACCAATTGGCTGACATTGTCACGGTTGAATGCCAAACACAATTTTAAAATGAACAAAAAAGTGACAAAAAATAAGCATGCGATCAATAGTGGGATAGTATCGTTACCTCAGATAGTAGTTTCATCGCCCCATATATTTGAAAATTTGGTTTGTTAATAAAATTACTTTATGTCCGTTTTTCTGGCAGTAAGGAATCAGGGCTGTAAAAGTGGTACAATACTCAATATTTGTAAGTTAGTTTTCTGAGTGGAGTGGGTGAATGCTAGGGTTTGGGTTGGAGATTGTTACGGTGTAAAGCTGATATTAACGGTTCCATGGACACAACTGCATGGTTGCCCTTTGGCACATGCCACTAGTGATGTGACGGTTTACCGTTTGGGATGGTTAACCGTCAAGGTGGCGGTTCGGTTAAACCGAACCGTGCTCTGTGGAAAACCGCGGCTCATTTTCGGTTTTTAATTAACATTACTTTTTGTTTTTCTCAGGACCATTTTTAACTGCTATGAATGTTTCAGCTCACTATTATAGCGCAGCATTATTTTACACTTTCAGCTGAGTTCTTTTTTCAATTAAGCAATGACGTTATCACGTTCTAGAATAAAAACAGGAAATTAATACGGATATCTTTAATTTATATATATTTGCATAGTCTGAAAAAACCGATACCGAACCGGAAAAACCGCGGATTTTTTTTTTAAAAACCGAAACCGAACCGAACCGGACCCATCAGTGACGGATCACATCACTACATGCCACATTAAGATGTATCATCCAAATCCTGTTGACGGTTCAGAATCACTTCAGTAAAAATAACCGTTTCCTGTGGGAGTAATATTCAGAAAGGTCACGTGGGTGTTATTTATTTTATTTGAAAACAAAATGCACTGTAAACGTGGAATGTTTTAAATTTTTAACCAATATAATTATAATTTTAAAATGTAAAAATTTAAAATAAACTTTGTGGATATAAGAAAACTGGTTTCGAAGTGTTTTAATTATAACCATAAAAAACTCATTTTTTAGCTAAAAAAATTTAAAGTAATAACAATTTATGTACTTAGTAAAACACATAATGTGATAATAAAGTAGAAGAGTGTACAGATGTGCGGGTGTGCAGAATGCCCACGAGCACATGTCCAGATCTCGGCACGTGTGCCCCCTAATGCATGTCTGACTCTCATTACTCTTGAAAGGGAAAGTTCTGAACTCATTGGCAATAGGCGGTAATTTTGACAATAAAATCCTTGCTGTTCTGTGCACTTTGTATTTGTCGCACGTGTGGAATCCTTCCCCCATCCACCAAGGATCGGGGTTCGGAACCACGTGGTTTGGTTTACAAGTCAAACACCCAACTATGGGGCTACAATTGGGCCAAGTGACACCACATGGTCAAAGAAACTCGTGCCTTACCCAGAAATTTTATAAAATGGGTGACCTGCCATTGTCAGCGACTCGTGATTCCAGTTGTTATACCATCATGCGGATAAAAAACGTCAACATTTAAATTATATTTTATATGATAATGTTTTGTGGGAGGACTTCGAGTGTATGTGGAATTTACTGCATGTGTGGAGACGAATATGCCAATCAGAGTTTTTTTTTAAAACATTTTATTTCTGTTTTTGGATAAGCCAGCACATGTGAAAACGGCCATGTTAGGAAGTGACGTGACAATCCCGATCACAGGCGGGCAACTGAACCTGGGTACCTGGCAGGGCATCTGGTTGTGTGAACACCGAAATCATGCTAGTAAGTGCGGGCGTTTATGGCTGCAGTGGGTTGTAATGTATGGGGGGGGGGGGGGGGCGGGTGCGGAGTTTTGGGGGATTTCCAGATTTCCTGTCTCCTTAAGTTTTCATAGCAAGGTCGTGTGTATATTTCCGCCCCCTTCTTCCAGTACAATTATTTGGGAATTGTATGTATTGAGAAGTGGCTTTTTTCAACCGCTACCTCCACCCAAATTGACGATTCTTGAACTGACACCTGCACCGACAGTGACGAACAAAAATAAATCATGCATTAAAACAGATGACGGCTATCCGTCATGTCAGTCGAATGTCACAGTGAGGGGTGGGGCTGGGAGTGTAAAATGTCAAGGTGGGGGGGGGGGGGGGAGGAGGGGGGGTGATGGGGCTGGGAGTGTAAAATGTCAAGGTGGGGGGGGGGAGGGGGGGAGGAGGGGGGGTGATGGGGCTGGGAGTGTAAAATGTCAAGGTGGGGGGGGGAGGGGGGGAGGAGGGGGGGGGGTGATGGGGCTGGGAGTGTAAAATGTCAAGGTGGGGGGGGGGAGGGGGAGGGGGGGTGATGGGGCTGGGAGTGTAAAATGTCAAGGTGGGGGGGGGAGGGGGAGGGGGGGTGATGGGGCTGGGAGTGTAAAATGTCAAGGTGGGGGGGAGGGGGGGAGGAGGGGGGGTGATGGGGCTGGGAGTGTAAAATGTCAAGGTGGGGGGGGGGGAGGGGGAGGGGGGGGTGATGGGGCTGGGAGTGTAAAATGTCAAGGTGGGGAGGGGGAGGGGGAGGGGGGGGGTGATGGGGCTGGGAGTGTAAAATGTCAAGGTGGGGGGGAGGGGGGGAGGAGGGGGGTGATGGGGCTGGGAGTGTAAAATGTCAAGGTGGGGGGGGAGGGGGGAAGGAGGGGGGTGATGGGGCTGGGAGTGTAAAATGTCAAGGTGGGGGGGGGGAGGGGGAGGGGGGGTGATGGGGCTGGGAGTGTAAAATGTCAAGGTGGGGGGGGGAGGGGGAGGGGGGGGGTGATGGGGCTGGGAGTGTAAAATGTCAAGGTGGGGGGGAGGGGGGAGGGGGGTGATGGGGCTGGGAGTGTAAAATGTCAAGGTGGGGGGGAGGGGGGGAGGAGGGGGGTGATGGGGCTGGGAGTGTAAAATGTCAAGGTGGGGGGGGGAGGGGGAGGGGGGGGTGATGGGGCTGGGAGTGTAAAATGTCAAGGTGGGGGGGGGGAGGGGGAGGGGGGGGGTGATGGGGCTGGGAGTGTAAAATGTCAAGGTGGGGGGGGGGGAGGGGGGGTGATGGGGCTGGGAGTGTAAAATGTCAAGGTGGGGGGGAAGGGGGAGGGGGGGTGATGGGGCTGGGAGTGTAAAATGTCAAGGTGGGGGGGGGGAGGGGGGTGATGGGGCTGGGAGTGTAAAATGTCAAGGTGGGGGGGGGGGAGGGGGAGGGGGGTGATGGGGCTGGGAGTGTAAAATGTCAAGGTGGGGGGGGGGGAGGGGGAGGGGGGTGATGGGGCTGGGAGTGTAAAATGTCAAGGTGGGGGGGGGAGGGGGGTGATGGGGCTGGGAGTGTAAAATGTTAAGGTGGGGGGGGAGGGGGAGGGGGTGATGGGGCTGGGAGTGTAAAATGTCAAGGTGGGGGGGGGGAGGGGGGTGATGGGGCTGGGAGTGTAAAATGTTAAGGTGGGGGGGGGAGGGGGAGGGGGGGTGATGGGGCTGGGAGTGTAAAATGTCAAGGTTGGGGGGGAGGGGGAGGGGGGGTGATGGGGCTGGGAGTGTAAAATGTCAAGGTGGGGGGGGGGGAGGGGGAGGGGGGGGTGATGGGGCTGGGAGTGTAAAATGTCAAGGTGGGGGGGGGGGAGGGGGAGGGGGGGGGTGATGGGGCTGGGAGTGTAAAATGTCGTAACGCTGTGGAATGTAACTCGAAATATTATATATGGCAATTTGCATTAGAGGAAAACTGTAATAATGTGTTCAGAACTAGAGCTTTTAGACTTGGACATCGGACAAGAAAAGTGTACATAATGACAATTCGTTACGAAAATTCACAGAAATATATGTATCTGCCATCCGCTACAACTTTGACACAGTCGCAGTTTACTTGAAATGTAGTGTTCTTGAAGCTATTCGTGGACCTTAAATTCCAGGTCAGCTTTAAATATATTAAGGGCATAAAAAAAATAATAAAGTATATAAAATTGAAAAGAAAAATGTCCATATGGTTAGATACTTGGGTATTGATGTAATTGCTGGGTTTCAGGTGCGAGAACGCTTGTTGTGACGATACAGGGAGCGCCGAAGTGACGGCGTAGAGGACACACGACAGCAGTGCGGACCCTTTCTGAAGTAAAGAATCGTCAGATGTATGCCCAAAATTTATGTTGGAGTTCAAATGGTTATTTTAGGATATATTTCCTAACAGGAAGCCAAATTTTGTTTAAGTTGACCACCCAAGACGCTCTTGTATTTCTGTTTGTCTGTATGGTCTGTTTTCCGTTTGGCTGGTGAGGCTGAAAAAAGAGCCGACGGATCCATTTCCTGTGTTTATTTTTGTTTCACAGACATAAGAAACTCGATATGGTATGGTGGTTATGACAAAATGTCACTTAGGTCTCTGTTTTGGACGCAACAAAGCTGTTGTATTTCGCTGGCCTTAGCTGTGATAAAAGTGAAAAAATTGCGATTGTTAGGAAGTTTATAGTGTATTATTTGTCGCAAGTAAAACACATTTATGGGTTCAGCTTTTATAACAAGTAGAAGAGATGTTTAAACATGAGCAGGAAATTAGCGATGTATTACAGAACTGTATTCTGTATGAGTACATTTTCAATGCTATTTATCAGAAGTTGCTCTCGCTGGCATTCCAAAACAAGTCCGTTTATTTCTCCTGGATTTCAAAGAGCCACGTCGTCATTTCCTGTAAATAAAGCAGAAGTTATTGGCGTCATTGCGGGGTGGACAACAATTATAGATATATGTTTGTTAGAGTGCTAATCAAAACATGTTATTTTGGTGTGATAAATCTGTATTAATTGTTCCATACTGTTAAGTGAAATTAGCTGTGTTATTTTTATCGAATGCATGTTAAGTTACCCGGTGGCCTCAAAACTTTCGAGCGGCAAGGGGGAAAATCGACCGGTCGACCGGGGTATAAAAGTTAAAGGTTTAAAAAAATACCCGGAAGGCAGAAAGGGCACTGAAAATGACCTTTCATAGGAGAAATTATTCGCTCGCAACTTCGGCGCTCACCATTTCATGCAGTTCCGTACAAGAAACACTTAAGAGGCTTCAATACAGTAAACTGATGATATAAGTTTTGTCATATTGATTTCATTAAACTATGAAACAACATTTTGTGAAAGCAGAATTAGAGTATTGGCCAATTAAAAAAATTTTTTCCCCCTGCTGGCTGTGACGTTTTTCAGAGAAAAACTTGCAAAAAGATTGCTGGCGGGCTGAGTCAAATTAAAAAAAAAACTGAAATAAGAAACAGGACCATTTTTCTTCCTGGCCTTACCGTCGTTCGTGGCACTTGGAAGCTGTAAGTCTGGCAGTTTGTCTTCAGTATGATCAGCTGCTGACCTGGCAGCTGTCTTCATGGCTGACAGGGTGGAGGCGATCAGTTTCGCTTGTTTGGCGTACTGCAGCATGCGCTTATCTGGCACTAGACATGAGAAGATTGCAATAGAACGGGTTCCGCAAACAAGTAAAAACATACACTTTCCCAGCCGTGATTGTCTCATCGATTGTGTGGTTAAAAGCATTTGATCGTGGAAAAAACTCTTATGCAGCTGATGTTCTAGACCAATTAAGAAAAGGTAGAAAATTAATCGAATGCTCTTTAGTGGTTAAAACACCGGGTTTTTGTTTTGTTGTTGTAGCTAGCACCTCCACACTTCCGGCACCCCAGAAAATGTTCTACTATATTCTCAGTACCACTTACATTTTGTAATCCTTATATTCTGCCCTGGTTTAATTGTATCCATGTGCTTGGACATCTTTTTGGCCAGCAGGCGCCTTTCAAAGTCTTTTTCTATTTCTTGTTTAGTGCGAGGAATTCGACAATCAAATATACAGCAGAGCACGATGACTGAAAAAAAAAACGAAAAAAAAATAAAGGGTTGGATCTACAGTAGCACCCCTCATTTCGTGAATATCTGCATTACCGGGGGAAATGTCCCTCATACACAGGTGCTCACTAAAGAAAGGTGAATTTCGTTATGAGCGTTCAAAAATTGAAGAAAATGGTGTTCACGAATTGGAAGTTCTTCAGTAAATATAAATGATCACTCGGGTGGTTTTACTGTATATTAATATGATCACCTCTTTCCTTCCTGTAACAAAAGTTTATTATAAACCACAGGAAATGCTTGGCATGTAGTAAGAAACTGAAAGCCACTTGATTTTCAAATGAAGAAAATAGTTTTAATCGTCTGGTGTGCAGTATAGCTGACTTGGTCCAGTTCAAGTTAGATTGTAATATTTACTGTAATGGCGCCGATATTTTTGACCTGGTAGGTTTAAAATTAAAATTGGTCATTTCTAACTGTGTTTACTTAATTTTATAACATTCGGCATTTACATATTTGAGCCCTGGATTTTTGTTAGTAATTAAATTAGCTTGTATTTCAGTCGTATTGTAATATGCGGTTATTCTGTGCAGCTTACGCATTCAAAACAGTCTATAGTAAAATTAGGCGCTGTGATTATAAAAGAACCTATAACCAAAAACGAATACAGGAAAGCATTAATTGTAGACGCATGCGCAGAACTTCCTTGAATACTGTGTGCGTCTGGTTACTCAACGAAACATGACAGATGAAAGAGAAATGCGTTGAACATGGCAGATGTTGAATTGAAAGTTGTGTTTAATGACCTCACTTGGTGCACATGAACGGATTGGTCGTTTACTGAGGCGGTTGGTAAATAGCACACCAGGATGCTAAATATACCTTTAATTTAAATAGAATGGAAAGAAAATGAGTACTCACTGATAACGAGCAACCCTGTCAGAACAAGGCCCATTATCATCCACAATCTAAAGCCAAATATATTCGTCTCAATAAGCGGTACTTCTGACTTCGGAGCAACAGTTGACGAGACATCCTTCAGAAACAAAACCCGATTTTGAACTTAGAAAAAAAAATGAAAAAGAAACAGCGAATTTCTGCGAAATTTTACAAACTGTTTATAAACTGTTTTTTTTTTCGTCATATTAGTACTTAAATTTAGATGTTGGATTTCTTTGAAATTTAAAGATTTTTTTCTGGTTACAAAAGACGAGATCAAATTACCATAAGGGCTGTCAAGTAATTTTTGTTGTAAAACATTAATTTATTTAAAAAAAAAAATAACAAATTTAAAGTATAAATTAATTTTCATTTCATGTTGTAAAGTGTCTTTTCATAATTTTTTAAACGTGCATTACATACAGGAATAAAGTACTTTAAAATTTTACCTGACAGCAAGTTGAATCCACAAAAAACAAAAACAAAACAATGACACAGTCAAGAGGTGTTGAATGCATGATCTCGTTCTCACTAAAAAATATTAAACTCAGTTTATTCCAAAGCTCCGTTAAAATTGAATAAGTGGATGGTTTATACCTGCCTGCTGGTGGATGTTGTGACTGAGGATGAAAGTGAGAATCGTCTATAATATGAAGTCAATATGGTGACAGGGTTTTAATGGCCCTTATTAAAGGGTTCCATTGAGTAAGAGTAGATGTTCAGGGCTATTCACCGGTCGGAAAAGGATGCTTCATTGTCCTATTCTTTATATAATTGTTACCACAATTGGGACTTTGCCTGTAAAATGAGAATCTTTCGTGATGGTTAAAGGTTGTCATTGTTCGTGCTTGGGCATGGATTTATACAGAACAATAACTGAAGGGAGCAGAAATGTACTGGTGTCATTATCAGCAGCGACTGCTCTAAAAATTGTATGCTCTAAAAGGTTATTTGGTGCATTTCCCAGTCATTAAATATCTGATATTGAAGACTGGTACATAAAGAGCCGGATATTACTGTAACTTGGAAAGGAAACCATCACAGGGGAAATTATAACAAGGCTGAAATGGTTTTTTTTTCGAGGGAAGGCCACCCTTACGTCATTTGAAAGGAATCCGATCAAAATTGTGGAAGAAGTACTTTTAAAATTGTGTAACAACAAATTTTATAATGGCGCTATTTGGCATGGTTTCGGCGAATCATCCAAATTTCTTGGACGAGCCAACCATCTAGAGAATATTTATACAAAATGTGAAAGAAATCCAATCAAAATTGTGGGAGAAGTATTTTAAGTAGAACTTTATATACTGTGCACATACAGAGGACGGATGAACCCAGTGATGAGAAAAGACCGAGTCTATGGGTACCTCTGTTTGGATAAAAATTACGTCGAACATTTTAGCCTTTGACCGCGGAGCTATAAGACGGTAAAACACCGCATCCGCTATTGTCTCTTTCAACTTTGTGTAAAAGACATGCTGTTTACATTATGAGACAAGGAGTAGTAAACCTAATTCAATTGCGTAAAAGCTCGTTTTATGACCAGGGAAATGGGAGAGCGATGTTTAGCCTTTTCAGAGGGCTTTGTCGTGTAGAGGCGGTCAATGTAAATAAACCAAAGGCGTTTTACTGCTTGTTTACGAAGCTCTCTAGTTTCTTTTTTTCGTAATTTATTTTATTACAAATCATAGATGAACTTCTGTGAAGAAAACAATGAAGCACATACATACATGTACATTTATAACAAAAAAGCGATCAACCAACCAGGCAAGCGTTTTTTTTTGTCCACAAATTGCAATGACTGGGAGCAATGGTGGTTTTCTCAAAAATAAACACGTGGTAGACTGGTTAAGTACGCGATTTCTTTATTTATATTGTTTTTTTGTACAGCAGAGAAAGCTTGGGAAGGGGGGGGGGGGGTGGGTAGGGGAGAGCCGGGGGATTTGGGGGGGGGGGGGGAGTCGACATTTGTTCCAAATATGAAAACCGAAAGGGAAACAGAACATAGCATACGGGCTTTCAGACGACCTGAAGGCTATGATGGTGTTGCAATACAGACACAGATAAACGAATGCAATTTTAACTACCATTTACGGGGTGTTAACTTGAACAAATGTTCCTAAACTGGGAAAGGGGGTGGGCACAGGCGTGTCAAAAAAAAAAAAAAATAAAAATAACGCGGAGAAAGAGGGGGGAGGGGGTAATTGTCAATCTGGACTCTGCGTTTCCCGGACAAAGGGGGTTCTCACGGAACTGCACTGCCCGTTTGGTTAAAAAAAACAGGATCTTATTTCTAACTATGCACTCTGCGTTTAGGGGTCGTTTTAAAAAGTTCCGGAGACGTATGGTAACAAGTTGGTACGTGCGTGGCCCCCTGGGGTTCCTAACTTAAGACACGGTCTAATTTCTGCGTTTTAAATACACGTGAATACCGAACTCATGTTTTTATACTTCTCTCCCACACACGAATTTAATAACCAAGACGTCAATGTGATCAACTTGACGAAAATACTGAGAAGCGTTTCGGTTTGGAAATGACTGCTGACATTACAATATATAGTTGATTAAAAAAAAAAAAAGGATATTCTCCATTTTACTTTCCAGTTACTGATGTTCTCGTAGCCCACAGGGCACAAACTTTTCCCATTTCTTGAGTCAATGGCCTGCACTCTCAAGTAAACTTTATGCGCACGCTGTCTAATAGTCCGTCAACACACCCTGGGCACGAAAATACCACTTTCAGATTGTTCTCATACACGACGTTTAAATTGTCGTCACAAACCTCGTCTCGTTGAAACCGCCTGGTCAAACATGATAAATAATTCACTTTTGATCAAAGTTTGAAGTGTCTCAATTTGTTTATTTGTCATATTGCAAGCAGTTCTTTCGAACAACAAAAAGATTTTAAATCCTTAAAGTATGCTTCATTAAGCACAACTGCAATTGGATTCTGTTACATGCAAAAACACTGTTTATAGATTAATCCAACCCCATCCGATTTCCCAGCTAAGGTTATTTGTATACCTTAATAAGTGTACAAAATACACAGCAATATTGTAACTAGCGACAAGCTTTGCAACCAGAGATCTACAGTTCAGCTTTTCATCCACATGATCAGTTTATATATTCTAGGTGTATCTTATGCAACTGTCAGATTTTTTTGCAAAACATAAACTACACATAAAAAATAATAATCAAAATATGTGAAACAACATCATGGCCAACTGGTTTTTCCAGTCGTGTTTTCAGTTCGTGTGTTGTTTACATTGTGTGCCGTAAATCGGCTCGGTCGTAACGGAATTTCGTGACAAGAACTATTGAAGTTCACTTCTTTATCCATATTTTCAGCATTTTCCTCTTCCGGTGATTTCTGTTCTGATGACGTCACGGCAGCAGGTGCCACACCGGTAGATGTCGCCCCAGTTTTACCCAGATCCAATTTTATTTTGGGTTTGGGAGCTATTTCCGGTTTAGCAGCCGACGTTTGTTTATTGATTGCTTGCTGCGCCAGGCGTGCGGCCCGCATACGGTGAAATGCCGGGTCGTCGGATTTCGATTCACCCCGATCTTGATTATTACGGTTGTGTTCTAGTAGGAAATACTGTGGGTCGTCTCTGGAAGTGGTTCTGTTTGATTTTGTTCCCGGTACCGCTGCGGCACTCGTTGATACCGCTGCAATTGAAACAATTAATTTTGACTCTTTCTTTTTTTGGAATAAAAACTCAAACTTTGTAAAAAGCCTGGCGGCAACAGTCCATTGGCCAGCAAAATTCTACCAAAAGATAAGACACATGTAACCATTTTTAATAAACAAAAGTAAAATCCCAGAGAACGCACAGTTTTCCTTTGCAGGACAACTGCCCCTTTAGTGATGGGAAACAATGCCTCTGCAAACTGGTTCAAGTGGATAGAAAGTAACGTCACCGAACAAGATATTTCGGTCTGTAAAATAATAAATAAGTAAAATGTCATTTGACAGAAAGCCACATGTGTTTGTTTTCCCATGAAAAATCGCCTTCACTCCCGGAAACCCCCTCCCAGCAATCCCAACTAGCAGAGCTGTATACCTGTCGGCTGTCTAGAGCCAGAAGGGCGTGGGTTGGTCAGGTATCGCCTCTCCGCGTTGCTGCAGTGAACCTCGGCGGCCGTATGAAGCGTCTGTGCATCGTCGTCAGAGCGGCCTGGGAATATTATCAACCAATGAGAAAAGCGTACTCGCGGCTATTCCTAGAAAACGTTGCTATTAGCTATCTTTGTTAAATTGTTCTCATAATACAAACGAAAGCCGACAGATCAGCGACAACGCAGTGATGTAGATGCTCTTGCCCCCGTGGGAACCATCCATAAATTACTAACGCACAGTGTAATGCTGAACTTGTGACGTCATAGAATCGTTCCACCTTGAACAACCCTTTTCCCGTCCCACTCCCGATGACCTTTTGATAATATTAACTCATTGCCAAGTTGATTCAAAATACATAGACCGCAATATGAACCACTTGCCAAACGGCTCATCCGATACCCCGTCACCCCCCCCCCCCACCCCCCCACCCGTTTCTTAAATCCGTTACTTATGAAACTCACTTATGGTACTCGCACTGGCGCTCGCTTCGGCTATGTTTGGCAGCGACGGCAGGGGGCGCGACTGCATATCGGCTTTCCTGTGATACCAGTTTCGCCCCGGCTTATTTGGCAACATCACCGGTTGATACTTGGACGGTTCGTGCGTCTGTTGTGTAGGCTTAGGAGCTATATATAGTTCACCGGGACCTGCAAACCATTAAGGACAAGGTCAGCATCTTCTATCTGTCCCTTCACCCTTTTAACGAAATAAGTTGCTTTGTTATAAACACCATAATACTATGAACAATCTCAATGTGTCTGGACTACCTGGAAGATGGGCAAGTGGGTGGATTTTTTTTTGCTTCCTACAATTTCTAAATTCTTTAATTTCGTTTTTTACCAGAAGAAACGGATGGCAGATAAGGCCAGGAAAAGTATCTGAGAGTCATAAATGCAGTAAACAACATGCACCAGCATACAGAGCTTTTTTTGTTTATTCTGTTTTATTTTATTTTATTATTCCGCCTTAGCACAATTCATATTAATATTTTTGCTCAAAAGTAGCCCCCGCCCGAAATGATATCGATTAACACAACGTCGAGGAAGATTCTTGGTTCCCGGATGTTTATCCATTTCAAAACCTCGAATAGGTCCGACCTGAGTATGTGCTCGATTTATCCTGAGTCCACTGCTATCTTTATGAGATTGCCCCTGACCAAAATGCTCTGCGAAATTAAGGCTTTTTTTTCACAGAAAAAAAAACGAATACAAAAAGATTTAATAGATGGCAATAGTAGCGTCACTTACCCGTGCCTGTCATTTCAATTGGATAATCGTAATCGTGGCCCGCGCGGTAATAATACGGCCCCAGCGGAGAGCGGGCATGGTACCTGAAACAGTGAAAGCTTCAGAACCTGGTTCTGCGTTCTCAACTACAAAGAGACGCTGTCCATTCATCGCTACGAAAAAATTCACACAGCTGGCAGAAGAAATAGCACATTTTGAAGTAAACTATAAGTTTGTTTTATAGTAACAAAGGTAGACAATAGACCTTGCCAATATGATTTTGCACAAAGTGGTCACGTTAAGGTCAATGAAAGTTACAATCTTTTGCTCAGCACTTTTTAAAATAATTTAAAACAGCAGAATTATTCATCCACTTATTGGTGTGAATGCTGTGTGGGTAGGGGTGGGATGGTTGTTGTGACGCTTCACTCGGTTGCTTAGAGCGTTGGGCTTAGTCCTGGGTCCCGGGTTCTTCTCCCACTCGGGATGGTAAAACAAGGATAAGCAGTGGAATCTTCGCAATGGGGAAAGGAGTATTGTCATCTGCGGAGGGGGGATGGTATTGCCCTGGGGGGGGGGGGGGGGGAGGGGGGGTGGCTGGATAATTGGCCTGTTTGTTTCTATATGAGTCTAGTCCAAATGGGTCGCTATCCGCCTGTAAAGTGGTCGTCATAGATTTATGAGGTAACTCATTCAAACATATTCACGTTTGCTGATGGCATAAATATGTCGTGCTTGGTTCACGAGCATTCACCTTTTCAAGCAGACGATACCCACGGTGAGGATGAGAGAGCCAATCACTAAAGCTATCCCCACCACAATGGCGATGAGCACACCTAAGGGAAGACTCGGTACTGGCGGCTTGGCGGGAGACGGCGCGGCAGGCCCTGGCAATGCAACAAAAAAAAACGTTCAGACAAAGAAACAGAAATTAAGGGGCAGTCTATTCGCCGATCGTAAACACCTCAAATTAGCAAACAACCTCTGATAGCTGAATATTGTTTGCAGCTTATTTCTCCGTGTGATGAGTTGAGTGTTGCCATGGAGACATCAAGAAAAAAAGGATAAACAGTATGAAAAAAGGAATAATCCATATTTTGCTGAAAAACGAGAAAACATTAATGCTAACACATTGTAGCATTGTTTTCCTAATTTTTTCTTACTGATATGCTTGCTTTCACAGCGATTAAAAATATTTGCATACCCGATTGTACTTCTAAATTGTCCCGAATATTACCAAAAGAGCTGTCTCGCTTTTTCCATCACTCCCACTTACAAAGAAAGTTTGCAAATGGGTATACTTTGCTAAGAAATCTGGCTGTTTATTCCCTTTTTTCTTTTTTTTTTTCTTTTTTTCCGTCTCCGAGGTTGCCAGAAAACTCCTCCTACTCTTTTTGACGTAGGACAATGAAATCTGGCACAGAAATAGAGAGTGATGAGATGTCTCTTTTAATTATGGCAATTAGCAGTTTTCACAAAAAAGTCTGATACACTCGCTCCTTCGGTTAAAGTTTTGAGGTTGAAAGGATAGTTAATGTAAGTCACCTGGCGGGCAAGTCCCAAAACGTCCTTGCCAGGTGTGACCTTCACATCGCCTAACCCACTTGTCGTTGCTGAACTCGCACTGTATCTCAAGCTTCGTGTCCGTCCGTTTGGTACTCGCGTATTCAGGAGGAGTAATATCCGGGCAACCTAAGGCTGTAAAACATTTATGGGCTCTCCTTAATATTTTCGTCTAGTGTTATTCACTTAAAAGCTCCCAATACATGTAGATGGCAAACACATTTGCTCAACTAAACGAGTTTAAAGGCAACTGTGGTTCACAAGTATTTAAAATTAAATGACTGTTTTATATGCATGCCAAAATATGCAGAACTGTAAACACCATTATTTCACGTCGCAATCTCTTACATGCCTTTAACCACATAAAATGCAAAGATTTGATGTCAGCTGCATGTAATAATGGTGATAACTGTTGTGTTATTAGAAGTCATAGATTTTAGCAGAAAGATCTTTTACCTTGATAATGTATTAAAAATGCTTTGTCTTTAAAAGCCTCCGGGCTAACTATATGTATCTCTATGGAATTACTGACGGATGTGTACACGGTCCACTCTCGTTTGTGACCCGCGCAAATGGGCGTGTCCCTGGATGCGGATTTTTCTTTGATGACAGCATACCGGAAGCAGCTTTCTGGTAAGTTATAACTTCTGTAAACACATTCAGTAACACTAAGATACAAAAAGCACTACATTTAATCTGAACATGTTTAATTTGAAGTTGCCATCATACATATTTTTCATATATTGTTTCGTGATAATGACGGACATTGAATTAAGTCCCGGCTAGGGCGGCGGGGGATAAAAATGTTTGAAAAAAACGTAAAAGAAGTATATACATGACTTAAATTTTCCACACATAACATACAATTTAAAAATCTGCTGTGTAGTACGTGCACTACATGTCGCGAATGCACTACATGTATGCACTACATGTGGCACGTGCACTACATGTCTCGCATGCAGAATATGTTTCTAAAAGCTAATTCTTTATATTCGAAGCTCAAGCATTTATTCACAGGCAATTGTCTGGCATGACAAGCTATTTCCCCATGAAAAAAAAACAAACCTCGGAATGATTTTATCCTCTCTTACTCACATTTCATCCGACCCATAACCAAAATCTTCTAAGACCACGTTGATCTTTTGTCCAGGTTTGACTTCGATGTGCCAAGGGCACTCAGCTGTACCGCATCTCGAGGGCGTTGCTGACGTAACGCTGGAAATGTAGCCCTCTTGTGACGTCACTCTGGCTCTATGGTGCGACCCGCGTAAGCATGCGTGGCAGGCAGAGTTCTCAACTGTAGCATAAACAAAACCAAGATATTCTAACACCTTCTTATATTATTGATTGTCATATAAATATAACCGATCGCGTAACTACACTTATAATTCAACAAATATTTTGAAAGCTTTGACCATCTTTGAATTTTCGAGTTTTCGTTGCTATTTTAAGAACCCAAACGAACGGCTCATGGCTTGTTCAATTTACCATCCCTACGCCTCTTAACTGATATTTACTTTCTTATTGAATACGAGATCCTATTGAAATCAATTGTTTTTATTATAGTTTGAGCACATCCGTTTGAATAGCGAACCACATATTAGTCACAGGAGATGCCGACATTGTTTTAGATTGAACAAACAGCGAATTAAAAACAGTAAATCGCGTTTTTCTCAGGTGAATAATTTCAGGAATTTGAAAAAATTCCTCATAATTCGCAAAATTTATGGTCCCCATGCTTTGCTTCATTTCATAACTAAGAACCGTATTTCGTTAGCGAAATGCTAAACACTTGACAAAAATTAAAAGGCAAAAATACTTCCTTCAATGGGTTATTTCTTGAATAATATAAAGTATTTTACAACATGCATACAGTGTGTTATACAACTATGTACAGAGCTTATGGTACAGCATGTATGCGGCTTATAATATTCTAAAAAATGGACCACTGTCAAGAAAAAACTCCATAGGTTGATAACTTAGTACCAGCTAAATATATTAGCAAACAAGACACATTGAATACGTCTCATAAACCAAGTAGTGTCTGGTTTTTGTTGACTTAAGGTTTGATTGACTGATCAGGCATAAGCGGTGTTATCTGTTTACGCAATGAGAGCTCGCATAAAGCTGGGCAACTGTGTGGTGTTCTGTGCTGTACGTTAAATGCTCCGCATTTACTTACAAAAAATGCACTCTTTTCACATGGCGTTTTAACGAAGAACACGAAATCGAAGACGAAAATGAAAAGTGTCAGGCACACTTTCAGATCAAGCTCTTCATAAGTCCCCAGTTTCATGGCTCATAGTGTCAGAGAAGAAGAAGACACAAAAAAACCGGAAAACTGTCAAGAAGAAAAAAAAGGACGCACGGCTGCTCGCACAAATTCATATAACCCTTGCAAGCTAACAGCTTGTCAAGTGTTAATTATTACCGAATGTCGCCAGTACAGGTATTCGCTTTGGCTTACCCTTGACGCACTTGTACGTAGCATTGAGAAAATAGCGCAGGTCTTTGCCACAGTTGGTTATCTCCTCCTCTAGTGCCGCGTCAGGGATGGTTATGCCACAATTGTAGCGACCCGAGCATATATTGTGCAGGTGGTTACTTACATCCGCACCGCAACCGACAAAACCGTAATCGCGCGAAATACATCTGTAATTACGATTAAACAAAAATATGCTGCTCTTAAAATCGAAATATTGCATTCCATACAGTTTAATTGTAACATTAATGTAATTTAAATGACTTGGGGGAGGGGGGGGGGTGTCTTACCATTGCAATATACTGGATAATCAAGCAAACTGGACAGTAGGACTATCGACCCAGTAAACACTGCTACATTTCATCAACGCAGGATGTTACCCGACGTCCCATCAACGTTTGGATATTTGTCGATTGTGGAAGCTGAAACGTCTACCCGCCGACATTAGACGTTGATTATCCGATGTTAAATCAACGGGTGCGAAACCATCGCAAATGAAGTAAAAAAAAAACGTCTATGTGACGTTGTCCCAATGTTGCCATGACATCAGGACGTTGTTATTATGAAGGAGGTTTCGCGGTTAAGACAGGGAGGTAAAGAACGACGCCATGGTGCACCATGGCCTACTTTATCAAATTGTAAGTTTAAGTGTTGCTCCTTTTAGCCCATGCCTTGATTTCCATGGTAATTTCAACTTTGAGAGACTCAATGGCCAACTGGCAAAGTTCTGCATATTTGCCAGTCACTGTTTATGTCATTGAGATATAACACTTTCATTGGATATCAAAAGTTTTTATCAAAGACAAACTTTTACGACCATTAAAATATTTCTAACCTCCAGTCGGAATGTCGCAACTTGTCCGACAGAGGTACAAAAACTGTTGCCATGATGACGTATACTATCTCCAAGAATGGGAGTTGTCTTTTTTTCGTGGAAAAAGTGGCAGAAAGAGTACCATATCTCGAGGGCTTGCCCCTACAATGTTGTGTCCGCAAGACAAATAAAACCAGGAATGTAAGGTGTTCACTTTCATCACAGAGTTGTGACTGACTACTTTGACTTGGATTGACAGGAACCGTTCTCATGGATTCCTGAGCCACTGATGGCAGAAAGAGCAAGAAAAAAAAAAAAAAACAACAAAAAAAACACAGAACGTTTGGTTGTGTAAGCGCTTGGCGTACCTGTTCAGCGACATGCGGCCATACTTCGCATGAGTAATCACGAGAACCTCATCGGGTCTGTCGCAGGATGGCATGAAATGCTCTGTCTCACAATACAAAGCCGACTCTGAGAAAAGAAAAAAAATTATAATGAGCAAACAGATAATCCCTGCTCCCTCTCGCAATGCTCGTTCCTTCTCGAAAACTAAAAACTAACAAATTGTAACAGAATAACGTGACCATTAGAAGCGCATTAGGACGGCCGAAGCTGGAGCATTGCAGTGTCATTCATGGGAAATGCTAGATAGATAGCTGTTAATTTCTAGCAGACATTAACAACACGAACTGAAAACAAAAATCACTAAAATTCAGTTTGCGAGATCCACAAAAAAGCCCAAATAATTTTAGGTCATTAAAGATAATCCAAAACTCGTGTACAGGATTACTGTAACCAATCAAGCAAATAAATCAAAAAATTTTTAGTGTACTTTTGACCTGAGTTTAGGACTGTCTATCGTGTGTACCATAAGGGATCGTGACTATGAGTGTCAAGGCCCACTGCATCTCAATACCCCCAAATACGTCCAAAAGAAAGCGAAAACACGAGATAAAACGTGTAACTTCGAGAAACATCTTCTATCAGTCATATATTGTCCACATATTTCCATTACAAAATAACCTTGAATATCACGGTCACGGATTAGGTGAACTTTGACCTCATTTTCGCGTTGCATCCCTCAGAGAATAGCGTGAGGATTAACGTCATGAACTTGATAAAGTGAGTGTGTGTAACCGTCATATGCCAAATGGGTACGTTACAGGACTGAAATTCTTACTGGGGCGTTAATTTTCCGTCGCTGTTAATAAATTCCAAATCATTACCACTTGACAAGCCTTTGCCTTGCAAGGGCTTTTTTGGTATCTTTCTTTTTTTCTTGACAGTGATCGGATTTCTTGTGTCGTCTCCTCCACTGGCACTACGGGCCCTAGGGCCACGAAACTTGGGACTTAGGTAGAACTTGATATGAACGTGTGCATGACACTTTTTATAAATAGATAACACGGCGTATGCCTGATCAGTCAATAAAACCTTAAGTCAACTTAAACCAAACACTACTCGACTTATGAGACGTAATTAGGCTGTGTTGTTTGCAATATATTACTCAAGAAATAACCCACTGAAAGAAGTATTTTTTGCGTTTTAATTTTTGTCAAGTTTTTACCATTTCGCTAGCGAAATGAGGTTCTAGTTTTCAAATGCGTTGGACTTGCGCTCCCCTTCCGCTTATAATGATTGTTGTTTAAAAATGTGCACAAATAATCAGTTATCATCATTATCATCATTATCATCAGCATCCTATAAAAACACTGAAAACTGCTGTAAAATGATCCAACAAAATCCTGGTACGGGAAGCAATTGGAATAGGAGTATTTCATTATGAACTGTTCCTTGGTTGTAAGGCTCCATATGAATGACCCCCGCAGAGACACGAACAGATGTTGCGCATAGGCATAAAAATGCACACACCAGTGACGGATCCACAATCTATCAGAGAGTATCATACGCAAAATAAGGCGGCCTCAAGTACTCTGGGAAAAAGATCTCTAAAACAAATAAGACTGAAAAGTCGGTCTTTGGGTCAACCCCTAATTGCTGACTCTGGCGATTCTCTTATTTCAAACATTTACGCTAAGAATCTTCCTGGTTACGTTTCTGTTTGAGAAGTCTAAAAGTCTATTTTTCGCACCAAGTCAAAGGACGCAAGTTATCAGTTAAGTTCGCCGAGATACAGGAGTGATTTCGTGTCAGAGCGAAGCGCATTAAGAAGCGCGGGTCCTCTTTTTCAGTGAGCATAGAGATGCATGAAACTGGTTTATTGTGTAACGGTTAATATTAAACCGATTAAATGCATCCAACATTAAATCTGCCGCATTTTTTTTGTTCTCGCATTTTAGAGAATAGGATGCAATGCATTGCAAAGTATGCAGTATATTTTGTAAATAATACCCCCCTTCCACCACCACACCCTCCCCTCTATCAGCTTCAGCTGTATTGCTGAGCTATTACTGATTAGGCAGGGAGGCAGAAAATTGGAAAACGCTAGATTCACTAGTAAATATATTTTTTTACTGAATGCCAAAGCCTTGAAAGATGTCAAGGGGTTGTAGTAAATTGCTTCTGAGCTGAGCTCGGGTTCAGGCATTGATTCTACGAGTACTTCACACTACTCATGCAGCGAGCTTTTTTGGCGCGCGCGGCAAAAATCAATAGACATTGCACGGGTAGCAGACGACATGGCCAAGCAGTCATTCACCAATACAACCCTGGTAATACCGATACTCAATATTCCACCTTTTACTACAAAGATGCAACAATATTGAGGAAACTTTAGGCCCGCAAGGATTCCCCTTTACGTGAAATTTAGCTGGCGATTTTACGTAATATTTTTGAAAATCTGATTTAAATGATTCGGCACGACAACTGACCCTATTACAACTGTCTTCCAATTAATCAGGGGCTTCAATACTACTCGCCAAGTAATCTGGTTTCTCAAACTCCAATCCAAACTGAAATGTAGGCGAAGAAACAAGTCCTTTCTCATTCCGTGGCCAGATCTTTAAAAAGTGACTCGGCCGGGTCTAAAACAATTTCAGTAAAAGAAAAAAAATGAACTCTATCGACCGGGTGTATAAAATGTAGTAAAGGAGACTTACCCGAAAGGCAGAAAAACTAATAAAAATAGTTTTTTCAAAGAATTTTATCTAAAAATTTTGCGAGCGCGTCTTCGACTCTCGCATTTTTGTACAAGAAACCCCTAACTGCTTCAAAATAGCAACTTATAAATTGATCATATGAGTGTTCTGTCCAAAACGTTTCACAAAACCACTGAAATATATTTTGCGTCAACAGAAGAAGAAGAAGAAGAAGAGGAAGAAGAAGAAGAAGAAGAAGAATTTTGGCAAATACCAGGTCATCAAAATCATAAAAACTAAAAAAGGTAGCCCCCCCCCCCCTATTTTTTAGGAAACATAAAAAGATCACCGGCCGGATTAAAATGTTCTAAAAATAATTAGGATGGGAAACCAGCTTTATTTTCTTTCTGGCATTAAGTTGTCAGTGTATATTGAATATTTTTTGAAAACACATAAAAAAGATAACCGGCCGGCTGGATCAAATTTTCTATAAAAAATTACGAGGAAAAACCATTTTTTTGTGGCCTTTCCATTTTTTTGTCCACTTCAGCTGGTCACTGCCAGACATGACATTTTCACAAAATAAAGTCAAACATACGTTCACATCTTTTCAAAGTTCTATATTTATGCGTTGTTGTCCAACAGCCAGCCTTTACGTGGTTTGGTCTGTTTACTTCCCAGACCCATCGCGAAAATAGCACTCATAAGGTGAGTTAATAAATAATAAAATAACTACTTTTAAAAATACATAATATATAGTAAATGTTTATGCACAACTGAGAGATCCCATCAGAGGTTAGGTGTTAACAACGATAATTTCGCTGTTAAATTATTAATTATTACACAGGCTTGAAAACAGTTTCAGCTTTTTACACTTGGCAGAGTTGTTCTTTTATTTTATAAATGTTCACTGGTAAATTTAAAGAAAATTGGTTGGGTTCAAATCAAGCTATGGCTAAAACATGTCGTACACTTGCTATTCGTAAACACTTCACAATGAGTTTTATCCAATATGCTAAATTAAACAACCTTTTAAAATTGAATAGAACTTATTTTATAAATATATCGTTTTTCAACGCATTACCGAAACGAATACAACAGCCTCTTTTCAAATAAACACTTTCAGAATGTTCATTCTACGGAGCTGTTCACTAACGAAAAAGAGACAATGCATGGGTGAAACTGGCGTACAAATATCGGAAGATGGTTCCTAAAAATTAGTTAGCGCGAGTGGGCTGTATAATCGAAGCCCATGGATGTTTTGAAAACTTTAATATTTCGTCAAAACAGCTATAGGGCAAGAATTAAAAAATAAAATAAAATATCACGCTTTTACACTGCATTCGGCGTAGCCGATAATCGTTTATGAAGGATGTTTCTGTGCTAGAAATATCCATCAAATCAGTTATATCGAGCGTACAGCAGCAACGAATTTTGCCTATACAAAGCGGTAACTTTTGCAAATAAAGTGTAATTTCATTCACTAGAGTACGTATTTATTAAACAAGGTAGTCTTACCTTTTTGCCTTTCTAACTGGTTTGAAGCCACTGTACAATGATAAAAGTAAAGTAATAATATAAACATCTTAATTCCGTCCGCCATCTTGGAAAATTTTTACTCCCGCCGAGACACGTGACAATTGATCAATACGAGCGATATTACATTAGGTGCTGTAGTAACCAATTAAAAGATCGCATAAAGAGCTATCTGTGAGAGTAAGCCAGGCATTCTGCGCATCTTCGGTCAATATCGTGCGCTTTTGAAGTTTAACGTATTTTTTAGACTAGAAAGCCATTTGACGCAACATCACGGCAGCGCTTGCTAACTCCTCTATCCTAAGGATTTATCGATAAGAAATGGAAATCCTTAAAGCGTCTCTGCACATATTCCAGCTGCTCTCTGCTACTGAAACACATTGTCACAGAAGTCATTTTGTGCTAAAATGTAGTATCAGCAAGTGCAGAATCAAGTTCACTTTTTTTTACTCTAGGATTTGTGCCGTTTCCCAAAAAGCATACATGCAATGCGAATCTATGCTCCCGCAGCCAACGGCATTGAGCTATTAAGAACATCCGTGCCTCAGGCGCGTATACTGGTTCTCGGAATCGGGTACCCAGTTTTGGTCAGACGGGGTTGGGAGGGGGTGGGGGGGGTCGGGGGGGGGGGAGAGTTGTTAGACACTATCTTGTTCTTGTCAGCTCATACCGCCCGTATGTGCCAGTTATTTGATCAAGACAGAGTTATTTATCTAGAGAGAAAAAGTCAATAAATTTTCAGTCTCGTTTATTTCTGAACTTAAAGCCCACATCGTCAAATGTTGTGGCCATGAAACTAGTATTTTGAATTGTATTCAACAGTTTTTTCTCAATTCCGCCCATAGTCATCAAGAAAAAAATGGCAGTGAGAATTGTTGAATTGATCAACGCCCTTCTACGTCCCGTCTGCTGTGACTACTCGCTTGCTTAACAAACTAAGGACAATATTGATTCATCTTTTCCTCCTAGAAATGTAGCCATGTATGGCAGTTCAGCTGTTTCACACACACACCGGCCCCTACGTTTCTCCAATAAATGTTTCTATACGAAAGTAAGTTACACGTGAGCATTTTTTTTCTGAATTACCTGAGGCTATGCCTCTTATTTTCTCACCCACCGCTAAAATTAAGCAACACCAAAACAGTAAATGCATTTTCCGGGAAGCACTATCCCCTCGTGCATGAAACCAATCAAACGAAACACCGGAATCAAGTGAGAAACATCTTGCGCAGGGTAATAGCAAATGACACCAGAGCAAATATTATTGCAGTATTATATGGATTTATTTTCCGCCCCATCATACAATTGTCAACATAGCAGCCTATGTCAATGTTTTCTTCATACTACTCTCAAGGCCCCATAGAAACATCAGCTGCATCACATACATGACGGGTCCATATTGCAAATCAGAAAACCGCTCCTCGTCGTTTTCTTGCCATAAAGAATCAATCCAGGCGCACAAAAATGGTGATTTTTCAAGCAAAGTGAATTGGACCATTATTAAAATTTTGTGAGCCTTTTTTTAATCTTGCTGGAGACGTGAATATTTGTCACAGGTGAAACTTAGATTGATCCAAATTGTCGACAAAATCAAAACGTTTATTTGTGAGGTATAAAACTTTCAATTGCTTGGATCTGGCCAATGACGTCTATCTCGAAACGGAAGTCCGTCTACAGCTGGGAACACTATACTCGTGTCATATTTTCACAATGCCCTGGGACCTGTGCTACTGCAAGAGCTGGAGTGAGCGGAATTGTTGCGCTTGGAACGTAACCGTGACAGAACACTAATTTTGGGCGATAGGATTTTGTGAGGAGGGTAGGGGGGGGGGGGGTTGGGAGGAGGGAAGGGAGTTTATCATGGACGTGCCCATGAGGATGTGCCTTCGGATCAACTGTCCACGCGGACACAGAATAACTCAAGATGGCACAGAGGTCCTCCTGACAGACACACCGCCACGGCGTCTGCCTGAGTTCCCTGCTACAGTGTAGGCGTTAATGCACACTCGAGTGCTATCAATATACACACAAGCTGGCTGGGTGGAAAACTCCTTTGTCCTTATCAACAGGGCTGGATGCATAAATCGATGTCAAAAAACGAATGACATTTCAGGCGATTTCAGCAAATGAATACACTCTTTCCCAATTATTCCCAGGGGCATGTCGGACGGTATGTACTCGCACTTACAATTACCAATACGTCCCAACCCTAAAGCGATGCTAAAATTAATTTCTTAATTGTTTTGCCTATGTTGCTTCTGCTTTGATTTGGTATTAGTCTTGTTTAAAACTTGTAAATCAACTCTTTATTTTTGCACCTTGAAATGTATCGACCACAATTTATGGTTTACCCTGCTTTCTGATATGACACATGATAAATGGTAACCGCGTACTCAATTCCAAAGTTACAGAAAACTTCACACAGTCCAACATTAAGTTTTATTTACACCTAGTTTAGAAGGACTCTCAGGTTTAAAATTAGTTTGAGGATAGATCTGGTTCCACTTCTTGATAAAACATAACTATGGACCAGCAATGATGGCGGAAAACCCAATAAAGGACATTTTACTTGAAATTAATCTTATTATTAAACTATTAAACTGCTGAGAAATGAGACAGAGGGGGAGGCAGGGGGTTAAAACTCTCCAATAATAGGTACATACTTTACAGCCTTTATATATTTCATTTTTTATAATCTAACCTCTTAACAAATAATGTTCATGTGCACTAAGTGTATTTGTATACTCAATTTTTCTCAACAAGACTTGAATATTAGAGATATTTTGTACCTGGTTCTTACAGCATGCTTGACTACAA
The DNA here is from genome assembly GCA_949752745.1 of Protula sp. h YS-2021. Classification (NCBI taxonomy): domain Eukaryota; kingdom Metazoa; phylum Annelida; class Polychaeta; order Sabellida; family Serpulidae; genus Protula; species Protula sp. h YS-2021. The sequence continues at coordinate 20,013,165 of OX457031.1, read as the reverse complement.
AATCTTCCATGGGTTGCTTTTAAAGTGGGCGTTGAAACGTCCGTACGACTGACAACTGAAGCAATTGAGTTTGGTTGGCAATGCTATTATATTTTGTTAGTTTATATTTTGACCCAGTTGAACATTTGATGCAGATCCCTTCATAGTGAAGCAAAAGCTATCAATTTACTCCAGAGACAGGTTTTACACTAATTAAAGATTATTTTAAGTTATAACTTTAAAGGTTCAAGGGCAAGCAAAAAAAAAAAAAAAAAAAAAACACCCATTAAACGTCTTACCGGCACCTGTGCCAGACATTACCATCGCAATATGAACTAGAGCAGTGTACATAGCCCACATATTTCCCACAGCCCCCCCCCCCCCCCCCCCCCCCATTAGTTAAACACGGCCATCAACAGTCAACCAAGAGCTGAAATTTTCCAAGTCAAGCTGGTCCATTTTCCTTGGACGAACCTGGACCATTTACCATACCGATCTGTGTTTGTTCCCATAGAAGCTACATACAAGTTTCATTAAAATCCTTGCAGGAGTCCTTAAGTTATTGTGTTAACAAGTTCTTGATGACAGACCGACCGACACGCGGTCGATCGCATATATTCCCTGTGGGGAATAAATAAAACACAAAGCTCTACCACAACACAAGGCTCTTTTCACGACACCTCTACTAGTACAAAGGAGCACAAAGGCGATGGGGTGGGGGAGCGGGCTCTTGTAGAACATGTACACGAAGGCGACGGGGTGGGGGAGCGGGCTCTTGTAGAACATGTACACGAAGACGACGGGGTGGGGGAGCGGGCTCCTATAGAACATGTACACGAATACGACGGGGTCTAGCTGCGGGCTCTTGTAGAACATGTACACGAAGACGACGGGGTGGGGGAGCGGGCTCTCGTAGAACATGTACACCAAGACGACGGGGTGGGGGAGCGGGCTCTTGTAGAACATGTACACCAAGACGACGGGGTGGGGGAGCGGGCTCTTGTAGAACATGTACACCAAGACGACGGGGTGGGGGAGCGGGCTCTTGTAGAACATGCACACGAAGGCGACGGGGTGGGGGAGCGGGCTCTTGTAGAACATGTACACGAAGGCGACGGGGTGGGGGAGCGGGCTCCTGTACAACATGTACACGAATACGACGGGGTCTAGCAGCGGGCTCTTGTAGAACATGTACACGAAGACGACGGGGTGGGGGAGCGGGCTCTCGTAGAACATGTACACCAAGACGACGGGGTGGGGGAGCGGGCTCTTGTAGAACATGTACACCAAGACGACGGGGTGGGGGAGCGGGCTCTTGTAGAACATGTACACCAAGACGACGGGGTGGGGGAGCGGGCTCTTGTAGAACATGTACACGAAGGCGACGGGGTGGGGGAGCGGGCTCTTGTAGAACATGTACACGAAGGCGACGGGGTGGGGGAGCGGGCTCCTGTACAACATGTACACGAATACGACGGGGTCTAGCAGCGGGCTCTTGTAGAACATGTACACGAAGATGACGGGGTGGGGGAGCGGGCTCCTGTACAACATGTACACGAATACGACGGGGTCTAGCAGCGGGCTCTTGTAGAACATGTACACGAAGACGACGGGGTGGGGGAGCGGGCTCCTATAGAACATGTACACGAATACGACGGGGTCTAGCAGCGGGCTCTTGTAGAACATGTACACGAAGACGACGGGGTGGGGGAGCGGGCTCTCGTAGAACATGTACACCAAGACGACGGGGTGGGGGAGCGGGCTCTCGTAGAACATGTACACGAAGACGACGGGGTGGGGGAGCGGGCTCTTGTAAAACATGTACACGAATACGACGGGGTCTAGCAGCGGGCTCTTGTAGAACATGTACACGAATGCGACGGGGTGGGGGAGCGGGCTCTTGTAAAACATGCACACGAATACGACGGGGTCTAGCAGCGGGCTCTTGTAGAACATGTACACGAAGACGACGGGTGGGGGAGCGGGCTCTCGTAGAACATGTACACGAAGGCGACGGGATGGGGGAGCGGGCTCTTGTAGAACATGTACACGAATGCGACGTGGTGGGGGGAGCGGGCTCTTGTAGAACATGTACACGAAGACGACGGGGTGGGGGAGCGGGCTCTCGTAGAACATGTACACGAAGACGACGGGGTGGGGGAGCGGGCTCTCGTAGAACATGTACACGAATACGACGGGGTCTATCAGCGGGCTCTCGTAGAACATGTACACGAAGGCGACGGGGTGGGGGAGCGGGCTCTTGTAGAACATGTACACGAAGGCGACGGGGTGGGGCAGCGGGCTCCTGTACAACATGTACACGAATACGACGGGGTCTAGCAGTGGGCTCTTGTAGAACATGTACACGAAGACGACGGGGTGGGGGAGCGGGCTCTTGTAGAACATGTACACCAAGACGACGGGGTGGGGGAGCGGGCTCTTGTAGAACATGTACACCAAGACGACGGGGTGGGGGAGCGGGCTCTTGTAGAACATGTACACCAAGACGACGGGGTGGGGGAGCGGGCTCTTGTAGAACATGTACACGAAGGCGACGGGGTGGGGGAGCGGGCTCTTGTAGAACATGTACACGAAGGCGACGGGGTGGGGGAGCGGGCTCCTGTACAACATGTACACGAATACGACGGGGTCTAGCAGCGGGCTCTTGTAGAACATGTACACGAAGATGACGGGGTGGGGGAGCGGGCTCCTGTACAACATGTACACGAATACGACGGGGTCTAGCAGCGGGCTCTTGTAGAACATGTACACGAAGACGACGGGGTGGGGGAGCGGGCTCCTATAGAACATGTACACGAATACGACGGGGTCTAGCAGCGGGCTCTTGTAGAACATGTACACGAAGACGACGGGGTGGGGGAGCGGGCTCTCGTAGAACATGTACACCAAGACGACGGGGTGGGGGAGCGGGCTCTCGTAGAACATGTACACGAAGACGACGGGGTGGGGGAGCGGGCTCTTGTAAAACATGTACACGAATACGACGGGGTCTAGCAGCGGGCTCTTGTAGAACATGTACACGAATGCGACGGGGTGGGGGAGCGGGCTCTTGTAAAACATGCACACGAATACGACGGGGTCTAGCAGCGGGCTCTTGTAGAACATGTACACGAAGACGACGGGTGGGGGAGCGGGCTCTCGTAGAACATGTACACGAAGGCGACGGGATGGGGGAGCGGGCTCTTGTAGAACATGTACACGAATGCGACGTGGTGGGGGGAGCGGGCTCTTGTAGAACATGTACACGAAGACGACGGGGTGGGGGAGCGGGCTCTCGTAGAACATGTACACGAAGACGACGGGGTGGGGGAGCGGGCTCTCGTAGAACATGTACACGAATACGACGGGGTCTATCAGCGGGCTCTCGTAGAACATGTACACGAAGGCGACGGGATGGGGGAGCGGGCTCTTGTAGAACATGTACACGAAGACGACGGGGTGGGGGAGCGGGCTCTTGTAGAACATGTACACGAATGCGACGGGGTGAGGGAGCGGGCTCTTGTAGAACATGAGCACGAAGACGACGGGGTGGGGGAGCGGGCTCTTGTAGAACATGAGCACGAAGACGACGGGGTGGGGGAGCGGGCTCTTGTAGAACATGAGCACGAAGACGACGGGGTGGGGGAGCGGGCTCTTGTAGAACATGTACACGAATGCGACGGGTCGAGGGAGCGGGCTCTTGTAGAACATGAGCACGAAGACGACGGGGTGGGGGAGCGGGCTCTTGTAGAACATGTAAATGAAGTGAGGGGTGGGGGAGCGGGCTCTTGTAGAACATGTACACGAAGGCGACGGGGTAGGGGAGCTGGTTCTTGTAGAACATGTACCCCCTCACTTCATGGGGGAGCGGGCTCTTGTAGAACATGTACATGAAGACGCGGGGTTGGGGAGCGGGCTCTTGTAGAACATGTAAATGAAGTGAGGGGTGGGGGAGGGGCTCTTGTAGAACATGTAAATGAAGTGAGGGGGTGGGGGAGCGGGCTCTTATAGAACATGTACACGAATGCGACGGGGTGAGGGAGCGGGCTCTTGTAGAACATGAGCACGAAGACGACGGGGTGAGGGAGCGGGCTCTTGTAGAACATGTACACGAATGCGACGGGGTGGGGGAGCGGGTTCTTGTGGAACATGTAAATGAAGTGAGGGGGTGGGGGAGCGGGCTCTCGTAGAACATGTACACGAAGGCGACGGGATGGGGGAGCGGGCTCTTGTAGAACATGTACACGAATGCGACGTGGTGGGGGGAGCGGGCTCTTGTAGAACATGTACACGAAGACGACGGGGTGGGGGAGCGGGCTCTCGTAGAACATGTACACGAAGACGACGGGGTGGGGGAGCGGGCTCTCGTAGAACATGTACACGAATACGACGGGGTCTATCAGCGGGCTCTCGTAGAACATGTACACGAAGGCGACGGGATGGGGGAGCGGGCTCTTGTAGAACATGTACACGAAGACGACGGGGTGGGGGAGCGGGCTCTTGTAGAACATGTACACGAATGCGACGGGGTGAGGGAGCGGGCTCTTGTAGAACATGAGCACGAAGACGACGGGGTGGGGGAGCGGGCTCTTGTAGAACATGAGCACGAAGACGACGGGGTGGGGGAGCGGGCTCTTGTAGAACATGAGCACGAAGACGACGGGGTGGGGGAGCGGGCTCTTGTAGAACATGTACACGAATGCGACGGGTCGAGGGAGCGGGCTCTTGTAGAACATGAGCACGAAGACGACGGGGTGGGGGAGCGGGCTCTTGTAGAACATGTAAATGAAGTGAGGGGTGGGGGAGCGGGCTCTTGTAGAACATGTACACGAAGGCGACGGGGTAGGGGAGCTGGTTCTTGTAGAACATGTACCCCCTCACTTCATGGGGGAGCGGGCTCTTGTAGAACATGTACATGAAGACGCGGGGTTGGGGAGCGGGCTCTTGTAGAACATGTAAATGAAGTGAGGGGTGGGGGAGGGGCTCTTGTAGAACATGTAAATGAAGTGAGGGGGTGGGGGAGCGGGCTCTTATAGAACATGTACACGAATGCGACGGGGTGAGGGAGCGGGCTCTTGTAGAACATGAGCACGAAGACGACGGGGTGAGGGAGCGGGCTCTTGTAGAACATGTACACGAATGCGACGGGGTGGGGGAGCGGGTTCTTGTGGAACATGTAAATGAAGTGAGGGGGTGGGGGAGCGCGCTCTTGTGGAACATGTACTGGAGATCAATGCAACAACCCTCCCAGAATGACAAGACCTAAATCCTCCAAAAACTAGGCATGGAAATGAAACTTGCATCATAACAATGTTTGCCTTCAAACATGAAATGACCGTAACCGACGAGACGCGACGAGACGCGACGAGACGAGACGTAGCAACCTTAATGGTAGAACGCTGGTGCTTAAATTGATGCACCACTGAAACGAAACAATACACTGCAGCGCACAACAACGCTGGTTTGTTCAGCAGAATAACACGCTCCAATTTGCAACGAAAATATTTTGGGAGAGTAACAAGCTTGCTAAACAACCGCAATGTCTGAATGCCCTGGAAGACGATTTATGCAATTACGTTCTCTTCTGTTCAATTTATTTTCCCCAATTACCGATTTCGAGTTAAGCTTAAACAAACAATTCATTTTAACTTATCACATTCATTCTAAGAATGGGAGTAGTCCGAAGTATTTTCTTATTCGGTAACTCGTATATTTGATACCTCGATCATGTATTTTCCATTCGGCAAAGGCTCGAGTTACTCAATGCCCATATAAGAAACTTAAGGTTTTCAAGTATAATTCATTCTCGCTCAATGCAGTGTGTGCTTTATTTCCTTCTTATTTTGTCATTACAAAACCATTCATGTATAATATATCTAATACATATATTTGATAATAAGTGCATGCCTGCAATCAATTTAATTCAGACTCAAAATCTATTCAAGATTTTCTCGGTGAGAATCCTCATTCATACTCCAACAAAGCACACGTATAGAACAGCACTCCTTTAAACCTTTGACCTTCTCTAGTACATTATGCGGCTGTCACTGGTTCGGCTTTCCGCAAGCCAATGATGAAGAAAAGGTTCATCTGGATATCATTCGAGTTTTAAAATAATTCGCATTATCCCACTTGTGACAGGTATATTTTAAAATAAAACTAAGAACTTCGTCAACAAAAATTTGTTTTATATGTTTAGAGCTATTCACAGCAATATGCAATCAACTGCGCAGGATACTAAAATCTTCACTTTTTTTGTCCCACGCTCTGGCGAAAAAATCCAAGCTCCAAGTTTTAAGCTTTAAAAAAAATTGAATGAGCACTGAACGTACAATATATGGATGGGTATGTGTTATATGTATTATGTGGGCAGAGGTGGCCCAAATTGCTCTATTGTTTGTACGGCTAGCGACAGTAAGTCCATAAAACTGTTGACGCTAACTCGCAGTGATTTGGCCTCCTTTGCTCTCCATTCCCTGCAAATAAATAATATTTGAATAAAAGACCTAACATTATACGTAAATCTGTAGCATAGCATTTGGAAATACAGCAACAGCTCCGTTAGTGAGCAATTATAGTTAATAACCTCTTATTAGTGAACACTACGGTCTTTGAATGGCTAACTTTCGTCATAAAATACACCTCTTCTTAGTGAACGCCTCCATATAATGAACCTTTTAGCCGATTTGGATGTTTATCATAAAGCAATTTCACTCTAGTTATAACTTACACAATCAAGGCTGATCCTTCCACGCTGAGGGTGCGCACTGTTCCTCCCCGTTTAGGCTCCTTGTCCACTCGCAGGCTGTTATAGATTATCTCGGCCTCGCGTGGACTTCCCAGTGGGACTCTTAAACGCCTGTTGAAATGCATGACTGTTCAATGATGTTACTGCTGGCTGAGAAGAAACACTTTGTTATTACCGAGCACAGGTGCCACAATATATCTGAACTTTTGACGAATTTCGGCAAGCTATCCTTCTATCGAAGGTATTTTTTGTCCAATACCGACCTAGAAAAGATCTTTTAGCTGAGTATGAACGCGATTTTGTCAACAGTATAGACGGCTACAAGCAAAATGATATTTAAAAACAAAACCTGAGAAAGGTCTTGGAAAATACCTTTAATTTTGCCAATATCCTTAACCATCATCGAATGATATTTTTTGCGTATATGTACAAAACAACAATGCAGAAAAATATCACCAATGCAGGGATGGCTCAAAGACAATGCACACATAAACATAGAATACTACACGCTATTTGAATGGCGCTTAAACGGAATAGCCAATCGAATAAAGATTTTAAGGGTGTTTAGACTATATCGCAGAGCATACGCCGAAACTTCTTTTATGAAAAACAGAGAGTTTTTATGTCAAATCAAAAACTTCACATGTGAATTTCTGCGAGACGCAAAAGGATTTTTTCAGGGTAATTCGTATTGCAATGAATGCTAGAACTGGTTAGATAATATGCACAAAAGTACGATTGCGTTCTTTAAAAAAAAAAACTCAAATATCTATTAACTTGACATGAATAAAGCAGCAATCTTTACAAAACGTGCCAAAAAAACGCGACAATTTCTGAGGATGAAAATGTGCCAAAATAAATGTGGACATCGATTTTTATGAATCATTCTGTTGATATTTGGTAAAATTAATGTTTAAGACCATTTTGCACATTTTATTCGTTGCCTAACATTCATTAATGATAATGTTTAGCAAGGTGAAATCTCCTTTTTTCTACCATTTTGCATCCCTTTTTTAAATAGGGCGTGGTAGCACTGAATAGAAGTCTCCATCCGCTCTGCGTTTGTACATAACACATTGATCTCCTCAGAGGTCAAATGTTTTATAACAACGAGTGTACACTAGATTGCTGGCTTCAAGAAACACCAAACTATAGGCACTCCGGTCTGCTGCGCGATTGCGACTCAAAATGCATCAAGTCACACTTTCAGCAAAAAGCTACTCTTCGTACAAATCCGGCTGCAATGCGTTGACAATTTCTAGGAAAATTCTCTTGAAGTGCCTGCATCACGATTCTATTTTATTAGTACCAGCGGACCCTTTCCATCTTCCTAGGACATAAAGGGTCGTAGTTCCTGTGATAGAAATTGACCAGTGAGTTCAACGTTTGTCGCTCTGAATCTTTTTTGTTTTTTTAAAGAAAAAGAATGCTGAGAAGTGCCCTGGCATATTATGTTAGACCTGGGTGAAACTATCATACTTGAGTAAAGGGTGGTTTTGCAGTTGTAGATTCAGCTTTGTTGTGGGTGATAATGGAGATCTATATCCTGATCACACATTTTTCTCAGTTCAACAATGTTATTTGACCATTAAAATAATGTGCGCTATAATTTATAATTGGGTTATTTATGTGATGCATCCCTCCTAAAATAATGCCATTGGTCCAAATCGCGCACCGAGTGTGCAAAATTGACATCAATGGCATGTTCTATTATAGGAACTATGACTCTTGCTGTAATAGGAAGACCGCAAGAGTCATCTATGACTAGTCGAGTTTGAGTTATCTACGAGGGAGAGGAGATAGAATTGGCTAGAGTACTCGTAGATCGTAATCGGTGACAACAAAATGCTAAATTCCCACTCCTCTAAATAAGCCAGCTGCAAGTTTTGCAACCTTGTCGACTTAAATATACACCATTTTGTGATAACTGATAAAATAAATTTGCTTTGAACCATAGAAGATGTTCTCTTTCATTTTACCAATTTGGATCAAATGTAACCATTCGTCCCCCCCCCCCCACCCCTAAGGACTACTAGTATATTTCGCGGTGTTGCAAAAACCGGCCAAAATACTGACAAAAACTATTCTTGCGGACAGCTTCGTGCAATGCATTGTGGGTAACTGAGGGCGAAATTAGCGATATTTGGAGTTTTTTGCACTGTTTTATACCAACACAAATTCTTCGCTATTTCAGTTAAGTGATAAAATTTTTCTAAACGGTAAAAACTATTTAAAGAACTAACTTTCTGGCATGTGACAAGTAGGCCAAAATGCATGCAATCGGTCCAGAACAAGAGAAATGCCCTGTTATATTTGGTATAAAAGAGTGAGAAAATATGCTTTTTGCCCTGACGCAGGCACTGGTACTTTTTGATCACGTGATGAAAACGTGAATTCTCATTGGTGGATGTAAGGTTGTGACGTGAACTTGTCCGCAAGAATCACATTACAGAAAAATAATAATACAGTGGTACTTGATTGATTAAAAACTCACACCCCGGTGAAGATTACATATGTAATTTTGCCGGAGGTGAGTATTATATTATGAAATATGCCCCCCTCCCACCCTTTTATAAATATGCAGAGGTTGGCTTTTGGACAGCAACGGTGTATACTCCGTTATTATCGCCCATGTTCTTCACACGGTTTTCTATTATATGCTTTCATATTGTAACAGGTGTTCCGTTCGTTTAAGTAAACGCGTATAGTACGCGCTGTGACTTGTTTATATGTGTAATCATTTTCCATAAATTACTGACGCTTCCATGGACTCGCTCATGTCGAATCTGGAGTTTCGAATGATCGGAAACAACTTGAAACTACAAGCACCTTGACAAATAAGATTCATAACAAGCAAATTTTCCAAAAACTTCATATATCTGAATGTATTTTATTTCAGCTAAATGTTCCTTATCACTACAGAGTAACGTTTTATTGCGAACCTCTTGACCTTTCAAATATATTTTAGCACTTTACTATTTAAGAATATCTCGATTACTCTTAGCTGAAAACATTTCTTTATCGACATCGTTTTTTTTTTTCGGGGAATAGCCAAATTGTGATAAGGGAAGATTACAGAAAGATTGATAGCGGAGGGCTTGTTACTTATTCCTCACATAGGCATGGGATCATGAGTTAAAGAACAGTTTGATCACATTGGATTTTTACTGATATCATACGCTTGTATCATATTAGACATACAAGACAGCGAAAAGTGAACTAATGTAACCTTACATTAATTAATTTACATTCGGAACATTAATTTTTCATTGAAGCACATCGCTAAATTTACTGTCTACTGTAACATCCAGTATGTCGGAAATTTATTTAAGAAGTAAAATATGTTTTTGGATTTTATTCGTTGCAATATTTATAAGAGTCATACTTCGTTGTTGTATTTATTTCGTTCAGAGATTTAGGTTAAGTATTTATTTTATTGTGGCAATGTGTCTAGAAATTTTGATTGTTCCATCTACGTACCTGGATCACGATTGTGACTTGAGAAAACAGAAAATAGGCATATCTCTACGAAAACTTGTGCCAAACGTCTTAGTGAATATTTTTTACACACTATAGTGATGATTTAACAGCAAAATGTGTCATGTATATCATAGTGCTGTAATCTATACTTGTTCGTCTGCTACAGATTTTTATAGATAGATGCCACTAAAAAAGAAAAAAAAAAAAAAACGATTTGGCGAGTCTACATTTATCTGCAGATGACATAAAAATTTGCAAAAATAGACCGTTGTGTCGACATTTTTTTGCAAATATACTTAGGAATGGATTTTCACACTAAACCATTGTAGTAGAAGTAGCCACCACAGAAAGATTTTTCAACAAAATGTTTTAAATTTGTCTTGCCAGTTTGAAACCAGTGAACTTTGTGAAAAGATATATAAAACACGACCACCCAATGCTATATGCCAGAATAGGTTTGTACTTCGTGACAGAACAAGCAAGTACGTCTTAGAGTGGGCGATAATGTGTGTTGTAGGGAAAATGCTTACGCTGGGTAAATTTTTATAAGCCAAATCACATTTTTGGCGTTCGGAATAAAATGTGCAAAATACTGCGTTTCGAGTAAAAACTAATCGGGTAAAAATCAAAGAAATAATCGAGAGATTTCGCCTAAACGTAAAATTCTTCTTGCAGCAAAGAGCAGTCGAGAGGAGGGGAGAATGAATGGCTACAGTACGAGTGGATCAAAATTAGTGAAACTGGAAAGATCATCTTCCTTGGCTCGAAGCAATTTTTATTTTATCAAGTATCGCAAAATAAGGAATATTTGAGTAGAAAAAGTTGCCAAGTTTGCATCTGGCTAATTAAGTTTAGTCAGAATTGAACATTACGATCCACTCTAACCATTTCTATCTCCTCTCCGTCGTATGCTATTCAAAAAAAATATTACAAGTTTTAGCAAATAGTTTAAGGTTTCAGTTTCTTTATGTTGCTAGTATGAACTGTTTTTACTATATCTCTTCTGTCATTTAATTTTTTACCTAGTTCCCTTGCAGTCGAAATTCAAAATTCTTGCGCATTTTATTCAAAACGCTCAACGTCTGATTCGGCTTATACTGTACCATTTAGATACACTGAAAGCCCTCACTCGCTTATTACGGACCCGGTAATAAAATCTCTGTCTGCCATATACGAGGCAAAGAACATTCAGATTGGTTAATTTTAAAATTGGTCTATCAGCTGCATAAGATTATCATGACTTAAAATAAGAATGTCATGGCGAATTACATGGCTTCTAGCTTGCAAGTAAACCATAGCAACTGAAAAAAAAAACGCTGTGTTCACACTAAAAGAACACATTTTCAGTTTTGCCAATTACGATGTGCTGTTCAATTTCATGTTCCTCTCCTGTATATGCTTCTTGAATCTTTGTTCGAGTAATTGTTTTGTTATACTTTCAAATTTGACACATATCGACACAATTTTAAAAAAAGTTAACTCAGCTCGTGCCTTTCTCAAGCGGAATGCCAGAGCTTGCCCAATGCATATCAAAACGACGTGCTACACGACATACGTTCGTCCAATATTAGAGTAAGCTTCAACTGTGTGGGACCCCCGTACGTTTCGAAAATCAAAGCAGTGCAAAGACATTCTGCGCGTTATCTTTACTCTGATTATGATCGAACACACATCGTAATAACAATGAATAACGAACTAAATTGGGTTTCCCTCCAGCTCCGACTCACAGGAAGAACATCTGGTGCTGAAAAGCACAACTCCCAGAGGTCACGATGTGCGTTTCCTGCAACCCTATACGATAATACTCGCATACAAGTACTCTTTCTTCAATTCAGCAATCCGATAATCAAAAAGTCTCCCAGAAGAAGTCTTTAGCTAAATATTTGTCGTATAACTATTCCGGAATAGCCTACCAGAAATATATCGTTTCTTATTTGCTTCAGAATTCTTTATTTTAAATAAAACCTTGTTAAAAGTATATCCTGTAACACTCATTACATTTATGTCCAAACTTAAGTGTCAGTATATCACATAGCAGTCATTCAGCAGCGTTCGCGATGACGGCGTTTTTACGCGGATTTTAGCACTTTTGGGGGCTTGTGACGCGGCTTTTCAAAACCCACTGCGTCACAGTGACGCGGATTTTTGGAGACCACCGCGTCACACTATAGAAAAGGCTTATATGTGAAAAATGTTCAACAAAAATTAGTCCTTCGTCTTTTTTGGAGTGTATAAATGACTTTAAGGAATTTAAAGTTTTTGCGCGCACAGCACCACAGCAAAATCTGACAGATTTTGCACAGGAGCTCCTGACCACGTATCGTACGGACCACCCGAACTTTGCTATCCTTATGGAATATTTTCTGCTCGATGCAATGAACTCTGCTACTTGCGAGCGAAGTGTTAGCGCGCAAAATATTATTAAAAGGTTTATGGTCACGTGAAAGTCAAGTCGGCGACACATGGAGATAACTCGGCGACACATAAAAGTATGACAGAAAATTCCAAGCTTTTGGTGTTAATGTATGTATTTGAAAAGAAATATGTCTTGAAATTAGCGATTGTCCGTCTGTCCGGTGGAAAGTTTTTTTTTTCACTTTTTAAGAACAAAAACAAAATGCACATTTTAATCATTGTTTATTGTTATTTTCGGCAATTTTTTCAGCAATAAATTTACACTTATAGTGTTTAACATAAACATGACCCTCATTCAATAGCATTGGAGCACCTCGTATGAATTCAATGAATTCCATTTTGATTTATATTTGGAAACGAATGTGAAGCTACTTTAACACATGGTGAATCCTGGATTGCAATGCAGATCAATGATGCGCCCTCCCTGTAATTAGTTTAAGCCTATAAATCGATTGCAATATAATATAATTGCAATCCAGATCAATGGTATACCCTCCCTATAATCAATTTTAGCTATTAAATTATTTTCAATATGACATAATTGCAATCTAGATCGATGTTGCGCCCTCCCTGTAATAAGATAACATGTACAATCAGAATATGAATGTTGTTACTTCAGTTATATTGTCCTTGAAACAATTTGCAAATTTCAAGTCTGATATTTATGTGTCGCCGAGTTAACTCCATGTGTCGCCGACTTGACTTTCACGTGTCGCCGACCTGACCAAAAATCTGTCGCCGAGTTAGCCAAAGTGTCGCCGGGTTGACCTATCGCCCAGTAAGTTTGTCGTCGAGTTGACCAAACCCTTATTAAAACCAAGCACAGGAACCGTTTAGGTGATAAAAGACTTGATCAAATTTTACGGATTTCTATGAACGGGCCAGACTTGGCAACTTTTGATTTTAAAGATGCAGGTAGAAATTTTCGGGAAGTCCCAAATCGCGAAAAATAAACTTCAAGTTTTTGAGCTGAAAGTTCAAAAACTTTATGCAGTTAACTTCGCGTAATGGAGTTTTAAGACAATTTTGATTGATCATGTTCCATCACTTTTGGAATTCTGTTAATAGTTTTTTTTCTACATATATTTCTTGCCCTCGATTTCTCTGCCCTCTTACGATCTCAAAAAAAAAAAAAAAAAAAAGAAAGAAAAAAACTTTTTTTTTTAAAGTCATAATGTCATCTGAGTTTCAATAATTTGTTACTTTGCTTAGAACTGACCAGAGAACTGTTTTTTCTATTTGCTTAGAACTGTACAGAGGATTGTACAGGATTGTTTTGAGTAAACAGACTTGAATTTTTAATCGACCTAGTCAAGAATTACTCTACATTTTGTGTGTCAATCGAAACTCGTTTGTTGTCTTGTATTTTATTCCCCACAGGGAATATATGCGATCGACCGCGTGTCGGTCTGTCGGTCGGTCTGTCATCAAGAGCTTGTTAACACGGTAACTTAAAAACTCCTGCAAGGATTGTAATGAAACTTGGTATGTAGCTTCTATGGGAACAAACACAGATCGGTATTGTAAATGGGCCAGGTTCTTCCAAGGAAAATGGACCAGCTGGACTTGAAAAATTTCAGCTCTTGATTGACTATTGATGGCCATGTTTAACTGATGGGGACCTGTGGGGAATATGTGGGCTATGCACACTGCTCTAGTTGTTATTTAGAGAAGCCGTTAGTAAAATCAAAATAAATGTTACTACAGCTTATTTGTGCATGAAGGAGGTGGAGGAGGGGGGGGGGGGGGGTAGGGGTTTCAAAAGGCACCAGTACTTTGTATTGAAAAATGCTTGGTGGTGAGCCTGTGACGCGGTTTTTTACATCCCATCGCGTCATACAATTATGTGTGACGCGGTTTTCTGGAAGGCCAGCGCGAACGCTGCTCAGTTTTGTTCTAACTTAAGAACATATACAGAGTTTCTTAATTATACCGGCATCAACAAAAACGCCCTTACACATATTACAAGAAGCTTTAAATCTTGATTTATACCTAGGAAACATAACGTTGAAGTCACTGTGGGAACAGTTCACATTAAAATGTCGAGTGATAAGTTCTCAAAATGAAGCAGTACTTTATTTTACAGCTTCTACTATCAGTGAAAAAATTAAACTAAAAAAAAAAAACAAAAAAAAAAAAAAAAAAAAAAAAAAACCCGAAAATACCGCGCTTTTTTTCGTTCGTTTTTTTTTAACCGAACAGAAGAACCGCGGTCAGTTTTCGGTTACGGTACGAATCGTAACACCCTGTCAAAGACAATGGATGTCAAATGCTGTCTACAGCAGTTACTGGCTTATAATGAATCTTTACTTTCTATTTTTTGTAGGTAAGAAGGTCGGGAAAAGTTTTTTAGAATACATTGTACTCGATGACAACCCCCTCCCCTGCCCCCTCCATGATATCCCGCCATTTTTACGGTCTCTACCTGAATGAGGATGAAGAGAGATCACTCGGGTGTAGAAAGTAGCCGTATATAAAGAGGGCTCTGCGGCTGTCAGATGTTGCATTGTAGAATTCTCACAGCTCGCCATATGTAATTTTTGTACTTGCACATGGGCGACAAAAAAATGGCACGGGTGGCGTTTATGTTGTAGTTCAGACCCCAAGTGAATGTGGAGAAGCAGTATGTTGATGTGCGACAAGTGCGGCGAAATCTTCAGCTCTGCCTCACGACTTGAGGTTCACATTCAGGACGACCACATAGGCGCGCGGCCTTTTGTTTGTGACCAGTGAGTTTTACGCGTTTTTTAATCCTTTTAAGTACAACAGTTGCTGCAGGAGTAATCAAAAGCGTCGTTCAAAGTAAGAATTTTGGGAATGGGGATTCTGCTTAATTTTCCAACCCCTTCCTCGAAGATGAATGCTAATAGCAACTTTGTTGCCAGTACACTCGGAAATGAACACAATGCCAGTTACGGGTATAAAAAAGCACTTTTTGCCCCGGTTTTTTAGAAGCCGTAGCACCTAACGATTTTATTTGATGCTATGTCCGCGATTTGTGTATGCGTTCTTAATCGAGGTCTATGTTGGTATGTTTTCGTTTTGCAGGTGTGGCAAGCGATTCAAGAGACAAACGTCACTGGGGGCTCATCAGACTATACGCTGCCGTCCAAAGGTCTATAACTGCCGAAGATGCAACGAGTCCTTCACGAGAAAAGCCGATCTAGACGGTCATAAATGCCCGAAGAAGTGTCTGAATGGTTCAAACAGTATACGCCAGAAAAGAAACGCGAGGAGACGCAACCAGCGTATGGCGAATCTGGAGCGTCATATCGGTGACATCAAGAGGCGTCACGAGCGTGTGGCCGTGCTAAGTAGGGATCGACAGAAGGAGATACTGGACAAAAGCAAGCAGAATCAATGGCGCAGCAATGCGTCATCGGTGCCAAAAAATAACGCAGATCGAGATTGTGCCAAATTGGCGGCTTTCGATCACAATACGGAGACTATTTTGAAATATTTGACGGGCACCAGAGAAAAACCCGATGTAGTCAGTTATGGGAAGACACACGCTGCCGCGCTGACTACACACGTGGAATCCACACTACATGAGAAGGTAACGCACAGGCAAAGTGCTAACTACAATGCTAACAGAACTGGGCATGTTTTTTCACTGTGTCACAGCGGTAGCGACCGAATGGAGGGTCTGAGTAATCCAGAAGGTTTGCCGATTCAGAATTGTTTCTTATCACCACAGTCTGAAAGCGCAGAGAAACCCGGGAGTGGAATTGTTGTCAAGGAAACTGAGGTACACTCTGTTGAGCCCGGGTTAAAATTAAATACTCGACTGTGCAGCGCTCTGCAATACCCTGTCAGTCCGTTAAGTTCAAAGTGCTCAGAGCTGTCTGGCGAATCGCCTATATCAAAAGAAAACCTCACAAAAGAAGAAAGGAGAAGGGACTATTTGATATTTCTCATCAATTTATTATTAGAAAAACAAGCCAAAAAAGCCATGAGTACAAAGGTAAAAAATTTAATTAAGAAAAACAAGACTGGCACAACAGGCAGTGAAAATCCTGCACCTCTTCGGTTAAAAAATTATCATAAAAAAAGAAAGGGTTCCAAAGTGCGCAGCCGCACTGCAAAACACGGTGCAGCAGGGACCAGTCATACTGCCTTAAATGGTTTGACAGCTTTAGATGATAAGTCTCATAGTATTGCCTTAGGACCGGCGGAACAGCTCGTGTCAGTGGAACGTTTGACGGCTTCGGCAGCGAGTTGTGTTCCGTCGTTGTTGGAAAATAGTACAAACATTGCCACTGGTGTCGCGACCTCAGTCGTGCGGAAAGCACCTGAAATCAGGAAGACTGCTGAGCCGTTTCTCATGCTGACTTTGAATGAAACTTCTCTGGCAGCATCGAAACTGGATGCGCCTAATTCGGGATCTGTCAGTGGGGATTACCAAGTAGAGGGTGCTTGCAGTCTACAGGCTGTCTATGGAAATGCTGAAACAACACATTCTGCTCAGGTTACGGCCTCCACGGATTTCAAAAACAGCACGAAAAACACAATACATTATACGCGAATGCCTGGTCCTGTGGTAACAGGGGAGTGTACACTGTCCACTCGTAATGCGGCGCTGTGCAGCCAACCCAACACGCTTTCCATTCTGCAGCCGTGCACAGTTAAACTACGGAATAATTTTGTCCAGTCGAATCGCCTTGCTCTGAATCTCAGTCGAACTGAAAATATCAAGGTCACTCCCATACGCGCCTCGACGAAAAGAGCATACAGGGAAATTATGCCGAAACCTTCTTCCCATGCTGAACTAAAGCCTGCCGTGAGTAAAAGTGCGGGTGATGCTATGACTCTGGGAAGTGGCACTGCGGAAACGCATGCTTACGGTACTGCAGCCAAACGTCGTAGCGGTATTGTCGGTAGTGAGGAAGACGGTACAAAAGTTAAGTACCGCGGTGGTACGATCCCGGGTGGCGCGGTACCTAATGGACTGAGTACACAGGAAGGTGGCGCTGCGACTCCGCGTTGTAGCGCACTGGGGTTGCATGCAAAGGGTAGGGAAACCACAGATCCAGAAAGCAGAGTAGTTACTCTTGGATCCAGTGCTGCCTTACCGTATTCATATACCCTGACCTCTGACGATACAACGGTTAACGACACTGTGACGTCAGGAGTCACCGTGACGTTGGTGTCCGAGGCGTCTTCAACTCTGAAAATCTCCCCCGTCATTAAAACAACTGCAGAATGCAAACAAAAGAGTGACTCAGATCCCCATAATTCTGTCAGAATAGTTCCTGTGTTAAAAACAGACGGTTCTGTGTCAACACAAGTGTATAATTACGCCTGCTCTAGCTTTGTGTCCGGTCACAATCAGAAACTTCATACAGCTGCTGTTATGCAAAGTTCTCCCGACAAACATGTAAAATTAACCAAACATAAGCTTAAGATGGCGGAAATAGTCCCCGTTAAGAAACGAGCGGTTGTCGCGAATTTTAAGGAGTTCAGTGACGACATGTCCAGGACAGTGGATCCTTCTGTGGAACCATCGCCGAATGCTGTTGATATTTCCCATCATGAAACCTCCAAAGAGCAGTCACCTGCGTTGCGCGAAAATACCGTCCATGCTCAGTTGGAAATGATTACGTCGCCGCAAACAGCCGGAGTTACAGTAACGCCGGTCTCACTTAATAGCGTGTTTAGCCTGTCCGATTCGGTGAACAGAAAAGACGTGGTTTTGGCGAGTGTGAATTCTGCCTTTAAGCCTAAGCCCATTGAAAACACGTTTCAAAAAGATGATCAGATATCTAAGAACGACACTGGGTTAAGCTCACAGAAGTTTGAGAACTGTGAGAACTTTGCGGAAAGCAGGCCTCATCTCGGCACAGAAGACAGCACTTCATGTGATTATTTAAAAGGTGAGTCGAATCTGGCGTCGAGTGAGATTTTTAAGCTGTCGCAGATACCTTGTGCTGAATTCAGTGCCTTATCTGATATCGCCATAGATAACTCCGACCGGTATGCCAGAGAGATAAGCAGTGAAAGTTCAAAGGAACAGTTAAAAACTTCATTTGTTGAGGCAATTGGTCGAAAAGTTATTACAGGAAATGAGAGAAATCCCGTTCAAAATCCACGCGAAAAACTATCGAGATTAGATAAATCACCTTCAACGCTATATCATGATTCCGTGGAGAAGAATCACGCAAACAAATGTAGTAGTTCTGATGAACAGTCAAGCGAACATATTGCTGTTCATATGTCCCACTGTCTCACAGACAGACCAGCTGAAACGGACAAACCCCAGAGAAGTCCCGTGAAGTCGGCAGATGTTGACAATAGCAATTTGAGTACAGCTTCTCAGGGAGAACTATTGGAAATTTTGCAAAATTTATTGAAGGATATTCCTAAGCAGTCGCCTCCAAAGTCTAGCAGTTTTACTGCCACTGCTTTCAGTCCCGTGAAAAATCTAACGGATGAAATTGATATCTCAACTGCGTTGAATCTGACAGGTGTTTTTGAAAATCATTTGAAAACTAGCCCCGTTAAGTATAGCGCTGATATGAGTCCACATAAACCCGCCAATAGACGGCAAATTCAGCAGAAACAGACGCTTGCGGAAAAATGCGCGGCTTCGGATGGTTTCGACACTGAATCGGCTGATCCATGTCGAGAGGGCTGCGAGTCTAAAGGAAACGACCAGTGCCCCCTGGCGGTGAGTGCCCCCGAGATCGTCGATGAGAACACGATGGACAGAATTATACGCGTGGTGGAAGACTTGAGGGCTCTTGGCAACTCGAATCAGTAGAAAGCAGGTGGTGCGTTTCTGTCTTCCTCTTGTCCGCCAGAGAGCAGCGTGTGAGAGCAAAAAAAAAAAAAAATTTGATCCTTGTACAGGTTGTGAAGCAAATAAATAAGTAATCTTCCCGCCCCACCCCCTAGGGATGTGACGGTTAACCGTTTTGGACGGTTAACCGTGAAGGTGGCGGTTCGGTTAAACCGAACCGTGCTCTGTGGAAAACCGCGGTTCATTTTCGGTTTTTAATCGACATTATTTTTGTTTTTCTCAGGACCATTTTTAACTGCTATGAATGTTTCAGCTCACTATTTTAGCGCAGCATTATTTTACACTTCCAGATGAGTTCCTTTTTTAGTTAAGCAAAGTGTTTACTTATCACGTTCTAGAATAAAAACAGGAAATTACTTGGGATATCTTTAATTTATATATATTTGCATAGTCTGAAAAAAAAAAGAAACCGAACCGAAAAAACCGCGGATTTTTCTTTAAAAACCGAAACCGAATCGAACCGGACCCATCAGTGACGGATCACATCACTACCACCCCTTCCAAACACACACCGCAAACAGAATGACAAAATCATGTCCGGAATAGACCTTTTCTATTGATTCATCTGAGTACGAGTGGATTTTTTGTGGTCGCCCAATTCCGCCGTCCTGTCAAGGTTTTTACTTTTAGACTATTTTTCTTTCTGGCATGATTTGTTTTGTATTTTATGTACAATTTTTCTTGGGAGTTCAAAGTCTGTTCCTTGGGCTAGGTACGTCAGAGAAACCGGTGCCTGACTGAGCTTTTAACTCCACACAAAGATGATGTACGTTAATGTTCTACAGTCTTCTTTTGTTCGCCAGTTTGTGGTTATGTTATCAGTATTCAAAAAGGCAAGGTTCACCCAAATCCTATTTCCATACATGATGCAGATAAGAAAAAGAAGAAAAAGGACGTTAACGCTCTCATCTGTTTATTTTTTCGCTGACTCTGAATTCAGAAACACGTGGCTTTATCAGTGACGCATCCTGGTCTCCTACAGATGCACTTAAGACACTTTACCAGGATAGTAATTTTGAAAAAAATCGAAAGCTTCATATTGTTCTACTTTGTATATCTGAGCAGAAGTAAAGCGATTAATGCAGTGATAGTAGGTACATTTTGTATATTCTGTCCATATAGTAATTATTTTTTAAAAAGGCTGTAAAGTTTTAGGGGCGTAGTGGCGTTCCTGTTTTCGGTAGTGGTGTTCTGGTATCAGCCAACCTTTCACGTCGCGTGGCGCAGATGAAAATAATAGTGTTGTTAACGAGAGGGTCAATCGCGGAGCGTGTGGGAGTAGGTGGTGGAGAGGGGAGGATTTGCTGCATTGTGTGTGTCATACTTGGCTACCTTTTTTTTTTTTTTTTGGCTGTGCCATAATAAAAAGAGTGCATTGTGACGTCATTTCATGTGACGTCAGTCGCTGATACGAGACCATATACGTTTACTTGTTTGTGATGTTTTCTGAATAAATTGAACACGTTAAATAAAATGCGATAAATTAACAAATTATTCTAATATATAGTTTTTATTTGAGTTGAATACATGAATAAAAGTTCCTTTTTAAGGAAAAAAATAGTTGGCGTTATTTGTGTTTTTTTTAAGCATGCGAGTCATCGGTATCCCGATATCTAGCAGAGCGACATTTAGTCGAAATTTAATGTTTTCTGCATTACTGACCGGAACTCAATCATCATGAAATTATACTTAATTGATCGATTAACAAGTTAAGTCATCAATTGAGGGAGATGATAAGTTCATTCACTATCATTTTCGTCGAATTGCAATTGCTCAAGTCCACTAGTAAAGCGATCTACTGTGACCTATATATTGCAGCAGCACAATGAGGACAGTCTTGTGTTGCTTTCGTTTATATATATATATATATATATATATATATATATATATATATATATATATATATATATATATATATATATATATATATATATATATATAATTTTAGCTCCACTTTTTGATATATGGGCATAAGCTACTAATTGGCATCTTATTTCGCCATTTAAAAACTATCATTGATGCCGATGGCGTCTGTTTTCAGTCAATCAGACTTTTATCAAAATCGTTAAATGTCTTTTTGAATATTTCCTTTCGTACATAAATGTGAACTGGGTAAAAATAAAAAACCCGTGCACCACACAAGAATGACTGAAATATGGCCACAGTAGATTATATTTCACACCTCTTGGTGTGGTTAATTATTAGTGCTTAGAATCGCGGATAAGAGCCGTTAGGCAGCTTGTGCAGAAAGCTTACTTCTGCGCGTTAGGCAATGATTGCACAGAATTTAAAAGGTGTATGGCATTTTCTTTCAAAGTCTCAGCATTGCCAGCTAAACCTGACAGGGAACGTTCTACACCAGCTTTCTATTTTGTGTCATATACCCATTGATTTGCCCAAAAACTTTTAACTAGTTAAAAGATCTTTGACCTGTCTTCGAGCTGGGCCTATCTCATCTCCTCCTACAGTTTTTGACAGAGGGAGATGAAATTTGGCATACATGTGGCATACATGTGGAAATTTTTTTTCCACAAAATGGCTCCAGAAAACTCCTCCTAGCGTTTGAGTCAGCGGAGTTTTATATTTTGTACAATTATAGACGATCATCGGGTCTCGGTGAACCCGCAAATATTTTTGACCTTGACCTCAACGCTCAACGTCAAAATGAGGTCAAATAGTTTTAAAAACCCCTATTAATCACGAAAAATGGCCATAAAAAGTGCTAAAATCCCAGTTTGAACATATAAACCGTACTCAGTAGGGGGTAACCTACTATCCCTGTGCCGTTAACGATAGGCCGACTTATCCCAAAACGGTTAAGATAGAGCGAACTGGAGCTCAATTCGACCCTTTGGGCCTATACAACGTTACATAAGACGACCTCGGTGACCTTGACCATCACGGTCAAGGTGAAAACCGGAAGTTGACCATTATCTCTAAAACGGTAAGAAATAGAGATAGAACATTTTGAGCTCATTTTCGACCGCATGGGCCAAGAAGACGATATGCAAGAGGTACCTACGCGACTCTGACCTTCACGGTCAAGGTCAAAAACCGGAAGTTGAGTATTATCTCGAACTTGGTTAGAGATAGTGCGATTATAAGCTCACTTTCGACCCTTTGGGCCTAAACAACTTTACATAAAAGGTGCCTCGGTGATCTTGACCTTCTCGCTCACGGTCAAGGTCAAAAACCGGAAGTTGACGTTTCTTCGGAAACGGTTAGAGATAGGGCAATTTTGAGCTCATTTCCGACCTTTTGGGCCAAAACGACGGCAAAGAACTGGTACTGCGTGACTTTGTGCTTTTTGGTCATTAATTCAAATAGTTTCTTCAGTGGTTTCTGCAAGTGGGTCTTTTCCGCTATCCAGCAGAATTCTGTCTGGTTTATGCAGGGGCTCGGACTGGTAACTACAGAATAAGATTATCTTTTTTTATTAAAAGACCTGACCTGTTTTATCGAATTGAAGATATCTTTTATTTTGAGATATTTATAAAGAATTAAATACATCTAATTGTCTAAAGGTATTCTTTATACTGTGATAGATTGCTTAATGATATATATATATATATATATATATATATATATATATATATATATATATATATATATATATATATATATATATATATATATATATATATATATATATATATATATATATATATATATATATATATAAATGATTACAAGATAGGCAACAACGTTTGTAGAACGACATCAGAACGCCATGTCCTTACTGGGGAGGGTAAGGTCCTATTTCAAAAGTGCAACGATAAAAATTAACTGATAAGTTACACATAAAAAAGCGTGTGGGTAAATTGAACTGTACTTGCAATATTTACATATCGCTCAACAAAGTACGCGTGTTTTTCCCATGTTTTTATCACTTCTGTTTCTATGGTACGGCATGGCTTCTCATATCATCTGTGAATGCAGGGAAATCGTTGTCTGACGTGGTCAAAGAGCGCTTTGGTGTAGTACAAGCGGCACGGGTTGTCAGGCTTGGCAGCGCTGCAGACTCGTAACCTTTGAAACATTATCGCCTCCTGCCTCAGGACTTTAGCCTAAGCCTCTCTATGCCCAAAGACGATAAAAGTAGTAGTCTTTGCTATGCGCCAGACAGGCGAAACTGCAAGAACGGGTACTCTTGTAAAATTGAGACTTGAAACAATTCAAGGCAAAGAAAGAAACATAAAAAGATTCTAATATACAACGTAACTGGATTTCGGATGTCCCCAGTGGATAACGCTTGAAGAAATTTAGAAATTATTTTTAATGGAATTATTTCAGTTTGTGGTTGAATTTCAGATTTCACTTTATTAAAACTATCTGGAAAATGAAACAGGAGACGCCAAGAATTCCAAATCAATGTGAAAGCAGGATATCATATCCCAGAGACGGCTGACAAGGCTTTGCTGTTACCCCCCCCCCCCCCCTTCAACCACCCCACCCTTCCCTCCCGCTTTTCTACTCCCCAGTAACGCGACTGCATGGAGCATCATCGTAACTGCTGTTTTTGTTTGCGGACTAAACCAGCTATTGCAATGTTTACACTGTGGATTTCGAGTACATGAGATGTTATTATGACAAAACAATGCGATAAAGCACAGCTTGAACCAAGTGTCTTTTGTGTTAATACTAGCGATACAAAATACTGCAACTGCACATCGTAGGGTACTGGAAGGCCGAGTAGCCCTACCAAGAGATGCCACTGTGTTTGTTTGGTGCTGTAAGGATTTTTCAGTCTGGTGAAAACAACAGCCAGAAAACGACTTTGGTGACGAGGTAGGTTAATAAAAAAACTTGGTGGTTAAGATGCAGTGGTATAAATGGTCGAGAAAAAGTGGGCGTGTGAATATATTTACAAATACGCTCCTTCCGCTGTGGGTGCGGGGGGGGGGGGGGGGGTTGGAGGTAAGCGTATTGGTGAACCGTGTGAAAAAGGTCCAATTTTTTAAATAATGTGAAAATCATTTTTTCTTGGGGGAGCAGGGGGGGGGGGGCGGTGCTTAAATTTGATGACAAATCAATTCCACCGCAATAATAAGGTTAAGTCTTTGAATGGGCCCGTATCTGTAGGAGTGGATGTGGGCGGATACAGAGAGCTCAGGAGATCACAATGCCGAGAATGTAAACCACGATAGCAAATTACTCATCCGGCTTCGAGAATCTGAAAACAGAAAAAAGAGGATATGAAAATGAAAACAGCCGAGAAGGCTTGGGGTCAAAGGTCGAGCGACGAAAGGCGTCAAAAGGTCGAGCGACGAAAGGTCAAAAAATGAAAACGCGACAAAAGGTTAAAATTTTATATATACTCCATCAATGCAAAAACTGTTGAGACACAAGTCTAAAGGATTTATTATCATAAAATAGATAACCTGGCAAAGCGACTAAACTTCAAAAGGACTACGCTTCAAAAGGACTAAACCTCAGATGACCTTTTGTCGCGTTTTCAACTTTCGATCTTTTGGCGCTCGACCTTTTGTCACCGACGTTTTGACGCTCTACCTTCTGTCGCTGACCTTCTGTCGCTGACCTTCTGTCGCTGACCTTCTGTCGTGGATTCTCGTGGTTACCTACAAACAAAATACATTCACAGACATTGCTTTTTTCCTTTCTTTCTTTTTAACCTAGCCGACTTGGTCGGAGTGGGTTAGTCGCATCACTTTAGAGGGCTTGAATGTATGTGCGTATGTTAAACTTTTTCT
The DNA here is from genome assembly GCA_949752745.1 of Protula sp. h YS-2021. NCBI lineage: Eukaryota > Metazoa > Annelida > Polychaeta > Sabellida > Serpulidae > Protula > Protula sp. h YS-2021. The sequence continues at coordinate 19,988,033 of OX457031.1, read as the reverse complement.
GTAAAATACTACTCCTCCTACAGTTTTACTCCAATCGCTTTGATTTTACGCAGGAATGTTCCCTGGGTGGTCCCCCACCCGCCTGTTATTTTTTTTGACGATTGACGAAAAATCGACAAAATGGTGGTATTTTTTGCACCCGTTTTGACCCATTTTTAAAATGCTACCACTCTTACAGTTTTACTCCAATCGTTTAGAAGTTACGTAGGGATGTTTCCCGGAGATTCGCCTACCAGCCTTCGTAAATGACAAAAAAAATGCCGAAATGGCGGAATTTAAAAATTGTTGTAAAATTGTGTAAATGTCGGTAAATACGTGAATCGTCAAAATCCAACCTCTCCAACATCCCTTTTCGGGTAGCTTCCACCCGGGAAAACTCGTTTTTGTGTATTAAAATTATGAAAAAGTTACGTTCAGAAACAAAGTTCTTCATTTTTTTGGCCTAACAGTATTCGTTTCAGAGTTTTTCTCTCTTTCCTTGTTTGGTCACTCGGCTTGGTCATGTCCTTGGGCATGCTTTTTTGCCAGGATCACAGATGAAATCTATTTTTTAAAAGATACAACGCAGATTTGACTTCATTTTCGGGATCATCCTCCTCCTCGGAGTTCGGAAGGAGTAGCTTCATGATCTGAACTTTGGCCTGTATTTCAGGTCACAGTCACGTGATCGGTGTTATCTGAGAAATCGTTAGAGACACTGCGGTTTCTTTCGTTACATTAAGAATTAGTTCGTTACCTGAACTTTGATCCACATGTTCAAGATCAAAGGTCACCTGACCTATGTTATCTCGACAACTGTGAGAGACTGAGTGATTCTTACGTCATTTTCGGACTCCACCCAACAAAAGGAATCGCGTTTGTAATTTGAATTTTGACCTACATTTCGCGTGACCTGTGTTATGTCGGAAACCGTCAGAGAAAGGGCGATTTTGGCTTCATTTTCGGATTCCACCCCTTCTACAGAGTTACGTGAGGGGTAACTTTGTGATCTGAACTTTGAGCTACATCTTCGAGGTCACCAATCACGTGAGATGTATTATCTGGGTAATCGCTAAAAAAACTTTGACCTCATTTTCGGACTTCACCTCTCTGCGGAGTTACATTAGGGTAAGGCTTTGTTTTCGGATTCCATCCCCACTGCGGTAATAGTTTCCGATTTATGTAAAATAGAGAAACATTAATTTTGACCTTGATCGTGGGTCAAAGTCACATATACAAAAAAGAGTTATATCGGAAACCGTTTAAGACAGAGCGATTTTGACTTTATTTTAGGATTCTAAACCCCCTCTGCGGAGTTGATTAAATAGACAAGGTGATCTGCAGTTATGGTTTATGTCACTATCATAAATTTTAAGCTTTTAAATTAATCGTGGCCCCGAACAGGTTCAGTTCTAGATTTATTTAATAACGCTTTGTTTTGGTTTCGTTTATATTTAGTTGATGCATCAGAAATCATACCACACGAGCGAAGTGACGCCCAATGAAATGAACATGTGTGACAAAAGAGACGCTCTGGATTTACGCAGAAATAAGTGAAGGGCAAAATAAGATTTCTGATTTGTTGAACAATGCACGGAAATACAGATGCGTAGCTTTTTAAGACAAGACAGCGTCAGTTTGCTATATTGCGGGGTAAGTGTAAAAATGTATTTATTTAGCACTTGACAAGCCTTTGGCTTACAAGGGCTATATGAATTTGTGCGAGCAGCCGTTGGTATCTTTTTTTCTTGAAAGTGATCGGATTTCTTGCGTCATCTCCTCCACTGGCACTACGGGCCCTAGGGCCACGAAACTTGGGACTTAGGTAGAACCACGAAACTTGGGACTTAGGTAGAACTAATTTTCGCCTTCGATTTCGTTTTTTGTTTAAAACGCCATGTGAAAAGAGTGTATTTTTTGTAAGTAAATGTCGAGCATTTAACGCGCAGCACAGAACACACAGTTGCTCAGCTTTGTGCGAGCTCTCACTGCGTAAATAGATAACAGGGCATATGCCTGATCAGTCAATAAAACCTTAAGTCAACAAAAACCAAACACTGCTCGGCTTATAAGACGTATTCAAGCTTTGTTGCTTGCAATATATTATTCAAGAAATAACCCATTGAAGGAAGTATTTTTGCGTTTTAATTTTTGACTAGTGTTTAACATTTCGCTAGTGATGTGAGGTTCTAGTTACTAAAGAAGCCACTTTTCTATGGACTACATTTATAATTATAATTTTTCTTGTTGAAATTTGATTATATATTCAGCGTCTTTACAACGCCTGTTTGTTGGCGTCAGCTTAGATAAATGGCAAAACGTTCAATAGACTTCTGGTAAGGTTGCGAAAAATGGTAATTTGGAATTTAGTCGAAGGAAGTAGTGACTTCAGGGTTGTATCGATATTGCTTTGATGACAAGTGCGTCATGTAAAGTGTGCCGTGTAAATGTGTCAGGTAAAGTGTGTCATGTAAAGTGTGTCATTTAAAGTGTGCCATGGAAAGCGTACCGTGTAAAGTGTGTCATGTAAAGTGTGCCATGTAAAGTGTGTCGTGTAAAGTGTCATGTAAAATGTGTCATGTAAAGTGTGTGATATGAAGTGTGCCACGTAGTGTCTCGGGTAAAGTGTGTCATGTAAAGTGTTTCATGTAAAGTGTTTCGTATAAAGTGTGTCATGTAAAACGTGTCGTGTTAAGTGTGTCATGTAAAAGTATCATGTATAGCGTGCCATGTAAATTGTGTTATGTAAAGTGTGTCATGTAAAGTGTGTCATGTAAAATGTGTCGTGTAAAGTGTATGATGTCAAATGTGTCATATGAAGTGTGTCGTGTAAAGTGTGTCATGTAAAGTGTGTCATATGAAGCGTTTCGTGTAAACATTTCTGAAGTTACTGTAGAATTTCAAAATAAGGTGGTTATTTCTTCCATTTACATGGAGGGAAATGGATGTGACATTAGTGCCAGTGTCAAACACTTATATAAACTATCTTGTATGATTTTTAAGGAAAATAAAAGTGTAGCACCTAAATGCCCTGGGCTGTAGTGTCCAGGGCTGAAATGTCTAGGATTACTTTGTCGTCAGACGTTGAGAATCTGTAATGTTTCAATGGCTAATTAGCGATTTGTTGACAAAATAAAACAGCACGCCTTGCCCCCCCCCCAAAAAAAAAAATGTTCTGAAAAGCATTTAGAATGGGAGTAAAAGCGGTGGGCGTATCAATTTAAAAACAACAATTTTGGAGTCTGCTGTCAACTGCCTCTCTAAATATTTTCCAGCTTAAGCTATTAATTCTGTGATTTTAGTTGAGCAGACTTTACAGAATCTTCAGTAGCCTGACAAGATTGTACAAATTGAGTCGGGTCATAAACCGAATCCCACGTTAAATGTTTTGGAAAATCCCCAAAGGATGGAATTTTACTCCCTTCAGAATCAGCACATTTTGGCGGTAATTCCTAGTAATGGACACATGTGGGGTGCTAGACATACACCTAACGATTAGCAGTCTTTTTACTGTTTTACAGATAAAAGGAAGACGCCGATTAGCAACAGATTCTGTATTTTACGGGGTTTGGAATGGACAAGCAAGTGCCTGGATGCAATCGCACCGGCATAGCAGCGACTGTTTTTATTAGTTCAGCGATCATTGTCCTCACGTTTTACTTCGCAGAATCTCCACTAGCGACACTGAACGATTCTGTGGATCACTTCGGAAACTTTAATCGCAGTGTTTATGAAACCGTTAAAGACTGGACAGGTTTGTACTTGAGTTAGTAACTAAAACATTGGGTGTTGGATAGAATTTTGGTTGATTATCAAAGTCGAAACGTGTGCCTACCGCGTCGGTTTTCCGACGTGTAATCAACGTTGCATAAAGATTGCAAATGAAAGTTGAAATAACGTCTGTGTAGACGTCGGGAAAGCGACGACGTGTAGACCTCGGGACAATAATCTAGAATCGCCATCTGGACACCCACGTCGTAGTGTTGTCAACCCTCCCTCACAGTACCCACCCTTGGCCCATCCGGTAACGCAGGATATTTACGAATTTGGTTTCCATGAATATTTTTTCGAAAGTACGTGGGAAAAACTTGGGCGTTCCTGAAATTCTCACATTTTTGCGTTCTTGTTTTAGTCCCCCACCTGCAAAAACCAAACGCCACATTCTGCTTATATAACTTCTATTCAAAGTTGTGTCAAAGACATGGTAACGTTGCTTTATGGCCTCGACGAATCACAGACAACTAACAACAGGAGTTAATTTTATGCCATTGAAATATCGATTTTTTTCCCGTTTACGAACCTGAACACCTTACTTTTAAAATATATGGATGGTCTAGGAGTATTTTTTTACATCTTGCGCTAACCCAAAGTGTTTAATAGCCGATATAACGGCCAAGTATCTCAAAAAATTTGTTCTGACGTGGAAACAATTTGTGAACTCTGTAAAAGAAAGTTCCATCTGTTTTGATAAAATCTTGGATAAAAACTTCCCCTTAATAAACCAGTCTCTTAAAAATATGCTTTTACCTTGAACTAAAAATTTTTTATTGTTACACACGAAATTTTTCCGATTCAAGAGAAATCATGAAGTCTTTCGCAAAATCTAACATTCTGCTATAGAATGAGGGAATGTATGGTAAACATGAGGTCTCATAGTCGCATCTGAGCAAAATTTTAGCCCTCCAGAAAGGTATAAAAGCCTCTTTGGCACAGTGGTTCCAGCCCACTCCCCTATTATCCTCCATATTTATTGCATTCTCAAAGCCTTTAACTGACATTTTACATCAAGGCTTTTAAGACAACCTTCATCATAATCGATTAAAGCACTATGCTTTATTTTGCTGGTTTGTTGTTCCAAATAAAGTTGTTTAGAACCTTTTGTATTTTCTGTTCAAAATTATATTCAATTTCTGTGGTTGACATTGAATAGATAAAATTAGAGATGCCGAAGGTTTTTGAAATTGTAACTTTTCCCATAATACTTAGATCTCATTGAGACCATATGTTTATAATTTTAGACATTTTTTCTAGTCTTGTTTCAAAGTTAATGAGATGCCTTTCTTTGTTGTTTCTTCCAATTTGTATGCCCAACATGTTGAACGAGTCTCTTTCCACAGACATGTTATGAACAGTTTCGTTTTTTTCTCTCCAAGGGCCTGAATATATCAAGACAGACTTGTCGGTGTTCAATTTTAAACCTGACATTTCCGAAAACCCGCGTAAAGTTTCAATTAATGTATAGATAGATATGATATTTTTTAAAAGACTCATGTAATCGTCAGCAAACTGTTTTAGCTTGTTGACTTTAGTACCAATCTGAATGCCTTTAATATCTGCGTTGTTACGGATTTTATCGCCCATCACATCGGCACAAATTATAAATAGCAGAGACCGCACCCCTGTCTTACTCCACGACCTAGCTCAAACCATTGCGACGAGAATCCATTATTAACTAGACCGATTTCGCCACCGAGTGACGTAATTAACGCTTGGAAGCAGTCAATTAGAATGTTAAGGATATAATTTATCGCTAATATGCTTTTGTATGGAGAGTTTTCAATATTGTGCGATTTATCGAGCTTCATTTCCATTGTTAGGCATAACCTGTTCACTAATTACTGCGTCCCTTTTGTTTCATGTCCACACTCGCTCAGCTGTGACAAACCTCGAAGTCACGCAGTACCCCTTCTTTATCGCTGCTTTTTTACCTTGACCGTGACCAAGGTCAAGGAAACCGAGGTACCTCTTATGTAACGTTTTTAGGTCCAAAGGGTCGAAAATGAACTCAAAATCGCTCTGTCTCTAACCGTTTTCGAGATATAGTCAACTTCCGGTTTTTTACCTTGACCGTGGCCGAGAAGGTTATGTACACCGAGGTACCTCTTTTGTGACGTTGTTTAGGCCAAAAGCGTCGAAAATGAGTCCAAAATCGCTCTATCTCTAACCGTTTTCGAGATAATAGTCAACTTCCGGTTTTTGACCTCGACCGTGACCCAGAAGCTCATGTTCACCGAGATACCTCTTATGTGAAGTTGGTTAGGCCCAAAGGGTCGAAAATGAACTCAAAATTGCTCTATCTCTAACCGATATCGAGATTAAAGTCAACTTCCGGTTTTTGACCTTGACCGTGACCCAGAAGGTCATGTTCACTGAGGTACCTCTTACGTGAAGTTGGTTAGGCCCAAAGGGTCGAAAATGAACCCAAAATTGCTCTATCTCTAACCGTTATCGAGATAATAGTCAACTTCCGGTTTTTGACCTTGACCATGACCCAGAAGGTCAAGGTCACCGAGGTACCTCTTATGTAACATTGTTTAGGCCTAAAGGGTCGAAAATGAGTCCAAAATCGCTCTATCTCTAACCGTTTTCGAGATAATAGTCAACTTCCGGTTTTTGACCTTGACCGTGACCACGAAAGTCATAATTTGAATAACACCGTAGAACATTTAACCCTTCAATTGAACACTAACTACTCCCTGCCCCTCCCCCCCCCCCCCACACACACACACACATTCACTGCAAACAAATTCCTGTTTCAATGGCATTTTTAACGTTTTATTACGTCAACGGATACCTACTGTTCGAGTGGCTCTTCCTTATCCTGCACAGAACTTTGTAAAACACAAGGACAAACAGCTTTTTTAAGCAGCTTTGTCAAATAAATAACTTGCAAAAGACTATAAAATTTAAGAAGCAACATGTTCTCTTTGTAATCAAAAACGCAGTCGGCTGCTTTATGAAAAAAACACACTTAAGTACACTCCAGCGATAAGCGAAGCGAAAAAGAGTACCATGAAGGCAGCATTGCATTCAAGAGGCCAGACGAAATGAGCACAGTGATGGGAGCCTTTCTGTATCAGCCAGTTACAGCAAGCATTGCTTATTTATGCTTATCCTTATTTGGCACACATAACGCAGATGGCTACTGCGAGTACTGCAGTATCTGTTTACTTGCTGACCTTGTGATGGCAGTATTTTGTTTACGTATTTTGGGGGTGGGTGGGGCGTTTTACAGGGCGTTGGGTAGTTTAAAATTATTTTTAACTGCCAATTCGTATACAACTAAGCTTTCTGTATACTGTGCGCAAAAATCCCGCTTTAAAACCGACCAGGAACAGAAAACGTAGAAATGACGTCAGAATTACGCAATACGTAAAAAATAGTGCTATCACGGTGTTCTTTGTCAAAAAGTAGTCTCATGACGTATTTAGCTCCACACCTCTAGATCCAGCGGTTTTGGAGATATTAAGCTATAAAATCGGCGTGACGTCATAAGACGCAGATGATGACGTCATAGGTCAATAAAAAATTCATTTCGCACCACTTCGCATAGTCGACTTCAAGTGTGCCAAATTTCATTCTTCTAGCTTCAGCCGTTTCGGAGGAGATGTCTGGAAACCGACGGTGACTTTGCATGAAAAAAAAATAAAGAAGAAAAAAAAACAAAAAACTTACAAAAAAAGGAAAAAAAAGAGGTACTTTAACCCCCACAATTCGAGGAAAAATAATAACTTCTTGGAACGAAGTTCCAAGCGTTAACTAACAAAAAAAGGAAAAAAAGAGGTACTTTAACCCCCACAATTCGAGGAAAAACAATAACTTCTTGGAACGAAGTTCCAAGCGTTAATAACACAGCTATATATATTAGAGTAACAACATTTCACTGTTACATTTACTGATGGCTGAGAACATGAAAGGCCATTCAATAGAGTCGAACGCCTTTTCAAAATCAAGTTAAACTAGTACCTCTGCTTCTCCTACCCGATCGCAGTGATCTATTAGGTCTTCTACGAAGCGAATACTTTCACCAATATACCTTCCCTTTACGAAATCAGACTGATCGGGATGTATGATAGTTGGTATCACTTTCTCGAAGCTTTTCGCCAAACTTTTTGTAAAAATTTTGCAATCAGTGTTTAGCAGACTTACTGGTCTCCAATTGTTTTATTTTTGTATTATCTTTGCTTTTTTATCAAGCAACGTCAATATTGCTCGGCGTTGCGAAGTCCAGAGAAAGCCTACGTGTCCAGAGAAGTTAAAACATTCAACTAGTTTAGGACCGATGATATCCCAAAATTCTTTATAAAACTCAGCAGGCAAGCCATCACTTCCAGGTGATTTATTTGGCTTAAAGCTTTTTAAAGCTTCCCAACATTCCTCAACCATAAACGGTCCTTCACATGTCAACATTTATTCATTTGATAATTGCCTATCAATCGTACATTCTGTCAAAATATTTTCGACATTATTTCCCTCTGGATATTTTGAACAATAGAGGTTTTGATAAAATTTCTGTAAGTGATGGAGAATTTCTGATGGGTCAGTTATTTCGTTATTACCATCGCTACATAACATGAACACAGTTTTTTTCTCGAAAGAAATTTTTGACCTGTTTAGGTAAGTAGAGTTACTTTTTTCATTTTTTTCTATGTACTCCAGTCGTGATCCACGCCCTTTGCCTTTTCCTCTTCAGTTACACTTAGTTGTTGCTTAAGTTGTTCGTATTCATCGATTTCATTGTCATTGGCGGTCTCGGTACAAATTTCGATGTCTAACATTTCAATTCTACGAGTTATATTTTGTTCTATATTTCGTTTTAATTTGGCTCTTTCTTTACAATACTTCATAGAATACAGTCTCACATTATATTTCAGCCAATCAAACTTAAAAAGAACATTACTAAACTTAGTTCCAAGTTCGTCCTATCAGGTCTCTGATGTCTTTATTATAGTTTGGCTCCTTAATAATACTTGTGTTGAGTTTCCAGAATCCAGGACCTCTTCTATCTTTATTAACAAGCATTTTTAACTCTACAATGGAGTGGTAACTTTTAATACTATTCAATATTTTTATACTTGAAAGCATTTTTATGCTTGTTCTTTTTATTAAACAATAATCCAATCTACACATAATATGGGGATGCTTTTGGGACCAGGTGTATCTGTTTGTTTCTTTATTTTTATGTCCAAACATCTACAAGGCCATGTGTTTCTATTAAGTTTTTCAGGCCTTGTTGACTTTGTGGACATTTCTTGACACCTCCTTTTTTATCTAAAGAGCTGTTTAAAACGATATTAAAATGCCAATCTAAAATAATTTCATCTCCATAGGCGACTGAGCTTAATATCTTATCTAGACTTGATATAAATACTAGCTTGTCTGCTTCGTGGTTTGGACCATATATATTGATTATTGTTTTATCGGATTTTTTAAACTTAATAAGTTGAACCGTGCCCGGAAATAAAACCGTGTGCTCTAAGATGCTGAGATGTTCCCTTGAAATAATGGCTTGCCCTGCACTCCTAGTTGTACTGTTGTTTAAGAATACATTTCCTACCCCGCAGTTTAGTTGCCACTATTCAAGATCCGAATCTTTGGTGTGTGTTTCTTGCAGCAGGTATATTAGTGCTTTTTTGCTTTTTAAAAACTCAAATATTGAGTTTGGCGGGGTTGCGGCCTCCCCTTATGTTAAAACGTTGTACATCTAAGGTACATGTGCACATCATCGTCGTGATACAAAGTAAATAACAGTGGCTTCGTGAGAACAGTACAAATAGTAAGTGATGTACAACTACGGCAATGATATAAGCGACTACAGACACAAATAATGAAAAACTAACACATAAAAAGCACAGAGTTTCAGAATGAAACGATTTTGAGCTCATTTTCGACCCTTTGGGCCTAAACAACGTTACATAAGAGGTACCTCGGTGATCTTGATCTTCTGGGTCACGGTCAAGGTAAAAAAACCGGAAGTTGACTATTATCTCGAAAACCGTTAGAGTTAAAGCGATTGTGAGCTCATTTTCGACCCTTTGGGCCTAAACAACGCTACATAAGAGGTTCCTCGGTGACCTTGACCTTCTGGGTCACGGTCAAGGTAAAAAACCGGAAGTTTACCAGTATCTCAAAAACGTTTAGAAAACTGAATTTGATTTATTTGTGCGCAAATGAGGTTACATTATATTTACTTCTATGGGCTCGTTCAAGATAATAATCCGGAAGCTGACAATTATGTCGAAACACTGAAAAATGTGTGTTAGACCAAATATGTTGTGTCTCTGCCCTTGCAAGTGGGTGCTATTTCGCTACGTGTAGCGAAATTCGGTCTAGTTTTGTTATTGGGTTCGTGCGAGGAGACAGGAGAAGATGAAGCATAACATTAATTCAATATATAACCAACGCCACATTTGTTTAATGTGATGCCAATGTGCTATCTGCTCACAACCAAACATATCCAACGCCACCTCTGGCATGTAAAAGGCCATCAGTTGATGTGGGGCCAACAGAACAGGTCCGGCTAATTCGCGACTTTCACTGCGCTCCTTACGTTCCTTAAAGAGTTAATGTTGTGTTTCGGTGGGGTTGACGTCACAACCTGAAATCGCAACATCAGATCGATCTTGGGAATGTTCACTGGCATATGACCCGGGCGTCTTGTAGGCAATCAAGATTGTAGAGTCGACTTTGTTTTCCTTTGTTGTTGTCCAACGGCCAACCTCTGGAAGAGTTTGCTTTGTGTTGTGCTCGAGTTTTTCGTTCGGCGGACTCAGGAAAAAGAGTAGTCCGGGACAGAAATAATTTTTAAAATCCACTCGCTTTGTGTTTAAATGTATAGCAGATTGATCTCTCCAGAGGTCAGCTGTTAAGGAACAAATTATATTTCTAGTATCCTCATTTGGTTATTTTGGCACAGCTTTCGAGGGCTGCCAGAGGAAGCGATTGAAGCGTTTGAAGGAGCGATGCTACAACAGTGGCTATCGACAATATCGCCCTTTTAATACGAGCAGTGAGAAAGAACTTCGGCGAATAATCGAAAAGGTCATTGTGGATAGAAAACATAACATTCTGCTGCAGACCATTCCAAAAACAGGTATCGTGCAGTTTTGCCGTATAAATATTTTGAATTGACCTGTATTTTTTTTTTGTGGGGATGGGAGTTAGGGGTTGAAGGGTTGCTTGCTCCTAATCGCGAATAACAGAATGATTTAAAAATGGAAGAATGATGACGGGAAAATTTGAAACGAGGCATAATTTGTGTGATTTCATGTGTTTAAAATAATGTAAGTGGTTCTTTTAGGTAAAAATTAGTATTTCTCAACCCCACGTTTCATTGAGGAAGGGTTTCTTTTCAAATTAATTTCTCCTGCATTTCTCCAGAAAAATTCCAGATGAAAGCTATACATACCGTTGTATCTGTGGAACGGTATCTTTTCCACATTACAGCTTTATTATTTTTTTATATCTGAAGGATGTTCTTCATGGAAGGCACTTTTTCTGAGAAGCGTCAAGCCGTGGGGAAAGCTTCCTCTGGGTATAAACAATTGGACAATGCTTGCTAAGTATGGACTTCCCCGCTTGGATGTTGTGCAATCCGTAGCTGAAATCCGAGAATATCTGGATTCTTATTTTTTCCTTTTGACAGGTACACATTGAATATTAACATTTTTCCTTTGAACAGTAGCAGCAACAACAACATCATCAGCAGCAGTGCTGCTGCTCCTTCAAATCCTCCTCCTCCTCCTTCCACTACTACTACTACTACTACTACTACTACTACTACTACTACTACTACTACTACTACTACTACCACCACCACCACCACCACTACTACTACTACTACTATTACAACTACTACTACTACTACTCAACTATTACTACAAACTACTACTACTTCTGCTACTGCTGTTATTGTTATTGCTGTTATTATTATTATTATTATTATTATTATTATTATTATTATTATTATTATTATTATTATTATTATTGTTATTGTTATTATTGTTATTATTATTATTATTATTATTATTGTTATTATTGTTATTATTATTTTATGAAGCGCTTGCGGATCTAGGATTTTTCCGTGTGGATTCCAGTTTTAAGGGGGGTTGATACTTGTCTTTGCTCCCTTTTCTCGTCATTCAAATATAATATTTCGTGTTTGAAATTCGTTGGAAATTGTTGAACAATTAATCAATAGTTTGTTGAACATTTGAACAATGCGATTAGTTCATATCGTTGTTTGTCTGCCTTTTATTATTTTCTTTTTATTTATGGATGTTTCTTAATGTTTCTATTTTATGTCATAGTGAGGCATCCATTTACAAGACTGGAATCTGCATTTAGAAATAAATTTGGAAAATTTAATAACGAGTTTATGAGGCGTTATGGATTTGATATAATTAAACGCTATCGTGAAAGAAGTAACTCCAGTGAAGCAAAAAATGTGGCGTACAGACTCGTCGTGAAATTCCTGGAGGTTGATCAGGGAAAAAGGAAAGACAAATCAACCCTTCCCAGGAGCTTTCCACGACGTATCTCAGTCCCAGATCTCTACAATATATGGAACATATCGGGGCCTACTTTTGAAGAATTTATACGCTATGTGATAGACAGAGATATACGGGACATGAACCGACATTGGGAAACATATGAGGAAGCGTCATATCCTTGTTCTTTCGCCATCTCGTGAGTGTATTGATTTTAATTTATTTATTTTATTTTATTTAATCGCATCTTTTAATCACGCGAATAATAGCAATGCTATAAATAACCGGAACAAAAAATAAAAATAAAATACTGCTGAGTAGTATAAATATTTGTTGATTCGTTAATGCCATTGCCCAGAGCAAGACTTGACATAGGTTATGATGTCTCGAAATCGGTCTACTTCAAAAGTCATAGCTGAATGCATTAAGTCAGATTCAGGCTGACGTTATAAACTGATAACACATCGTGAATGAAACATAATTTTAAAATTATATGATTGTACTGTGTTTGCACATCGTCTATATTGTTTATATTTTCTTCCGCAGATATGTGGGCAAAACAGAAACAGCTGATTTAGACATGGAATACATCAGTATGAAAAAGCTCTTGGTGCCACATTTGAAACTGCACAGAAACCAGCAACCTCTTAGCGAGAAAAGTTATAAACAACAGTTGTCGGATCTGCCATTATTTGAGGAACTACCGAATAAGGAAGAAATAGTTGCTCGAGTGAAAAAACGTTATGGCACTGATATGAAGCTGTTCGGTTACACTTTACATATCGATAAACGAAGCGGCTTGTTTAAAACCGGGTGTGAAGAATATGGACCTGATGGCATATGTTGCTGACGTGTAACTGAACAGGGCTGTCACTCAAATTAAGCTCCAACCATGTGTTTATTTGGTTGAAGGGTATGGGCGAAGACAACTGGTGCCCTGTGTTTCAGTCACGTGATTCGCATGTGCTGTCACGGAATGCCACTTTGCTCATGTGACATGGAGTAGACGTAAGCGAAAGGATCATTTTGGTGGGTCTCGATGTGTTCTGTCACGTGATGTCGCTGTGCCTCACGTGACATAAAGAAGTAGGCTAATGGATTATTTTGTGAAGTCACGATATGGTCTGTCACGTGATGTCGCTGTGGTCACGTGACAAGAAGAAGTAGGCTAATGGATTATTTCGTGAAGTCACGATATGGTCTGTCACGTGATGTCGCTGTGGTCACGTGACATGAAGAAGTAGGCTAATGGATTATTTCGTGAAGTCACGATATGGTCTGTCACGTGATGCCGCTCTGTTCACGCGACATAAAGAAATAGGCGAATGGTTTATTTTGATACTTGCTATACGTTGTTATAAAACAGCTGACCTCTGATGATATTTTCTCTGTTAAATATAAACACAGAGCGGATGGATATTTTTAAAAGTAGTGCCGCTCTTTTATGAGTATTATCTTCGCCAGTGGGTCCGCTGAGTAAAAAAAGCACATACATAACAGACCGCGGCGTGGTGGAGGTTGGTTATTGAACATATTTTAAAAAGACATCCCTCTCTTTTATGAGCACTTTTTTGAGTGGAATTCGCAGTGGATCTGCGGAGTAAGAAGGTGTTATACACACCAGACTGAACCGCCGAAGAGGTTGGCCGTTGAACAACAACGACTCACAATATGGTCTGTCACGTGATGCCGCTGCGCTCACGTGACATGAAGTAGAAGTAAATGAATGTTATTGTGAGCCATTTTGATACGTGCTTTCGAAACGAAGGAGCGACACATAAGGCACGACCTCAGTTTACTAAATCCATTCAATGTATTCACACCAGTTTACTAAATACATTCAATGTATTCACACCAGTTTACTAAATGCATTCAATATATTCACACCAGTTCCTGGTGTCGGCTCAAGGACCAGGCTTCTGCTTGTATAGATACTCATGCGACAGAATCTCGGTGAGACTTGTTGGAAAGTGTTGAACATTCCACGTTATCGGTATATTCGAGTTTCTGATGTCAAGCTTTTTACACACCATAAATCTTTTTTTTTTTCGCGTTACAGCAACACAGCCACATATATGACCATATTGTCATTTTTGCGTCACATAACTGCCATTGGGGAATCCGCAAGAAATAAGTTGAAACTTCTTGTTAACTACACCAGTTAATAAACAAATTCAGTTGGGTAATTTAGCTCATGAATTGCGTTAACCAACTGTGTTTTAGCTAAATTGTTGGAGTTAACTAAAAAGTTCACTAAATTAGTGAACTTTCAAAATTACCCTTTGAGAATGCGGCAGATGTTACACGTTACTCATCCAGAGCGGAACGCACTTATACTAACGACAACATTTTGCAGATTATTGTGGAGTTTTGAATTTAGATCAAAAGTGAGAGACAGAAGTATGGTGACATTTAAAAATTGGCTGTCATTATGAAAAAGGCACTTTCACTCAGTCTCCATTACTACATTGGTATCGGTACATTGTCATTTCAGTTGAAGTTAGAGTTAGGGTTATTATCGCTCTCTTTGGAAACTTCGCTATCGATTTGCTATCGATTTCTAAACTAGGGTGTGATCGATTTATTTCATGCACGTTTTTCCGGAAATGATATTTTTTAAATTAGTCACTCTGAATGAACTGCAATTGCTACACTGGTAAATTTTTACTCAATTAGGATTAAGGCTAGTGATGTTGATGTTGGTTTTGGAAACTTGCGGTTTCTGAAATGGGATGCGATAGACTAATTTAATTCTCCTGCTTCCAGAAAGTATAATATTTAAAAAATGTTGTTACCAACGTCCAGTCAGTTTTGTTCAACACACAATTGGCACATTGGCAAAGTATCGTTACAGTCAGTTACGGTTATCAGGGTTCGCTTTGGACGCGTTGTAATAGATTTGTGACTTCTGACATAGGCTGCTATGGATTAAGGTGGTGCTCTTCTTTCAAGAAAAAGAACGTTGCTCTATAGTTGGGACCATTCACTACCGAAGTGCAGACTTAATGTGGTTTGGTCGGGTCGACGTCTTAATCTCAAATCGGCATGACTTCGAACTTAGAATGTTTACTGGGCAATGTAAGCGTGAGTGATACCATCTCCCGGGTAATATTTTAAGAAACCTTTATTGTAAAAACAAGTGCACAAGAAAAATCCAGAAATCGTTCATATTTTATTCGTTGTTCATGTAAAGCTTTTCAGTCAAAACCTGTCATCAGTATGGCTCATTTTCTAATATACAGATGTCTTTTTAAATGGTTAACTCGTGCATTTGGAACACGGAAGCACGTTTAAAGAAAATTTAGTTCACCGGTTTCAACGGTTATCTGTTGTGCAATTAACGAATGTCGACTGTTTTAAAACATATTTAGATCATTTACCCTAGACCCATTACGTTACATATCCGTTAGTTCGTACCACTTTGGTCCAGCCATAATGGTTCGAATTACGCGACTCAACGTGAATAGGTGTTAATGCTAATCCAGGAACCCCAGTTGTCCATCCAGCAACCCCAGTGAGGACAGCAGCGAAACGTTCTTCTGCTGCACAGATGTACCACAGAAGCACCCTACGAAAGATCTTTCCACCAGTCTTTACATTTTATATTTTGGAGTGATCTAAGGCACATGACCTTGTAGAGTATAAATACAATATGTAATATTCCGAATTCTTATATGAATAATTTGAAACTTATAATGTAGATAATATGGCGCTCGTTAAGAAATGTTCAGTTGCCTGGTTACGTGGTTATTACGATGTAAATAGCGTGGCGTTTTCGATTCTGAAAGAAAGTGAAAATACTGCTTTGTAAATGTACTGGTGATATGCACTGCGAAAATACTACTGTTTCGTTTGCATCCGCATTGTTAGATATTTAAAGTTACTCCCGATTACAGCTCCGTTGTTGTGCTTGTGTCGGTCAATCTTTCACCTCTCGAGGTGGAAAATGGAGGTAATCATACTCGTTGTCTGCATGAGTCTGTGCGTAAAGTTCGTTGTGAAAGCACATTGGGTACACGGTATCGGTTGTGCCGTAATTAACGTCATTCGGCTGCTGTAGCTCTAACATAGAGAGTGCACTGATGACGTCATGTGATCCCGCGACATCAGTCGATGACGTTGTATCAGGGTTTGTGACAGAGTTGTCCAACAGCGAGACCATTCCATGTTTGCGGCGCCTTCTAAAAATGCCAAAAAAAAATATAAAATAAAAAATAAATAAATAAATAAAACTAGCAAAAAAAAAAAAAAAACAAACAAAAGGTTTACAAAACTGCATACATTATGCAGTAAAATATAAGTAATTGTAAATGTCTGTTATTGTTCTTGTAGAGTGTTTTCGCGGCTACTTTTGAATAGTATCCATGAAAATGAACTTGATACATATCCTTCATGACCGGATGACCCAAGGGTGGGGGCACTTTGATGCAGGGGTGACCACGACACCTTGTCATCGTCAGTGTCTAGATGGCGATTGCAGACTAATATTTTTGCGGACGTCTACACAACGTCGCTCTCCCGACGTTTGGAAATAGACTTTGTTTTGACTTTCATGTGTAAACTGTCTGTAACGTTAATTACAAGTAGCATAATCGATGTCTATACAATGTCGTCAAGTGGACGTTGCTTCAACTTCTATAATCAACCAAAGTCCGACGGGGATTCGACATCGGGGGCGGCGTCTGTCCAAGGCTAATGGAACGTCGCGGTGTTAACTGTTAGGTCTAGTGAGTGAAAATTCAATGGCAGTTTGTGAATTAAAAAATTAGACGAATGAACCTTGATGATGTGAACCACAGCATGAGTGACATATGGTTGTTTAAGCCCCTGCATCTCCTCCCACCCCACCCCCACCCCCAGAAAACCTTGGTGATGTGAGTGAAGTTTGGCAACGAAAGCTCTACATTTTTGAGCGTTAGTTGTCGCGGGGATCCGCGTGAATGCATCTTGGAGCCAAATGAATGAGCCTGAATGACGGACTGAATGAATGTGAATACTCCACACACGTGAATCCTGTGGCTCTAACTTTATTTACTTAGATATTAAACTTAGATCTCAAGATTAAACTTACGTAAGCTTACTCTTACATTTTTGCTCTTAGATTGTCTCTAAGTTTAAACTTACACTTTCGTGAATACGGCCGCTGGTTTGTGAGTATGATTTAAGTTCAACTTGGTTTTTCAGCGACCGCATGAGGAAACCTTGTTAGATTTAAATAGTTGTCGCGTTAGACAACTTAAAAAAATAATAAATAAAAAATAAATAAATAAGCGAATCTATGCGAATCCCGCCTTTAATTTTTGCACAGCGCAGGATCGAAAATAAACTCCTACTGTAAATGATAGAACAGTCATAGCCCATTTTGCAAGAATAAATGGTCTTCAGGCACGTCATGCCGTTTTCAGATTTACTGTCCACTTTGGCAAAATAAACTTACCGATATAAAAATGTTATGGTTACTGCTCCGACGATAAAAACCAAAGAGGGGAAAACTAGTATATACCAGTTAATCGCAAACCAGTTCTGTAACAACATTATAACACGAACAAATACATTAATTCAAGTGATGAAATCAAGCGTTATTTAATATTTAATTTACGTTTTAATCATTAAACTTTTCATTAAATGAATACTTATTTACCTCGGTAATTTTTTTGTCAGCTGTGAAGCAACTGATGAAGAAGAACATCGTTTCTTTAAAATGCTGAAATGCCAGTTGAATGAAGTCAATTGCTTTGTAAAAAGAAATTTCATGTTTATGTTTCACTAATTAGGTAGATGCAAGTTTATTTTAAAAAATGCATAATATATTTTCACTCCATTCTGCGCAGATCTGGAATAATTAATCTAGTAAAAACGATGTAACCCCTTGAATTACACGGGAAGCAAATATTCAAAAGGTATGCCTCATTTTGCTGCGTCATATAAGCGAACTTGACGTCACCGCACTTATTTCCGGTGTAGAATGGCACAGGAAATAAGTGTTGGAAGTTGGCTTCCTCCACGTCACCAAATATGTCGTCAATGACGTCATAACCCAGCGGTGAGCCCTTTACAGTGACGTCAAACACAAAGACGCTGACTTGCTCCCTTGATAAAAAAACGAGATGGCTCATTAAAAATTACGTTCCACCATAATTTGAATAAGAAAAAAATCACAAAATTTTGCCAGTTTTCAAACTAGGATGAAATTGCATTAGAACTTAGAAGAGAGTAAGACAGTGTTGTTTATTATTATTATTATTATTATTATTATTATTATTACTATTATTATTATTATTTTTGAAGATGATTACAATGGCCTTAATACATACTTCTCTGGAGTCACACAATCGCCTATGTTGTAGGTTATTTCGATGTCTTCTCTGTCGTAGTTTGACGTCACCAAGATAACGACAATAGTATCTTGAATTTCTTCTGCTTCTTTTTCTGATAATTTTCCCTCGAACATGAAGGCGCTTGAAGCATCTAAGAAAATGATATCATATATAAGAAAATACAAAACTAAGAAAATACAAAAAAGAAAGAAAATTACATTTGTGTAATAAATAAATTCGATTCTCAAAAACCCGACTAGACCAGGTCCCCGAAAAAGACCACCCTCGAAAACAAGACGAACCGGAAATAAGAACAACCGGAAATAAGACTTCAGTCTCGCTTCAATTCCGATATGGAAGAGGGGGGGGGGGGGGGAGTGGGGGTTCGTAATTACGGAGAACTAAGACCAGTCCCAATTTTGATGTTAGTTTCAGTATTCTTGTGTCATTGCTGGCAAGAAATATATAAATATTGTTCACAGCCTAGTATATATTCTGAGCTTGATACAACGTTGATTTGAGGTTGCGACGTCGATCCGACCAAAACATATAGTTAAATCTGGTCCACTGTGGTTGCGATTGGTCACGATCACAGATCAAGGTTTTACCAACGTCTCCCTGCTGCTCTGCGGAAACGGTAACCACGACAGGTTACGTGGAAAAAAGACCAAAATTTTTTTTGAAAAAAATTCATGGAAATCGACTTCATAATATCCTGCGTTACTGGATGAATCAAGAGGGTGGGGGGGGGGGGGGGGGGTTGTACTGTGACAGACGGGTGACCACACTTTGACTGTTTGCTGTCTTGATCCTATATAAAAACTTTATTGACGTCTTCTCAACATCACTTTCCCGACGTGCATACAAACCTCCGGAAATAGACGTTACTTCGACTTCTATTTAAAACCTTTGCAAAACGTTGATTAGACGTCAGATAACCAATGTCTATCAAACATTGGAAGGTAGACTTTTTTTTACCTACATAAACAACCAAAACCGGAACGTCGCTGATCGATGGTCGCAATGTTTAGTGGGAACCCTCCTCTACAACAACAAGAATAGCTCAATATATACAGCCATTTGCCTACCCGTTTTTTCCATTTCTGTGTTCTCGCTATCGTCTTGCTGCTTATCATTTGTGTCGTCATGTTCACAGTGAGCTCCGGTCACGTGATCTGGGCATGCGCATAAATAAGGAAGTTCATCGCTGCTGTTACCGCTACTTGATGACATGTTGTGTTTATGGCGCGAAATACACGTGCCGTTATTTTGACATACAACTGTTGAACAGACATCATTTTCTATGATATTCTCGCACATTTTTCCGGTGTATTCCGGGCGGCAGAGGCAGTAAAATGCTTCTTCGTTCCGATCAGTAAACAAAGATGGAGTATGTGTTTCTGAAGTTTCAGATTCGAAACCGATGCCTGAATGTACATCTGAGGTTTGGGGTATTATCGCTTGGTACGTGACGTCATCAGTGCCAGAGTAAGTATTGTGCATGGCGGTGGGCAGGCCTTGGGTAGAGGAATCATGGTCTTCGTTTGCAATACAGGTACCACCATTAAGGCAATGCTCGGGACTGCAAATATCGGGAAGAAGCGAGTCAGATGTACAAAATTGAAGCCTTTGGTGGATATCCAACTCCATGCAAACACATTCCTCAAAGGTATTCGATATATTGTCACTATTCTCAGCTTGATTTTCTGAATTTTCCGTCGATATAGTTTGAATACCTGCGACTGATATTTCGTCCAGTTTATGAACGTAAACTGGAAAGCAGAGGTCATACAGTGAGCAGGCCGTCGTTGGACACCGATTTGAATATGGTTCACATAGAGAAGTATTTGATCCAGGGCATTTGCAGGTAATTTGTGAATTCAGAATTTCACAAGTTGTCTGAAATAACACATATTTATACATCAGGTTATGTTCTGATATCTCCTTAACATCTGGCTGTGGATATGTGTTATACTTGTTTAAATTAAGATACCCTTGTGTACTGATCTTATTCATTCCCGCGATTTGCTTGTTGGGGACACAAAACTTTGGACCTTCCTTTATCGAGGAGTACAAACATTGAGTACAAACATTCCAAACTTGTTACTCTCTCTCCCTCCCCCATCCTCTTAACTCAATGCGTGACTTGAAAATTAGCCAGCTTGTACGTAGTGAAAAATTGAATGAATACTTAATTTTGATATGAAACGCCAGCGTTTTATTGCTAAAGGAAATGTAAGTTACCTTATTGTCCGAGACGTTTTCCATCATGTACAGCTTACAGTCACATACATAAGAATGGTTTTGGACAGTTACAACTGTTCCCGGTAGGTTAGCATTTTCGGACATGTTGGAATTACTCAGCAGATTGCTTATTGGGAATTCAGCTCCATCACTGCACCTCAAACAGTCGCACTCAAAACCGGTGATGTGGAATTCCGACGTAAAGTTGTTGGTGTGTATTACGTCATAGCTTTCTGTGTTGTTATTAGTGAAAGACCTTGAGAGGTCGGGTAAGATCTGGGACAAGTATTCACGCAGAAAAACTGTAAAATACACACTTTGTATAAACATTTATATAATTAAATCAGTGAAGGTTATCTTTTACTTAAAGCAGAATGAACTTCGTAACTAATTTCCGGTGATGATTAACTTCTGGTAATGGCTAACTTCCAGTATTGTTAACTTCCGATAATGCTTAACTTTGTAGCGATATACAGAAAATTTGAATGGAAAATCAGCAGACTAACTCATACAACACATTTAATTGAAGGTCAATGATAACCTGATTGTGTGTCTTTCTCCAGCTTGTCATCCGTGTACGAGTTCGTTAAATTAAAACAAAACCTAAAAAAAAAAAAAAAAAACACTGCGTAAAATGCAGTTCACAATGCCTCTTCCTGGTTATGAACATTGTTTATTTTGTGTAACATGATTTTGCTTATAAACCAAGCCCTCAAATGTAATCATTGTTCACATATTGGACATGAAAAAGATTACTTGTTCGTTTGCAAGTGAGTTCTGTTTAAAATATGGCAGAGAAATGGAACAAAAGTCCTTGGGATTCGTTTGAGATCAGACCCACTTTGAAAAAATGAATGTAGGATCATTGTTCTTCCTGTATGAGGCTCGTTATTTCTGTCGAAGTGCTATCGAATATTCATCGCTGGGGATTGGATAGAAGCATTTTATGCATGTGCAGCTTTTGCACAACATTTAGGCGACTTTGCCTGGACAAGAACTGTTCTCTTTTTACCTTTCGAGAGTTGTTTCGTTGTCAGTCATCTCAGAGATATCACGACATCTGTTAACCCATATAAACAAAACATATATTGACTTGTTTTGAGTGGACATGACAAATTATAAAAATGTTGACCAAAACGTCAATATTTCCTTATTGGTCAACAACACTTCATACTAACTCAAACTACGTCAATATCCGCTGAATGTGTAAAGGCTGATTAGCAATTCGACCGTGGCTAACATTGGTCTTAAACATAGACAGGATTGAGCTGCTGCATTAACATCCGGGGCTTGCTTCACTTTGACGTAAACTTCATCGAGTGGGGGAAACATCGATGGCACAAGCGCAGAGTAAGGTGTTGTGCAAAAGTGCTGTACGGGCAACGCATTAGGTATCCACTTTAAAGCATCTTTTTTTTTTGTTCAAAATTCAACACAGTTACAGAATGGATAGTAGTCTGGATGCATGCGCAATTTCCCCCTTTAATCGAGTGGCTTTGTTTGTTTGTTTGTTTGCTTGTTTTTTTTTTTGACAAGTTGTCCGGACAATATTTCAGAGAAATAAATTGAATTCATATGAAACTATAGCACATTTTCAGAATGTATTACAGATAATTTTGTCTCATTTATGGGGTTTTCATCATAATGGAAAGCACATTGAACGGGTCTATCAAAAAGTACTTTTTTTTTTTAAGTAGTCCCACTGTAGTACTATCCAGGGGCTTCAGCGTTTGAGTAGTTGCGTATTCACTTACTCAAATCCGAATGAAGGGAGGTTTACGCAAACAGACTCGTTGCCACAGGCACCGGGAAAGCAGGCATTTTCATCTTTTCTTTTGGCACAGCGAGTTCCTGAACAAGACACAATTTAGAATGCATGTCAACCTTTTGCCGTCTCATGTTCGGTTAACAACTCTTCTCATGCACTACTTTTAGAACACACTTACTTTTATAACTTTTATTTTAGTTCTTTCATTATGGAACGAAAAACAGGTTTTTTTACTTAAAAAATATAATTTATATCATAAATTAAATCATTCAGAATAACTTACATATATTTCTTAATAACAAGAAATTAAACCTGGGGTTTTATTATCCGTTTGAAACAGTTAACTTCTCTTTTTGAAATCTAAAATTAAATGCAGATATAAACTTTGTTCGTTTGATATATTCAGATAACTTAATTTTTTGGTCGTTAACGTTGACAAATTGCTATGATGGTCCAAGATATCAATAAAACACAAGCTATATCATATATTAGAAAAAACAGATTTTACTTCGCAAAAGCTTAGAATTCGCTTATCTCCACTTTTAGATGGGTTTCTCTTTGGTTAGATTTTCCACACAATAGAAACTTTTTTCTCGCTAATAGAATGAACCCTATCCCGCCTTCCATCCAGCCAGCCAATGAGAATGCAGATAACACAAAGTGCTACGTCACTGAAGCTGTCAATCATTCCCTTTTAGTGTGGCGTTGTCAACACACGCCATTCTGTGTGCTCCGCAATTTTTTGGAAAAAGGGATCTAGTTCAAGGTGCGAATTTGCCTTTAGTGGCTTTATTTCTTATCTAAAGGACTAATATTGCTTGTGTATTTGTGTGGATTAATTTAGCCCACGATTAAGCAAGGATTTTAGCATCTTGTACTTCGGTCAGGTAGTTGGTGAGTTTACACGGAACGGTGACACTTTCCCCAGTCCCGAGAAGTGTGCCTCTCTTCTCCACAGAACTCTACAGGATCGAATCTATTACTAGTTTCCAGCACACAGCTTCTAGGAGTTGTTTGAGTCTTTTCAGTCTGCTGTGCCTGCTAAGACTCTAGGCCTTGCCTGGTGTATGTGTCATCGCGGTATGACCAGGCATGGGTTTGGCTAGTACTCCTTAGAACTGGTCAGTCGTCTACCAGCAGTGGTGTATTTCTGACCCCAGTTCAGGAGGTAGAAATGCTTTTTGGCGTTTTCTAGCGGTTTTCCGGCGTTTTTGGCGTCGATACCCACTCGGGGACCGCAGGGGACCGTTATGGCTATCCCGTACCGTACTCGGTGCACCGATCCCATCTTAGCCTTGTGGGCTATGGGATTGGCGATTCCGTGACGGGCAGGGACCATTTCGTCCCCCCCAAGTCCCATCTTGGTCACGGTACCAGGGACTTAGGCCCGTAACGGGTTCTTTCCCCTGACAGGGACCGTCATGGGCACGGGACTAAGTACCGAGACCCATGTGGGGATCTGGCCTGAAGCCTCTTTTGGTCACGGGACCGAGGCCCACGTCGGGATTATGGTACTGGGACCCATAAATTGTGTCCATTATGGTCCCCCTCCCTAGAAAGCAGCTAGAAAGCGCCTTAAAGCATTGCTTTCGGTCAGAGAGTCAGAATTTATTCTGGTTCAGTTAAAAAAAAAAAAAGAAAAAAAAAAAGAGGTGATTAAGTCCAGCAACGCTCGGTCACTTGTTCAAGTCGCAGTAACTCCGTCAGTGTTGCGTTATATATATGTCTACTTGCAGAATCCGATTGCAGTCACTTATGGCTTCTTTTCTGCTTGTCTTTCAGATATGACAGAGGCCACCCTGCGCGCGCCTCCTAAGCTACTGCAGTGTCCCCACCACCCCTCTGCGCGGAATCCTCATACGGTGTGCGATCGGTGTCGAAGGAATAGTGTGTTGCCCCTCTGTGACGAACTCAATACGTGCCCAGAGTGCCAGGACCTCACATCAGACGACTGGAAACTTATTTATAAGAACAGGGCACGAAACGCCCGTAGACGGGATCGCCGTCGTATTCTCTCCTCTACGCCGTTTATCACCCAGGACTTTGTTGAAGAGACAATGAGGAAAGCCAACTCAGTTATCCTGGATCAAGTCTCCACCCCGGTTAGGATAGACTTAGGTTCGGAGTCTGACGTGCCCGTGACAGGCAAAAAAGCCAAGAAACTCAAAACCAATGCCTTTGCAGAAACGGTGGCCGAGGTGGATATCCCTGAGGGAGGGGAACGAGAAGTGCTGCGGAGAGCGTAGGCATCTTCTCCCCCCACAGTGGCGATTCTTCCAGAGTCTGAAACCCAACCAAAGTCTCAGTCCCCGGAGCTAGTGACGGTCACTCATACGGCGTCGGGAGCCTCGTTTACAACGGCGGCTGGTCAGTTGGGGATCCCGGCACAGATCGAGCCATCTCCCTCTACCCAATCTCCAAACCTGGCAGGGGAGTTTTCAGCCTTTTTAGCGTTACAAACTCAAATGCAGAAACAACTACAAGAGTTACAATTGCGTCTCAGAACCAGGAATCTACGCCGATTCCGAGAAAACGCCATAAGCCATCGGCCACGATCTCTCGTCCCCCAGAGGACCGCGCTTCCTCCCCGCACCCACCCCCCTGCTGGCACGTCGAAATACACTGGCAGAGTCGGGCTCAGCTAGTGATGAGGATTCCTCGGAGATCCCACCGTCGGGACAGGCGTCGAGATTGATTCAAGAGGATGATGACGACCTGCAATCGGTTACATCGCCCCTCTCGGCAGTCCCTCTCAACAGAGAACGGGAAATTTACACACCTTCCGGGGAAGTACCGACTGATCCATCCGCAGAACAGCCAGGGAACGACAGTGGTCGGGATGCGGAGGAGCAAGAGTCCGAGGGCGAGGAGTCGGAGGGGACGACAGATGACAACCCCCCCCTCTGCCCACTTCCGCCTCCCCTTGCGAGAGATGGATTACATTAGATCTCCGGGTAGCGGTCAGAGGCTCTGGAAAGATCCTGCGGCAGCAGGCAGACGCCCCATCAGAACCCCCTCTCCGCCGGACCTCACCCCCGCAGTGAAGAGCCCACACCCTCGGGAGCGTCATCTACCATAGCCCCCGAGGACGTGCCGTTCAGGGATGCTTTCAAAGAAATTGCGCGGCTGGCTAACGTCACCTTTGGGTCGCCAGATCTCGACAAGGAAGATTCCCCCATAAGAATGACCTCACAGACAGTGTTGCCCCGCAGGACTCGTTTGTAGCACTCTCGACCAGTGAAGGGATTGCCAACGCTATTACAGTCCGTTCCAAAGAGGTTAAGAAGCTTGACGCCAGCGAGGGCCGCACTCTCTCCCGCTTTCACGCATCTAAGCACTGTGCAGTGAGACCGGGCCCGTACAGGTCCTCTGATGACTTAGTACCCCTGGAGGCACTCGAACAGCCGGCGAAGAGGACAGTTTGGATGCCATCGGTTAGGAGCGATTCGGACATCCCATTAGTAGAGAAGGATGCTAGGACCATCGAGTCTTCCTCCCGTCACATACTCAATATCATGTCTTTCCAAGACCACACCCTGAAAGCCTTAAAGACACGCTGGGAGGGCCTACACCTCGACGATCCGGTGGCCTTTAAACTTCTGGAATGCCTCGCTCTAGCGACTAGAGATGTAGTCAAACTGTCCACCTTCCTCATGACCTCCATGGTAGTCCTCCGGCGGGATGCGTTTCTCCAGCACTGCTGGTCTAGCGTGAAGGGACTGAGAGACCTGCGGCATGCGTCCATCCTTGGACAGAAAGAACTCTTCCCCCCGGCGGAGGTGGAACGTGTGAACCAAGAAAGCCGCTCTCTCTCGCAGGACTACGCACTCATGTCTCGTATGTCACGAGCGTCTTTCCGGCACCCGCCAAAACGCAAGAGACCATACAGGCAGCCTGCGGATCAAGCGAGACCCAGCACGCAGTCACAGCCTCCCCCTCCCAAGAAACAGAAGCCAAACAACGGCACCAAGACGGAGGGGCAGTCATCACAACCTAACAGGTAGCAGCCAACCAAAGTACCGCCTAGAGACTCCCTGGTCTCCTGGCGATACTTTTCTAAACTCAGAAAACTTAGAAAATTTGTTAGCCTTGAACGCATCCTTTCCCGTAGGAGGAAGGCTAGGCAAATTTTGGCAGAAATGGGCAGAAATGGGAGCCCCCCGCCGCGTGGTCAGATGGTTGAAGGTCGGTTACCCCCTACCGTTCAAGCGGGAGGGGAGGGACCTTCCACCGTCTATCCCCCTTGCCCACAAAGCCCCTCACTCCCTTGTCACCTCCTACCCGCGGGACTCAGAAAGGGATGTAGCCCTACAGGAAGTACTCGTAAGTCTACAAGAAAAAAGGGCGGTGGAAGAAGTGCCAGAAAACCAACCAGTATTTTTCAGCAGGGTTTTCTTGGTTCCCAAAAAATCGGGGGGTTGGAGATTGGTCATAGATCTGTCAGCCCTAAACGACTTCCTGCAGGTAACCTCCTTTCAAATGGACACCGCTCAGGTCATAAAGGAAAGCTTGCAGGAAGGGATGTGGGGCACATCCATAGACCTTTCAGACGCCTATCTCCACATTCCAATGCATCGATCAGCGAGAAAGTTTCTAGCCTTTCAAATAGGCATTAACGATTCTGGTTTCGGGCACTCCCTTTCGGCCTCTCCACGGCCCCGTACGTATTCTCAAAAATTATGAAAGTACTCAAAGCATGGGCCAGGTTAGAAGGTATGCTCGTGTTCCAGTACCTGGACGATTGGTTTCTGGCACACACAGACAGGGGCACGGCCCACCGCCAGACCCTTGCACTAGTGCGCAAAGCCTTACAGGTAGGTTTAGTGGTCAATCTCCCCAAATCGGAACTAGCACCCAAGCAAGATATCGTCTTTCTGGGGGAAAGGTGGGATCTGGTAAGTGCGAGAGCTTTTCCTACAGCAGAAAGGCAGCAAAAGATCACGCAGGGCATACGAGGGATTCAGGCAGGAAA
Organism: Protula sp. h YS-2021; assembly: GCA_949752745.1. Taxonomy (NCBI): domain Eukaryota; kingdom Metazoa; phylum Annelida; class Polychaeta; order Sabellida; family Serpulidae; genus Protula; species Protula sp. h YS-2021. The sequence continues at coordinate 19,960,484 of OX457031.1, read as the reverse complement.
AAAGGTAAGACTGCATCCCATGGAGTCCTTGCTAGGTCTCTTAGTGGCCACGGAGCGGACAGTTCCCCTGGGCCGCTTACATAACAGACCTTTCCAAAGACAGGTAAGGAGGGCCCTCAGACAGGGGAGGCACCCTCAGGCAAAAATGACCGTGTCACAGGCTGCCCTGGCCTCCCTATCCTGGTGGACCAATCCACAGATCTTAAACGAGGGCACACCCTTCCATCCCCCACCCCCGGAAATAGAACTCCAAACGGATGCATCCCAAGGGGGATGGGGTATACATTGCCAACGCCAGATGTGGAAGGGCAAATGGCCCCCCTCTTTCAAAAAGTACCACATAAACTGGCTGGAACTACGGGTCGTGTGGATAGCACTGAACAGACTGTCCGACCGACTCCAAGGCAGGAGTGTTCTGTTTCTCCTAGACAACTCAACAGCCGTGGCATATTTAAACAGGCAAGGGGGGACCAGATCCCTCCCTCTATCAATATTGACCTACAAGATCCTATCTTTAGCTCGCCAATCTCAAATCACCCTCTCAGCGCGTCACTTGGCGGGAAAACTCAATGTACTGGCCGATTTAGCTTCCAGAGTATGCCAGGTAATCCACACGGAGTGGTGCCTAGCTCCCCAGTCCTTTCAGTGGGTGACGATCCAGTCACCATGGGGGCCCCCCACGCTAGACCTGTTTGCCAATGCAGTAACAACACGCCTACCCAGGTATGTCTCCCCATGCCCGGACCAAGCAGCGTGGGCAATAGATGCCCTCAGCTGTCCATGGCCACTGCAAGAGGTACTCTATGCCTTCCCACCACAGGCAATCCTCTCCCAGGTACTACAACGGGTACTGGACTTGGGCCCACGAGCCCTGCTACTGGTAGCCCCGCGGATGCCGGAGGCCCCTTGGTTTACCTTGCTCCTCAGGTGCAAGATAGTCAAGACGACTCCAATCCCGTGCCACAGAGAAATCCTATTCCAACCCCATTGGCATCATTTTCACCCAGCCCCTCACCTGTTGAACCTACACCTTTGGTGCCTGACCAGTCCTTCCTAAAAAAGAAAGGCTTCTCACAGAACATAGTAGATAAAATAGTAAACAGCCACAAACAATCTACTGCCAAGGTGTACAGGTCTCAATGGAACAAATTCGCATCCTGGTGTAATAAGTCTAAGCTAGACCCATTCCAGGCCTCTCCTTCAGTGATAGCAGATTTTTTAGATCACCTATTCACAAACGCATTGAAGGTTATAGAGCAGCCATAGGCTCCAGGCTCAAGGCCTCTAAGGGCTATGACCCAGGGGATGACACGTCTATCTCTCAATTGATTCGTCATTTCAAGGTAAACTCTCCCCCTACTCCATCGAACGTTGCACAATGGGATCTCTCCCTAGTACTGAGGTACCTTCAGCGCCCGGACATTTTTGGGAACGATGTAATCTCAGCCAAAAATGCTACGGTAAGGTTTACTTTCTTGCTAGCCCTCGCTTCCGGCAAAAGGAGGAGCGAAATACACGCCCTAGACAGGACGGTAAGCAAAGAGAACGGGGAGTGGAAAAACATCACTCTCGTCCCTAGGGCCGGCTTCATGGGCAAAACCCACATCATTACTCATGGGATGGGCACTTTCAGTCACATCAACTTACCATCCCTACCAGAGGAACAGATCTCTGAGGACTTAGTCTCCTTGTGTCCCGTCAAAGCCTTACGTCTATACTTAGAACTTTCGGAGGTATATAGGTCAAAAAATCAAAAAGCCCTTATTATCTCCTATATGCCCAAGTTCAATAAAGACCTCTCTAAGCAATCTATTTCAAACTACATAAAAGGGGTCATTATGACAGCGTATGACGAAGCACAATCAGACACAGTCCTTCAGTCAGAGTTAAAAGTGAAAGCCCATCAAGTCAGGCAGGTGGCAAATTCGCTTAGAGCACTACGTAATGTGTCGTTGTCGGATATACTTAAAACAGGTTGCTGGGCTTCTCCCAATTCCTTCGTTAAGTATTATCTTAAAGACTTCTCCCAAGATGAACTCTCAGGCCTCTATTCTCTGGGCCCATTCATAGCTGCGGAGACGACCATTACTAACTAATTGTCAATCTGTTACAGATCGCCTACGCCCAGACCCAAAGGCAAGGGCAAGCAAAAGGGAGGCTATGTCAAGAACCGTGCTACCAGTCACTTCAAGCCCAAGAAATAACCGGTGCACTACCCCACTGGACATACCCTTATCCCAGTTCGGCCGACTTCACGTCGTCGGCTACCGTATAGACCGTCAGACTGTTTTTTCGGATTCTAGTTTCTCGAATTATCCTAGAACTGATTTAGTGTCATATGATCACTGTGATCCACACCCTGGCCTCAGTATCTTCAGAATTTTCCTTGACTCAAGGAAAAAGGGGGGGAGGCGCAGTTCTCCCCGACCCAGCGTTACCGCAGTCCCGGGCCTTACTGAGAGCCCAGAGGTCATCAAGGGTCAGTGTCACAGTGACCATGTGACCAAGGCCCCATAGTACCATTATGGGCTTAGTTGTAAAATCAACGGCATTTAGTGATTTTTATCACCAAGATTGATTCCAATCCAAGTTTGTGAGTGTTCTAAGCTTCTAGTCACCTAATTTTCTCGAAATTGCCAGTCAATTTCGCAAAAATTTAAGTTTTTAAGTGGTAATGATTTAGAGCAGTTCTAACATTTACCCAAGGTCTTAGAATATTTAGCATGCTTTTGTAAGACACAGTCACTTGTAATTATACTGTGTCAAGTTTTATTTTTCATGGTAGCCTTTACAAGGTTACGATCTTTTTGTTAAGAAAGAAAAACAATAAATCAGTATTATTGCTATCTTCTACTCAGAGCTTAGAGTATCCCAGGTCGGGATCCATCCAGTGGGAGGCAGGAGGGGGATGGTAAAGGATACTCAGTCAGTCAGCATAAAGTTTATTCAGACTTTATGACACCGTTACTTAAAAATTTTTCTATTTGGTACCAGATCCCTTCATGGGCAAGGAGGGTTCCCCTCTTTACCCTATCAGGGTTGTTTGGAAATCAAATAAAGCAAACTTTCTTAGATTTGGGATTTTATTTAACTTCAATTCTATCCCATCTAACAAGTTTATTTCGCAAAACTCTTTCGAGTATTTGCAATTCGCGTCCTTTTTCACGCAATTTCTTTAGAATGGCAGGCTCCCCTGCTCCGGACTTTAGTCCCATCTAAAAGTGGAGATAAGCGAATTCTAAGCTTTTGCGAAGTAAAACTAACGTTTTATTTCGTAAAACGAGCTTTTACGAGTAAAAGCGCAATTCGCGTTCTCCACTTTTAGTCTATCCTCCCTCCCATCCAGCCCCTACAAGCCTGGGTGAGTTGACACCACCTATTTTGGGCTAAAAGGGGATGATTGACAGCTTCAGTGACGTAGCACTTTGTGTTATCTGCATTCTCATTGGCTGGCTGGATGGAAGGCGGGATAGGGTTCATTCTATTAGCGAGAAAAAAGTTTCTATTGTGTGGAAAATCAAACCAAAGGGAAACCCATCTAAAAGTGGAGAACGCGAATTGCGCTTTTACTCGTAAAAGCTCGTTTTACGAAATAAAACGTTAGATTAAACGGAGATCAGAAATGACAATTTCTCCCGTGATCTCTTTTAGCCAGAAATGTGGTCTTAGGTTGTGGAACGGGAATATAGATTTTGGTGTTTTCAGTCCATCGTCAGCTCTTACTTCCAAACTGATAATCCATGTCCTGTGATATTGTGGTAGATATAGACGAGCTATCATGTTAGATAGGTGCAAGTTATTTTTATTTTGAACCAGTTCTAAGGTCACATCGGCTGGAAGTCGGTTGGAATGGCAGCTGTGTTTCTTAAATTGGTAACGGGAATAGCTGATACGTACGAAGGTCTATCTTGCTCATTTTTAGCACTTTGTTTTCATTTTTCAGTGCAATATTATTATTGCTAATTTCGTGCTAATTGTTCAAAAACTTGGCATTAATTTTAAAAAAAGTTACATTTTTTTCGCAAAATTAGTTTTTATTAAAATAGTATTAAAATAGTAAAATAGTATTAAAATTCAACAATTTTTCAGAAAATTTTCAAAGTCAAAATTGATATCCGAAATTTTACCTCTGTCATGTGACTGCCATTTGAGTCACTCAACAAAAACTAAATAATTGACAAAAACAACATCATTGACAAGAACGAAAAACAGAGTTTCAGTTTCACTTTTAGGATGTTGAAAATTTGTTATTTAAAAAAAACTTTCAACACATTTTGAACACTTCATTTTCACTAATTCTTCACTACTTTTTTAAGAAAAATGCTAATTTTTCAAAAATTTCGAACAAATTTATTGAAAAATTCGCAATAACTTCGCACTAGAAAATGAAAACAAAGTGCTAGAAAATTATCAGGATCAGCCTGTCAATCTAAAGTTAAACTGCACCATTTTGGATACACCGCCACCCAAAAAAAAAAAAAAAAGAAATTTTTTTTGCAAGACAGTCATGATAATTTGAAAGCACTCTGATATAAACTCTATATAACTAGAAATTTTCTTAGAAGTTCTAAAAAATATTTACAAAATTGAAGCTCTTGGAGGAGAAAGGAACCAAAAATCTCCCAAAACAGTTGTAACAAACACACAAAAATTGTAAGAAGACTGCAGTGACATTGCACAGAAAAGATTGACCAATCTGCGTTGAACAGTTACAGAGATAAAACCTTGCAAAATAGTATTACAAAAAGACAGACGAAAACTTCCATAAAGGGGCAAAGTACGGAAAGATTAAAATGTTTTTTAAGTACCTGAGCACACATATTCATTTTAAAATTCGTGTTTTGAAGAGATTTAGGGGAGCATTTATATGGTTTGCAGCAATATGTGTCACGTGACGTTTTCAGCCAATCACGCGCCGCCAATCTGATTCACCCATAGCTCTAACCCAATGAAAATGCATCCAAGTGCAGAAGTGACAACAAAATTTAAGTCACTTTTCCTGAACAATAAATTATCCCAGCTTACCCAGATAATGTGACTAGGCTCAAATATGTTCGTGCATTGATGGTATATATATCGCACGAGATTATCGAAAAATACGTGATTGTGATCCGGCTAGCAGCTTCCACAGTTGAGCATGACAAAAATAGGACAAAAACGTACCATGATACCCTTGTATACAGTTGCAGAGAAACGATCCAGGAAAGTTTTCACATGTCCCGTTGTTTTCACATGGATTTTCTAAACAATAGTCGATTTCCGCTTCACAACGATCCCCTAAACAAATGATTTTCTTTTCTTGAAATACACTTTGCGTAGATGACATTATACAAATATGAAAGTTTTAATTTTTTAAATGTTCAAAAAATAATAAAAAAAGATAAATAAATAATTAAAGAAATATAAGTCTACTTCTTCAGGATACTTGAAGATATAAATTAATAAATTAAGTTTAGCAATATTGTATTTGTTTCGATTCATAATAATAGCGTAAATAAGTTCAACTTGATTCCGACAACGTTGCATACAACACCAAGCTCTAAAACTAAGAAAAATATTGCAGACTTGCTTACAAAAGGATGTTTACGTTTGAAAAGGGGATCTCTTGTTATTTCCAGGGTGAGGAGGGCCGAGGAGGGGTGAGTTTCTTTCGCTCGACTGTTGGTGAGTACTTGCCTGTATACCCAAGAAAACAGCTGCAGTGAAAACTGCCGGCTGTGTTGACACATGTCCCATTGTGACAACGCTGTCCCTCACTGCATTCGTCGATATCCAGTTCACAGCGAGATCCTGAAGTGAATAACAAAAGGATATAGATATTATAACAGAGCGACCCTGGGCAGGAGTGACTTACGGTCCCAGGTTAGCTTTGAATATTGTACGGTCCCTTTGAAAATGGTGGATGCATCGATAGTGTTAAGTGGGCTTGATAGTGGAGTTCACCCGTTTTCAAGCGCGCATATGACAAAGCATGTAGTTACATCATATTGTTAACAAACATAGGTTTTTCCCATCGCATTTTCCTAAAAAATACCCACTTCTAATCGGTTTTGAGGTGTAAGACTTACATGCGTGATAGAACAGAATCCAAGACACACCGTGGTGGTAATAGTGCATTTTCCTGATAAGTGGAGTTATCAAGTTTATGCATGGACCCCTTCTCTGTTATAAGTTTGAAACATCGATTACGTGATTTGTATAACGATGCATCGAGTGACGTATCTTATACCGTAACCACTGTTCATTTCGTAATTCTATTATGGAAGTTCCTATTTCGGGAGTATCGCCATGAGAGAGAGAGTGTTTAGTTTTCCGTAGTCATTGAGTGTTTACTTCCGGTTCAAAAAACGAGGAGAAAAGGAGATAAAACTTAATCGCAAAGCATCCTTGTTCAGATTTACATATCTAAAAAACTAAGGAGGACGTTTTTAAAGAATTACTTATAGTTTAATTACAAACTCTTATTATCGCTCTACGAGGGTGTCCCTTCATTTTGTTTTGACTTTTCGTCAGTGTCTGACTTTTTACATGCTTTCTTGGCTAGTGTCTAGCTAGTTTTTTACTTTTGTGTTTTAACGAGCCAGTGTCTGGCAATTTTGACACTTACAAGCCAGTGTCTGGCTATATTGATTTTCCTAAGCCAGTGTCTGGCGTATATTACCATGGGTCGTGGAAGATCACGCGAAAGATCCCAGCACAAAAGTAAAAGAAAAAGGGATCGATCTCTTTCGAGAGATACCGGTAAAACAAAGCACAAGAAAAAGTCGAAACATCGCTCGCGAGCGCGATCGTTGGAAAAACGACATAGTTCTGTGATTCGTGAGAGTTCACGAACTCGTGATAATTTAAGAGACAAATCTGTCGAGAGTCACAAAGAATCAAATAATTCACGAGATGATCTTGAAAGATCTTTTGTTAAAAATTCAAATGATGTTATTGTCTCGGGAAATTTGAACAGGGTACCTCAGACTCTCTCAAAATCTTTCTCAGCTACTGCTGAAGATGGGGAAATCCTGGAATCCACGGGAGCAGACCGTGATAAAAATAATAACTCTAGAGATTGCTTTTCCTTCGGAAACATATCCTACATTGCAAGGGATACTCAGTTCCAAGAGCCTGAGAAAACGAATTACAATATTCATGATTTGTCATCTTGCTCCTTTTTACCGAATGCTGATAGAAAGCAAACAGAGCAACAATCCAACTTTGACTTGGATGCGATTTTAAACGAAGGTGTACAAAAGGACATGAAAGGTCCTCCGCTTGATTTAAAATCAAAAGAGTTAGTGGACAACTGGTTTAGCCAGGACTGTGACTCTGAATACATCAAAAAATTAAAAGAAAGATACGCCGAACCTGGTAATACAGACAAACTGTCTGGCAAGGACATGAACGCTGAAATTTATCGTAACCTTCCAGAATACATGAAACAGAGAGATTTTTGGCTTAAAGCCGTTCAGCAAAATATTTGTGCTAGCGCAGTTGCTAATTTTAGAACACTAGATGTTCTGTTGCAAAATCAAAAAGACATTAAGCCGGAAATATTATCCGTTCTCTGCAAACATCTATCTGCATCTACAAAATTTGCTGCAAAAGCGTCATCAGATATCACTGTTATAAGAAAACAGCAAATAAAGTATAATATACATCCCAAGTACAGACCTCTTTGCTCAAAGCGCACTTATGACAAACAGCTTTTTGGTGACAATTTGGCTGCAGTCTTGAAAGACACAGATGAGGCACACAAAATAGTATCATCGATCAAAAAAGACCAGCGCTTTCAACCATTCCAAAACAACCAAAAGACAAGGTCTTTTTTGTACCAGAGGGGCAGGGGGTCGCACACAAATCGAGGCCGAGGATCCTACCGACCCAGCTACCAAAATCCAAACCAACAACAGAACTACCAAGGGCCGAAGAAGCCCAACAAAAACAAAAACATTCCACTAAGATAGACAGGTATGAAAATTCTTTCGCAACTCTTGAAACGCTTGAGGATATATGCAAAAGAAACCAGGAAAATTTCCAAGCGGGCCAATTGAAAAATCATGCACAATTTTGGAGTACATTCACGAAAGATCCTTGGGTTTTAAACTCGGTGTTTGGTTTGAAAATAGTATTAAAGGATGAGGTTCATCAAAATTTCCTTCCAAGGGAAATAAGATTCAATACTACGGAAGAAAAACTGATAGAATTGGAATTACAAAAATTGATCAAAAAGGGTGTTATTATCCCTATTGATGATAACTCGGGAGAAAATGAGTTTATTTCTAATATTTTCATAAGACCCAAGAAAAATGGCGGCATTCGACTCATTCTGAATCTGAAATCGTTTAACGAACACGTAGAAACAAAACATTTCAAGTTGCAAAGTCTGCAAACGGCTATAGATCTTATGGTTCACGGTGCTTTTATGGCTTCCGTAGATTTTTCGGATGCTTATTACTCCGTACCGATACGGGAATGTGACCAGAAATTTCTTAGATTTTATTTCAAAGGCCAGAAATATCAATTCCGAGTTTTACCCAACGGTCTTTCGTCAGGGCCTCGCGATTTTACGAAAATTACCAAAACTTTATTTGGTTTTTTAAGAGAACGAGGTTTTCAGAATTCATACTATATAGATGATAGCTTCTTGACTGAAAGCACCTTTGATAAATGTTTTGAAAACGTGCTTATGACTGTGGAAAATAGTATGAATGCTGGGTTTGTGGTAAACTATGAAAAGTCAGTTCTCTGGCCCACTCAAATACTAACATATCTTGGCTTTATCTTAGATACTATAAACATGACAGTCAGGCCAACAAAGGAAAAAATCATAAAAATTAAGGCACTAATAACTGAATGTTTGGGAAAAGAAAACCACACTATTCAAAACATAGCAGAGCTTATAGGGAAATTGGTTTCGCTTTTTCCTGGAGTACAGAATGCAAAACTCTTTTATAGACAGTTAGACATTGAAAAATCCCATGCCTTAAAGGTCAATCGGGGAAACTTTGAAGCATATATGCAAATATCTCAGGTGGCCAGGGACGATTTGCAATGGTTTTTAAACAACCTTGATGACTTTTTTGTTGACGTAACGGTAAAAAATCCGGATTTTGTTTTGAAAACTGATGCGTCCAACTCTGGTTGGGGTGGTGTTCTAATGCTACCGGAGTCTAAAACTATTGTTTCACAAACCAGGGGCCAATGGAATTCCAATGAGACTGACTCTCATATTAACCTGAAGGAATTGTGGGCTGTGTATTACTCCTTATTGAGCTTGTGCTCGGACAGGAACAAAGTGGTCTTGAAAATTTGCTCCGACAATTCAACCACTGTTTCCTATTTGAAAAATCAAGGAGGAAAAATCCTAAAATGTCATCAAATTTCAAAAAGTATTTGGTTATGGGCAATTCAGAGAAAAATTTATCTAATTTCTTCCTTCATCCCAGGTGTGAAGAACATAGAAGCCGATAAATTGTCTCGCACACTAACTCCTAACACAGAATGGACGTTGATCGACTCCCAATTTTACAAAGTCAGGAAATTGTACCCTAATATCAATTTCGATCTTTTTGCTTCAAGACTCAACAATAAATTGGAAAAATATGCTTCATGGTACCCCGATCCTATGGCCTCTGTTTGTGACGCGTTCAGTCTTAACTGGAATAGCATAAACGCTTATGCATTTCCGCCTTTTTCCATTATTGGAAGAGTTTTGCAAAAGGTGCAACAGGATAGATGTGATTTGGTTTTGGTTGTTCCTTTCTGGTCCAGGGAATATTGGTTTTCTAAACTGATCAACATGCTTATAGCTTTTCCATATTCTTTCTCGAAAGGAAAGGCGGTACACAATCCAGTGGCGGCTCACACCGAGAATATCAGAGCAAGATTCCTCCTAACGCAGATATCAGGTTCAACTTACAAAACCCGTTCATTTCAAGTAAGACTCGGAAAATTATCATGCACTCTTGGAGGAAATCTACAAGAGAACAATACAGGACATATCTCTATAGATGGGAAAGTTATTGTGAGAGACGGCATAAAGATTCCCTTAATACCAATATAGGGACTGTTTTAGATTTCTTGTATTTATTACATAAGCAAGGGTTTAGTTATAGTTGTCTTAACACGGCAAGAAGTGCCATCAGCACTATTTTATCGATTGATGGGGTTGCCGCAGGCAATCACCCTCTTGTTTGTAGATTCATGAAAGGCATTTTCAATTTAAAACCATGTCTGCCGAGATATACTTTTGTTTGGGACGTTAATGACGTGTTGAACAAATTGAGCAAATACCATCCTGCAGATGCTTTATCTTTAAAGCAACTTACTTTGAAAACAGTTTTATTAACCGCTATTCTGTCGGGTCAGAGGGTTCAAAGTTTACAGATGTTAAGATTAGACTTTATGTCCATGGATGAGGACTCTGTACAATTTTTGTTTACTGAGCTACTTAAAACTTCAAAACCTGGTAAACACCAGGAACCGATAATGTTTTTTGCGTTTCTAGATAAGTCAATTTGTGTTGTACATTATTTGGAGGAATATATACGCAGGACTAAGTTGTTAAGGGGAAATGAATCCAAATTATTTATTTCCTATAGAAAACCTCACAGGTCTGTTTCGAGAGCTACAATAGCTTCGTGGATTAAGACAGAGTTATGTATATGTGGTGTAGATATTAAACGTTTCAAAGCCCATAGTACGAGAGGTGCGTCTACATCTGCAGCATCTAGGTGTGTAGATATCAAAACGATCATGAAATCAGCAGGCTGGAGAAATGCAACTACTTTTTCGAGGTTTTATAATAAGCCGGTTTTATCCGGAAACAACTTTGCAACCTGCTTGCAAACTGCGGCAAAACAAAAGGGGGGGGGGATTGTAAGACATAGCTAGACATCGGGTATCAAAGAAATTGATCTCTTTGGTCTGTCAGTATTAGCTGTCATACAGTCAGTATTGTGACTATATTTTACAGTGTGAACAATATGGAGTCCTTTTTTCTTGTATACACAGTGACATCACTATTGTGTTCATACCAATAAAATTGGAAATGTTTATGCATGTTTCTATTGTGTTGATAATCTCGCATGCGTTAAAGTCTCATGGCGATACTCCCGAAATAGGAACTTCCATAATAGAATTAACGAATTAAACGAATACTTACTTAAGTATGAAGTTTGATTTGGATTCTGTTATGGAAGTTCCATGAGGGAGTGGGAGACATGCCCACCCTCTGTGAGGATGCAATCCCGTCCCTAATGGAGGATAATTATTATCATGATCGGTATGTCTCCCACTCCCTGGGCATTTGAGCTTATCAACGTTGAAGAATGACTACGGAAAACTAAACACTCTCTCTCTCATGTCTTCCATAACAGAATCCAAATCAAACTTCATACTTAAGTAAGTATTCGTTTAATTCGTTAATCAAATGTCACCAGTAGACGTAAAGAAATGTCAATATGTGAATCTTATCTCATGTTGTTAAGGTGCATTTACCACATGCTTACGGTCATAGACAGATTCTGCTGCTCAGTAAATTACGGTATTTTTTTTCCAGAAAATAATAAAGATTTCTCACCTGTAAAACCTGCCATACAACGGCAAAGAAATGAACGGTGTTGATCAATGCAGGTAGCACCATTCAAACACGGAGAACTTTCACATTCGTTCACCTGCTCGTTGCAAGACGCCCCTTTCCAACCTGAAGAAATAACAATGGTGGTGCGAACCTAATTTCTCTTATCATCATGTAGACCAGAACCCTAGGATAAGACCACCCTAGAATTAGAACCACCCCGAAAATAATACCACTTTCTACAGCTCCACTTAAATTCGCTTCGGTTATCAAAAAAACAAATTAATTTAAGACCTCTTTTCCCCACTCCTACCAGGTTGTTTTAATTCCGGGGTTCTTCTGTTCATTGCTAAAATATTGATAATATTTTTAAAGGCAATATTTTTAATCGAAAATGCAGGTCACGCTTTATAATGCGCTATACACCCCTTTTGTATCGGACGCCTTTTTCGTCCTGATTTTTTTGCACGATAACCAGGGTGAGAACAGGCGAAAACAGTAAATACGCATAACGCACCCGGGTGACACTGTTTGCGTCCGCTATTCCTGTTGCAGCTATAATGCCCTTGTGCGTCGTTTCTCTGTTGACAAAACGTCGCACAGTCGTCGCCATACCAGTCGTCTGTCAAAATAAAATAAAAAAACCTGTGAGGAACCCAATAAGACAAGTAAGTATTTGTAAAACACAAGCAGGCCCCAACCGCCCCCCCCCCAAATTCATAGGGGTATAAAGAGATGACGGACAGACGGACGGACGGACAGACGGACGGACGGACGAACGGGCACCCCAAACCTATAGGCCCCAATCCGAAGGGTTGGGACCTAAAAACACTATGAGGGCTTAATTAAGACAGCACATGTGAGGAATTTAATTGAGAAACCAAGCGTGGAGTCTGGGGTGAGGGAGGGTAGGGGGGGGGGAACTCCATTAAAAACATGTGTGAAGGGCTCAATTTGGATTCGAAGAAAGCATACCGTTGCAATAAGCGGCTACTTCTAGGGTCAGGGTTGTTCTCCCCGATATCACAAGGGTTTCATGAACAGCGTCGTCTTTGGATCGCGCCGGTGTCACTGTAAATCGTTTATATAAAGTCTCTATTCGATCATCGGAGTTCACTCCCTTGTCATCATCACTTACACGGACCTTAAACCGCATTCCTGGTTCCTGAAATATCAAGTTTACGCATTTACTAAAAGATACTCTTTTACTTAGTTAGTCAGATATTTTCATTAACACTTGACAAGCCTTTGGCTTGCAAGGTATTTCTGAATATGTCCGCGCCGTTGGTATTTTTTTTCTCTTGACAGTGAACGGGATTTTTTGTGTCATCTACTCAGCTGACACTACGGGCCCTAGGGCCACGAAACTTGGGCAGAATTTGATATAAACGTGTGCATGACACTTTTTATTTTCTCCTTCGATTTCGTTTTCTTGTTTAAAACGCCATGTGAAAAGAGTGTATTTTTTGCACTCTTAGAAGTAAGGTTCTAGTTTACTCATTTACGTTAAGATATTCTTTTGTAATATACAGTGCATTAAATATGCAAATTTACCCAGGTGCAATTGCGCAAATAAGAAAGTGCTCTACGCATTCGCTCCTGATATCCGATATCTTTCCATTCAATTCCATTTCAAAGTAAACCGCGTTGAAAAGCGGAAAAATCGTCCAAATAGATGCCGGAAAAGGTTGTCGTTTTTCAACTAGCACTGTTTTTTACAATGCTAAAGACAATGAAAATTTTTAGTCTTTCAGAAATCCCAGAGAAGTCATAATGACGGGTTATCAGTCTTCAAAGTTTTTGAAAATGGCACATTGGGATATATTAACAGAACAATACACTTTAGTAGATTTCTTATGATAAATTCAATGCATCGATGCGTCGCCATGTTGACGACCACCATCTCTGATTTTGACCCGAGTACTGACCTGGAATTTGGTGACGGCCAGCACAAATGGGTTCGGTGTTCCGCCGATGCTGGAGTCAAACATGATAGAATCCTTGTCCTTCGTTACTCCTGTGGTCACCTGCCCGTACCCACACTGGCTGAGATCATTGCTTCTGTAATAATCAGACTCCACTACTGGCAAACTCTGAGGAACCATATATAACCATTATATATAATCGACGTCTTGTCTACTTTTATATTTGGCTACAGTCTCATCACCTATTCATTTCTTTTCTATCTTTCTTTTTTTCAGTCTAGTGACGCCTCTTTGGACACAAACTCCCTCCATTAACGCCGATTTCCACCAAAGCAGACACACTAAATTTATGGTATTGCTGGCTATCTTGCATTCCAACATCTTTTTTTATTAATACGTCTTAAATACTTTGTAGATACAGAAGAACCTGCATACCGCGTTTCAACTCCCACAAAATTCTTACCCGTAGAACTGGTCAACGCAAAGCTCAAAGTAGTGGTCGCACCCTCTTACTTCGCAGAAAATCGATCGTCCGTCGCAGCAGTGGCCGTTTTCACCTTTGCCTCCTGGGTTCGTGTACCTGACGAATTTCACGGAGATCTTGCCGTCACCACTAACCTGCATTTATGAAACAAGAGAGATGAACAGCCTATAAATGGAGGCATGTCAACAACAACAACAAGAACAACAATATAACAGAAACCGCTACAGCACCCTACTACTACTACTACTACTACTACTGCTTCTACTACTACACACAATACATACACAATACATTTTTTTAGTTTTATATTAACAGAGGCCAAGATATCCTGATAGTGGGATCAAAACATCTTAGTTTTATTAGGATATCTTGTCTGGGGCAAGATGTCAGGGGAGCAAGATATCCTGTTACACCGGGTATAAAATACTGTGATGCAAAACTGACTTATACCGGCTTGATGCAAAAATTTTGAAAAATTTTTTTTAGGACAAATTTGAGCAATTTTTTACTATTAGGGTTCGTATTCTTTGGACTTAGACGGGACAATGCTATTTTGATTGGATCAAAATGTAATTTAGTCGCATACAGTACTTGAAAGGGTCACATCCATAGTCTAATTCTCATGGAGATAAATACAACCTACTCACCAGTGTTAAATCAAACCACAGAAAAGCGAAAAATGCAATGGTTATCCCATCCATGCTGATGACGAGGAAAACTGTTTCTGGATGAACTCACTCATATATCTGTTTATGGGTTCGTATATGCTTTTTAACTCTTGAATTTCAGAAGTACTTCCTTTGTTTTGGGAACGCGAATATTCGAGTTAATATATATATCCGCGTTGACAGTTTTTTTAACACTTTTGGCATACTATGTTGAATGTTTGGATAAAATCTTTTTAGAACATTTAGCGCTTAAAACTGAACGCACTTTGCAGGCTACCAGCTGTGATTCATGTAAAAGACACGTGCACCCGGTGAGCTGGTTTGTATGACAAGTCATGTCTTAAGTTTTTTTGTTTAAATCTTTGCCTAAATATACAGAAGCTGAGAGCCAAAGCTGATATGGTGTGGAAAATATTGTATTTTGTTTTAAATACATTTTTATAATTGTGATATAACCTAAAAATGGGCGCTATTAAATTCAGTGGCGGATCCAAGGGGGGGGGCTTCAGGGATTGCAACCCCCGCCCCTAAATCCGAAAAATAGACCCCCAGCTGGCTTAGGAGCGCGCGCATGCCCTACTTCTACGCTGGCCCAATTTAAACCCCCCTTGTCCGAAAGTTGTATCCGCCACTGTCTGGGTACCCCCCTTCCCCTCCCCCCCCTCCTCCTTACCCGAAAGCTGCATCCGCCACTGGACTAGTTTTTAGAAGAGATGGAAAGGCAAATGTTCTTCACTTGATCAGATGCAGTCGGATTGTGTATCGGCATTCCTATATATTTTATATATTTGTCTCCCAAAAATGGAGCATATTCATGAATTAAAAGCAATCAAAAATTGACAAAGGATGGAATGAGGTAGTTGTATCCAACCCGCCCCCACCCCCCGCCCCCGCCCCCCACCCCCGTGACTTAAATCGACCGCCGATGGCCTCTACATTTTCTTATATAGCTTTCGTGTATACACAAGTCAAACCTTTTCCATACACCCTCTCATCCAAGAAAACATTTTCTTCTTCATTGTATTTTTAGCCCAGCTTCGACTTTGTCGAAGAAAGGGCTTTACCCATCACTTTTTCTCCGTCGGTGGTATGTGTGTGTGTGTATGTGTGTGTTAGACAATATTTTCTCGAAAACTACCAGAATAAGTTTTTTCAAAACTGCACAGAAATGTCCCCCCCCCCCCCGGACAACCGCCTTCTGGAAATTCACTTTTTTAGATCAGCCAACTCTGTGGTCTTGTGCAATAACTTTTGAAAAAAAGTGTGCGTGTGTTAACTTTTTTCAAAGTGCATCTCCTCCTACGGTTTTTAGTATGATCTTCTTGAAGTTTACACATGGTCAATCTCTAGGTAGTCCTTCACCGAAAAAAATTACTTTTTTTCGCGATCGGCCGAAAAATATCCGAAATTATGGGACTTTGAAAATTTTAGTGAACTATTTTTGTTCAAAATGCATCTCCTCCTAGAGTTTTGGTTGGATTTTCTTAATATTACAAATATACAATCTCTACATAGTCCTGTACTGGAAAAAGCACTTTTTTTCGCGATCGGCCGAAAAATAGCCGAAATGACGGGACTTGGAACATTTTGTTAAGCTTTTTTTTCAAAAATGCATCTCCTCAGTTTTTGTTGGATCCTCCTGGTATTACATATGTACAATCTGTAGGTGTTTCCTCTACCGGAAAATTACTTTTTTTTCGCGATCGGCCGAAAAAGCCGGAATTAGCGGACTTTGACAATTGTCAGAAATTGGCCCAAATGATAGCAAAAAAAACTCGGAATTTAAAATACATCCCCTCCTTCAGTTTTGGTTAGATCATCTTGATATTACACGCGTACAAATCCCTAGATGGTCCTTTACCGGGAAGTACTTCATTTTGCGATCGACTAAAAAAAGGCCGAAATGACGGCACTTTGAAAAAAATTGTTGGAAATTTTTTTTTTCAAAATGCATTTTCCTCCTACAGTTTTTGGTTGGATCTTCTTTATATTACACTTGTAGAATCTCTTCCGGAAAATCACTCGATCAATAGATGTGTGTGTTGCAAAAAGGGCCGATTAACACAAGAGGACGCCTGCAAAGAAAAAAATCTTTTCTCAGTGGCGGATCCGGGGGGAGGGGTTTTCAGGGATCGCGAACCCCCCCCCCCCCCCCCACCCTAAAATTAAAAAAAAAACTGTTAAGCTTTGGGTTTTCTTAAAAACTTTTTAAACTCTAGGTGCAGGAGTTGAAACATCTCCCCATTCACGAAGAGTTGGATCCGGCCTGATCCTTGAAGTCAGTTGTGTTTTGAGTGACGGGTCACAATAAAAGCCATAGGGAGAGAGAAAGCTATGTCTCCCTTCATTGTTTAGTAAAATCTGATCTATAAAAAATATGACAGTTGCTTTGGTGGTGCGTTAGTCGTGGTGAATTCCTGTGATTTTTGCCTTTGCAATAAAAATAGAACGACAAGTGACCATTAAACACAAAATATCTCCATTTCAAAAAATATTAAATAAATAATAAAATTCCAGCCTAGTGATTAAATTAAACTAATTTTTTGGACCGATTTTGTTGTTTGGGGATGAGAGACAGGGTAATCGTATTCAGGACAGGGGTCCCATCTCACAGAAAAAGTATCTTTGGTGCAATCGTTTCTCTCCTTGCGTTGGGATCAGCTGGTTGCAATGTCCCTGGACATTCTTTTGACGATTCACCGAAAATGACCAAAATGACAAAACTTTTTTATTTGTGCAGTTAGTCTGTTACCCATATTTCAAACTGCTAAGGCTCCTAGGATTTTGCTTGAAACTTTTCAATACTATGCAGGAATGTTCCCTAGGTAACATTTTCCCTACCAGAAACTTCTTAAAACCTTAACTGTGCGTTACTGAGTTTACAAGCAAGTTGTTGAATGTGGATAAAAATATGGTACAAGTTTGTATTTTTTTTGGGGGGGGGGGAAGCAGGGGTCCCAGGGCTTTTGGCATTGAGCAGGAATTTGTTTGCTCTGATTCCTGTGTCCCGGACATATAGATTTTCTCAGGAACGCGTTGCTTTTGCGCCACTGCGTGCGCCTGGACGGATCATTTTATCGGGAACTGCGTCATAATTTTTGCTGTCGTGAGAAAAATATGCTAAAATTATAGCGCAACTTTTCTAAAATAGCGCGTCACACATTGAAGAGTGGTCACATTTATCGCAGCCGTTTTCATTTCTAGAACGAGCTCTGTGCATTTCTTCTTTGTGTAAATTTAAAAAAAACATTAGTAAAATAGTGCATATAGATTAATGCATCGAAAGCACTGACTTTACCAGGGACACAATTTTAAACACTGTGTCCGCGGAGTGCATACAGATTAGTGCATCGTACGCAATGTCCCTGGACTTTCTTGTTCCTAAAACTAACAGCCGTGTGTAGCTGGGAGAAGGGAAGAGGAGACAGGACGATGCAGAGGCAGAGAAATTTCAACGCGTATGAAACACTTTTTTTCTTGTTTTTTTTGGGGGTTTTTTGTATTTTTTTTTTTTTTTTTGCAAATCAATAAATTTATATCAGTAATTTTGTTTTGTCTGCGGTTTTGTTTTCAGTTCAAGTTTGATATTGGCCAGTTGAATAACATTTTTTCAGCTGATATTCTGGAAGCCTCCATTGGGGGTGGGGGGTGGGATTGGGGGGGGAAGGGGGGAGTGGGGTGGGGGTGGGGTTGGTTTGTAGGGGGTAGGGAGAGGGGTGTGAATTTGGGTTTGGGAAGCAAAGGAGGGGTCACAGTCGTTGGGAGAACTGAACGTGAGGCACTCCATTGCAATTTAAAAAGGCGTTTGTTTCTGGCTAGCGCAATATTTTTCCTTTCACCCTGCTATATATATAGTGCTCATTTATAAAACTAGAATTAGCTTATGAAACACTTACCAGTGTAAAAGAAAGTTAAGTTTCTGCATGCAATGTGTTTAGACTATATCGTTGCTGCATTTGCCCCTGGAAGTACGGCAGGTTGACTGGACAGTTAAGCGGTGGGTAGCTTCTAATTTCTGCCACTGATAGAAAATTTATCGGTATCACCGGGTGCTGCTGAATGATGGACGATGTGTGGGGATGACTGTGACCAAAGAGCTTGTATTTATGTAAGGGTCTTTGCTGTGACTCTCGTAGTATTGTGAAGATAACTCGTATTTCACGCGCGTGTTGAGAGATAACGAGCTTTCCTGACATTCCTGAGGCCTGCTTTTGATATGGGATATCTTTGTGATTCTTGGATACGCGTTGTTAGAAAACATTTCACCTCTGGAGAAATCTGTCATGTGCATCGGGTTATGTATAAACATAAAGCAGATTCAAGGCTACTCTGGACCAGCAGGCACAATACTCGGCATTAGATCCAAAATGAAACCACAAAAACTGATTCTTATAGTCTTGAGGAACCTTGTAATTTTGCTCTAACAATTTTATCCATGAAAATTTAAATAGGAAGGTTAAATTTTATATTTATTTTGTTAGGAAGTGGAGCTCAGACAGAAAAGGAAAACTGGTTGCACTTTTCAAACTAAAAATAACCTAAATAAGGCACATACACTAATAGCTATTACGTCACCATATTTAGCGTTTCCATGTGCCAGTCAGTGGTAGTGCCGGCGTACCAATTGTCTCCCCCCTCCCACGTTTAATTTTTGACCTCATACGTTTATTAAGACTCAAAATGTCATCCCCCGCCTGTATACATGTGCACTTTAGGGACCACCCCTCAAAGTTACACAAATGCATCAAAATATCGCTACCTTTCTCAACAGCTCTTCGAACATGTAGTAGTGTTACACAGCTGCATCAGGGCAACCACTGAAATTCGACCAATACTGGGACTAAACCAAAGTGATGCGATTTCCCACCTACTTAACTTTGTAGAGGTTGTTAAGAATAAAGCGCAATTAGAATCAGATTATTTAAGAGTGTAATACTTGCAAGGTGGTCCTGTGGCTTGGCCACCACTGTCACCCCCATGGATGCGTGAAGTTCGCAAACACTGTAAAGAAGAAAAGTGTAAAAAAAAATGTTTTGCACCAGTTGAGCCATCAGCAAATTCATTCTCACATGACAGAGTTTAAAAATATATACATGTAAAAAGATCGTCATGTGATAAAATGTTGATGTATGCAATGTAATGTTAAAAATGACAGAAGCTTTCAGTAAAAGCTATTTATTTTTTCTGAAATATTGGTTTCAAATGGAGATGTTAATTTTTGTCAAACAAGAGTGTTTTCAAGAGTGTTACACTTAGTTTACTGAATTCGTACATTTTGGTTTCCGTATAATTATTTTTTTTCTGCAGTTTTTCACAAGGTTGTTACTACATAACCTAACATTAATACTTATGACGTTATTATAATTTATTTATCCCTGTAAACATTTTAACGCTGCACCAACGCCAGGTTTGTGGTGATAATGGAGGTCTACATTGCAAAAATCTGGCCATGACAAAAATGCCGTCGGTACCAAATGGTCACCGGTTAAAGTATCACCAGTCATATGACCACCGGATAACAGATCACAGGTCATGTGACCACTTACGAAATGAAAAACCGACCATTTGACCAACAGGTCATTGTTACTTTGGGGGGGGGGGGGATTTGCAGCTTGTTTTTTTTGTCTTTTTTTTTACTACTGTTCTGTTTTTCGGCATCTACATAAGTCGTCGATTTTCATAAATATATTTAATGTTGTATCCCAGACGTTAATTAAGCGTCGAAACTTGGATGTTTGATGCAACGAAAATCATCGCCACGCTTAAAGAGCGTTTATGACATATATGTTCATGGATGCTAAAGACGTTAAGGCGGCGTTGATCTATGGTCGCACATGTGGTCACAAACAAATACAACCAGATTCAATGTTGCAGAAATTGCTTATCCAACATCAATTCAACGTTGTGTCTAAGACGTTGATTGGTCGCAACTAATCAAAACCAAATTATAACCAGATTCAATGTTGCAATTTTGCCTGGTGCTGACGGAGCCTCAAATCGACGTTTTCATGACGTCAGAGTGTTTAGTTTGATTTACATGTCAAAAGCCGTGTTGTGTTTAGTTTTGATGCAACTGGCAACCTGGCATGGCTTTTAACAAAGATTTTTTTACGGAATCCCAAATGTTTAAGTGTTCAGAATCGTGTTCTTTTTGTGGTCCCAAGTGTAATTTTCGCTATCGGTAGCGAAAATGGTCTAGTTTAATAATGCATCTTCAATGTTATGTGCGACGAATTAAGGCCAGCTTTTATGCCCGATGTAATAAGGATATCTTAGGACTTTCGGGATCTGGTCATTTTATGAAAGTAGTAACAGTAGAAGGTGAATGACATATGCCGTGTTGAAAGATTGTTATGGCGATGATTTGCTGCACTTTTTCCGTATTTTCACTTTGCAATTTTTCCGTTGCCATTATTTTCAACTGCCATTTTTCCGTTGCCATTTTTCCTACAACCTTCTGGGACGCTGGTAAATGAAAAGAAGATGAATGGGAATGGGATATAGTTATAGAATTTTGATGACGCGATTCATTTTTATTCTTATTCGGTCATGTTTCAGATGGGACCTCTTGTCTTTAATAACCTTATTTGATATTAATTATAAATCATATTTCGTTTCATACTAATTATGCCTGATCATACGATACGACTAAGCCTCGGAAATACACTGGAAATCCCGGGAGGGAGGGGGGCACTTGGTATCAAACATGTTAACATTCTTGCCCCCCCCCCCAAAAAAAAAAAAGACGCGAAGAAAGGGGAGTCATTTTGAGGGCAGACGCGGTGCGCGCGGAGTGCCAATGAAGAAGTGGGTTCTTTTCATTCAGTTGTCTGTAAAAAAAGTATGAGATCCAATTAATAATAAGGTCAAAAGGTTACGAAAACGGTTTATGGTTGGCTTAAGCATAAACAAGCAAAATGTACAAGAAATTACGTTACACATGTAAACAAAAATTCATGATGAACAGAGCAATAATCATAGCAAAACAGATAACTTTAATGGAAGATATTTCGACTTTTTCACAACCTCCTTTCGCTTTACTTCGCTAGGTGGACTTAGAACCGGCGGCACGTGGCCTTCTTGTAACCAGACTTTGGCATACTCGTGCTCTACAAAAAAGGTGTCTATTTTGTGCTATAAATCACCTAAAAGATCCAGAATTAAAGCAAAAATAAGAATTATTTAATGGGTCAAGCTAAAAATAAAAATATAGTCACGTGCAGGTAATGTAGTTATAAATGAAGACAAAAATGGGCTATGACTTTTTATTCTTCATAAAGTTCAGAAATTATATCAATGTTTTCACCGCCGTTTAGCAGTCTTTAATATTTTTTTTAGATCGAACAACACCAATAAAGTCGAAACGTTCTTTTAAAATTAGAATCTGCTCAGTACCCTGGGGCATTACATCTTTATATTCCACGCAAAGCAATTTTTTAGATTCAAAATGTACAAATTTCTCTATTAAAATTTTTAGAAATAATGACTGAGGGCACACTGTCAAAAGCGATGTTTGGAAAAAATGTTGTGGGTTAGTATAATCCCTGAAATACCAGTCTTTCCATTCCCCTTTCTCCTTTTATTCTAGACACAAAAATTGATAATTAACAGGTTCGATATGTTTGACAGAACTGCAAGAATATTTTTAACTTGATTACATTATCATAAACACTATTATGAATCCATAACATGAAAAAGCTCTCACTAAATCTCCAACAACTTCTGTAGTTCAATTATTGGCGTTCAATTTAACCCATCAGCTGCGACAAACATCACGGGTGAAATGGCAGGAAACTGTAGCCACATGATTGTTATCAATCTTTTAGAATCCAGTCGCTTTGGAAAGGATATTCTTCAGCAACAAAAAGCTTCTGTCTTGCCGTACGATGAAAAATGACGTCAAGGGAGTGCCCGGTCGGGAATATCCACAAGTGGGAACCCAGGGCAGCTTGGGTAATGTTTGAAGATAGAAGCTTCATAGAACAATCCATGAGAGTACTTTTCAGGCGAGAAATAATGTTTGCGTGATACTTTTTTAAGCACTGGCGACATTCAGCAATGGCTAGAAGTCTTTTGCAGGGACAAAAGTACACTTCTATAAAAATTTTCAATCTATTTCAATATTTTTCTTGATTACCAAAAATATAATTGAATTATAATTGCTGTGACAATGTTTGGCTTGAGGTCGCAGGGTGGCGAAGTCGAAGTGACAATATCTCGACTTGTTGTCAGATTATGATTGACAGCTGACAGGCTTAGACTGACAGTTGTTATCTGTCAAAAAATCATGTAAAGCGTCTTCACTTCAGGCAGACTTATTTGGCTCCGTCCAGGTGACGGTTTTCATATATATATATATATATATATATATATATATATATATATATATATATATATATATATATATATATATGAAATGAATGATCACTTGGGGAGTTTAAGGTTATGGCACACAAATCAATTTTTTAAAATATATCGATAGATAAATATAGGTCATTATAAGTAAATCTTGTTCGGCTCCAAAGAATAAGAATTCCTTAGGACAATTAAAGTGCCACACAGTTCTATGTTTACACGTGAGGTACCTCCTGGAATGTGTCGTCTGATTTTAATTACAGTTACTTAAAGATTTCTAGCATCCAAAATTAGGATAAAACATTCCTCGCATAAACCCTCACACTAAACGGGTGCTTATTAAAACAGACCCAGGTAGTTCGCATGTGACTCTTGGATTTCTATTTGTATCTGCCAGTTTTTATGGCATCGGGGATTGGCCTGTCCTTTCCACCAAGAATCTCCAACAGCCAATCGCCAAGCCACTCCGGCATCCAATGGTTGAATGGTATCCACACGAATTTAGCGTCGGTTCCCACGAGATAGCGCGCGCGGGGGAACAGCCCTAAGAGCGCGTGTTCATACGCGTCAAGTACGTCACTGATTCTCTCGGATACTATGCCACTCACGAATGTTTTCAGCGTATTCTCAATACCTGCAAAAATATACCAAAGCTGATGCACATCCAAAGTTCCTTTATTTTAATTTTGAACAAAGATTTTTTACAGATTTTTTACAGAAATGCCTCTGACAGTACCTCACCCTAAAAAAAAATTCAAATACAGTAAAACCTCATTCTGGACAAATCCTGAAATACCGGACAACTGCTAATGCCGGACAAGAATTC
This sequence comes from Protula sp. h YS-2021, assembly GCA_949752745.1. Classification (NCBI taxonomy): domain Eukaryota; kingdom Metazoa; phylum Annelida; class Polychaeta; order Sabellida; family Serpulidae; genus Protula; species Protula sp. h YS-2021. Next base: position 19,936,657 of record OX457031.1, on the reverse strand, counting down.
TCAGTCCCGATTTTTCCCCATTGGTTTACATGACCCCTGAAATATCGGACATCTCTATATACCGGACAAAATCTGCCAGTCCCTCCGTTTTCCGGTGTAGGCAGGTTTTACTGTAGTTACCAAAGCATTAAGGTGTATGTATTGGCTTGGTCTTTGCCACATCAGGCCTTGGATTAGATCGGGACACATGGCCATATAGTGATACTATACTTACTTTTCTCCAGGAATTCCTCGCCATACTCTTCCTGTGATTCTTTTGGTGCCTGGTTCCAGGCGTGTCGCAGTGCCTTCTCCAGTCCTGCCGTGTTAGTGATGTTGGTCTTGTGAAACCCCGGCTCTATCAAATGCACTCTTACACCAAATCCTTTCAGCTGGCGCCTGAGAAATTAAAAAAAACTAAATGCTTTGATATATGCTGCTTTTAAGTGAACAAACGTCAGGTTAACTTCACGTTGATAGTATCACAAAAAGACAGAGTTTCACTTTTAATTTTAGCTTCATTTTAGAGGACCAGACACTCGAAGACACTTTTTTATTTTACCAGAATGTCCGTTGGAATGAGGATGCGGTGAATGAGGTTCAGTGAAAATGGTTGCGTGTGATTACTGCAGTTAAAACAGAAGTTGAAAACTTCACATTTATTGTGAAAGAACAATGCATAAAACATACATAAAACATACATAAACATACCAGATGGGCGATTCCCTTTCTGTCCTTTCGTCAAAATGTAACCAATTGCAATGACGCATCTAAAATGTACCTGAGCGAATCCGAGAAGCTCTCAACGCCGTATTTTGAAATACAGTAGGGAGTTGTGCCGGGCAGACTGCACCTGCCAAACACGCTGGCTGTATTCACGATTCGCCCTCTCGCGCGTTTCACAAGCGGAAGAAACGTCACTGTGACGTCAATCAGTCCCAGAAGATTCACATCGAATACCTGTGATTGAATAGAAACATTTTGTTAATGTATACAATAAACAGTGAGTGATATCCTTATTCAAGAAACATGAAAATATTTGGCCTAAAATGTGCATATTGCATTTATTACTTTAAAAATATAGAATAATATAAGTGGTGTAATTAATTTAATATATATATTAAATGGTTTGTGATACATTGTGGATATATCTTTTTGAGATAATTATCCTTAACATTTATTTCATTTCATAAATGATTTAAGAGGGCTTATTTTGATTATTCTGCAGACTCAAACGACAGTTCTATCTTTTTTGCTACGAAATATTTCAAAGTGAAAGTTCAAATATCATTCTACAGTTACTAACTAAGATACAGAAGGACCTCTCAAAACGACCATCTCTAAATGAGGAACATCTGCGATGAAATAAATAAGAACCACCTGCGACACGACCACTCATGTGTGAGTTTCTTGTCAAATTATGAAATTGCTCCAAAGACCATCTTCAGATTAAAACCGCTTTTGATTGCTCCCAGTGGAAGCTTTAGTCCAGGGGACAAAATATATATTTATTCCGCAGAAAAGTTTGAAGGATGCAATGCTGAGAAAAAAAAACAACGTACTTGCTGATAGTCCTTTAATGTCAGCCACTCGACGGGTCCAATGTTTCCAGCGACCCCTGCGTTGTTTATTATACCCCATAAACCTGAAGAAATAACCAAAATGATTGCCATACTGTGCAGTACTTAAGCATAGAGAGTGTTGACACGTCTTGGGCATGCGTGGTCATCCAGCTTTTGGTCTTTTGGCTGGCGTCGTAAGATGTAAATTAAGGTTACTAAAAGCGTAAACTAGCCGATCTAGCTCCTGGGTCAGAATGATTATATTTGTTATTACTTTCTGCAAGTTCCTCATGCTAGAGAGCAGTTAACTGCACAGCTAACTATTGTTGAAGATTTATATTTGTTAAAATTTTCTCAAAAGTTACTCCCCCCCCCTTCATTTTGTGATATTGAATAAGCTTTTTCATGACTTTACCTTTTCCCTGTGGTAAGGCTTTTTCAACTTCAGTATAAGCTTTCTTAAGACTGCTACTTTTAGCAACATTCATCGAAACCGTTTTTAATCGGGTTGAACAGCATTTCTTCAATTCTGTCTCGCCTTTATCCGTCAGACAACCAGCAAACACATGGCATCCCATCTTATCTAATCTCTTGCACATTTCATGTCCGAAGCCCGTATCGCATCCGGTCACTAGAATGTATCGATCGTCGTTCTTGCCGATTTTCGGGATGCGCACAATACGATCCAAGATTTTGAAGATAACAAAACCAATGACGCAATACAGCACTGCTGTGGTTACTTCCATTGCTTGTCTGAAAGTAAAAGAGTAGATGCGGAGGAGAACTACTTCAAGAACAACAACAACAAAAACAGCAGCAGCAACAACAACAAAAACAACAATAATAATAATAATAATAATAATAATAATAATAATAATAATAATAATAATAATAATAATAATAATAATAATAATAATAATAATAATAATAATAATAATAATAATAATAATAATATCACAATATACTTAGTGTCTTATCAGTAAATTTTCTCGCAAATTTGAATACGGAAATATATTTTTATTCACTGTATTTATTTTTGAGATCAAAAGCGGTACGTAAAATACTTAAGATTGACAATCTATGATAAGTTTTCACTATGACGAGCGAAAACAATGTTTGGACGAGCTTTGAAAAGATAGTAATTTACTGTGCGTGTGTGTTTTTTGCGCATGCGCATCCAGGGCTAAGTTAAGTGAGATAAAAGATGAGGGATCGTGGTTGAGAAATGACATGTTACCAGGGACTTGGTGAGGGCTGGACCAAGACGGCTCTTGGTATCTTTGGGTCCAGAAAATCAGGCAATTCCCATGTATGTAATGCCATTTTCAAATTTAATGCGAATTTTAGATATCAATAATTACTTTAAGATGGCTTAAATTCAATATTTATTGTTTCTCATAGTTCTATTGACATAGCGGTCGCGCACTCGTACGCCCAAACAGGTTACAAAACTCTAAATAAAGTCAAATAAATTGCACTTTTTGTACTTATTCTTGAGAATTGGTGTTCTATTTGATAATAAACACTTGTACTGATGTACTGAACTGTTTACACACAGAGACGTAACATTCTTTTGCTTCCTCCCCCCACCAAAAAAAAAAACCTCAAAAAAAAAAAAAACAACCCATTTTATTGACTGACGGGTTCTAATTTTTACATAATACACGCTTTTTTTTAACCAAACGTGGAGTGTATTTCCGAATAACCCCTCTTTTTGTAGGAAACGAGTACTGAATGAAAACCACGTCTGCCCCCAAAGTTATCCCACCCTTCCCCGCGTTTTGTGTGTGTGTGTGTTTGTTTGTTTATTTGTTTGTTTTTGGACACGAATGGCTACACATACGGTGCCAAGTGGCTCCCTGGGGGGGGGGGGGGGGGGGGTTAAGAAGTCGTTGCGATCTGCATTCATTTCATATGCGAAAAGGTTCATTTATATTTTGGGTAACAAAGGGCGAGGTCGTTAACTGGTAACATCCGGTTATAAGACTAAGTGACAAAGACTTGTTTAAAAAAAAACCCCCGGCAACAGAAAATTGTCAATAAGCCAGCGTCGGGAGCTGAAATAACACAAAATATACTCACCTTTGATGTGAGTGGCTCAATTAATAATCACATAGATGCTTAGATACTGAAGAATATGAGCGTTATTAGTTAGGTATTCATCAAAGCATGCATGTACTTTGTGTTCAGCGACAAGGTTAAGTTTGATCAGAAGTCCCCGTGCCAAAGTATAAGTATGTCTATCTCTACACAGTACATATATTTCTTTAACGACCATTCATGTTCAAGGTTCTCCCCACACATTCTGTCTTTTTGCAACCCCATCTAACATATCTAGTAAACAAGTGGAGCTTAATAATGGAAAGAGGAATTTAAAATGTTTTTTGTTTCTTTATTTTAATCGTCGAAATCACCGGTCGATAAAGTAAATACAACGTATCTTTTTTCCTGCCATAATTTATTTCTGCAAAAGAATATAATTTCACATTCGTAGAGAAACACCAGAAAAAAAGTCAGAGCCGAAATGATAATTATTATTTTATTTTAAACAGAGTAATATACTGCTGACACACATACAGACAGACACAGACAGGCAAACAGACAGACACACACACACACACACACACACACACACACACACACACACACACACACATATATATATATATATATATATATATATATATATATATATATATATATATATATATATATATATATATATATATATATATATATATATATATATATATATATATATATATATATATATATATATATATACAGTGGAACCTCGGCATCGGACTACCTCCCTCTTGGGACCACTTCTGAATTAGGGCACATTTTTTTCGGTCCCGAATGCGCTCCATACACTTTAATGGTTAAGAAAACTCCCAATTGGGACCACCTCGGATCGGACCACTTCGGGCCGCTTTTTTCGGTCCCGAGCCCTCAAAATGCCCAAGATCGGACCACTGTCAGTCAGTGGGGAATCCACTGTATTTTAGCGGCAGATTACTTACACCACTGGGCATGTTGCCGTCTTAGATATTGTTGCTAGGGATTTAGGTAGCAAGTGTGTAACCAGACAGGGGCTTAGATTTGTTATCCATACTTTTGTACCTTGTCTAGAAAATAGTGGCTGACAATAAACAAACCCAAGACATCTTAATTTATGCGGTGCCTATTCTTTTAGAATTTAAGCCGACCCAAATGCCACCGAATTCATAATGACAATTAAATGTCAATTTAAGCACATAAAGGACATTTAAATAAGAAAAAAAATGTCTCAAAATGGAAAGCAGAGAATAAGTTAATAGAAAAAGAAAAAACATTAGTCTTAAAGATAAAATTGAGATAAAAAATGACAGTAAATTCATTGATCAAAGAAAATAAGCTGAAAAATAAGGAATTAGTAAATCACAAGTCCAAAGACTATTGAAACGGAAAATTGAGTATGTCAATGCCTATGAGGAAATTTGTGATTCTGAGAAAAGGCGATTGCGTTATGATCCTAGATGAAGCAGTTTGAAAATGGTTCTCAATGTGTCGAAACAGTAACATTCCTATTTCTGGACCTATGGTCCAAGAAAAATTTCCTGAAGAACTGTGCATTGCAGACTTCAAAGCTTCAAACGTTTGGCTAGACAAGTTCAAAAGGCGGCATAACACTGCCTTCCAAACCGTCTGTGGGGACCGTGGATCCGTAGACAACGATACAACCCGCAAAATTTTACCCAAGTAGGATCAAGTCTCCCAAATGGGACCACCTCTGAAATAGGGCACATGTTATCCGGTCCCAAGGCTGGTCCGATTTCAGAGGCCCCACTGTATATATATATATATATATATATATATATATATATATATATATATATATATATATATATATATATATATATATATATATATATATATATATATATATATATATATATATATATATATATATATATATGTATATATATATTGTTGGAAATTTATACGCTAGTCAAATTAAACATTTTCTTCAGCTCTTTAGTGAAGGAATAGTCAACGTGGCTTCCAGTTTGAGAAAGAAATGTAATTTTAGGGTGAAAGGGTTTTCAGTAATCTTTTCCATTCCACAGCTTTTTCGCCCGTTTTGCCCCAACAAGCTTTCAATACAGATATGATATTTGTCACAAAATGCAATTTATATGCTCATAGCATAGATTCTACTGTTACAGACAAGTGAACTCTGCACACCCAACATTTTATATTTAGCCTTTACCTAAAACACAGAATCATATCAACACACTCGCGAATAGTACATTTCGGAGCAGGTTTGTTTATTTAATGTCCACTTCTTTTGTTTTCTCCGATGACTTATTTTGAAGAACGAAGCAAGCAAAGTCGCACCTCTTTTGTGAGGCAGGGCATTCTCAAAAATAACGACCCGGTACACAGGTCATTCTTTCTGAGAATGCCCTCCAAGGTGTGACTTTGTTTTCATTGAAAACAAAAGACATAGTCATTGATCACATGGAATTTTAACAGGAATCAAACATCAAGAATCTTCGCCTTGAAAAAAAGATTTATTTAAACTTAAAAACATATATTCCTCAGCAAATATTCCAATGCCTAAATACCTGACGAATTCTTTAGTTTTTATTAGAGTGGGGGCAGGGGGGCTGATGAAAGAGATATATCGACACACGTTCGACAGCCGTCGAGATTTAGTCGCGACGAAAATGACAAAACATCTCATTTTCTTACGTTAAATATTCGTCGACAGATATCGTGACATCAAAAAGACGTTTAATAGACGTCAGAATGATCACTTAATCGATTTTTTTCTCTCGATTTCAAATCTCGAGAAAAACGCCAGAATGTTACGACGAGTAACATTAACTTAAACAGAAGAAAGTAGAAGCTTTCAAATAAATTACCTTGTAGCTAATGTCGGAATTCATTTTCAAAATTTATATAAGGTCCATCCGGTCTTAACATGCTTGTGGTATCGATAGATCCGGTAGGCTCGTTAACATTATATACTAGAATAAATCCATCAATGTCCAATCCAATGTCAAAATTCCCAGACTCCCTCTGCAATTCAGAAGGAGTCTGGGTAAAAAAATCATTTTCTGAATGTTCCTCCATATTAATTTTGTACCAAAAAAAGCTCGTGTTGACTCTTGCATTAACTAGGTTGTTATGAATGATCGTTCAGTTTTTTATACCTTGTCATGATTGTTATTCTTTATTTGTCACCTTAATCGCAGAACAATAGGGGATGACGGGCCGGGGGAGGCGGGGCCAATTCGTCTGGCACATGGACATTAAGTATGAGAATGCCTTCCTTCTCGGTAAACTCTATTTTCATGGCCCTGTCTATTCACACCTCGGGCTGACGCCCTCGGTATGAATAGACAGGGCCGTGAAAATAGAGAATACCTCGAAGTCAGGCATTCTCATATACTTAATGTCCACTTCTTTTGTTTTCTCCGATGACTTATTTTGAAGAACAAGGCAAACAAAGTCGCACCTCTTTTGTGAGGCAGGGCATTCTCAAAAATAACGACCCGGTACACAGGTCATTCTTTTTGAGAATGCCCTCCAAGGTGTGACTTTGTTTTCATTGTTGTTTGATTTGATCACTGAAAACAAAAGACATAGTCATTGATCACATGGAATTTTAATAGGAATCAAACATCAAGAATCTTCGCCTTGAAAAAAAAAGATTTATTTAAACTTAAAAACATATATTCCTTAACAAATATTCTAATGCCTAAATACCTGGCGAATTCTTTAGTTTTTATTGGAGTGGGGGAGGGGGCTGATGAGAGAGGTATATCGACAGAGACGTTCGACAGCCGTCGTGATTTAGTCGCGACGAAAATGACAAAACGCATCTCATTTTCTACGTAAATATTCGTCGACAGACGTCGTGACCTCAAAAAGACGTTTGATAGACGTCAGAATGATCACTTAATCGATTTTTTTCTCTCGATTTCAAATCTCGAGCAGAACGCCAGAATTTTACGACGATTAACATTAACTTAAACAGAAGAAAGTAGAAGCTTTCAAATAAATTACCTTGTAGCTAATGTCGGAATTCATTTCCAAAAATTATGTAAGGTCCATCCGGTCTTAACATGCTTTTGGTATCGATAGATCCGACAGGCTCGCTAACATTATATACTTGAATAAATCCATCAATATCCAATCCAATATCAAAATTCCCAGACTCCCTCTGCAATTCAGAAGGAGTCTGGGTAAAAAAATAATTTTCTGAATGTTCCTCCATATTAATTTTGTACCAAAAAAAGCTCGTGTTGACTCTTGCATTAACTAGGTTGTTCTGAATGATCGTTCAGTTTTTTATACCTTGTCATGATTGTTATTCTTTATTTGTCACCTTAATTGCAGAACAATAGGCGGTGACGGGCCGGGGGAGGCGGGGCCAATTCGTCTGGCACATTGACATTAAGTATGAGAATGCCTTCCTTCTCGGTAAACTCTATTTTCATGACCCTGTCTATTCACACCTCGGGCTGACGCCCTCGGTATGTATAGACAGGGCCATGAAAATAGAGAATACCTCAAAGTCAGGCATTCTCATATACATCCTGGGACACTAAGACATTGGTTATCATGCGGGGCTGACACTTTTTAAGACGAACTCTAAACGGAAAATGCGATTTTCTTTTAACCAGATGATTCTTTTTCATTACATATGAAGCAGCAGGAAAAAATAATAATAAAAATGAAATAATTCGTTGTTATGGATGCACGAAATTGTAGGAAATCTGAAGTAGATCAAAATGGTAAAAAATAAAATGAACAGTTACGAAATAATAAAGTAGGGAATAAACGAGAAAACTTGGCCAAGCATAAAGTATAAGACGATAGTACTGGGCGCTGATGCCATCCCCCCCCCCCCCCCGCCCCCGTGGGAAAAATGTATATGACTACCACATAAGACATGTCAACTTCAAACAACGCATAACATTGAAACTATTAGACCGATTTGCACCATTCTTTCACCAAAATGTTTAGCAAGATTTTCTAAGTGAAATGTGGTATGTTATTTTCAAGCGAATCTATATAGACTATATGTTCGCTGAACTGGCAATCTTTGACTGGGCGGCAGAACAGCTCTGTCAATTACATACTTTTTGGAACATTGCGCATTACAACATTAATCCAGTTGATTTATACAAGTTTATTCAAAAGTGTTATGAAACTGGAATAGAAGATGTAGAAGACTGTGATTTTGATTCTGCATTTTGATTTACTGGTACTGATGAATGGGTCTACAATCGCGTGATGTATTATTTAACGGATTGTTCTCTAGAAGAACAACTCCTTCTTCACTGATAACGTCATTGATCACGTTATTTATTAAAACACAGGCGAGTAGTTTTAAAAATGAGAATGATTTGTTGACATGGTACTTCCCTCTTTTAGGTCACAGGAAAATTCGTTTCTCAGAATGACCAACCAATAACAGATTGTTGCACTTATTTTATTGTTTTCGAGGGTAGTATTTAAATCATTGACTTCCCTCCAATACTTTTTCTTATATTAGATTGCAAACAGAAATTATAATACATATATATTGTAAATAAATAACACATTGTTGTTGTTGTTGTCATTGCTGTTGCCATTGTTGCTGTTGTTGTTGTTGCCGTGTGTTCTTGTTGTTGTTGCCATTGTTGTTCTTGTTGTTGCCATTCTTGTTGTTATTGTTCTTGTTGCCATTGCTGTTGTTGTTGCCATTGTTGTTTACCACTGTTGTTGTCATTTTCATGTTGTTGTTGACAGTGAGTCAGAGATAGGCTCTGTTTGGCATGATATGGTTCAAGAAGTATATGATGGCCATGATGGCAAATGTCAAGAAAAGGTTTTAGAATATGAACAACAAGGGCTTGAAGGTGCGCGTGAAAGATCAAGTGATGACCTTTGACCCGTTTATAAGCGTCGACTAAAACAACTGTTTATGAGGTTATTCAAATATAACCAACATCTAGAACAAAGCAAACATTATCAAAACATTTTAGAAGACTTTAATCACTTTGTTGATGAAAAACATTATGAGTATTCAAAGGCACTAAAGACAGCTATAAGTAAAAACAATGCATTCTTTAAAACACTTCTAGATAAGGAGGAGGATGATGACAGCAGCGACGAAAAAAGTGATATGGACAGTGAGATGGAACAGGGTCAAACAGGTGAAGAACAATAGAATTATTTGACTAAACTTTGTAATATTGTTGTTAATTTAAGCGCTGTCTTCAAAGTGTGTCAATAAAACTATTATATTAAATATATGTCTCGCTTTTTGATGTTTAAACGAAGTTTCAACGTTTTACATATGAAATTGCAAGAAGTTAAGGTCCCTGGTGCGGTGTTTATTCACCCGTAAACTTTTGATTTTCATATTTTTTTATTCTTAAAAAAGAGTCCCTGGCGCGGTTTTAATTCACCCGTAAATTCTCATTTTCATGTTTTCCATTCTTATGGACGGTTCCTGGCGAGGTGTTAATTCACCTCTGACACTATGGGCCCTACGACCATGAAACTTGGTACTTATGAAGAGCTTGAACATGTGCATGTCACTTTTTATTTTCGTCTTTGATTTCGTTTTCTTTGTTAAAACGCCATGTGAAAAGACAGCATTTTTTTTTCTGTTCCAGATACGTATCCAGAACATACTTGTATGTTTTGGATATGTGCCCTCCCCCCTCCCTAGGTTTGAGGGGGGCTGGATTGGTATACAGAACAGAGAGTCTGTTTTGGATACTATCTAGCACACATAATTTGGATAGGTATCCAAAACGTATCCAGAACATACAATCTGTTTTGGAAAGGGTTGGTATACATGATAGAAAAACTGTGGACTGACCGGAATTGACATCATCTGTTTCGGCTATGTATGTTCTGGACACGTATCCAGAACATACAATCTGTTTTGGAAAGGATTGGTATACATGTTAGAAAAAAAACTGTAGACTGATTGGAAATGACATCATCTGGTTGTATGTTCTGGATACGTATCCAGAACATACAATCTGTTTTAGAAAGGGTTGGTATGAATGACAGAAAAAAACATTGTTGTGGCAGCAACAGGTGTTGTTGTTGTTATTGTTGTGGCAACAGCTGTTGTTGTCATTGTTGTTGCTGGATACATATCTGGAACAGACAATCTATCCCTACTCCCAGTTCTCTCATGGTTATCTTGTCCTATACTTTATGCTTGGCCCAGTTCTCTCGTTTATTTCCCACATAAAAATGCATTAGAATCAATTAAATCATACAATAAATTGATCATGAGGTTAGATACGTTAATACAGTAAATAGAGCATGAATATTCGAGGTTGGCGCCATTATTTTGCAGCTGTTGACGTTCAAGAATTCTTATAAGGCCTGGGTTGTTTTTCCTCAATCATTTCCTCATCTATAAACGTTTACGATAACATGCTCACGATAACATGCTCAAGATAACATGCTTAAGATAACATGCTTACAATAACATGTTTACGATAACATGCTTACAATAACATGCTTACGATAACATGCTTAAAATAATATTATGTAACCTGTGAGCTAAAAAAGCTCTAGTGCTACTAATATCAATAGTCAAGCTCATTTGAACATTTTTTAATAATTTTTTTGATTCTATAGCACAAATCTGTCAACATTCTTGACATTTTTCAGGGGTCTTTTTTCGTCTATCGACAGAAATCCCTTGATTTTAAGCCGAAATTTATGGTTCTCGTGATCAGGTGAATTCTGCAAAAAATGTTCACTGTAGGGGTAGGGGTGGGCCGCGGTACATGCAGATACTTTTGTGGAGATTTTAAGTTATCGGGTGTAAATTTTTCGCGTTCGAGCCTTCGGCGCTCGCAAATTGACACACTGCAGTTCTTGCTATGCTTTAGCTGTGGATGTCACAATATATTGTAAGGACTTCGCGCCGAAAATATCACAAATTTCCCGGCTCAAAATTTTCCCGAGAACGACCCCTGATTTTTGACAAATGTGTCTATTATGTTTATTGTCTTATAGAGTTGTGCGAAAAGTTCCAACTCAATTCTGCTCATTACAAATTACACACCTGGACTAGATCTTAATTTAATGATTTTGATATTTGCCAACTTTCATGGCTCTGGGAATCGGTTTTCCATTGACTAGATCCAGCAGCCAATCACCAAGCCACTCCGGGATCCAGAGGTTCAACGGTATCCACACAAATCTAGCGTCGTTTCCTACGACATACCGCGCACGAGGAAACATTCCTAACAGCGCGTGTTCGTACGCGTCAAGTACGTCACTGATTCTCTCGGAAATAATACCACTCACGAAAGTTTTCAGCACGCTCGCAACGACTGAAAAAAAATTAATGCACAAATATTAATGCGATAACAACAATGCTGTAGATAACTTACAGGAAATACTGTTTATGCGTCTCAAGATGCGGTCTCTTTCACCTTGTTTTTAATTAAAGGAAACCATAAAACTATACATTTTGAACTCTCACTGATAAACAAATACATAAAATATTCTTACTAGATAACTGTCATTAAAAACTTTACTATCTCTCTATAAAAAGATATAGAGATTCAGACCGTGTATTCAGACCGTGGATGGACAGATTCCCATTCGCACGACAGTTGTGTACTAGATTCAATGTCGAACACGGTTGGAAACGACACGATGTATTCACCGCTATCCCGTCATTTGGCCGAATAGCATTAAACCGAGCGACTTATAAGCATCTAACACATTTAGACGAAATTTTAGTTGTGGGTGAAATCTTTTAATTGATTTGTCATACTGTGGGAAATAATAACTTTCGAATAATTGTCGTAGATATCAATTTCGGTTAAATATCGCTCGGCTAGATGTCGCGCCGAAATGTTGTTTGGCTAAATGTTGCTCGGATAAAGATCGTACATTCGCTGTTAAGCAACACTACCGGAAGGCGTCTTGTAGCCATAGGACCGACACAGTTAAAATATATTTTCATATAATGCCGATGTCTATTATTTTGCACGTCTTTTGAAAGTAAAATGGTATAGAAAACCAAAAAGAACAGAAAAAATAAGAATACCATCTGGTGTTCGGACAGAACAAAATATTTTTTTATCCTTATTTCTTGGTGCGGATATGAGATAAGTATCCGAGATATTTAATTCAGATAATCGAACCGTGTTTGCTTTAACGAGCTTCTGCGGCACATGTATATATGCACGTATATCTGGTGACACCAAGGATGAATTTCATTTACTTTTTTCCAAGAACTCTTCTCCGTATTCCTCTTTCGCTTCTGTGCTTGCTTTACTCCATGATTTGCGCACCGCCATTTCTAATCCTTCAGCCATGTTGGTTTTGTGAAATCCAGGCTCAATTAAATGAACCCTTACGCCAAACCACTGAAGCTGACGCCTAGAATATTGAGCAAATCAACAAAAGGAGTCAAAGGAACCGTACAGGAAGTTTAAGCTAGATATATTTTAAGTTGCAGATTTTTTTAGCTGATTTTTGACCTACACTAACCTTTCCCTGATTTTGGTTCGATTTGTGTACCGATTTGATATTTGGAAATATTATGACCATTTTAATACGTCATTAATGAAAGCAATCTTTAATTTGACCCTATTCGACGTCGGGACTGGAGGCAATTTCACTTTTTTCGCAGATGTAACTGTGTTACAAACTATAAAAGACTGAAAACAGTGAAAGTATGTATTCATACCGGTGTGCTCAAGCCTAACGCCCAGTAGCTCTCTCCGTATGGCTATTTCTATGTGTGCCCTATTTTGGCACTTAATGCAATCATATGAGCTCTCTTTCTTATAAAAGAGAGCAGTGCAAGGTAAAATGGTTGCATAATAACGTATTTTAAACATAAAATTTCGAAATATTTGGTACCGCAGTTCCCAATACCCTGAAATTTCAGCTATATGAGTTTGAGGCAATATTTAAGCATTGTTTTTTCGAAGAACAATGAACGAGCATCCGCAACAATAAAATGAGGCGTTAAACTGTTTGATGTGAAAGTTGTTGCGGAAGGGATAGAGTAAATGTGACGAAAATTAAACAAGTTGTTTCTGTATTTCTCGCAAAACAAATGTCAACATCGTATCATCTGAAGAGAACAGTTACCTCAGACAATCGGAAAAGCTCTCAACGCCATATTTGGAAATACAGTACGGAGTCGAACCGGTGAGACTGCATCTGCCGAACACACTAGCCGTGTTAACGATACGCCCTCTAGTGCGTTTAACAAGAGGAAGAAATGTCATTGTGACGTCAACCAGTCCCAGAAGATTCACATCCAATACCTGTATCGCATGGAAGCAAATGTCAACCTATATATTTCAACATATATGTTGACGTATCAACACACTGATTCACAGAGAACTGCGTATATATATATATATATATATATATATATATATATATATATATATATATATATATATATATATATATATATATATAAATATACACATATATATATATATATAAGTCTACAAATGGGAACAGAGCATTATATAATAACATAATAAGTAAAAGTAACATACTTGCTGATAGTCTTTCAATGTAAGCCACTCTACGGGTCCAATGTTTCCTAAAATCCCTGCGTTGTTTAATATTCCCCACAACCCTAGCAAGACGAGAACGGCTGAAGTTAAGAGATGTTTACTTATTGCACTGACCAGTACAGATTGTTTGATGAGATTTCTCTGTATAAATCTTATATCCCTCAGATATAAAGTATGTCTTAGTGCAAACAGATATAAAAAGTAATACAAAAAGACTAGTAATTAGTTTTCCTTTCAATTATAGCGAATTACAGTTAAATCTTCTTTCATTTATAGTGTATCATGTAACGGTACACACTAAAACGTCTACAGACTTTACTTTCTCATTCTAGTACCGAGTACCGATTTCAGTCATTTGTAAAAACTACACCGACTTGAAAACAATATAAAATTTCACAATCTGATTATCTAACCTACCTTTTCCTTGTGGTAAGGCGTTTTCTATCACGGCATAAGCTTTTGCAACACTGCTGCTATCCGCCACATTCATGGGAAGTGTTTTTAATCTATCTGAACAGCATTTCTTCAGTTCCGTCTCTCCTTTCTCAGTCAGGCAGCCGGCAAACACGTGACAACCCATCTTATCTAATCTCTTGCAGATTTCATGTCCGAATCCGGTATCGCATCCAGTGACCAGTATATATCGCTCACTATATTTGCCAATTTTCGGCAGGCGCAACAGACGATCCAATATTTTGTAGATGAAAAATCCGATGACGCAATAGAAAACTGCTGCCGTCGCTTCCATGATGCTATAAGTAAAAAGTTAAGATAAAGACAAGAAGGCATCGCTTGTAGACATAAAATTGTGAATGTGTAGGGTTAGCTTTCTAAATAGCATATATATATATATATATATATATATATATATATATATATATATATATATATATATATATATATATATATATATATATATATATATATATATATATATATATATATATATAAAACATAATTGTAACATAATATGTAACATAATAAGCATAAATTCTTTCTAAAAGATATCAGGATGTCAGAAAGGTAAGCGTTGCGACGTGTTGTAGTTTTTACAATCTTATGTATCGATCTAATGGGCAGTAATGTCTTGAAAATAAAGGTGGAATATTGTTTTTATTTCTGAGTTTCTTCATTGAACAATAGGCATCTTGGCACATGTGGCTTAAAAAGTAAGGATGAAGTATTGACAATTTTGCAAGAATACAACAGATTTTAACCTTATCCATTAAATGATAGAGAGGCCATATTCAAGACTGAATGCGGCATTAACTGACACAAACCGGTCACCTCTCACGCTTTGCGCTTGGAGCTTTGTAAGTCAAACTTTATGTCGTAGTAATGTCCTCCGTATACTGAAATTAAGTGTTTACCAACTAAAAAGGTAACCTGGGCTTGTTATATGTTGTGGCATCTGCATAACATGCAGGGGTATTTCGATCGTTCAGTACACAATTTAAAACGTCAAAGATCTATAATGATAATTAACTGGTCCGATTTCGCTATCAACCGGGAAAATAAACATGGCTTAAAGTCTTCACATGCACACAACATAACAAGCTTGCTTTGTATTGATGAGGTAATGTATCAATAGATCTTATGAACCAGTGTCCGTTTCACACAGGAACGCACATGGATTTCAAAAAAAAGTCGAAGAGAATTTAGAGTTGCATAATTATTCAATGATTCCTGCAAAATTTATCACTTGCTCTTCGAACAAAGGGCTAATTTTCTATGTATTTGTTAGTAACAGTGCATCTAAAAGAAAAGAAATTTTGAAAGGATGTAAAAAACATGTTATGAATCAACTTTCTTCGATATACGGTCTGAAAAATTCTCAATAAATGTAGTTGTTTATAGCCTGAACGGAATGACGTTACTGACAAAGAATTTTTGCCATAATTGAACAACGTGACATGGCTTTTATCACAAACGAAATAAAAAATTCACCCAGATCAACACAATTAGAATCTGACAAAATTTGAGACATAATGTTGCTTTGATGCTTTTAGATAAAAATCTTTTATTAACCATTTCATCTGTTCTTTGGAATGGGATGAGGCAGAAACGCAATTGATGTTTATTTTTATTCACCGTACTCGAATTTATTAACCAGGTTGTGATGATGGTTCTAAATCTTGAAAAAGGAAAAAAGTGCACGTGGAACAGAATTTTTAGTTTCGCACCTGAGAATCAAATAAAAAAAGCAATAAATGAATAAATAAATATAAATATTGTGAATAAAAAGTTAAATAAAGGGTTTAAAAAATAAAAACAACAAGTTTCCGGTCTTTTCCGCAATCACCATACAGTCTGTTGATGTTAGAATGACTTAATTTAGTGGTTCAATGCCTATCTATAACAGTAAAACGCCGTGTCTCAATATTAATCCGGGCTAGTTTTAGACTTGATATACTTGGTGTTAGAAATTGAGCTGTAGAATTTACTGCCATTTCATCTATACTTTAACATGTGACAAACAAAAAACAAGAAATAATAGGTTTCTAAAGCTTAAAAGAAAAAATTATTATGGGCAGAATTGTGATGGATTTGCTGCGCTAGCTTGAAAAGTTCCTGTAATTTTTTTTAGCGAAAGTACCAAAAACGATACTACAATACGTTTTACCCTTAAGCCTGAGTACTTCAAAAAATTCATCATTTCAGTTTTCAAGAGAAATTTTCGAATCCAGTTTTAGTTTTAATTTAGTTCCGTCCCCATGCAAGAGTTATTTATTTAAAGGTTATACCGGTTTAAAATTCTCTGAAGTCGGTTTTGACTCCTTTCATGCAAAATAATAGGTATAAAGCAAATCAAGTAAGAACCTTTTTGGGTCAGTATAAACGTAGTTTCAAAACTGTTGGTCTTATGAGAATTGTTAGCTTTTATGAAATGCCAGTAGACAGTAGTAAAAGTAAAAGATGATCATACTATGTATGTGCCAAATATGGTACTTCAATCCCCAATAGTCTTAGACTGGTTAGCCGGATGAGATGGCATGGCGAAAAAAAAAAGAAATCAGAATGAAAGACATCGAATGAGGTCAATAAACTTATAAGGCTCTCATGAAGCTTTATAAAAGTATGTTTTGCCCCAAATTTATGTGTATTGACTGCTGTAATTTCAACTAGCATAACAACAATTAAGCTCACCGCTTTGTTTAAGTAGTCGATCAACTATTTTTCACTATTTATGCACGATATATATCTTTAAATATCCACTTTCTAACCAAAGAGTTCCCTAAATTAATTTCAACAATTCAGCGACTGCAACCATGTATGATAATTTCAGAATAAAGACAGAATAAAGAAATTTAAGGTCGTTATAAACAGACTGTAAACTGAACGCGAACATTCAACTTGATAAACATCTCAGCACAAGAAAGGTTCAAGGTAACTGTTTTACATTACCATGTGCATTTCGAGTAAATATTACAACTTGAATTCACTAAGTGAAAAGGATGTGTTGCATTTTATGTGTACTTTTGTATGCTAAAAAATTATTTTACATCGATGCTTATCAAAAGTTATATATATCCATGTGTCATGTATCCCTAAAAAAAATCCACCATATCATATTGATACTGTGCAAAATATAGTATTTTGTGTAGATGAGGTCAGTTAAATGGTTTCTTCTGTCAGTAAAAAGAATAATGAATTTAACTCTCAGTGTCTAGCGGCATTTGTGTCTGCGTAGTGTGGGGGGGGGGGGGGAGCCCTTTTTTGACGAAATTTGACGAAATTTGAATTCATGGCGGAAAGCATTTGGTCCAGTGTCCATAGTACTATGAAACAAAGATATTATTTAATTTTTAAAAACAAACAGAGAAATATATTTGTAAGTGTTTACAAATCAATTGTAATAATACATGACTGGATCATATTTGTTGAAAGAAAAACTCGGCTGCCATCGTCCCACTATTTCTGTTGGCTCTGAACTTCACCGTGTAGCAATAACGTTTCTTGCTCCTTTTGTGTATGATGCAGTCCAGTAGATTATTGGGCATTCACAGAAAAAAATCTTTTGTGAGTATCACGTAATTTGTTGTTTAACACTTGGAAAGTCGAAGATTTGGAAAGGATATACTGAAGGTGTATGGGGCGAATGTTTCGGACGTCTTTTCTCTTTACTGGTCCGTCATTTTGTCTTTACTACTCTTCTGACCATACTGGCCTTATGACTCCCAAATGTCGCACGCGTGCAGTACTTGACCTGAAGTTTTTTTTTGTTTTCGCCTTTGTTGTCACTTTCAAGACCCGAAGCAAAACAGGATTTGTTATCAAGAAATGGAACGTCCGCAGCAGCATTTGAGCACAAGAGTTCTCTCATCTGCTAACAGCCACACCGTGCATTAAACAAATAACGTGTGCCTCATCTGCATAGGCCAGGTAACTAACTGAGCATACACAAATGCTTATGTTTGTTTTATAAGAATGACGCATCGATGCAAAGTTTTACTTGGTCATTTTCAATACGCTGAAACTTCATATAAATTATCAGTTTTACATACGTACAATTCTTGTTGAGGGAGAGGGATGCCGTTTCATAGAGTTAGGGAGTAAGTAGCAAAGCCATTTTTAGAAAGGTTTCAAACTGGCAAAAAAGTTTATGAGAAAGATTTCCGAATCTGAAAAAAACATTGTCTTGTCTCTAAAATAAAAGCAGATCAAAGTCAGGCCGAAAGTTTCTTTAAAATTCTAAGGGAAATAGTAATTTTAAAAATATAATTTGTTTTGCCAAATGTTTGATATTTCGATTTTGAGAAGTACGTTCTAGTTTAAAGCGTGACCAACAATAGAAATGCCGAGGGAAAGGGATGGGATTTATTGCAGAATTTACTTTGTTTGTTTCCAAATAAAACATCAATTTATTAATTTACACACCACAACTCACGCAGAGCTTTTGTTATGTTTCGTGTTTTGCTATTTTTCTTAGAATCGAAACTGATATGAATTTTTGTGGCGCTTGGTCTGGCAAATGTTAACGGTGATATCGAAATGCAGTCTGATCAAAACCATATTCTGCCAAGCTTACAAAATATTACACTTTATGTTGTTCAATAATGAACCTACATTTTCACAGATAAAGGTGTGCAAAATCTATTTTACTATCATCTTTATATATTTCGGATCACTTAAAAGCAAAAGTGAAAACGGATTTAGGTTTCTTTGCTAAAACATGTTTTAAATAACATACCTAACACACCATGACATTTATGAATATTTATTAAACAAAAAACTTCTGATCGTTTTATTTATATTTAACAAACTGGTTTGATGTATTAAAGTCTTAACCATCGAGTTTCAGATATCCGTAGTTCTATGCTCGATTTTTTTACATAACTAAATTTACATAGTTCAAATTAATTATAGAATTGTATTATGTAAGAACAACATTTTACATAAAACGATTACTGAAAAGTTAAAAATTATCAGTAAAATGTTAGGGATTAGAATATTTAATTTGACTTTACATTAACTCTGTTGTCCTCTGATGTCCGTTTAATACATGTGGACCATTCACTTATATTTCCCAACAACTACTGCTTTAGGAATCGGGTGGTGCTTGTATAAAAGAACATTGTACAAGCGGTCACTCATCCATTCCGGCAAGCAGTGATCAAGCATGATCAATAATCCGATGCCCTTTCCCACGACATAGCGGGCGCGGGGAAAACGACCGAACAGAGCATGCTCGTAGGCATCGAGGACGTCACTTATTCGTTCCGAACACCTCTCATCAAGGGTCTTCTGTTTAGCACACAGGCCTGCAAAACAAAAAAAGGTGTACATGTATTACATGTAATTCTATGGAATGCCGTTTTAACATTTAATGGCTATTTTTGATTTCAAAATATAATAAAACATATCAATAAATCATTGTAGATCTCATTAATTTATATTTTGCTATCAATAATTGAATTTTAGATGATAAAAATTGATTTTTGAGATCAAAAAATCAATTTAAAAACCTGAAAAAATCTTAACGGAGACATTTATATAAAATTTAACGAATCGTCAACTAAATTTTGGAGAGGAAAACTTGAATTATTGAGATCAATAGTAACAACACAATTTTTGATTTCAAGAATTGATTCTTTTCTTTTTGTACAGTAAAAAAAATAAAAGAAAGATTTTGTGTACAAGAACCAGTCATTATTTTATCCACATATGTGTGTTTCTGCATTTTGTATGTAAAAATAGACTGTTATTTTGATATCAAAAATCCTTTTTTTAGATAAAAAAATCATTTGCAGATTTCCAAAACAAAATAAAAAAAATTCTCACTCTGAAATAATGATATCTGAAATAAATTCTTGATATCGATAAAAAGAAAATAAATTATTGAGCTCAAAATTGATATTTTGCTATCAAATATTTCATTTTTGCTATGAAGAATTGAATTTTTGATCACTTGATTTCACCGATAGATTCGACATGGGTCAATGTGTCTGTTATTATCGGCAGCATTTCAGTTTTTTAAGGCTGGTGGTAAGGTCGAATTTCGTTTGTTGCATCAACAAGTCTGTCTGTAGTGATCTATCTATCTTCAAGGCTGTGAGCAGACAAAACACAGTCATCGGCAAAAAGCAGATCACAGATCACAGTTTCGGCTTTAGTATGCACGGCAAATCTACGTAGGTTGAACACGCTGCCGCCAGG
Organism: Protula sp. h YS-2021; assembly: GCA_949752745.1. NCBI lineage: Eukaryota > Metazoa > Annelida > Polychaeta > Sabellida > Serpulidae > Protula > Protula sp. h YS-2021. The sequence continues at coordinate 19,915,884 of OX457031.1, read as the reverse complement.
ACGCACTTGCATATACAAACCTTTGTCAAGGTCGCAGAATGCATATCTAAACATCATTGAGAACGGATTTCCAAAACTCGTGGGAGCCAAGGCACAGCTTTGTTTCGTCCAGCTTCTGGGGTTGAAAAATCTACATTTTCTCTTATCCTCCCCATCGTGTCATCATGGAACGCACGTATCAGCATAATCTTGCTGTAATTATGACATCACTTCCTGTTTTCGAACCCGCGTTTCTACACTACTAATAACACAATGCAGTGCTTAGGGGACGAACCACATAAGCTCTTCCCAACCTCCCATAGCCACTGCGTGCAATGGCCACTGACCTTCTTCGACGAACTCTTGCCCGTAGTCCTGCTTCACATCCGGGGCTGCTTTCTGCCAGGCACTGCGGTATCTCCTCCCCATTGCATCGGCATCCAAAATGTTTGTTTTGTAATAACCGGGTTCTATGACATGAACGCTTATACCAAAGCGTTTAAACTCGCGTCTAGGGTTGAAAGAAAGTACTATTACATGTTTTTTTCACCCATGTATTAAGATATAGATACCAGAATTAGCTCGGCGTTGACGGAAAATGTCTCGGCATTACCAGAACATATTTATATTGCTAAGAGCTGAAGATAGATCCGTACTTGGGAAACATATTTTGTTGAAAGGGTAACTTGTTAAAACATAAAAGAATTAAAGTATGTCATATATATATATATATATATATATATATATATATATTAAAACATAAAGGAATTAAAGTATATCATAGATATTCTACTTAATGGAAAACAATCCGTATGTATCTTTCTAGATTTTACGAGGCCATCCGAATACTTAAAAATTAGATCATGGTACTCTACACAATAAGTAGACTACCCGTCTGTTGGGTGCCACCCAACAGACGGGTAGTCTACTACAGTATTTGGACCGGCTTCGAAAGAAGCGAATCTGTTTTTATTTTGCACAGTACTAACATCAACAAAAAATATTACCTTGAGCATTTTAGTAACTTTAAAGGTTTAAAAACAAACAATAAATAGATTTAATAGAAAACTACACGTAGCGAAATGACACCCACTTGCAATGGTACAATCTATCTGGTCAAAGACACATTTTTCAGTCTGTCCACATAATTGTCAGCTTCCGAATTATTATCATGAAAAAGGACATCGAAGTAAATATAATGTAATCTCAAATAATCAAATTCAGTTTTCTAACCGTTTTCGAGATAATGGTCGACTTCCGGTTTTTCACCTTGACTAGGACGGAGGAGGCCGGGTCACCGAGGTACCTTTTATATAACGTCTTTTAGGTCCAAAGGGTCGAAAATAAGCTCAAAACCGCTCTATCTCTAACCGTTTTCGAGATAATGGTCAACTTCCGGTTTTTCACCTTGACCATGACGGAGGAGGCCGGGCCATCGAGGTACCTTTTATATAACGTCTTTTAGGTCCAAAGGGTCGAAAATAAGCTCAAAACCGCTCTATCTCTAACCGTTTTCGAGATAATGGTCAACTTCCGGTTTTTCACCTTGACCATGACGGAGGAGGCCAAGGTCACCGAGGTACCTTTTATATAACGTCTTTTAGGTCCAAAGGGTCGAAAATAAGCTCAAAACCGCTCTATCTCTAACCGTTTTCGAGATAATGGTCAACTTCCGGTTTTTCACCTTGACCATGACGGAGGAGGCCAAGGTCACCGAGGTACCTTTTATATAACGTCTTTTAGGTCCAAAGGGTCGAAAATAAGCTCAAAACCGCTCTATCTCTAACCGTTTTCGAGATAATGGTCAACTTCCGGTTTTTCACCTTGACCATGACGGAGGAGGCCAAGGTCACCGAGGTACCTCTTATATAACGTCGTTTAGGCCCAAATTGTCGAAAATAAGCTCAAAATCGCTCCACCTCTAAACGTTTTCGTGATAATGGTCAACTTCCGGTTTTTGACCTTGACCATGACGAAGGAGGTCAAGGTCACCGAGGTACCTCTTATATAACGTCGTTTAGGCCCAAAGGGTCGAAAATAAGCTGAAAATCGCCCCATCTCTAACCGTTTTCGAGATAATGGTCGACTTCCGGTTTTTGACCCTGATCATGACGGAGGATTTCAGGGTCACCGAGGTGCCTCTTATGTAACGTCTTTAAGGCCTAAATGGGCGAAAATAAGCTCAAAATCGCTCTGTCTCTAACCGTTTTCGAGATAATGGTCAACTTCCGATTTTGGACCTTGACCATGACGGAGGAGGTCAAGGTCACCGAGGTACCTCTTATATAACGTCTTTTAGGCCCAAAGGGTCGAAAATAAGCTCAAAATCGCTCGATCTCTAACCGTTTTCGAGACAATGGTCAATTTCCGGTTTTTGATCTTGACCATGACGGAGGATTTCAGGGTCACCGTGGTGCCTCTTATGTAACATCTTTTAGGCCCAAATGGGCGAAAATAAGCTCAAAATCGCTCTATCTCTAACCGTTTTCGAGATAATTGTCGACTTCCGGTTTTTGACCTTGATCATGACGGAGGATTTCAGGGTCACCGAGGTGCCTCTTATGTAACATCTTTTAGGCCCAAAGGGTCGAAAATAAGCTCAAAATCGCTCTATCTCTAACCTTTTTCGAGATAATGGTCAACTTCCGGTTTTGGATCTTTACCATGACGGAGGAGGTCAAGGTCACCGAAGTACCTCTTATATAACGTCTTTAAGGTCCAAAGGGTCGAAATTAATCAAAATCGCTCTATCCCTAACCGTTTTCAAGATAATGGACAATGTTTCTCTAACGGATTTTAATATACAAAAGTCACATGACCTTGAACTTGACACTGAATGTCAAGCATTCTAGCAATTTTTCGTGATTGAATAGGTTTTTGAAATAATATCTTGACCTCAATTTGACCTTGACCTTGAATGCAAAGGTCAAAATATTTTGCGGATTTCACGACAACTCATTACCCTCTATGTCTCTGCCAAATGCCGTCTTTCTACTACAAACCGTGTAGGAGGAGTTTTCTGGAAACCACTTTGAGGTAAAAAAAACTTTGACCTCAATTTGACCTTGACCTTCAAGGTCAAGGTAAAAAAAAAATTGCGGATTTCACGACATCCCATCACCCTCTATCTTTGCGCCAAATTTCATCGTCCTACGCCAAATCGTCCTACGCCAAATAGCGTAGGAGGAGTTTTCTGGAAACCTCCGTGACGGAAAAAGAAAAAAAAAAAAAGAAGGAATAAACGCCGGAATTCTTTGTAAAGCATACCCATTTGCAAACTATTGTTTGCAAGTGGGAATGATGATAAACATTTCACTTAATACATATGCACTTCTTGCAGGTTTTGGCCCTGCCAAGCCTGTTATAGCAAAGCAATAAATGGCCAAATTTATATTGTGAAATAAATCTCTCCTGAGCGATAAAAATAACGTTAAGTTTTTTGTCTAAATATGTCACCAAATGAACAAAACTTTTTTTTCTTCGAAAAATAGTATATAGCATTAAGTTTTGTAGGGCATAAGAAAATTACCTAAGACAATCCGAGAAACTTTCAACTCCAAATTTAGAGATGCAGTATGGGGACATCTCCCTGACGCCAACTCGACCAGCCGCACTCGCCATGTTGATGATTCTTCCGTTTGAGTGTTTCACCAGCGACAAAAACGTGAGAGTTACTTCAACTAGACCAAGAACATTCACATCCAACACCTGGAGGGCAAATTTAGCTGTCGATGTAAATTATATTTCCTTTCGTCAAATTTTTCTCACTCTCTCTCGCACCCACTCACTCAGTCACTCAACCGCTCACTCATTCATTGACTCACTCACTCATCACTCACTTACTACTCATCCTTCGGTATAGTTATAAAATAAAACGGATAAAACATTATGGGGCGAAAAAAACCGACAAACTTTGGGCGCTTGTATTTATTCTTTCAGAAAACAAAAAAAACATAACTATGTGACTGATTATTTATAAAATGATGGTACTGCGTTTTTAAGAGTTCAATTATTGCAATGATTTCCGAGCAGATCGAACGTCTATCTGTCGCCTTTTTCACAAGGATACAAGTCAGGATTTAGTTGTATGTGAAAGAGGGAACAACGTTTCAATCCGACGTTGTATAGTTTAACATATTCCATACTTCCTGAAAATCTTCCCTGGATAACCAGTCTGCTGGCGTGTTATATCCAGGAATACCCGCGTTGTTGATAATGCCCCACAGTCCTGGAAAATACCAAGTTATGCTTGTTTTCAATTAACAGATATGAACATATTTTGTGTCAACATGAGGTGTTAGTGATCAGGAAGAAAACATTCCAAAAGTTTTGGAGTAACCCAATCAGAATTACTGCCAGGGCGCTGTTGTCCAATATTTGATTCGGTGCCGTTATGTCCTGGGCCCTTATATCTCCGGCCCATTTATCTTGGGCGCTTAAGTACAAAGCCGTTAATTCTCGGACCCTTCTGTCCCTGATGTCACACAACATATAGCGGGTCGCCCCCATCCCCTCCCCCAGTGATCTGCCCCCAAGGATGCATACCCGGGAAACTGCTCCCCATGCACCCCCCTCTTCATATTTTTGTAGACCCTGTAATCTGCCCGCCTGCTCGCTTCAATATCGTATGTTTGTGCTTATAATTAATGTATGTCGTGTACCTTTTATTAATTAATTGTTTAATTATTTATTCTTTATTATTTTTGATATTTTTTAGAGAGGGGGGAGCAAATGAGCGGGGATTACATTACCTACGATCCACTAAACCACAGTGTGTTACTGTGTGAAATTCAATAACCACGTGCTTTTGATACTCCGTAGATTACAGAGTAACGTGGACAGGTCAAAGTGTTCCTTGATCCCGTCAGTGTCTGAAGATAAAAGTTGGCCTAGTTCCATGGTAAATAAATCAAAATTTTATTCATTAACAACTATGTATTTTCAACAAAAACTAATTTGAAGCCAGCATCCCACCTCCCAAAAAAAAACAAACAAAAAAAACAAACAAACAAAAAAAAAAACAAAAACAACTAGACCGAATTTCGCTACACGTAGCGAAATAGTACCCACTTGCAAGGGCAGAGACACAACATATTTGGTCAAAGACACATTTTTCAGTGTTTCAACATAATTGTCAGCTTCCGCATTATTATCTTGAACGAGGCCATCGAAGTGAATATAATGTAAACTCATTTGGGCACAAAAAATCAAATTCAGTTTTCTAACCGTTTTTTGAGATACTGGTCAACTTGCAGTTTTTGACCTTGACCATGATGGAGGAGGTCAAGATCACCGAGGTATCTCTTATGTAGCGTTGTTTAGGCCCAAAGGGTCGAAAATGAGCTCAAAATCGCTCTATCTCTAACCGTTTTCGAGATTATAGTCAACTTCCGGTTTTTGACCTTGACCGTGACCCAGAAGGTCAAGGTCACCGAGGTACCTCTTATGTAACGGTGCTAAGGCCCAAAGGGTCGAAAATGAGCTCAAAATCGCTCTATCTCTAACCGTTTTCGAGGTAATAGTCAACTTCCGGTTTTTGACCTTGACCGTGACCCAGAAGGTCAAGGTCACCGAGGTACCTCTTATGTAACGTTGTTAAGGCCCAAAAGGTCGAATATGAGCTCAAAATCGCTCTATCTCTAACCGTTTTCGAGATAACAGTCAACTTCCGGTTTTTGGCCTTGACCGTGACCCAGAAGGTCAAGGTCACCGAGGTACCTCTTATGTAACGTTGTTTAGGCCCAAAGGGTCGAAAATGAGCTCAAAATCGCTCTATCTCTAACCGTTTTCGAGATAATAGTCAACTTCCGGTTTGTGACCTTGACCGTGACCCAGAAGGTCAAGGTCACCGAGGTACCCCTTATGTAACGTTGTTTAGGCCCAAAGGGTCGAAAATGAGCTCAAAATCGCTCTATCTCTAACCGTTTTCGAGATAATAGTCAACTTCCGGTTTTTGACCTTGACCGTGACCCAGAAGGTCAAGGTACCTCTTATGTAACGTTGTTTAGGCCCAAAGGGTTGAAAATGAGCTCAAAATCGCTCTATCTCTAACCGTGTTCGAGATAATAGTCAACTTCCGGTTTTTGACCTTGACCGTGACCCAGAAGGTCAAGGTCACCAAGTTACCTCTTATGTAACGTTGTTTAGGCCCAAAGGGTCGAAAATGAGCTCAAAATCGCTCTATCTCTAACCGGTTTCGAGATAATAGTCAACTTCCGGTTTTTGACCTTGACCGTGACCCAGAAGGTCAAGGTCACCAAGTTACCTCTTATGTAACGTTGTTTAGGCCCAAAGGGTCGAAAATGAGCTCAAAATCGCTCTATCTCTGACCGTTTTCGAGATAAAAGTCAGCTTCCGGTTTTTGACCTTGACCGTGACCCAGAAGGTCAAGGTCACCAAGTTACCTCTTATGTAACGTTGTTTAGGCCCAAAGGGTCGAAAATGAGCTCAAAATCGCTCTATCTCTAACCGTTTTCGAGATAATAGTCAACTTCCGGTTTTTGACCTTGACCGTGACCCAGAAGGTCAAGGTCACCGAGGTACCTCTTATGTAACGTTGTTTAGGCCCAAAGGGTCGAAAATGAGCTCAAAATCGCTCTATCTCTGACCGTTTTCGAGATAATAGTCAACTTCCGGTTTTTGACCTTGACCGTGACCCAGAAGGTCAAGGTCACCAAGTTACCTCTTATGTAACGCTGTTTAGGCCCAAAGGGTCGAAAATGAGCTCAAAATCGCTCTATCTCTAGCCGTTTTCGAGACAATAGTCAACTTCCGGTTTTTGACCTTGACCGTGACCAAGAAGGTCAAGGTCACCAAGTTACCTCTTATGTAACGTTATTTAGGCCCAAAGGGTCGAAAATGAAGCTCAAAATCGCTCTATCTCTAACCGTTTTCGAGATAATAGTCAACTTCCGGTTTTTGACCTTGACCGTGACCCAGAAGGTCAAGGTCACCGAAGTACCTCTTATGTAACGTTGTTTAGGCCAAAAGGGTTGAAAATGAGCTCAAAATCGCTCCATCTCTAACCGTTTTCGAGATAATAGTCAACTTCCGGTTTTTGACCTTGACCGTGACCCAGAAGGTCAAGGTCACCAAGTTACCTCTTATGTAACGTTCTTTAGGCCCAAAGGGTCGAAAATGAGCTCAAAATCGCTCTATCTCTAACCGTTTTCGAGATAATAGTCAACTTCCGGTTTTTGACCTTGACCGTGACTCAGAAGGTCAAGGTCACCAAGTTACCTCTTATGTAACGTTGTTTAGGCCCAAAGGGCCGAAAATGAGCTCAAAATCGCTCTATCTCTAACCGTTTTCGAGATAATAGTCAACTTCCGGTTTTTGACCTTGACCGTGACCCAGAAGGTCAAGGTCACCAAATTACCTCTTATGTAACGTTGTTTAGGCCCAAAGGGTCGAAAATGAGCTCAAAATCGCTCTATCTCTAACCGTTTTCGAGGTAATAGTCAACTTCCGGTTTTTGACCTTGACCGTGACCCATAAGGTCAAGGTCACCGAGGTACCTCTTATGTAACGTTGTTTAGGCCCAAAGGGTCGAATATGAGCTCAAAATCGCTCTATCTCTAACCGTTTTCGAGATAATAGTCAACTTCCGGTTTTTGACCTTGACCGTGACCCAGAAGGTCAAGGTCACCGAGGTACCTCTTATGTATCGTTGTTTAGGCCCAAAGGGTCGAAAATGAGCTCAAAATCGCTCTATCTCTAACCGTTTTCGAGATAATAGACAACTTCCGGTTTTTGACCTTGACCGTGACCCAGAAGGTCAAGGTCACCGAGGTACCTCTTATGTATCGTTGTTTAGGCCCAAAGGGTCGAAAATGAGCTCAAAATCGCTCTATCTCTAACCGTTTTCGAGATAATAGACAACTTCCGGTTTTTGACCTTGACCGTGACCCAGAAGGTCAAGGTCACCGAGGTACCTCTTATGTAACGCTGTTTAGGCTCAAAGGGTCGAAAATGAGCTCAAAATCGCTCTATCTCTCACCGTTTTCAAGATGAGTGGGCCTGTCGTTAAGGACGCGTGAAGTCACGTGACCTTTGACCTTGACCCTCAAGGTCAAGGTAAGTGGTGAAAGTTTACCCTTTACTTAGTACGTTTTATGCATTCACTCTGGGATTTGAGCACCTTTATGGCTACTTTTCGTGATTAATAGGTGTTTCCAAAAATATTTTGCTCTTAATTTGACCTTGACCTCTGATGTGCAAGGTCAAAAAATTTTACGGATTTGACGACAACTCATTACCCTCTATGTCTCTGCCACATGCCGTCTTTTTACGACAAACCCTGTAGGAGGAGTTTTCTGGAAACCACTTTGAGGTCAGAAAAACTTTGACCTCAAATTTGACCTTGACCTTTAAGGTCAAGGTCAAAACATTTTGCGGATTTGACGGCATCTCGTCACCCTCTATCACTGTGCCAAATTTCATCGTCCTACGTCAAATAGCGTAGGAGTTTTCCGGAAACCTCCGTGACGGAAAAAAAAGAGAAAAAAAAAGGAAAAAAAAAAGGGCAGAAATTTCGAGAAAAACTACAAACTTATTCCCATTTGCAAACGAAGTTTGCAAGTGGGAAAAACAAAAAAATAAAAAACGGGATTTTGGTCCACCTTGGTGCGAGGATTCTGTCAGAGCTGACATAAAACGGGTTTCTGTTCTCCGTGTATTATGTCTGCTTACCGCGACATAAGTTGGTCTCCATCTATATGAAGGTTCCAACGAACAAAACAGGAAGCGATATCAAAAGCTGACTCAGACTGATCAGCTGGTCTCCTATTACTAACGTGTTTTATCACCCATATCAAGTGGGACAAATAAACATCAGGCAATGGAAAATTAAGGATTTGTCGAAATATCAAACTTTTCTTAAATTTTCCAGCGCATTTTTATATCCCATGAGTAAGTCTACACATTTATTTCAGCATAATTACTTTATTAAACTAGCTGAAAAAGCATTATAAATATGGAATCAGTTACAAGACAATGAGCATAAAAAATATACATTTTGACATATTTTAAGTGCATGTATCGAGTCTAAACGAAGGTGTATTTGTAAGACAGCGAGTCTGCGACTAGCTGTTTCGTTTGCCCACACAGACAACTCTGTCTACTGTGTATTTATTTTTGTGTTTACCTCGCTCTGCATTGGGGCTATAGAAATATACTACCTTTTCCACGCGGCAGGCTTTTCTTGATTTCAGTATGAGCGTTCTTGATACTGCTACTGCTTTTGACATTCAAGGCCACAGTCTTTAACTTAGAAGAACAACATTTCCGTAGCTCCGTCTCGCCTTTTTCCGTCAAACAACCAGCAAATACATGACAACCCATCTTATCTAATCTCTTACAGATTTCATGACCGAAGCCTGTATCGCAGCCCGTCACAAATACATATCTTTCTTCGTATTTGCCGATTTTCGGGATTCGTACAAGACAGTCCAGAATTTTGTACGCAATAAAAGTTATAATACAAAAACAAGCTGCACTTATCATATCCATTGAGACAATTAATTTTTCACATTGAGATCCAATATATTAATACAACAGATATTGAAAATATTCAACATAAAACATTGAACATATTGAACTGCAACTTTGAACAATATTTTGTTTTGCATGTGATAATTATTCCCACTTGGCATTGAAAATGCCAAATGGGGATGGATTGCCTCGAATTCTTCACCTATTTTTCCTTTTTTTTCTCGCTTGTTTTTATTTTTTCTTCTTCTTCCGCCGAATCGGTTTCCAGACATCTCCTCCGAGACCGCTGAAGCTAGACCAACCAAACTTGGCACATGTATGGAGGGTCATCTGAAGTGGTGCACCTGATAAAAATTTTTGACCTTGACCTTACTGGTCAAGGTCAAATCGCGAAAAAGGTCAAACGGTTTTCTGACAATTACTGCAAGGCCGTTGAAGCTAGAAAAGCCAAACTTGGCATATATATAAAGGGCGATGTGATCTAAAGCAACCAATAAAAATTTTTGACCTTGACCCTGACCATGACCTTGAAATCGCGAAAAATGTTATTTAAGAAAAACAATGAGTTATCTCGAAAACGGTAAGAGATAGAGCAATTCTGACCACATTTTCGACCTCTACCCCCTATACGACGATACGTAAGGTATAACTTCCGGTGTCCTTGACCTCCATGTCACTTTCGAGCCCCAAACCGGAAGTTGGCCTTTATCTCGAAAACGGTAAGAGACAGAGCAAATTTTTGGCCTTGACCTTACCGGTATAGTTAGTAGCATTTAGGAGGATATTCTACATTCAGACATGTGAAAATTGTTAACAAACTGCAATATCATCTACCTTCCGTTTAAAGTTATCATTCCAAGTGGGGCTAATTCGCTGTGCGAATTTCGGTCTAGTTCGATCTGTGTTTTACTTGGCTAGTTAGCACAATAAACCTCAGACACACAAGAGTGTTCATTTCCACTTGGCATTGAAAATGCCAAATGAGGATGGATTGCCTCGAATTCTTCACCTATTATTTTTTTTTCCTCGCCTTTTTTAAAGGTTTTTTTTTTCTTCCGCCGAATCGGTTTCCAGACATCTCCTCCAAGACCGCTGAAGCTAGACCAACCAAACTTGGCACATGCATGGAGGGTCATCTGAAGTGGCGCACCTGATACAAATTTTTAACCTTGACCTTACTGGTCAAGGTCAAATCGCGAAAAAATTCAAACGGTTTTCAGACAATTACTGCAAGGCCGTTGAAGCTAGAAAAGCCAAACTTGGCACATATATAAAGGACGATGTGATCTGAGGCACCCGCTAAAATTTTTTGACCTTTACCTTGAGGGTCAAGGTCAAATCCCCAAAAAACCTTATTTAAGAAAAGCAATGATTTATCTCGAAGGCGGTAAGAGATAGAGCAATTTTGACCTCATTTTCGACCTCCACCCCCCATACGACGATACGTAGGGTATAACTTCCGGTGTCCTTGACCTTCAGGTCACTTTCGAGCCCCAAACCGGAAGTTGGCCTTTATCTCGAAAACGGTAAGAGACAGAGCAATTTTGACCTCATTTTCGACCTCCACCCCTATACGACGATACGTAAGGTATAACTTCCGGTGTCCTTGGCCTCCAGGTCACTTTCGAGCCCGAAACTTGAAGTTGGCCTTTACCTCGAAAACGGTAAGAGATAGAGCAATCGGTTTCCAGACATCTCCTCCAAGACCGCTGAAGCTAGACCAACCAAACAAGGCACATTTATGGATGGTCATCTCAAGTGGTGCACATGATAAAAATTTTTGACCTTGACCTTACCGATATAATTGGTAGTATTTAGGAGGATGTTCTACATTGAGACATGTGAAAAATTGTTAACAAACAGCAATATCATCTACCTTCCGTTTTAAGTTATCATTCCAAGTGGAGTTTAATTCGCTGTGATAGTTTCGGTCTAGTTTTCTTCCTGTAGCGGCTACAAAACGTTCGGTAAAATAAGGCAGAAAAAGGGACAGTAAAAACTGGGCGAGACTTAGAGGGTAACTATTATATCCTCGTTTGAAGAGCGAACATTCATGGCAGTGATGAATTAGAGGATGTCTTTAAACGGCAAAGTAGACGATTCATATTTTTGTTACAGCGCTTTAACCATGCGCGCAATAATCAAGGGCATTTCTTAGGCTTTGCTGTACTTTATCACAGGTACGAGACTGAATAACTCTATTGCTTTATGATCTTTGAAGGCCAGCCAACGGAGTGGAAGGGGGTGCACTTGCATGATACGGTCGTTCATTCCACCCAGGTGGTTATAAACGCACACAGGTTTGTTGTGGGGTGGAGGGTGGGACAAAATTAAACTAAAAGTGGTGAACGCCAATTACGTTTTTTCGTCATAAAAGTTTCGAATTCACACTTCTAGATGGGACTAGAGTCTGGAGCAAGGAAGTCTGCTATTCTGAACTGCGCGAGAAAGGTCACGAATTACTCTCTCACACATTAAGTCCGTTGGTGTAACAACGGGAGATGAACACTATAGTTAAAGTCAAACGTATATCTAATTTCAGTTTCTTTCACATTTCAAGAAAAAATTGATCGAGACAACATTCCTGAAATAAAACCAAGGTACAAATAAAAAGCAATATTTCACTCACTTAACAGAATGCTAAGAAGTCTGAAAAAGCATGCAAATGACTGACTCACTAATGTCGTTGACCATCACCTCCTTTCCCCCACTGGATGGATCCCGACCTCAAACGCTGAGAAAAGTAATCGTGAATAAAAAATCAGCTTAAAATAAAAAAGTAGCAGTTACAGTCTGCTACTACTGAACAATTCATAACCGCAACTCTGACAATGTTAGAGTAAGAGTTAAACCGAGCTGTCATACCAACAGCTAAACTTCACGGCCCGTGTACAAAAAGTAATTGCAATGGCAACTTTTTGCCGCAAGACACACGAAAAGGCACCACTAAACACTCTGAATTAATGCCGAAAAGTGATAAGATCCACTAAAACACACGATTTTCTAGCGATATGGGACAATTATGAACCATAGTTGCAGCTGGTACCGTCATGATGGGCTGATCACTTCCATGATCAATCACTGTACCAGCTGACATGGGAATATGGGAGCAGCTGGAATGGCTCATGCTTCCCTTTTCAGGCTCCAACGCTAGAAAAAGGAGATAAAATGCTGTAACGAGACTAAGAAGTGCCAAAATGAACGTGTCACTCAAACCACACACACATATACACACAGTCTCTTGCAATATACAGATAATCAAGAGACTAAAAAAAACATGCAGGCGATACAAGCGAAAATTGAACAGACTGTGCGCACACAACAACACTGGCTAAGACACTGTTCTTGGTCTTGGGAAAAGCCATGTTTCTGTTTGACTTTGCGCTTCGGCTTGGGAGTAGCGTGTCTGCAGTCAAAAGAAGGTAATCAGTGAATGACGTATCCGCAGCAACAAGAGGAACCAGTTAGTATAGTCCTGTAAGCTCTTTTGAGGGAGAAGCCTTTAAGAAAATACTTAACAACAGAGTTAGGTAAAGTCCAACATCCTGTTTGGAGTATTTCGGACAACTTACGGAGTACTCTAAGATAGTTAGCAGTCTGACGAGCATTATGGGCTTTTACTTTGCACTAAGTCTGAAGGCCAGTGTCAGTCTGTGCCTTGTCGTATTCCGGCAGTAAGAACCCTTTAATACAATTTGAGAAAGTTTGTTGACAGTAGTGTTGACACTGATCTCGGGCTACTTATCCTACATAGACGTCGTCACTTTTCCCTGATGCCAGATCCACGTTGATAAGGGCGTCTTGAACAAGCACTCGGTATGTATGATCACACCTTTGAAAGAGCAGAAACACATCAGCTAGTCTATAGAAACTGAAACTACTGAAAGTTGGCCTGCATTGGTTGAATCTCTAGCGGCAACAGACATGCATTCAATGAAGTTTAAGATCAGCGGGTCCGAAATTTCTTTTTGTGTCAAGGTATTGAGGAGGGTTTACAATCTGCGAAATCATCTATATGGATGCATGCCGTCTGCTTTATGTATAGGCTTCATTGGCAAATTTTTAAATGCTTCGTTTTTTGCAATAAATGAATTCTAAAACAAACTAAAGCACCATAGCCTTGACCTGCCATGCAGATCTCTACCAAACCGTAGGCCAAGTGGGACCAGACTAAAAATAACTGTGGGCTTACTTGGAAAATATCGTAGGCCAACTGGGAAAGCGTAGGACTGGTGAACCGTAGGCCTGGTCAACTGTAGGCCAACTGGAAAGTTGCCGAGCAAAACCAGGACCGTGAAACCTAGCTAACAGTGACAGCAACTGACTAGACGATTTATCCCTAATAGCGAAGCATCCACAAGAAAGAGATTTACACACAAAGAGTGGAAGCTAACAACGGAAATACATTTTGCTGAAAGGATAAGACGAAAGAATAAAAAAACACAACCCAGCAAACATTAAGACGTCAGAATGACGTCGGGACCACGTCGTGACCTGACGTTTTCGACGTCGGACTGACGTGCCGATTTTGGTTTTCAACGTCAGGATGACGACCTAAATCCGACGTCGGAATTAAGTCCGTTTTAGGTTGTATATGAAATTGGAACCAACGTCGGATTCCGACCTGAAACTGACCTCGGGTTCACGACCTTGTAATGACCAGTCTTAGACACGTCTTACAAAAATAGAGTCTAGAGTTATATAATTAATAGATAATAAATCATTCCTCTGCTGCTGTGAAATACATACGAAAGCATTTTTCCATGTAAAGTTTTACAATCTAGGAAGAAAAATACCGACGCGCCATCAAAATTCTAAAATTTTCATGTAAAAATTACGTTTTTTCTTCATCTTTTTCAAAATGACTTCCATTTCCGGTTAGCGGTAAAAAATGTTTATTGCTTTTTGGTCATTTTTGCAACGTCGGAATGACGTCAGAAAACCGACGTCGCCTCGAAGTCGGAATAAAGTCTGGTTTGAGGGAAATAGGTCGTGACGTAATTCCACCTATTTTACAACCTTTTTTATTCAGAATATGGTTGTGAAGTCTTTGCGACCAAAATCCAACCTTTTTCCAACCAAAAAACTGTTTGCTGGGTACCTGTATTCTACATGGAGCACATTCAACGTGTATTTCCAGAGGTAAGACCGACATTTTAAGAATATTTCAAAAATTTATATTTTTAGCAGATATTGATTTATTTTGAGCAGCATGCAGTTTATTGACCAGTAAGAGGCCAAAGTTTTCGTAACTAGTCTTCTCATGCTCGGTATAAACAAACATATCTTTTACTTATTTACAAATATTCTTTATCAGGCATTTCTAATGCATGTCTACTACCTGAAAATTGATTTTTTTTTTGTTTATGAGGAAAGGAATTCTTATTCCTGTGCCTTCCCAGGGCTTTAGAGATACGCCGCCATGCTGTGTTCAAATCCATCCTATTACCCATGGCTGCTCCGAGCTGTCAAGCTCTGCTTAACTGTGCCGTCTTCATGTTATTTAGCCTCCCAATATCTATTTATCTTCTTGATTTGCAAATCCTCCAACAAATAATTAGATCGGTGAAAATTTGGCTCCAACTTCTGTTCCCGCAAATTAAAAATGAGGAAAACTTGGGCTGGTTGTCACACTGTCGGTTTTTCATTGGGCCAAATCTGGTTTTATTTTTGTTTCATGATTTTTAGTGCACATGCATTCTGGTATAAATAAGATATTTTTTCGCTCCTTAAGTGGAGTTATCGTTCTGATGAGTAATTATCTTGTTATATCAAGTGCACACTTACAGTAGTGCGTATTGCGACGGTTAGGACGATACTGGACAATAGTGGAGGAGTTGGTAATTCAGCTGCATGAACCTATCTGGCGTCTATACCAGGTAAAATACTGCTGCTTCCTTTGTATTCGTACTAGCAATCATAAAATAAATTCATATCTGTGTCGTGTGGGGAGGTGAGGTACTGGTTGCTATGCTCATCAAGGACTTTTTCACAACGTGTGGTGTGCAGTACATGCAGAAAATTGTGGTAGCCCGAGTAATTTTAACCTGAAAATTTCACGTTTATATCCAATTAAACAGATTTATGTCTTTACAAAATGTAGAAGCTGTATGGCTGGGTCAAAGCTACGCTAGAAAAGTATCATTCATATCTTTTATTGTCGGTAAGAGCATATTAGACGTTTCTGAACTTAAATGGACGTCCAATTCTTAAAAGAATTTCACTAACTCCTTTCTACTATCTTCAGAGTAACTCCATAATTTACTCCCAGATGTCACTTTGAGTCCTCGCTCCAAGTAGTTGGGTCCAGGGGTAGAAGAGCAGACAAGGGGGAAGGTTAATGGTAGCAACGGTTCGATCCAACTGAGCAACTACAACATTGGTAAAGACAAAATTGTCCCTATAAAAAACTTACAGCTGCCTTTGGATTTCACCAACGCTAGAAAAACCAAACAACGCAACTGGACTGGCTATCTCTGACGTCTCCATTCCCTGTGCTGTGGATGCAATGCCCAATCATGGTCTAAATCACGAAGGTTGTCGATGTCACTGGCTTTCACTGTTCCCGTACCCAATTAGGTTAGGTAACCATAGATACTTGAAGTAAATCGATTGAATAAAGATGTTGCAAGTATGTGTTCAACAAGTCTATCGATGTCACTCACATACTCTTTCCTGGAAACAACTTGTTTTGTGACAAGTAACAAAATGTTATCATTTCTCAGTTGTACTGCTGTTGGGTGCGATGTTGAGTTAACCTTAATTATGTCTTTCGAGGACTTTTACAGACAACTAACCAACTTTGGAACCACGTAGTCTCCTTATTTACTGAAGTATGATTCAACAACTCCACGAACAACAGCTCGTTCTCGCCGATGCTTCAAAATATGTTATGTGTTAATCTCTCACACTGATTTTATCATCTGGATTTAACTGTTGAGGGGTGGGGCACACTGAAATGCGCTTCGGAAAAGCCAGCAGTGCGAATCGTATCTCATCGTCACAGGATCTATAAGCCGTTTTCTGTAAGCCATCCTCGGAAAATGTGTAACTGGCCAAAATCTAGTGCTCGTGCATAATTCGGCTTCTTGGCGTGGGATTCAGCTTCGTTTACCCATACTGCCTCCACGCCTCCGATCACTGCTAAGAGCTAAGAAATCGGGTCCCTGGACTTCTGGTCCCTCAAATTCCACTCGGTATCGTACCTCGAGGACTTGAGGGGGCTTGTCTACGTGTTCGAATAAAAATTTCCGCATTACTTCCACTGAATGGGATTTCGGGATGGATGATATTGTGATTCCGTTGCTATCTTTAGCAGTCCAGAACAGATAGGTGATGTCTCTTTGATGCTATCTGCCTGGTATAGTCTGGGGTGATGCATTGTTCCCTCGATGTACGCTCCAGATCGCCACATTCTGGGTGTTGGAATGGTGACTCCTGAAATCCGTCGCACGTGATCGATATCAGCGTTGCTTTCACGATCTCCTCACCTGACAATACTGGTCCGAGTACGTCAGCGTGATCTCTCATTTCCTGTTCATGTCGCATATACCCCTTCGGGATCTGCCTCTCTGCTTGGTTCGCGAAAGACTTTGGCTACTTGATCAATTTCCAAATCAGTTGATGTCCCAAATCTGCTGTGTTTCACGTCCCTGTGCAAGAAGTTGACTATTATCTGGAAAATTGTTAAAGATAGAGCAGTTTTGAACTACTTTTCTACCCTTTTGCCCTATACACGTTACATAAAGGTGCCTCGGTGACCTTGACCTTCTGGGTCACGGTTAAGGTAAAAAAAACAGGAAGCTCAAAAATGGTTAGAGATAGGGCGAATTTGAGCTCATTTTCGATCCTTTGAGTCTATTCAATGTTACATAAGAGGTACCTTGGTGACCGCAATCTTCTTGATCACTTCAGGCTCAAAAACCGGAAGATAACCTCGAAAACGGTTAAAGAGAGAGAAACAGAGAGCGACTTTGAGCTCATTTTCGACCTTTTGGGCCTAATTAACGTTACATAAGAGGTACCTCGGTGATCTTGACTTTCTGGGTCACGGTCAAGGTAAAAAAACCGGAAGTTGACTATTATCTCGAAAACGGTTAGAGATAGAGCGATATTTTGAGCTTATTTCGACGCTTTGGGCCTAAACAATTACATAAGAGGTACCTCGGTGACCTTGACCTTCTCGGTCAAGGTCAGAAACTGGAAGTTATTATGTCGAAAACGATTAGAGATAGAGGGGTTTTGGGTTCGTTTTGAACCCGTTGGGCCAAAGTGACGGTAAAGAAGGGGTGCTGCGTGACTTTGAGCTTTTTGGCCATAATTTTATACAAATATTTTTGTTTAGTGGTTTCTGCAATTGCGCCAGTTCTGCTATGCAGCGGTATTGTGTCTAGTTTGAATTCACAGTAGTAAGGCTGGGGGCTGTGTGATGATAATTTATATTTCCCACTTGCAAACATAGCAAATGGGTATGCTTTGCTAAGAATTCTGGCTGTTTATTCCTTCCTTTTTTTGCTTTTTTTTTTTAGGTGGGGGGGGGGGGGTTTCTGTCTCAGAGATTTCCAGAAAAAATTCCTCCTACGCTATTTGACGTGGGACGATGAATTTGGCGCAGAGACAGAGGATGATGCGATGTCGTGAAATCCGCAAATGTTTTTGACCTTGACCTTCAAGGTCAGGGTCAAATTGAGGTCAACGTTTATCTGACCTCAAACTGGTTTCCAGAAAACTCCTCCAGGGTTTGTAGTAGAAAGACATTTGGCAGAAACATAAAGGGTAATGAATTGTCATGAAATCGTAATCCGTTGAGGATAGATTGTCCATTATCTCGAAAACGGTTAGAGATTATTATGAGCTTATTTTAGACCCTTTGGGCCTAAACAACGTTACAAAAGAGGTACCTCGGTGACCTTGACCTCCTCCGTCGTGGTCAAGGTCAAAACCGGGAGTTGGCCATTATCTCGAAAACGGTTAGAGATAAGCGATTTTGAGCTTATTTTCGACCCTTTAGACTTAAAAGACGTCATATAAGAGGTACCTCGGTGAACTTGACCTCCTCCGTCATGGTCAAGGTCAAAATCCGGAAGTTGATCATTTTCTCGAAAACGGTTAAGGATAGAGCGATTTTGAGCTTATTTTCGACCCTTTAGACGTAAAAGACGTCATATAAGAGGTACCTCGGTGGCCTTGACCTCTTCCGTCATGATCAAGGTTAAAAAGGGGAAGTTGGCCATTATCTCGAAAACGGTTAGAGATAAGCGATTTTGAGCTAATTTTCGACCCTGTGGACTTAAAAGACGTCATATAAGAGGTACCTCGGTGACCTTGACCTCCTCCGTCATGGTCAAGGTAAAAAACTGGAAATTGAGCATCATCTCGAAAACGTTTGGAGAAAGAGCGATTATGAGCTTATTTTCGAACATTTGGGCCTAAAAGACGTTATATAAGAGGTAGCTCGGTGACCTTGACCTCTTCCGTCATGATCAAGGTTAAAAAGGGGAAGTTGGCCATTATCTCGAAAACGGTTAGAGATAAGCGATTTTGAGCTTATTTTCGACCCTGTGGACTCAAAAGACGTCATATAAGAGGTACCTCGGTGACCTTGACCTCCTCCGTCATGGTCAAGGTAAAAAACTGGAAATTGAGCATCATCTCGAAAACGTTTGGAGATAAAGCGATTATGAGCTTATTTTCGAACATTTGGGCCTAAAAGACGTTATATAAGAGGTAGCTCGGTGACCTTGACCTCCTCCGTTATGGTCAAGGTCAAAACCGAAAGTTGACCTTTATCTCGAAAACGGTTAGAAGACTGAATTTGATTATATGTACCGAAAAGAGATAACATTATATTTACTTCGATGTAATCGTTCAAGTTAATAATTCGGAAGCTGATAATTATGTCGAAACACTGAAAAATGTGTCTTTGACCAGATAGATTGTACCACTGCAAGTGGGTGCCTTTCGCTAGGTGTAGCGAAATTGGGTCTAGTTTTGATTTCGAAAATTTCGTCAGCAGTTTTGCCTTTATCTTAAACTTTCCATCTTTCCGCCGTTTATGTTTGTAATTTAAATCTTTTCGCTTTCATTGAAATAATTTGCGATCTTTTCGCTCGTCTCCTTCTTTTTGCTTGAAAAAGCGTACCTTGTTTCTGGTCTAACTTTCCTTTCTTGGACTCGACACATGTATGAGCTTTTACTTATTTATATAGTGAAATGTGCTCCGGAGAAGGGGTGGGGGTGGTGATGCACGTACAAATTGGTTACCATGCATGCCCATGACTTTTTAAAACGCACGTATCCTACACACGGAGTACTAAATTTCAACAAAATACGGCCTTTCTAAACCGGTGTACTGAATGAAAATTACCCAGCATTTTAAAGACGAAAATAGCGCTCAGCGTGGACTGCGTCTAGCGTCAAAATAATCCCTCCCCCATTCTCCGTGTTTTTTGTTTTTTTTTTGTTTTTGTTTGCTTTGGACACTCATCAGAGATGATACCAAGTGCCCTCCCCCATCGAAGGAAATATGCAGTCTTTTGGCTGTACTCATTAAGTTTCAGACTAAGTCTTCCCTTCTCCCTCCAGCCTCCGGGCAGTGCTGCCGAACTAAAGAACTTTTGAATTTTAAACGAGCGACTCTGTGTATGCTGCCAAATACTGCAATATTGATCCGACTGACAAGAGCTTACACAGGCAGGTGAGTACATGTATGTGTGTGTTTTGGGTGGGGGTGGGTGGGTACCTGCGTGCCTTGCAAAAGAGTAGAGGAAGGGTGGGGGCGGGGATCTATGTGCGTGCTGCAGTTAGCTGCGAACGCACTCACGCAGCAGTTATCGACTGTCGATTTTGGGAAATTCCTACAGTATTGTCGCTTTCATTTTGAGTGCAACCAGTTACGGAGTGATGGAATACTTTTTTAATATTGATAATTGAGCGATTTCTTTTGGAAGTGCAATGAACCGAAGTATTACATGAAAAAGATATTCAATTTAACATGTCAACTGGCATTTTCGAAATAATTTAGACCGAACAATGCAGCACTCACTTCATAGTTTCAAGGATTTGCGAGGCGGACATGTTTTTCACAAATCGATTCCGAGAAAAACTGAATCAACTCAAAGTGGAGAGAATCAACGTCAAATTTCTAAATCATGGAACATTATGATATATAAAATACGAAACATGCTCAGTGTTTTATGCTATTAAAGTTAAAGTTTAGTGAATTGAAATTCGCTCTAAAAAGATTAACTGATGTTTCATCCCAGTAAGCACAGAAAATTTTCCCATGTGGGATACGTATGGGTTTTAATTGGGATTTGCATGGGAAGGTGGGAAAGGGGAAAACCCATATTCATCCCGTGGAGAAAGGAGCCATTTCTGGGTGGGAAATGCCTGGGTTTTCCCACCCTGGGAAACCCCCTGTAAAATACACATGAAATATGAATGGGAATACCCACGTAAATCCCACCCGGGTAAACCCAGGTGGGTCCCAACTGGGAAATACATGGGCAACTCCATGTCATATTTTTCCCATCTTCACCATTATCTGGGATTTCCATAGGAAGGCCCAGGATGGGAATTATCTGGGAAACACATGGGTATTACTTGGGAAAAGCATAGCCCAGTAAGCACAGAAAATTTTCCCAAAGTTGGGAAACGTATGGGTTTTATATATTATACATTTGAATTCCCACGTAAAATTTCATTAGAAGTCATTTGCATATTACACGTATATTTTACGTGGGATTTCCCATATGGGCATTCCCATGTAAAATACACGTATATTACACGTATATTTTACGTGGGATTTCCCATATGGGCATTCCCATGTAAAATACACGTATATTATGCGCAGTCTGGCAATGTGGGCTTATTATCGCAGACCGGAAACAGCCGCCATTGAGCGATAATATATTTAAATTTTGCTACATTCTGCATATTTTGGTGGAGGGCTGCATTTTTTCTAAGTATAATAGAAAGTTAGACATGGAAATACCAATTTCACTAAAATTTTTATGCTTAAAATTCTTTTAAGGAGTACTTTATAACTACACTATAGTTATAAAGGTTCATGTCTGTGTATTCGATGGAGTTATCGTGTATGCCCAGAGTGGGTCGTCCCATGTAAAACCCGTGGAGACACCATTTTTTTGACCAAAATCTGCCCGGGAATGCCCATGTATTTCCCGTATGGATTATGCGTGGGAATTCCGACCATGGATTTTACCTCGATTTTTGTCTCATTCCCATGCAAATCCCATGCATGGGATTCACGTGGGAAGGACCAAAAATAACCCTGGGTTTTACATGGGTTTTACTTGGGTGTGCTTACCGGGATGTGTCTTTTCAACGTGAGACTGAAATGCAATCAAGACAACACTTAAATCAATTGACCAACATTTCGCTTGGCTGCATTCGCACATCCAGGTGCTACCAATTGTTTGGTTGTGGTTGTATGGCTCGAAAACATCACCCCCTTGTCCAAAAAATCGAATCTGGAGCGTTCATTGCATTAGCATATTCTGTACGGGTAAAGGGAAAATGAGATAAGTTTTTTTTCACCGTATACTAGTCCATCACAGCTGAACCGCATTAATTATGTGTGTTAAACATATAACCAGGATACTGACAGAAAAAGAAAAAAATCTCAGTTTCACGCAAGTCACATGCAGATGAGAGGTAAGTTGAGGGTTTTTTTTAAGGAGAAATTATGATACATGTACCAATTTGGCAGGACGAAACGACAATTTGTGAGGATGAAACAAGCATCACTTTGAGATAACAGAATAAGGAAGATGGCGCTGTTGAAGGTTTGATGCGATGGAAGGAACTTGTGCGGGCTTTAAGACAAGATCGACCGCCTTTACCTTTGGTTTGTAAAGTGTGTTTGTACTTTCAGGGTTAACTGAGGCTTCGTAAAATTTTCTGGTCGCCCGGAGGGCTACCAACTTTATAAGTTAGTCGCCCTGCACAAAAGTTAGTCGCCCGGCGCAATTTCTGCAAAATTTACCTGAAAATACTCAGAAAAAGGTTAGTCGCCAATCATGCGACCAACTCGAAAAAGTTGGTCGCCCGAGCCAAAAGTTGGTCGCCAACGGGCGACCGGGCGACCATGAAATCTCAACCCTGTACTTTTATTTTTGGCTTTAGTCGAGAGCAATAAAACGTATAAATAGACTCTAATGGAGTCATACGACACTGATGCTATCCATGGATTTCATCCAGCGACAATTCCTCTAACGACAATTCATCTAGCGACAATTCGTCTAACGACAAATTGTCTGCCGACAATCCATATAAAAGTAATCTGTACAACAGTTCACCTAAATTCCTATTTTATCCAAACCAAAACACACTGTTTATAAAATAGTTAATAAAATCTAGATTAGTTGTCGTACCTATTTCATTTAGATGAATTGTCGCTAGACGAATTGTTGTGGATTGGAAAATGATATACAAAAAATAGTGTCATTGTTTTAAAACAAACAGATGTTCATTGAAGAAAGAAAAAAGAAAGGTTTGGGTGACACTGGAGGTTGGAAAATACACAATACGAAAAAGAGAAAAAAGTAGTGCCCCGTGTGAGGATCGAACTCACGACCTTGAGATTGCTCGCATAGTGTATTATACCCTATGAGACTCACGCGCTGCCTACTGCGCCAACGAGGCACCTCACAACTATATGCTGGGTAAAACATGATTATATATTAAAGTGCATAACGTCTTGTTGTGTAGTGATACACTGTTAAAAGATTACTTTAGCAGTGACAAGAACAAGAGCAAATGTAAAGTGAAAAAATGTTGCTGTTTAAAATCTTGCACTTATTTATTATATGTTGCTGACAAATCGGTTAAAGAAACCCTTGGCGTAATTGTGGTCGAATGAGGGGGATCGACTGTGCTTCCTTCGTGATCGACATGAGCGCATAACTGCCATGCCTGGAAATGGTCTACTTAGGATTGGGGGGGAGGGGTGGGGTTGTGGCAAACCAGTACTGCAAAAATTGCTGCGCGCTTATTCATAAAATGCCAAGGAAAAAGGATATAATAAAGTTGAGTACACATTACATAGGCTTGTGTATTGACAGATAAGTTTAAGCATTTGTTCCTTTCTCATTCAGATACGCGTTTGAAATTCATTGAGCGCATGTGAAACAAACCGATAAAGTGCACCAGTGCACTCGTACATATCAGCGAAAACGTGAAAATGCAGCTTTGTGCTGGGGACTGACAGTGTCGGATTCCATTCATATGAACAAATAAACGGCCCTGCACATGTTTTGTGAGTATTGCTGGCCAAGAATGGAATTCCATTCGCGGTTCCATTTTCTATTTTTTTTCGTCATTATTGTTGCAAGTGGGAAGACCCAAGAAAATCGAAGTCCGTCATTGGTGCAGAGGTTATCTGTTTTCATTTATAAATTTTAGTGGACCAGTATTTGCGACTGTTTTCATCATAGCAATTTACCCTGTCACGTGTCCTCAGGGATGAACAGAAAATTGAAATAATACTAATAATAATGATAATGATGATAATAATAATAATAATACTAATACTAATAATAATAATAATAATAATAATAATAATAATAATAATAATAAATAGTAATAACAATAATTTGAAGGATTTAGGTTGTTGTGTGGAATAACATGGAATAATAATAATAATAATAATAAATAGTAATAACAATAATTTGAAGGATTTAGGTTGTTGTGTGGAATAACATGGAAACAACGCTCGTCGGACACACGGAAAAAAGTTGTTGTTTCACCGGAAATAACTCAAGTGAGCTGGGACCTTGACATCCAAGGGTATGATCCAGCTCGCGATGTTATTGCTTTCAGATCGTTGGAGTGCTTAAATGGTTTTGGACGTTGTCCAAAATTTAAAATAAAAAAAAAAATAAAACATAAAAAAAAACAGATAGCAAACCGTTGATGATGAAACGATTTGAATCGCGGGATTATTACTCCCTGTGTAATTGCACCGAGGTTTGGTACCTGAAAATAAAGTCAAAATACCTCTATTCCTAATTTTTATGAGATGAGATATATAAGTCACCTAAACTTTATCTTGAAAACTTCGAAAACCGTCACATGAACATACAATACTAAAATAAGGACCAGGTTGGGGTCTATACTTTCTTAAAGTTTCGTAGATAAACCAGTATTCTTAAAAAGGATGTTCCGTACGTTGACCTCTGAGGTCAAAGTTAACTGATTGTTGGGATTTTCCGAACTCTGAAAAGTGACATTTGACGTTGAAATGCACCTTAAATTTCAAATTCAAAGTCGTTTAAGAGCAGATTTGGAAATCGTGTCAAACCGAAATGAAACAAAAAAAACAAAAAACAAATAAAGAGTAAATTGAAATGAAACAAACAAACAAACAAAAAAAAACAAACAAACAAACAAACAAGCAAATAAAGAGAAAATTCAGCCTTGATTCGAACTACGCTTGAACAAGTGCCATCTTGATTTTTTGTGATTCTCACATTCTGAGTTTATATGGGTGCATTGTGGATATGGTCAGCTTCTGGCATGGAATGGGCGGCTTTCGTGTCTTTCACCAGTAAATCTGCACCCTATTTGGTGCTTTGGGTGCATTCCATCAACAACGCCTTTTTTCAATGGCACCTGTAATAGCTCGGTAGTTCTATAATCTGGTCTAAACCTCCCATAGGGGGGTGGGGTGGATGGGGGCGCTTGTTACCAGTGTGTATGAGTGTGTTTTACATGTGTTATGCGAGTGCTAACAAATCAAAGGATGAATAATCTAGTCAACATGGCAGGGGCAGGCACACTTGGCATGTTTTGTGCATGTTTTTATTTTATACCTTTATTTATTGTATTGCTAATATTTATGTCATTTCACGTACACATCACTGCACACGAAAACATGCCGAAATGTCTTTCGTTCTGTAGGAATAACATTTGTTTCCAGAGTTTCGCGGAGGTCTCTAAGGAAGCATCCCTTTCTCTAGCTTCCAACACGAATATTACGCACACGCTTTCAGAATTAAACCTTTGTTTTGAAGGTTCACTCCTTTTATTTAAGCGAACCTTAACTAGAAAAGCGATCGTTTGAAAAGAGTATAGAGTGGATAGAAGAGCGCATATTTCATGCTCTAATTCGTGGCACTTCAACACAGTTGTATCAAGAGTGGACCAACCGGAAACAACTATCAAAATTACTGTAATTTTCGCCCGCTGTTTAATGGAATACGATCGATGAGCTATGACGGTAATGTATGGTTAGGTCGCTCCGTCATAATCATTGCTTGAAATGGAACAATTTTAGTTGAGGAAAAAATAAACTGTGGGTATTTGTCATAAAAAGACAAAGCCAAATCCATAGAAAATTTGACATATTGCTTGAGATTTGTGCAGTCAAGATTATTGTCCATGGCTATTGATAACTATGCCCGCCGGTCCTGAGACTTATCCCAAATCTTTTTGACCTGACATTAATCTCAGTGCTCTTGGCTTGTTCTTTTTGTTTGGGTTATTTGTTTTTAATGTTGCTTTTTTTTTTTTGTTTTTTGTTTTTACTGTTTTTCGTTTGATGCGCTTCGATTGGTGTATTTTCTTATGGAAGTGCAATACTTCAAATATGGCGATGTTTTCTAAATTTTATGTGTGTACGGTAAGCACAACCTGTGTTGTTCCGGCCACAGTGTTATTAACGTGTCAACATATTGTGTGTATGAGACTGTTTACACATCGTGTTCCGCTCTTAAGATGCAATAAAGAACAATTTATTTGACAAGTGATGATGTTCCTGTCTATAGATAATCGTTAGGTGATAAATAAATAGGTAAAACAACCAAAGTGTATGTATTTACATTTTGACTGGTAGCTTTCTGTTTTTGACACATGTTTCACTGCAGTTAACTGTCTTCGCTGGCAGTATATTTAAGGGAAAAAATCTAAACAGCGTGGCTGCAATGGTTACAGGAAATTTTGTGGAAAAAGAACTTAATGCATAATTTTAAGAATTTTACTTATTACTGTATTTTATATAATTTTGATATAGAGGTTAATTATCTTCAGCCTTCATTTTGCTAATTGCGTTAAAAGTTTACTATCGGCATCGAAACTTTTTCCTCATTGTGATGGCAAAATATTGGCATATCTTTTACATTCGTCAGAGGCTTTTTCTGGCAAGTGAGGATTTTAAAATTTAAGAAATTTCAAAGCAGTCAGTTTAAATTGCACGATATATGTGTCTGCATTGTACGTTGCATTTACACGAGTGTCCATTTCGGTTTTCAGTTCATTCATAGCGTGTTATTTAAAAGAACAGCATGGCAGTTTTGTTTCAAATAAGCTCCGAACTCAATTTTTATTCTGACAACTTCAGATGAAAGGTGCTTATTTGGCTGCATGATGTATGGGTACCAAGAATAGTCGCAACCCTGTATTCATAGGACCTTAAACCCCATATTGAACAGCATTCCTTATGGCACTATAGGATTTGCATAAAGACTTCAAAACCTACCCCGCGCTTGCCCTGCGGGTAGGAGGGCTTTACAGAGCGGCGTCTTGGCCGACCCTTGCCTCCTTTATCCGCGGATTTCACACAGGCAGAACGCCATAAAAACATAAGAGTTTTAATAGAAGGTACAGAGGAAGAGTTAACCATAGGGTCCGGGAAATGAGCAATGATATATGTGAAAGACAATTTGCACAGTCCCTCCCCTCGCGTCTGTCTGTGAGTATGGTAGAAATTTGATGCTGCATTCACACCACGGGATAACAGCAGTTAATTAACTGACGACTTGAAATGACAAATTGTCAGTTAAAAGACGGGAAGAAGTACATACACAGCCATCGAAATACGACATCTTATCTTTTCTTTTCTGATTTTTTAGGGGAGGTCGAGGCGTTGTAAAAAATGTTAAGAAAATGAAAAAATGTGCCTGCTATAAGTTGTAAACAATCGAGTGCTCAACAATCAGACGCTTGTCGATTAAGTGCTCAGCCATCAAATGCTCAGCCATCAAGTATTCATCTATCGAGATTTTAAATATCAAGTGCACAGTATCAAAGTGCTCATCTATTAAGTGCTCACCAATCAAGTGATCACCAATCAACTGTTCACCAATCAAATGCCGCAAACACACACAAAAAAAAAAATAAATAAAAAATAAAAAGAGGCAGAGGGGGGGGGGGGGGGGGGGGCTGGGAGACATTCGATTATTTCTTTGATTGTACCGCTAGATAACACTTTCTACAACGCTATCGTACACCAATAATGTTATCAACTAAGCGCAATATCCATAGGCATTCTTGTTTTCACAGTGACAAAAATACGGGATTTTGCAGCCAAAAGAGTCACGTCTCCTTTAAGCCTGGATTTGCAAAATTTCAGGTCACTTCTACGAAGCTTTTTGTTCTCATTGGCGAAATTTTGATTTATAATTTAGTATATTCTTGCACACAGATGGCATGCTTCGGTTAATTTTTTTTTTTTTGAGGACTGCGCAATGCGTTATATATTGTGTTGAAACAACGTTGGAATCTTGAATTAAGAACCGAGCCTTGCAAAATCTAATATTCAAACGTCACTGAAGTCCATATCTTATTTCATCGAAATGGTAGAAAACATGAATGTCTTATACTTTTTAAAAAGCCATTTCAATAACAGTTATTGAAACTCTTTTAAATTTATGAAAGGGAGTGATGTGTTTTACAAGTGGAACCCGCCCTCGTCAAAATTAAAACATTCATTCGAAACCGCTTTAGGGTGTGTTCATTTTTTTTTTGAACGTTTAGAATTTTTGACAACGTTGTCAAGGGACTGTAGGATTGCTGGCTCCTTCTTCGGCGTGTCACGCATTGCTTTCTGTTCAACAGTTCCAAAAATGAAATGCCGTACTGCATTGAACTCGTCAAAATTGACAACACCAACGGGGGGAAAAACTTTTCAATACATGTGTGCAGCTATGTAATATGTATTTGTTAACTCGTTTTCTTTCTTTCCTTTTTTTTAGGAAAGGGGGGGGGGGGGCGTGGGGTGGTGGTGGTGGTGGTGAAAAACCTTTGATAATATTACCAGGCTAAAAAATAGTTCTCCCTTTTTGCAACATCGGTCCGTAGCAGTCAGCATGTAAAAAGTGGGTACATTTCCTAAAAGTTCAACGGAATAATTTCACCACGTCGGTTCGTGTTCTTGATCGGTTCAAAAAAACTTCTTTCCGAATCACCAAAATGTAACCAGCACATCTATTAATTTGGAAAAAACAGGTTTTGAGGAATTTCAATGCCGTTGTGTCCCCGGTTCCCCTGATGGTTCCTTTGGTGGTTCCCCTGATGGTTCCTTTGGTGGTTCCCTGATGGTTCCTTTGGTGGTTCCCTGATGGTTCCTTTGATGGTTCCCCGGATGGTTCCTTTGGTGGTTCCCTGATGGTTCCTTTGGTGGTTCCCCTGATGGTTCCTTTGGTGGTTCCCCTGATGGTTCCTTTGGTGGTTCCCCTGATGGTTCCTTTGGTGGTTCCCCTGATGGTTCCTTTGATGGTTCCCCCGATGGTTCCTTTGGTGGTTCCCTGATGGTTCCTTTGATGGTTCCCCGGATGGTTCCTTTGGTGGTTCCCCTGATATTTCCTTTGATGGTTCCCCGGATGGTTCCTTTGGTGGTTCCCCTGATGGTTCCTTTGGTGGTTCCCCTGATGGTTCCTTTGGTGGTTCCCCTGATGGTTCCTTTGGTGGTTCCCTGATGGTTCCTTTGGTGGTTCCCCTGATATTTCCTTTGATGGTTCCCCGGATGGTTCCTTTGGTGGTTCCCCTGATGGTTCCTTTGGTGGTTCCCCTGATGGTTCCTTTGGTGGTTCCCCTGATGGTTCCTTTGGTGGTTCCCCTGATGGTTCCTTTGGTGGTTCCCCTGATGGTTCCTTTGATGGTTTCCCTGATGATAGTTCCCAGGACAAGCATTTTTCACTCCCCCTCCTGTATTGCCTCAAAGGGAATCCTTGATCCACATATGATGTGGAAAAAAACCATATTTGAAATGATCCTCGTCGTTCTTTTAACAATTTCTACAAACCTTTTAATTCCATTTTCTTACATCAGCAGGGCACCACGCCCCTGGATATTCATATAAGTTATTAATATTTCTCTTAATGTATTGCCCTTGGGGGATTTTCATACCATACTTCGGTATACAGCACAAGTGTATCATTTCAGTGAGAGGGGTGTTTAGAATCTTGGCGTAAAATAGCACAGCAATTCCGAACAGCCGCGAAATGACGGTTTACAAAAGCAAATGTATCGTCAAACTTTGCTCGTATCACAGAAGTGGTTATTACACGCACACCATCACACAATGCCTTCATCCATCTTTCACTAAACATGGCATACCCCCTTTTTAAACACACTTCTTAGATATGATAATAACATTTTTAAACAAGTTTCAAGGAACAACCAAGCAAAACCATATTTAATTCTTCTATGTCAAGCGCTAAAATTAGTCAGATTTTGTTGTCCGTGTATGCTATAAATGTGCATTCACATTACCGTAATAATATGGGCACAAGGTTTAAAGCAAATCGGCGTAACATCATCAAACGCCTTCTATCTATTGGGCTGAAATAAATAATATTCTTTTCTAATTTGCTTGATAAAGATCTGCGGTAATCCATAACCACTACATATCCGTATCATACAGATTCTTATTAAATTCGCAGATAATATATCACGTAATGACAGAGGACATTTGATTCTTGTATAAATCAGAACCTTTTATGGTCAAAACATTGCTATGAAAGGTGTAAACGCAAATTTATTTTCACGCAAAAAATATTTATTGAAGTATCACTAGTAAGATATTTATTTTTACCTTATCAAATTGTTGCAAAACTAGACGGATGCGCTGAAAAGAGAACGCACGCGTTTATTGATTTAGATAGTCTGACACAGCCGTATCTTTCAAGTCCATTGAAAGCTACATTAAAGTATGTAGCGAATTTAAAACTTAATTTAAGTGGCATTTTTATAGTCTAATAATAAGAGGTGGTAAGTGTGTTATAGGTTTTATATATGCTTGTGTCAGGCATAGTCTTGTATATTCCTGTAATTATACACACCCATCAACATGCCCAGTGAAGCCCTCCCCCCCTCCCCCGCCCTCCCCCGATAGGTGGTGTCACGGTTAAAAACATCATAAAAGTGAATGTTTTTAATTTATAAGAATTCCTTTCCGTTGTGTATATGTTTTTTTTTGAGCGAAATCACTGAGGCACGGATAATTTCTACGTTATTAAGAGTTCTATATTTTTGCTATTCTATTTTGTATACAACTGTATCATGTTGCCGTTGTTTTAGTTCTGGATATAACTGTATATTTCATACCAGTTTGTAATAAGACTTTTTTTTTAAAGGGCGAGGTCTACGCAACAGCTACAAACCAACTGTTGCAAGGGAATAGGCACATGGTGAAATGTCGTTGCATGCTTTTTTTCAATGTTTTTTTTTTCAGTATAAAGAGGTAGCCATTGTATTTTACGACAGACAACCAGTCTGCTTAGCTTTTGGGACATCAAAAAGCATTCGACACAATATGTTTATTGAAATAAATCGGATTTGTAAGACAGTCAATCAGATTGTTATCTAAAGTTTCCTTTTAAACTATATTACCATAGCAAACCGCAGGCTTTATGCAAAACCATATGCTTGGTGTCGAAACTTCCACATCTTGTATGACGTAGATAACTGAATAAATATATGAAAATAATGGACAATTTTAAACGACGGAAGCCCAGTCCCCAGAATTCCAAACTGTGTCCTTCTGACAGTTTGTTGTCTGATGGACTCTGAATTCTTAAAATTGCGAGTCAGACTCAATAATCCTTAGGAAATAAGTTATATAATGTCTCTCCCGTGTGCAAAACATCTTGATAATGGAAAGTCATATCGCCTTCAAATTTTCTGTGGATATTCCTTCGGTCAGTCGGGCGGTTCTGTCAGCTTTTGAAATAGGTAGCTAAATTAAGAAAGGCGTATGAAGTCAGAACGTCAAAATTTTGTACGCAGATTTTTCAGGAGCTGAACATCGGAGAAAGTTGAAACTTGGTTTGGTGTTTTGCTTGGTAGGTCTGAAAGATTCTTTCAAATTTTGTCGCGAGTGCAACGAATGAGTGCGACGTATGACGTCGTCACGGAAAATATGCATATAATTATGTCTGCCCGACCAAGGGGAGACATGTAGTGTTTGTACGTTCTGTGTGTGTGTGTGTGTGTGTACGTGTGTACGTGTGTATGTGTATGTGTGTGGGTGTGTTAGGGAAGGCGTATGACGTGATTACGTATGCAAAATCTTGTATGCAAAATGTCGCAGCCGCTGAGCGTCCGCGAAAGTTGAAACTTGGTCGGATTGTTGCTTGGTAGGTGCATAAGATTCTGTTAAGTTTTTTTCGCGAGTACAACGAACGATTGCGGCGTAAGACGTCATCACGTAAAACAGGCATATATCTTGAACACGATCTTGTGTGCAAAATATCTCGGTAATGAAAAGTCGCATCAACTGAATATCGTGGAGAGTTGAAACTTGGGGGGTTTTTGACTTGGTAAGTACAAAAGATTCTGTCAAAGTCTGCCATGAGTATAACGAACGAGTGCGGCGTATGACGTCATAACGTAAAATATGCCTATAATTTCGACAAATCTTGTGTACATAATATCTCGATAACTAAAAGTCGTATCAGCTTCAAATTTTGTTTGGGTGTTCTTTGGATCAGGCCGACGGTTCTATCAACTTCTGACAGGTGTAGCGAAATTAATAAAGACATATGACGTCATTACGTTAAAGTCTCATATGTGTACATTTCTCAGTCGCTGAACATCGGAGAAAGTTGAAACTTGGTGGATTAGTTGCTTGATAGGCCCAAAGGATTCCAAATATGGCCGGACGTCATTGGGTAAAAATATCTCGAAAGTGGAAAATCGGATCGACTTTCCGCTCCACCGCCTCACCCCCGTCCTCCCTCCTCTACCCCTACCTCCGCTTCCCTCTTTGTTGCTGTTTTGTTAACTAAGGATAGTTCTTAACTACGCTTGCGATTTCAGCGTTTTTTCGTGAGATTCTGCAATGTTCCTGCAATGTTTAGATATACTCGAAAACATTAGCTCAACCATTTCTCGATCATTTCTGGACTTTTGAGCGTTCCTCACCTACAGCTATTAGTGCGTTTGCATTTGGCTACCAAGCTGTTCCATATATGGGAGTAATTACGTAACGGCTCGCAATGTCTGTGCAGTAACTGGAACTAGCTTTCACTTTTAAAGTGGGTCATCTCATACATTGTGTTATGACAAACAGCGCACTATTCTGACACCAAAATGCCTCCCCCACTCTCCCACCGAGGTGATTGATGTGTGGCAGACATTTGAAGATGTGTTTCTGGTGCTTTGTGGCCGATGGGAATGTTCGAAGATAAGCTGTACATTATGGCTGTAACTACAATTAGTGCACAAACTTTACCGCAACCTTTGCTAAAATGGTTAAGCTTACATTAGATAGCTGGGGAAGGGGGGAATTTGGTTAAGGTAAGCAAAAAAATTATTTCGGTAAACCTATCTATAACTACCACCTTCAAGACCAGGATGAAAAACATAAAGTAAAAGTTGTTTGTAGTGCCCAGCTTCCAGTTTCGGTTAACAAGACGTACGGTAAAACCTGCCTGTCTTGACCACCTCCCACATCCGGATAAACAAAATACGTCCAGTAAAACTACTGTAATGATGACCAACTTTAAAACCGGGATAAAAATGACATACGGTAAAACCTGTTTTAGCGACCACTATCCAGAACCGGACAAAAAGACGTACTTTTATATCTTTTGACCACCAATTCAAGTGACTTACCCCACGGAAATTTTGGATAAAGGTGATACGCAGCCCGACTACTGGACACACAGATTCATTTATATAAGGTAAAATTTCTTATTATTCTGAAAATAGTACACAATCGTTCAATAAAAACTTAGTGACAGCCCTGTAGGGGGAAACAGAAAATATGGAAAATGGTTACTAGTGAATTATGGGCTTAGTTTGTTTACAAAATCAAAAAAAAAATCAATAGCTGTCGATTAAAAGTATGTGATATAAGTCTGTATTCTTATGTTTTGTGTGCATTGGCCGCTCTAGTTGGACAAGATCTTGTATGCAAAATATCCTGCTAAGGGAAAGTCGTGTCGACTTCAAATCTCATATGGGTGTTTCTTGGGTCTGTCGGACGGTTCTCTCAGCTTTTGACGGATGTGGCAAAAGTAACAAAGGCGTATGCCGTCATTAAGTTAAAATCGTATATGTAAGATTTCTCAGCCGCTGAACGTCGAAAGAAGTTGAAACTTGGTGGGACTATTGCTTGGTAGATCCGAAAGATTTTTTGTCAAATTTTGTCAACAAACGAAAACGACACATGTCATCACCTAAAATATGCATATAATTTGAACAAAATGGGTATTCGTTGGTCAGTCGGACGGCTCTTTCAGCTTTTGTGTGTAGTGAAATCATGAAAGGCTTTATTACGTAAAAATTTATTTGTTGTTAAGCAAATTATCTCAATATTTGGAAGTTGGATCGACTTCAAACTTGGTGTAGCTACTCGCGCGGTTTTTTCTTTACAAAACATAACACCGGTATAGAAAATTAAGGAAGATTTACGATATCACCGACACCAACTCTCACCCCAAACCCTCCCCTTCGCCTTCCTCGTTTTTATCGGCTCTCTTGTAAACGGAGCATAACTATTAACATAAGTTTTCCTGCATTCTTTAAACTGTTTGAAAGCATTAGCAGCTTGCTATCGACTACTCTTGACACATGGGTTTTTCTTTGTGTGTGGCTATATCATTGCGTGTAAATGAACTTTTAGTGCTTTACTCATCTACAGCTGTTGTATAATATGTTACTGGGTGAAAGGTCAGTGTTAGTTGTGGTGCATTATGAAGTCATTATCCCTCTCTCCTACCGAGGTAAGTCATGTGTTTGTGCCGTTATGAAGAATGTCTTTCTAGTGCTTTTAGGAATGTACGAAGACAAGGTACACTAGAACCCGGAAATATGACCAACTGCGCACTGGGCCAAAGTGGTCAATTTGCGGGGTGGTCTTATTTGCGGGCTTCCAAGCAAGGTGGTCTATAATGGGACATTATTGGATCATAATAAATTCTGGAATGTTGTTGAATAAGAAATAACAATAACCATTACATAATCAATTATTTATATAATATCGCTTTATTTGTATCAGCATCTTTGTATCAAAATCATCATTTATATTAAAATTGAGAACCGGAGTTGAGCTCAAAATAGAGATGTTAAGCGTATATTGATGCAATTGCTATATAACACGGTCCATTGTAATTAATGCAAGAATTCAAAACCGAAGATGTCGATGCAGTTAGTGCTTTAATCAGCCTCTGGCAATTTTAGTTCTGATCCAAAGTCAGAATTTAAATCCAAAGCCGGAGTTGCAAGCGCAGTTCAAATTTAGTATGATCAATTGCAGTTACTTCCAACAGATCTCCGTAATCAAATGAGATTCATGTACAGAGCGTGCTTTTTGTTTCGTATTAATATGTACCCCATTCTATTTGATGTTACGCGGCATTGTTTGCTTTCCGAATTGCCTAAAAAGATGTAAAGTGAAACCTATTTGTCGTGAAATATTTGAATAAAAAGACGTACGGTAAAACCTGCTTGTCTTGACTAACTTCCTAACCAAAATAGAAATGTAACGTACAGTACAACTACTATGTTGACTAACTTCTAGACCTGGATAAAAGGGACATATAATAAAACCCCTTTTAGCGAACACCTTCCAGGTTCGGATAAAAAAGATGTACAGTAAAGTCTGTTTTAGTGTCCATCGTCTGGTTTTGTTTATCTTTTAATATTTGACAATCAATTATGATTATTTGTTTGCAGAAATGACTCTTTTGTTTCAGTAATATGAAGAACGGAAAATGGTAACTGCGAATTAATGGGTTTAGTCGTGGAGATTTTGTTTTTGCTTACAAAAACAAGAAACTAAATAGGTGTTGATTGAAAGTGGGTAAAATAGCCTGTACTCTTATGTTTTGTGCGCACTGGCTACTCTAGCCTTTATATATATATATATATATATATATATATATATATATATATATATATATATATATATATATATATATATATATATATATATAACTAGAGTATATATATATATAAATTGATGATATCTGTAAGGACCACGATTTCAAGGAAGTTTGCTGTATTTCGAAAATAGAGTGATTAACAATATATCTGAAGTATTGTGCAAAACGCAGAATATTAAAAGTCAACACAAAAGTTAACGTCCCTGGGTGGACTCACACCAGAGACCACTCGATGAACACACATATATATATATATATATATATATATATATATATATATATATATATATATATATATATATATATATATATATATGTGTACATATGTTCATCAGGTATATATATACATATGTTCATCAAGTATATATAGATATATATAGATTGTGTGTTGCATACCAACTGTCAAATTAGACAGTTTACAAAGTGCCTGAAAGTTTCGGGCATTTTGTAAGCTGCCTGGTTCAATGACCCACTTACTTTTAGCTGCCTAAAATTTTCAGCCACTTTGTTTTAAGGCTCTACGATTTCAAGGAAGCTTACTGTATTTCGCAAATAGAGTAATCAGCAATATGAAGTATTGTGCAAAACGCAGAATATTAAAAGTCAACGTCCCTGGGTGGGCTCGAACCACCAACCTTTCGGTTAACAGCCGAACGCGCTAACCGATTGCGCCACAGAGACCACTTGATGAACATATATATATACATATGTTCATCAAATATATATGGATATGTGTATTTTGTGTTGCATACAAACTGTAAAATTAGACAGTTTATAAAGTGACTAAAATTTTCAGCCACTTTGTTTTAAGGCTCCACGATTTCAATGAAGCTTGCTGTATTTCGAAAATAGAGTGATTAGGAATATATCTGAAGTTTTGAGCAAAACGCAGAATATTAAAAGTCAACACAAAAGTTAACGTCGCTGGGTGGACTCGCACCGTTAACCTTGCAGTTAAGAGCCGAACGCGCGAACCGATTCGCAGCAGAGACCACTCGATGAACATATATATAAATATGTTCATCAAGTATATATATATACATATGTTTATCAAGTATATAGATATATATATATATTGTGTGTTGCATACCAACTGTCAAATTAGACAGTTTACAAAGAGCCTGAAAGTTTCAGGCATTTTGTAAGCTGCCTGGTTCAATGACTTTACCCAGCAAACAACCGACGTATTTTTGGTTGAAAAAAGGTTGTATTTTGGTCACGACGACTTCACAACCATATTCTGACCTATTACCCCAAAACCCGACTTTATTCCGACGTCGGTTTTCTGACGTCATTCCGACGTTGCAGAAACGACCATGAAGCGATGAACATTATTATCGCTCACCGGAAATGGAAGTCATTTTGGAAAAGAGGAAAAAAAACTTAATTTTTGCATATAAATTTTAGAATTTTGATGGCGCGTTGGTATTTTTCTTCCTAGATTATAAAAATGAACGTGGAAAATGCTTTCGTATGTATTTCACAACAGCAGTTGATTGAAGATTAATTATCTATTAATTATATAACTCTAGTCAGTTTCAGGTCGGAATCCGACGTCGGTTCAAATTTCATATACAACCTAAAACCGACTTAATTCCGAAGTCGGATTTAGGTCGGAACCTGATGTCATTCTGACGTTGAAAACCCGACGTCGGTTCCATTTCATATACAACCAAAACCGGCACGTCAGCCCGCCATCGGAAACGTCGGGTCACGACGTCGACACGACGTCATTCTGACGTCTTAATGTTTGCTGGGTATTAGCTGCCTAAAATTATCAGTCACTATGTTTGAAGGCTCCACGATTTCAAGGAAGCTTGCTGTATTTCGAAAATAGAGTGATTACCAATATGAAGTATTGTGCAAAACGCAGAATATTAAAAGTCAACACAAAAGTTAACGTCGCTGGATGGACTGGCACCGTTAATCTTGCAGTTAAGATCCAAACGCGCTAATCGATTGCGCAGCAGAGACCACTCGATGAAAAAATATATATATATATATAAATATGTTCATCAAGTATATATATACATATGTTCATCAAGTATATTTAGATATATATATTGTGTTGCATACCAACTGTCAAATTAGACAGTTTACAAAGTGCCTGAAAGTTTCAGGCATTTTGTAAGCTGCCTGGTTCAATGACCCACTTACTTTACCCAGCAAACAACCGACGTATTTTTGGTTGAAAAAAGGTTGTATTTTATTCGCGACGACTTCACAACCATATTCTGACCTATTACCCCAAAACCCGACTTTATTCCGACGTCGGTTTTCTAACGTCATTCCGACGTTGCAAAAACGACCAAAAAGCGATGAACATTATTATTCCTCACCGGAAATGGAAGTCATTTAGAAAAAGACGAATAAAAAACGCAATTTTTACATAAAAATTTTGGAATTTTGATGGCGTGTCGGTATTTTTCTTCCTAGATTGTAAAAATGTAATGGAAAATGCTTTCGTATGTATTTCACAACAGCAGTTGATTGAAGATTAATTATCTATTAATTATATAACTCTATTCAGTTTCAGGTCGGAATCCGACGTCGGTTCAAATTTTATATAGAACCTAAAACCGACTTAATTCCGACGTCGGATTCAGGTCGGAACCCGATGTCATTCTGACGTTGAAAACCCGACGTCGGTTCCATTTCATATACAACCAAAACCGGCACGTCAGTCCGACGTCGGAAACGTCGGGTCACGACGTCGATCCGACGTCATTCTGACGTCTTAATGTTTGCTGGGTATTAGCTGCCTAAAATTTTCAGCCACTTTGTTTAAAGGCTCCACGTTTTCAAGGAAGCTTGCTGTATTTCGAAAATAGAGTGATTACCAATATGAAGTATTGTGCAAAACACAGAAGTTGTAAAAGTCAACACAAAAGTTAACGTCCCTGGGTGGGCTCGAACCACCAACCTTTCGGTTAACAGCCGAACGCGCTAACCGATTGCGCCACAGAGACCACTCGAT
Organism: Protula sp. h YS-2021; assembly: GCA_949752745.1. Taxonomy (NCBI): domain Eukaryota; kingdom Metazoa; phylum Annelida; class Polychaeta; order Sabellida; family Serpulidae; genus Protula; species Protula sp. h YS-2021. The sequence goes on along the minus strand of OX457031.1, from coordinate 19,877,304 downwards.
GAACATATATATATACACATATGTTCATCAAGTATATATAGATATGCATATTTTGTGTTGCATGCAAACTGCAAAATTAGACAGTTTACAAAGTGCCTGAAAGTTTCAGGCATTTTGTAAGCTGCCTGGTTCAATGACCCACTTACTTTACCCAGGAAACAACCGACGTCTTTTTGGTTGAAAATAGGTTGTATTTTGGTCGCGACGACTTCACAACCATATTCTGACCTATTACCCCAAAACCCGATTTTATTCCGACGTCGGTTTTCTGACGTCATTCCGACGTTGCAGAAACGACCAAAAAGCAATGAACATTATTATCGCGCACCGAAAATGGAAGTCATTTTGAAAAAGGGGAAAAAAACGTAATTTTTACATGGAAATTTTAGAATTTTGTTGGCGCGTCGGTATTTTTCTTCCTAGATTATAAAAATGTACATGGAAAATGGTTTCGTATGTATTTCACAAAAGCAGTTGATTGAAGATTAATTATCTATTAATTATATAACTCTAGTCAGTTGCCTGAAACTTTCAGGCACTTTGTAAGCTGCCTGGTTCAATGAGCCACTTACTTTATTAGCTGATAAAAATTTCCAGCCACTTTGTTTTAAGGCTCCCAAATTTGAACACTTTGTCTGAAATGGTATTTACTTTGTTTTGTTAACGAAAAAGGCTAATTTGCTTCTAATTATTTGGCAATATCCCTAAGGGAGACATATATAGCATTAGGTGTATCCGTCCGTCCGTCTGTCTGCCTGTCCGCAGTTTGTTCTTATGAAATTAATGAGTCGATTTTTCTCAAAACATACATACATGTTGGGGTACATGTCTATTTGATGCCCGTGTTATTTTTTCTTCGTTTCTTCAAAAAATCTATTTTTGGCAGATTTTTGACATAGGGGTTTTTACGTGCATTTTTTTCACTTTGGCAGGCTATATCTCCAAAACAGTTCTTTGGATAAGGCTCAGATGTCGCAAGAAGAACACCCATGTAGCGCAAATGTATAGTGCCAAGTTTTTCTTCATTTCCGCTGAAAATGTATTTTTGGCGAATTTTTAAAATTTTGGTTTTTAACTTTTTTCGGTCATATTGTTGCGATATCTCCGAAACAGTTTGTTGGATTAGGCTGAAACGTGGCAAGAACAACACACAAATAGTGCAAATGTTTACTGCGAAGTTTTTCTTCATTTCCGTTGAAAATGTATTTTTGGCGAATTTTAAAATTTTTGATTTTGAATTTTTTTTGCCCATATTGTTGCGATATCTCCGAAAGGGTTTGTTGGATTGGGCTGAAAGTTGGCAAGAAGAACTCACAAAAAGTGTAAATGTTTACTGCGAAGTTTTTCTTCATTGCCGCTGAAAATGCATTTTTGGCGAATCTTTAAATTTTTGGTTTTTAACTTTTTTGGGTCATATTGTTGTGATATCTCCGAAACAGTTTGTTGGATTTGGCTGAAACGTGGCAAGAACAACACACAAATAGTGCAAATGTTTACTGCGACGTTTTTCTTCATTTCCGTTGAAAATCTATTTTTGGCGAATTTTAAAATTTTTGATTTTGAATTTTTTTGCCCATATTGTTGCAATATCTCTCAAACGGTTTGTCAGATTAGGCTGAAAGTTGGCAAGAAGAACTCAAAAAAAGTGTAAATGTTTACTGCGAAGTTTTTCTTCATTTCCGTTGAAAATGTATTTTTGGCGATATTTTTAATTTTTGAATTTTAACTTTTTGGGCCATATTGTTGTGATATCTCCGAAACAGTTTGTTGCATTAGTCTGAAACATGGCAAGAAGAACCCATGTGTAGTGGAAATGTTTACTGCGAAGTTTTTCTTCATTCGTTTTCAGTAAAAATGTGTTTTTGGCGATTTTTTCAATTTTTGGGCTCGCCAATGTTGCACTTTTAAGCAGGGAATTTTTTCCACGTGAATGATTGGGGGCGGGGGAGACAAATCCGTTTTTGTTTTAACAAAAACAGTGGCCAATCTAGGTATTCCGGGTTTTCTTATTCCCGATAGTAATGACGTTTCAACTTCTCACTTTGGATAACTATGGCATGTTAAATAATATCAATTGCAATTATTTATCTTGGAAACTTTTATAAAAGATATCTATGTTCACTCTTCATTATGGCAGTGTAGTAGTGTAGCATTTCAGCATTAGAAAACAGTCGAATTCAAAGGGCTACTTCAGCGTTAATCGCGCAGCATTGCAATAAAGTAGCGAGCTCTGTTTATGAATATTTTGTAATTTTTCGATTATACCAAGATGCTGTAGAAATTTTCTCTTAAATTTTGTGACAATAAGTGCATTAAAGAATTAGTTATCTGATCCTGAAATTAAGGTTTCATATGGTTCTCGAGAATTTTACAAGAAAATATATAAGGTATTGCTTTTAATAAATAAAGAGATCAGTTTCTTTTAATAGGATTCTTCTTGAATTTTTTAATTTTAATATTTTTATTATTTGATTTTGGGCTATGTTCCTTTAATCTTGATAGGACTGAATTTAAATATTTTGCTATTTTTACTTTTGCATAACTAGAATTTAATTGCAGCGATCCAAGTTTGTTTTCCAAATGATGAAAAATGACACACGACATTTTAATACATCACACTGTAATCCAAGTTAACCGACAGCCTACTTCTCAAAGCGAAGTATTAAACACTTAAATAAACAATAATATTATAAAACACTTTCTCCCTTTAAGTGGAATTTGATATATTTTACAGCCTGATTTATGCCACATGTCGAAATCCTTCATAGCCACACGTTGAAAATTGAAATTAAAAATAAAAACAACTCATGATGTAAAATGTTGTCTGGTTCTACCGAACAAAATTTCGTGAAAAACAATTTACTTTATATATTTATTCAACTATATATATATATATGTTACAGGGAATCTGTGAAATTAGAGATTTCATGAAATCCCTAGTGGATTCGTGTAATAACTTGCTCAATCAATTTTGATGTTTTATTGAGAATTTTCATGTTTGCAATGTAGTATTTTACCGAAATTAATAGTAGATTTTGGATTAATATACTCATAGCACTCGATTGCCAAACTATCATTCATGAGATACTTCAGTACCTGAATTTAGCGGTATTTTTTATCCTACGTAACTTATGTCACATTTCACGCCAAATTCTTTTATTTTGGATGGTAATGTTATAAATTCCAATTCCTTTCGATGTGAAAAGGGATACACAGATTTGAGAAACCGCGAAACTTTCCTGAATGAATAATTTTTCAAAATAGTGTTACAATCAATATAAGCCTATTCATTACACGAATTCCCAGGGATTTCATGAAATTCCTTAATACACAGATTCCCTGTAACATATATTCAGCTATTAAGGCTTAAAACCCTTTTGTTGTTCATTATAGATAAAAGCATTTATATAATCATTCAAAATTATCCATTTTATAATCCGAATAAACCTTCAGTGCAGGTTAAAATTCATATCATGTACTAATGTAGCCTACAGATTTTCAGCTATATGTCTGTTCACTTTTTGGGGAGAGGTTTTTATTTTTAGCAACCTGATTGACCACTCTGGGATCATAAAGTAAACGAATGCTTAGTCATTCAATATATAGGCACACTGTAGAGACAGGCCATTTTGTATGGTAGAATATTTTCTTCTTTGAATAGAATATCTGCTAGATCGGGACCCTGTTTAATTATATCCGAGTGCTTTATTAATAGTTGTCAACAATAAACAGAGTTAAAATAATTAGCACGAACATAAAAACAGAGAAACCTCAAGCACATATGGTTTCTTGGCTGAGAAACCACGAGTGACTATGTCACGAGTTTGTGTCTCACCAGGAAACTATCTGTACGAGACGTTTGTCAGGTTTTAATCATAGTTCCACTGTAATATAAAAAAGTGTGTATAATAAGCCCAGTTTCGCAGACTGTAATGATGCGCATCTGTGACCAGCGTAGGTCAAGAGCCATGCATATTGATTATTAAATAAAAAGTGTCAAAATGAGAAAACCCTTCTGATGACGTAAAAGGACATAGCTTTACAGACTTTAATTTTAAAAATTCAGAATAAAAGAAAACTGCGATAACTGGTCAAACCCTAAAGAAAGCGCGTTCCAGATCCCGATCTGTATGTCACCAGGAAAAAAAGAACAATTTGTATGCATTAACCGATAGCAATTAGATCAAGTTGAAATTCGGGGATTTGCATCATATCTGCAAAAAGTTTGTGGGTCACATTGGGATCATATCGTAAAACTCTAGGTTCCCAGGAATCACTCTAGGTTCACCAGAATCCCAACTTTTCCTGTGGAGACACCATTTAACAAAAATCTTTTACAGAAAGAACAGAACGCTAGAATGATTTTAATGATGAATTTAATTTTATAGAATACACTTAAACATGTTGAAAATTCAGTTTAAGAAAATGTAACTACAACGGGTCTTTTGGATAATGGATAATTCTATATAATTCATGAACAGAGCGAACAAGCTGTGACGTTTGGTCTGTTTGATTAACGAAGCTCGAAAAAAAAAAAAACAGTTGGTTGTATGGTCACAAATACATTTCATAAGTGTATACAGAACTGCAAATAGTACACGCGTTTTCATTTTCGACATTAAAAGGTTTTTCGAGCTTGTGAACACCTGAAAGGGACGCACAATCGAACGAACAGGCAGAGTGTTCAGAGTCCGCAAGATGTTGCTTATGCAATTGAAAATTGATGTCATCAGAAGGGGTTTCGTGGCTGAGAATTCAAAGACAACTAAAAACATTTGAATTTCTACAAGCAATCTTTGAGAATATTTTCAGACTGTTTCTCATTTCACCTGAATCATTTGATCTTGATTTTAGATATCAACTATTGGTTTGAATTATTGATATCTAACATTTTTTCCTGTGTAAAATTGAGATAAAGATTTTATTAGGTTTAAGACATCCAGAATGCAATTAGTGATATTTTAAAATTTTAATTTAGATATCAAAATTCCACTTCAGATATCTGTGAGTAACTATTGATATTTACACCTGAGGACCTTCCAGAATGGTGCAAAATATATTGAATTAAACTGTGTTACTTACCGGATGCAACTGACAAATGGATTACAAATCGACACAGATTAAAAATTGAAATAACAGTCGAACGCGTTAGTCTATTGCGCTACGGAGACCCCACTTTGAGTACTTTTAGCCTAATACTGAGAAGAATTATTTTAACACAATAACAGATAGTATTTTTCTGCTCTTGCTATTGTTTCCCATGACAACATACGCATGTATTTCAAGTATATAACGGTTCTTATTGCATTAAATGCATTAAGCACATTTGAATTTAAGAATAGCTGGTGTACTTCAGCAATTTTGCATAGCGCGATGTGATAGCATAAACATTCCCGCACATGGGTGGCAAAACAACAAATATTAAACATCGACGCAAAATTAGATGTCCCTGGGTGGGCTTGAATCACCAACCTTTCGGTTAACAGCCGAACGCGCTAATCCACATAAAACCAGTGGATGAACACTGTTAGCCTAACACCTTTTTTTCATTTGTTCACGCCACCATGTCATGGTTCAGATAAAAAGTTTTATTACGCATATGAAATATATATATATATATATATATATATATATATATATATATATATATATATATATATATATATATATATATATATATATATATATATAATATTATATTATATTGTATATATATAAAATTACGTAAATGTAAAATCATATATACAGTGGAACCTCTGAAATCGGACCACCCTCGGGATCGGATAAAATGTGCCCTATTTCAGAGGTGGTCCCATTTGGGAGACGTGGTCCTACTTGGGTAAAATTTTGTGGTTTGTGTCGTTGTCTACGGATCAACGTTTCCCGCAGACGATTTGGAAGGCAATGTTATGCCCCCTTTTGTACTTGTCTAGCCAACCGTTTGAAGCTTTGACGTCTGTAATGGACAGTACTTCAGCAAATTTTAGCGCTTTTTTTGACCATAGGTCCAGAAATATGAATGTTACTGTTTCGACACATTTTGAACCATTTCCAAACTGCTTCATCATAACGCAATCGCCCTTTCTCAGAATCACAGTTTTTCTCATAGGTATTGACGGGGTACATACAATTTGACCAACCGCAATTTGACCAACAGTAATTTGACCAACTGCAATTTGACTAACCGCTTAATGGAAAAACTGACGGTTTTAGATATACATAACCTTATAAATCTAGGAGTTCGAGGTTTCGTAAGAAAAAGTAATTTCAAAAGTAATTACTGAGGATGCAGCAAAGATGTTGGTTCTTTCTCTTGTCATCAGTCGTGTTGACTATTACAACAGTATTTTAGTGAACCTTCCCAAAAAGGAAATAGATCGTCTTCAAAGGATAATGAACAGGTTAGCACGTGTGACCAAGCATTCAACCCATGAATCAGTAATCCGAAAGCTGCATTCTTTGCATTGGTTGCCAGTTCATGAGCGGATACAGTTCAAGATAGCCCTCATCATCCATAAAGCATTGAATAATAAGGCACCTTCATACGTGAGGGATATGTTTACGCTATACGCCCCGTGCCGTGCACTAAGAACAGAATCCCAGCACTTACTAGTGGAAAAGCGAACACATCTGTTTAAGTTAGCTTATAAATGTTTTGAACGTTTTATATTATATGTTTTATATTATATTTTTAGAATAATATTGTGGCGCTTAGGGTGTATGCCAATGAAAGCGCGGTATAAATCCGTATATAATAATAATAATAATAATAATAATAATAATAATAATAATAATAATAATAACGAAGTGCTTATTCGCATCAAAAAGATGTTGTGCTAATCTCCTCTCTGTCATTGAGTTCCACGTGACCCGTTAATCTCCATAATACAGCGTTATACAAGGCGTTATTCAAGCAAACCCAGAACTGGTGCAAGCTTAAGTGTCATTAAACAAAATTTGTCTGCAACTTTAACAACAATTGCTGAGATGGAAATGTTGACAACAATCTATGTGGTCTAAAACTGTGTTTGGATGCAGGAGTTTTTGAAAGGGATTGGACACTGCGTTCGATTTGGACAGCGACAGTTGTATGTGAAGTTTTGAGAGGATATGAGGTCACTACCATCCCGGTAGTTGTGGACAGTACTTTTAACTTGCAGTGTTATAACTGTTTAAATGTTGCTTTTGTCGGAACATTTGTGATTGCTAATGCTAATGCTGACAGATAAGTTTTACGAAAAACAATAAATTATGAAGTGGGTCAAATGTCCGTTTTGTCATTAAGAGGTTGATCAAATTGCGGGTGGTCAAATTTCGGTTGGTCAAATTTCAGTCTGTCAAATATCTTACACCCGGTATTGACATACTCAGTTTTCCGTGATTTACTAATTCCATACTTTTCAGCTAATTCTCTTTGACCAATCCATTTACTGCCATTAATTATCCTCAATTTTATCTTTGAGACTAATGTGTTTTCTTTTTCTATTAACTTTTTCTCTGCTTTCCATTTTGAGAAAGTTTTAACAATTTTTTTCTTATTTAAATGACCTTTCTGTGCTTGAATTGACATTTAATTGTCATTATAAATTCGGTGGCATTTGGGTCCGCTTAATTACTAAACGAATAGGCTACCACATAAATCAAGATGTCTCGGATTTGTATATTGTCAGCCGCTTTGTTTAGACAAGGTACAAAAGTCTAGATAACAAAACTAAGCCCCTGTCTGGTTACACACTTGCTACCCTAATCGCTAGCAACAATATCTAAGATGGCAACATGCTCAGTGCTGTAAGTAATGTGCCGCAAAAATACAGTGGATTCCCCACTGACTGACAGTGGTCCGATCTCAGGCATTTTGAGGGCTCGGGACCGAAAAAAGCGGCCCGAAGTGGTCCGATCCGAGGTAATCCCAATTGGGAGTTTTCTTAACCATTAAAGTCTATGGAGCGCATTCGGGACCGAAAAAATTTACCCTAATTCAGAGGTGGTCCCAAGAGAGAGGTGGTCCGATCCCGAGGTTCCACTATATATATATATATATATATATATATATATATATATATATATATATATATATATATATATATATATATATATATATATATATATATATATATATATATATATAATTATATATAAAAAAAAATCTTGATTTAAATGTGCACCTACAAAAAAGTGCTATTCTTTTTAAATGATTGATAGTATTACATGACTTGAGTACGTCTGCGGACCTTCAAGAGTTACTTGGGCTGTGTGTTCCATGCCGTCAGTGCCATGCCAGTTTCGTCATCGCCTTGATCAACACTGACACTGCCCCTGTCAAAGTGGTCGCTTGCTCTCTCATCATCGTCGCATGTGTCCACATTTTCACTGCCTTCGCCAGCATTTTTCACAGCTGTATAAACAACATTTGTACATATCAACAATTTTCTTAGTCTGGTTTACTGAAAATACATCAACAGTCTTTGGGTTGAAGCACTTTACTTTCTGATATTGTGCGTTATACCACGCAGAAAATCCAGAATGGGCCTGTTCTGGAAGTCGGCGACCAAGTGGCAAGTCTTTGCGTTGCTTCGCGGTACTGACGCCGTGGCAGTAGGCCTGCTTGACCGGCCGCTACCTGCGCAAGTTGGAGATTTGTGACTCCCTCTTCCTTCCTCAGGACCTCCAAAAAATCGCCAAAGATGCGAGCATTTTTCGATGCAATTTCAAAAAGCTCACTGCTCTAATCAATCGTAAGAGAAATTGCAATTTCGAAAAGGTGATTGATCTCATCAATGGATGGATGAAGTGTATTTTACAACGAGGATTAAATTCTTCTGAAGTAAAGAAATTGCAATTTTTAATGCCGACTGATCTCATCAATAGGCATTTGAAGTGTAATTTACAATGTGGATTAATCGCATGTTATGTTTTGTGCACCGGCCGCTCTAGTTTCGGCAGATCGGCGAGAGAGCAGGCCCTGGTGGGAGGGTTGGGGGAGGGGACTGGCTTAACTCCCCAGGAAAAATATAAATGCGGAAAAAATAATACGGAAAACATAAAAGGAATATAAATTGATAATATAGGTATTATATAATGCAAGCATTTAAGAAACCGGTAAACTGTATTGTGCGAAAAAAGTATCATCGAAATTTTCAAACATGAGTAAGTTTGGACCCGGCCGGGTATTTTGACATTAGAAACCCTTCGCAATATATTGAAAATGAATTTAAATATATATAACATTGAATATTATGTATCTGAAATTATTGAAAGATTTATGAATTCTGCACGGGATGTTAAACGCCGCAACTGATTTGAGGTATCAAAGATCGATATCATTAAGACAATTTCAGGCAGGTTTTGATATCAATAATTGAATTTAGGATATTTATCAGATATTGACTTGTTTCGACTCAACATGAAGTATAATTGACCATCAGGTAAATATTGACATTCATTTTCTCAACTGCTCAATAATGTCTTCATGTTGACTTGAAATAAGTCAATATGTGCTATATTAGATGACTTCGTTTTGATTGCAAATAACTGCAATATCTATCGACATGTGTGTTCTGGTTAACACTGAAAAATTATTGACTTGGAAATAGACCAATCAGATTGCAGCATTTTACCCAAGTCATGTAACAATAGCAGTTAATGTTTGATATAACAAATTTGTTTTCTCATATGTGCAAGTTAATTAGGCGTCTAAACTACTGGCATCAGTTAAAGGCTTTTTACGACCGGGCAGTTCCTGTCAAAACTATTTAAGTGGGCTCTCTTATGGAATCGCAGACTCCTCCTCTTCTTTGTTTGGAAAGAATTGACGCAAATTAATCCATTTTGACAGGTTTTTTTATCAAAACTGTGCCCTGACGCACCTGTTTTGCCGAGCACTGTTGCATGTGTAGGCGCAAGTAGGAGGCTTGACCCGCTTCTACCCGCGTAATATGAGGTCAGCTCAGCGCGAAAACAGCAGCAGTTGAAATGGAGTTTTTTGTAGTACCGGATGCACCCCTATAATAACCTGCACACTGTGAGAGCGGGACCCTGTTGTGTGGGAAGATAAAATTATACTGGGCAATCGGTGGTGTCTAAACTGTGAATAAAAAAAATCAGCTTAATTTATTTCAAAACAATTATCTGTGTTGATATATTTCTAACAAAAACCTGTGTGTATGGAAAGTTTGTTTGCACCTTTTTAGCCTTTTTATCAATTAAATGGTGGCAAATATTAACTCCTCGAAGAACAACCAATTGAATTGAAGCTGTTGCAATGACACCCCACGTGACATCACATATGCAATGACAATCCATGTTATTCCCTCTCGATTCAATTTAAAGTTGAGTTTGCCAAAAAAAAAAAAAAAAAAAAAAAAAAAAAAAAAAAAAAAAAAAAAAAAAACATCAGGCCCCTTTTTCACACCAGAATATCCAAATGTCACTTAAAACTACTTTGACATTTTTTATGATAATGATGTGCGAATAAATTTGGTGATCTGGAAATCATTACGTCACTTTAAATCAACCAACACAGCAGGGTAGCTGTAAAATTTGGCAGTACTAATGGACTCTACAAGACGAATTGTATATGGTCACAGAACATTTGCAATAAAAGTTCTTTTGAATTGGCACTTTGAATGTAAGATTAAAACTAACGCAACTGATTATGTGTACTCACAACATATGACATTTTGAATGAAAGACAATGTTAAATTTTATGACTGGGGGCAGATAATTCTTTGGTTGCAATTGCTGGTTTTTTTCACAACTCTTTTTAGCTATTTTTTACCGCGTAAGATAGTATATACAAGTTGAATTGATTCAGGTCTCAAGTGGGTTGACTTTAGTCTCTGGTCACGAAGACCTTAACTAAACATATGTGAAAAATTACCAGGGGGAGGGGGGCCACTCATGTACGAACTGGTAACCATGCGTTACGACTTTAAAGCAAGCCCTAAACGTGGAATGCTCATTTTGAAATAATACCCCTTTTTTAATCATTTTGTGTTTGTGGAATCGTGCAGTCAGAAAAATTTATTCATTAATTGCATATTTAATGTAATACCATGCAAATTTTTTTTGTATGATTGACGTCGTTATATATATATATATATATATATATATATATATATATATATATATATATATATATATATATATATATATATATATATATATATATATATATATAAAACATGCACAAAGGTAGTTTTTTCTTTTCAAATGTGCCTTTTTGTATATAACCTGTAACATGTACAATGCTTAAAATATATTGTCTTATATATATATTGTCTTATATATCTTTTTTTATTTTCCCATCATGTTAGTTTTCGCTTACAGATTCTTCCCTGTTACACATTAAAGTGTAAACCTTTTATAAAGACGGAACACGCCATTGCCCATGAGGGGCATTTTATGTGAAAGAAAAATTCACGCGTAATGCTTCAGTAAAACTAATATTAGTTCTACATTATAACTTAATTCACCTTAATTTAATGAACAAAGGGTTTACTACGCGACCTCCGACCCCACAGTGTAAACTGTCTTTGTGGAGACAAGCACAACAGAGCTTGAAAGATGCCAACAAAGCTAACCCCCATATAACTGTCTGTTCTGATTTCACATCTAGATGAACACTCGTGCTAATTAGGCTCCTAAAAAGCACCCTCGTCTGTGGAAAGTTTGTCAGTTACCGAAAAGACCAGGAAGTGCAAATGTGTGTGTGTGTGTGTGTGTGTGTGTGTGTGTGTGTGTGTGTGTGTGTGTGTGTGTGTTTGGGAGGGGGCAGGGTGGTGGAGGGGGGTTGGGAGGGGATTCCCAGACACCAGCCTTTTATTGATTGATAGTTCGAAATTGGCAAACCGATATATCGCCAGTGCTATTTTTAACTTTTATTCGGAAACTTATATTAGTTATTTTTATAATTTTCTCTGTATTTGGAATTGATTATGAGAGGCTTGAGCACCTGCACGCAGACGAGAGGAGATTAAAGATTAAACCATGTGTTATCGATTTTTGCAATTCTGTTGACTTCTACCTTTTTTTATTTTTCGATCTCTGATACTCTATACATAATCCGACTTTTTAGTAAGTTGCACTGTTAATTTACTGGAAATAAACTGGCTCTCGGAGGGGGATTGGGTGGTGGTAATTTATACTCATGTTTCAGCTATACACACGGTTTGCCAAAGGGTTTGGTTCGGTTTACAAGGATATCGAACATATATGAAAGTTTGAGGCTCCGCATACTAGAAGAAACATATATGTAACTGTTGATATATTACAAACCTGCTTCTTGGACACACCTGAGCTTCAATCAATTAAAAGTTAAAATCGAATAATTGAAAAAAAATTCTCGACGAATGATTCTGTTGATTTTTGACTACTTTTGCAGTAATTCAGTACTCACGTATTTACCAATATCATAGCCAACGTTTTGTTACCGTTGTTTTGGTACGATTATCATTTTGTTCCATCTCTGAAGGTATAAATTTCATTATTATTACAAGGAACTTTGTATTATAGAAAGATAAACAAATTAGAAATGTGTCTATCGCAGCATGTATTACAGAAATTTTAGGAATTTTTGTCAAAATCCAAAATTGGTGCCTCGTCGCAAAGCTCCGCTATAACAGTTGCTGAGATATGACGCGTGCAACCTTGTTAATCTAAAGTTAATATAGATAAGTTCTGAATGTTTTTGAAGCTTTGGAATTTTTACAGTTTATGAGAAAATTCAAAAATAATCCCTCGTTGACAGGCTGCGTCAAAGGTCTTTTGTATGTGCATGAAAGTAATTGAATCCCTTGAACGGTTACTGAGATATGGCGCGTACAAGCATCTTAAAGTGTCGACAGACCGACAGAAAGACAGACAGGGATCGTTTAGTCCCGTGTCGACATAAGGACAGACCGGGATAGTATAGTCCCGTACAACGACGGTGCGGGGGGGGGGGGGGGGGTGGGAGGAGGACAAATCAGGCACGATTTTTTTACTTCAAGCCTGATGCCAAGTTCCTCTGTCGTAAAAAAGTGAATTGATACTGCAAAATTAAACTGTCGCTGTGAAAACCATTAATACAGAATTGTGGCGTGTAAACATTTTTAGTTGTCCTTTTCTGAACGTCTCTTTGCATTATATAGACATTTATATGGTTTCTGGCATCATTACGGATTTATATACGGAAAAGTTTAATTGTATCGTCCTCGACATTTTTTTGCGTTTTTTTCATCTGTGTGTCACGCTGTTTAGTGTTTATAAATATTTTGCGAACGGACGGAAAATTTGTTATGTGACGACTCAAAGAATCTATCAATTTTGACGGATCGCATTTTGACCTAATGATCAAACATGTGGCTAACTTTTTAAAAATTATGTGTTGATGGTGTCTGTCACTGGTTTCGACGAAGCATCAGGCAACATCAGTCGTGTGGACGCGGTAATGTGACGTCAGTTTATCCTAGATGCACACATTTTCCCGCATGCCTGGCATATATAAAGGTCTGTCGTTGGAGTCAGCTCGGAGCGGTTTTTCTTTGGTCTACGTTTTCCCTGTCACATCATACCTCCGTCTCTGCTCGAAGATTATGGCTGGCACTTGTGTCACAAACCTGGACTATGCTTCTCGTTCCCAGTTCTTTGTGGCACGGCTTATCACTGGAGTTCATGCTTGTCTTCGCAGCGACCCGGACGGCTCTCTTCCAAATCGCTTTCGGTATAAGAGATATATCATGTGGGAAGCGTCTAGTTACACTTGGCGATTTTCGATCCCCTAGTTTATTGAATTCGAACGATACGGTATAAAGTGTTTCCGTATGATTTCTGTTTTGGTGCCAAAACGTTGTCACGCGAACTCCTCTGAGACGACAGTAGTATAAAAATGGGGATATGAAAACAGGTGTGCTGATACCCACGCGGGTATGAGCACACCTGTTTTAATACCCCCATTTGCGGGTCTTTTCAAACCCGCGCGGGTATGAGCACAGGTGTGTTCAAACCCGCACGGGTATGAGCACACCTGTTTCAAACCCCCATTTTCAGGTGTTTTCAAACCCGCGCGGGTATGAGCACAGGTGTGTTCAAACCCGCGCGGGTATGAGCACAGTTTCCGGAAGTGAATGTAAATTGTTTCGTCAAAGCAGTGAGAGACGAAATGATGCATGCCATCAGTGACGTCATCCATAAGCACTTCAAGTCTCCCTGAATACTATGGTGAAAAAATGGTTGAAATTGACCGAGTAGTTATAAAGTTATGTTCGATTGAAATATTTAGTAGATGACGTCATCCGAGACGTCATCAATGAGGTCAATGACGTCCGAAGGGGACATAAGTGTTGTAAGTACATATGTGCTTTGACGAAGGTGCCTTGATGGTATGACGAAATCATGCACGTTGGAACGTGCTCGGATGGGATGAGGAAAGTACATGCGTACTTTGACGAAAGTATCCTTGACGAAATCAGATCAAGGTTACAGTGTCCTTGACGAAATTAGGTCAAGGTTAGAGTGTCCTTGACGAAATTAGGTCAAGGTCAAAAGTACACGTGTACTTTGACGAAAGTGTCCTTGACAAAATAAGGTCAAGGTTACTGTACAGTGTCCTTGACCGTCACTGGGGTGTGACGAAACTGTTTCGTTGTTGGGGGTCTGACGATGGGGGGCCTCATGATGGTTTGACGAAACTGTTTTATACCACTTCCGGAAACTATTTTCATACCCCTAGGGGTTTGAAAACACATACCAATTGGGTGAGTTTTTTTTTGCTTCTTTATTTTTTTACTTCTTTATTTTTTTTTTTTACTTTTTATATATATTTTTAGTTTTCTTTCATTTGTTTATTTTTTGTTTATTTTTTACTTGTTTATTTATTTTTTATGTTTTATTTGTTAATTTCTTTCTTTATTTATTTTTCTTTTTTATTATTTTTCATTCCTTTATTTACTTTATCTTTTCTGTCGTTATTTTTTTTACTTGTTTATTTATTTTTGATTGATTTGTTTATTTGCTTATTTTTTCATGTTTTATCGTTTTTCATTTGTTTATTTTATCTGTTATTTGTTTAATGTTTTACTTGTTTATTAATTTATTTTTATTTTATTTTTATTCGTTTATCTATTTTTTTAGTTGTTTGTTATTTTGATTTATTTTAGGTGGAGACCCGTAAATAGGGGGATGAAAACAGTGTCCTTGAATGAGGCCAAGATTATAGTGTCCTTGACATGCACTGTCCTTGAATGAGGTCAAGGTTATAATGTCCTTGACAAAATGAGGTCAAGGTCAAATGTACAGATGCCTGGATGAAATGACGAAAGTGTCCTTGACGAAATGAGATCAAGGTTAAAAGTACACGTGCCTAGATGGGATGACGAAAGTACATGACGAAATTATGCATCATTTCGTCTCTCACTGCTTTGACGAAATAATTTACATTCACTTCCGGAAACTGTGCTCATACCCGTGCGGGTTTGAACACACCTGTGCTCGTACCCGCGCGGGTTTGAAAACACCTGAAAACGGGGGTATGAAAACAGGTGTGCTCATACCCGCGCGGGTATCAGCACACCTGTTTTCATTCCCCCATTTTTATATTATT
Source organism: Protula sp. h YS-2021 (assembly GCA_949752745.1). NCBI lineage: Eukaryota > Metazoa > Annelida > Polychaeta > Sabellida > Serpulidae > Protula > Protula sp. h YS-2021. Next base: position 19,861,724 of record OX457031.1, on the reverse strand, counting down.
GACGGCTAGGGCCGGAACCACCAAATTTGGCAGAGACATAATAATGTAGCTAGTCTAGTTGGTCCTGCTCAATTTGTTTTAATTCATTAACATTTTATATGCAGAAATGGACGTTGAAATTTTGCCATTAAAGCACATTAAAAGGCAGACACCTACTTTGATTTGGCAGTTAAGGCAAATGGTATGATATCAGCACAGTGATATTGATCGCCCAACTGTCAACAATGAGAGTGATTATATCATATGTGGTGATGATTGCAGCGTTTCAGTTTTCCTCATTTGCTAACGAATAAACAGAAATTTCAGGTAGTGCCTGGAAACGTGTTTCTATGATGAAATAAGGTGATCTAGAGGGATTTTTTTCGCCCGTTGTGCGTGCGTAGGTGCACACTCATAGACTGAGTTTTGTAGACTGAACTTGTCCTAGGAATTTCCTTCGATGAACCTGTAATCTATATGGATCGAAAGCTGATGGGACCTAGTTGTGGATCTACACTTAGGGCTGATGTCGGTCCATCCGTGGGTCCATGAGAGAGCTCCGAACATAGGCCAAGAATGTATAGTTAGCGTAATTTATGGGTTTTATAAACATAATTTGTCCTAGGATTTTGCTTTGATCAGTCTGAAACATATATGGATTAAAAGCTTATAGGTTATGTTCCTTTTCTAACTTAAATAATCTTATGATTTGAATTACTTTCTTATTTATTTGATATTTTGAAATATTGTACAGAAAAATTAGTTTTTTTAAGTTAAACACTATATTTTATACAGACATTTGGCAACTTAAATCTTGATTTATAGCTTAATCTATATTTGTAACGTTAAGGTTCAATGTATATTACAATCTTTTTCTGTATCGGTTAATATACTACATGTTTTGCAGGTTTACGGTGCAGCAGGTTTATTGAAGTGATTCGTTCAGTTAAGTTACCAGGCATCATAATTTTCCGCCGATTCAAGTTCGATTTTGAGCTCTTTCTCGACTCTATGGGCCCAAAAAAATTTATTAAAGAGGTACCTCGGTGACCTTGACCTCTTCGGTCATGGTGGATGTCAGAAAGCGGAAGTTGACCATTATCTTGAAAATGGTTAGAGAAAGAGCGATGTTGAGCACATTATCGACCCTTTGGGCCAAAAAACGATATTTAAGACGTGGCTTGATGACCTTGACCTCTTCGTTTATGGTCATTTCTGAATTTTAAGAGTTCAAAATCGCATTTTTGTTGTTCCCAAATGTAATTTTCGCTACTCGGTAGCGAAAACAGTTCAGTTGTGTTTACTTTCGTGATATGGCTAATACAGTTGCTTATATTAGTTTGTAAGCATTAGTTGTATTTACTTTCGTGATATGGCTAATACAGTTGCTTGTATTATTTTGCAAGAATACACTCCTGCAGTTATCGGAGTTCAGACTTGGTGGGATTGTTACTTGGTAAGTCCGAAAGAGTCTGTTAAATTTTGTGGCGAGCAGAATGAACGAGTACGGCATATGAAGTCATCACGTGTTGTAGAAACCGCTCGTTTCTAATTTTTTATTTAATTTAATATGATCGTAAAATAAGATTTATTTAAGACGTTTCCCAAAATGTGTTACTGCAAGTTGCTTGTGAATGGTTTACAGCATCCGCTTTTCTAAATATTTTATTCCTCTGAAGTTTAAATGCACAATGGTGCTATTGATTTTGAAAAAATTAGGGATCCCCCACCCGTCACTCGTCCCCTCATTAGATATGCAGATAGGATCTTTGAACTGTTTTGCCACTGCCTAATGGGTTCCCCAACAGCTGCGTTTCTGGATTTAGGTCGTAAAAATTAAGATTTTATCTTACTTTGAAGTTTATGCTCCCGTGTTCCACAGATGTGTGGGGTAAGCTACTTGTGATTGGGCTACAGATTTCGCCTATCAAATACCGGATTCCATAGCGCCCCACCCCCCTTTGTGTCCTGAAATAGCCGTACAAACAGATATTCGGCAGTTGCTCAGGATCCGTCAAGAACGAAAGATAAAAAAGGAACAAATTCTGCGTTTAATAAACCCGTCGGCAAAACACGTGTACCGAGAATCGGGATAACTTAAAGATTTTTTTAGAAAGTTGTAGAGAGAAGCCAAAATAGTTTTGGTAAGATTTATATCGTTGTTTCTCTTGGTTTCGGGTTGAAGAATACTCACCTGGTTAGTGGTTTATAGTTAAAAAAACTTCCCCTTTTTCATTTTCACGTCTGCATCCTTCGGCGACTTTATTTTAAATGGCAGAAATTCGCTATTTCGGTACTTGTTTGTGTAATCAATATTCTGCCTAATCTTTACTGAATGATAGATTCAACTGACGCGCGAAGTATTGTGCTTATGTACTTAAAAGATCATGAGTGTGACGTTATGCTATTGTATTTCGTGTGTAATATTTTCGGAGAATTATGAATATGTAAATAATGTTCTTTTTTTCCAGTTACCGTTGATGTTGGTGTTACGTTGATGTTCCGCTGATGTGTGCCAGTTTAGGGAAGCACCAAGTTGGATAACAAATAAAGGTCTCCCAACGCGTCAACAAGCTACTTTCTAACACGTGTGTTTTGGTTTCTCGATGACGGAAAGTTGTATCGACTTAAAATTTTTAGTCAGCATTCCTTAGACCAGTCGAATGGCTGTTTTAAGTTTTGATGGGTATAGCAAAATTACAAAAGGCATATGGCGTCATTACGTTAAAATCGTTTATGTGAGATTACTCAGCCGCTGAACAACAGAGAAAGTTCAAACTTGGCTGTATTGATGCTTGATAGGTCCAAAAGATTCTGCCAAATTTTGTCGCGAGCAGAACGACCAAAAGGCACATGACGTCTTTACGTAAAAAGTTGTCTTTGTTGACAGAAAGTCGGATCGACTTGAAACTTGGTGTAGTTATTCCTTGGACAAGTGGCACAGTTCTTATCAGACACTAAACTGGTGTACAAAATTTTAAAAGGACATGTGACTTCATTGCGTAAAAATGTTATGTGATGTATTTTGCTGTCGCTGAATCTAACAGCACTCACCCCTCCCCACCTTCCCTTTTTATCGGCTCTTTTGTTAACTAAGCAGAGTTATTAAGTACGCTAAGGATTTCACTGTTTTCCAGAAGGTTTCCTTAGCTCGTATCCCGTGATCACGCAATCGATATGACACTGTCTGTTGACTGATGCGGTTGGTGTGTTTCACTGGAGTCGCATTCGCATTGGCCGTTGCGGTTCGAAACCGATCTCGAAGATGCGCCGTTCGTATAGATCGATCTTGCGCTGGGGTCGTACCTCTTGGTTGGCCAGGTCGTGGGCGGTCCTGTACAGAGCCGGTCTGCAGGTGACGCTGTTGCAGTCTGCATATGATTGACACCGCCACATCAAACCTTCTAGCGATTACTGATTGTGACAAGCCAGACTTTAACATACCGATCGCTTGCCACCTCTCATTTTCGGTAAGTCGTGGCATTTTGGTTTTTTGGAATTTTTGGATTTGTTCTTTTTGCAAACTTTTCGAATTTTCTTTAGATCTCCTTCTACGTGGTTTTAAAATGTTTGATGCAATTGACTAACGCGCCATTTTACAATATGAGCTAGACACCAAGGTGGTGCTTTTATGTAATCCATAAAGTGTATTGGTGTGAAAAAAATAGAATCTATTCTAATAGTGTTAAACATTTCATTTCTATAACCTAAAAGGACCAGGATAAAAACCGCTTTGCTTTTTTACTTTGTGTCAGTATATTAAGTACGTAACATCTCACTCAGTCAGGGATCAGTGTGAGTTGTGGCGCATTATGAGGTCTTTATATGCTGTGACAGGCTCCAACGTGGTAAAGTTAAACATATGAGTTGTACGTTTATAGTAAGAAATGTGACGCATTGGATTCAGGAGGTGTTTGAAGAAAAAAAATTCCCATCCACCCACTCGTCCCACTTATGTTTCAGTCGGTTTCAGAGACATGTTAATATATGGGCACTTGGGGATGGATTACAAATTCCCTTGTGGTTTTTTTTCGCCGCATTTTTTCATTTGGTTGCCAGGCTGTATTTTTTATTTTTAAAGGGCGTCTCACAATTTTCACACCAAAATCTTCTCCTTGCCCCCACCGAGATGAGTCATCTGTTGCACAGTTTTGAAGAATGCCCTTACAGTGCTTTTTGGCCGATGGAAAAGTACGAAGACAAGGTATATATCATGATGAAAACTAACTACACTTGAGGTACGTACCCTTACTGTAACTTTGGGTAAAGCGGTTGCGGTTATGTTTAGAGTTGTACCTGTAATAGATGACCGGGGGTGGGGGCTTGGGGTGGTGATAGTTAGCAAAAAAAATCACCAATGAAGTAGGGGAATTGGTGATGTAGTGACCACTTTTTTCCAGGTTCGGATATAAAAGAGTGCAGGAAAGCCTATTCTTAAAGACTGCCTTCAAGACCTGGATGAAAAGACCTGAAGTAGAACGTTTTATAGTGACCACCTTCCAAATTCGGGGAAAAAGACGTACGGTAAAGCCTACCTGTATTGAGTATCTTCCAGACCCGGATAAAAAGGTAATGTACAGTAAAACGGTTGTAGTCACAAACTTCTAGACCTATATAAAAGTGCACACTGTAACGCCTATTTTAACGACCACCTTCCAGACTCGGATAAAAAAGATTATAGTAAAACCTCTTTTAGTGACCACTTTTCAGACCCGGAAAAGGCGTACAGTAAAACCTGTTTGTAGTGACCACCATCCGGAGAAAAATGGTAAATAATAATTGGGGAAGTTAGTTTAGTCGGGTTTGCATTTGTTTTTGTTTAGAAAAACAAGAAATCAAACAGATGTCGATTGAAAGTGTGCGATATAAACCAGTACTCATATTTTTTTGTGCACTAGCCGCTTTAGTGATGCATTTTTTTCGTATCCCACTGTTTGTGAATTTTAAGACGTCATTATTTGTGATTGTTGCGTCATAACTATTTCCTGACATTGTCTCACGCTATGTTCTGTGAGCTGACCAGAATATTTGGAAATATCACAGCTAAAAAGTATCAAATATTTCAAATTATATACATTATATTTCTGTGAAAGAACGCCAATATTTCTAATAGAATGAATATGCGTCAAATAGTTGATTTTTTTTTTTGCAAAAATGTTTAAAGTTTATTACAGATTATGTTGAAGGTTTTTTGTGGCTTTCCACTACACGTTACAGAAACATAATAGTTCCATTATATAATGCTATCAATAAATACAGCATGCTCTAAAATTTGTTGTTTTCCATAGCTGGTAAGCAATACAAGAACAATTTCTGCAAGGACAGGTATCGAAAATAAGAAAGCTAAAAAAAGATACAGAACTGTATTATAGGCTAAATGAAATTTAAGTGCACTTTTCAAAATTTACCCCATAGTGTTTGTAAGACAATGTATTTTTTTTTTTTTTAAAATCTATTATTTAAAATCGAGAAACAGGATATCGGAATTTTAGATATCGAGAAAATGAATTGGCACTGCATTAGTTGTAAATCGATTTCACTTTTAATTACGCTTATTATTTTTTTTATGACATAGATGCGGAATTAATGTCGATACATCCTTTGCCTCGTTGTTACTATCAGTAATTCACTTAATCCAGTCATACAGAATCACTGACAACAATATACCCTTTCAAAAATCAATCAGTCCTTCAGATATTAAAAATGTAGTGTTTGTTATCAATCATTGGACTCCGGGACACTTTCCAACTGGAACTTTTTCAGCCGGACATTTTCCAACCCATTTTGTAGACACAGAATATGTCCTCTCGCTGCAACACATGACAAGGATGTAGATTCACATGTCCGTATTTCCATGTGAGTTATAAATAACGGAGAACCCAGTATTGGTATGTATGAATGCCTCGCCACTTCACACCACAATAAATATCTGCCCCAGTAATCCAAGCAAAGAGCCCGTTCTGCAATTTCAAATTAGAAAGCGAATCTTGGGCATACATAAATAACTCAAATTGTCAATATGCTGTGCATCCCCCCCCCCCCCGTAACTTTACGTTTCGTAGTGATAGGCTGACAATGGTTCATTTTCTTTCGGTTCATGTGAATTTTGTAAGTGTATAGAATTATTATCCTTTTTGAAGGAAAATCAAATCGAAAAGGCGTGAGACAAGGGGCTGGTTGTGTCCTTTGATACAACCCCTACATACCAAAGATCAAGGTCAGTCTTATGCACTAGTGTGAGTTGAAGAAATTTAAGACGACAGGATTTCGCATTCATAAATGTTAACATACAGTTAACAAATTCCTGTAGCTAACAGATCTTTTGAAAGTTAATTAATTAATTTTACTTTTACATTGGAACAAATTCTTGTAAAAATTGTTTGCGTAATTTAGCTAAATCTACTTATTTCCCTTCTGCGATGTGTAGTTAACTGCACAGTTAACGTTTGTGAATACAGGAGCAGGGGTTGAAGAAACGAAGTGGTAAATCTTACACAGAGAGTTATAGTTCTGTTACGGGAAGTTTTTTGTGATTTGTTGACACAGCTACACCCCATAAAACTTGCAATATTTATGCAAAAATACAAATTAGACACTTTCACATTCTTCTGCAATCTTTATCTTCATCTTTATAACCGCAGTTTGTTAAATCTTTTCTTTCACATACAAATAAAGCCATAACACTGGCACAGACCATTCGGTTCTTTGCGCGGGATGTGTATTTATTGTACGCATTTCTTGTTCAAAACATGAACTATTTTTTCTCTAAAATATACATTGAATGAGCTTCATGAATCTTGTTCTTTTTTTATTTTTTTTGGAGGAGTCACTTATTAAGCGCTTATGTGACTGAGTTTATATAGCATTAAGAGAGCGCCCTTCCATTAGGAAACGCAATGAGTTACCCCTCTGTGCTGCAAAAGCATTTATAGTTGTAAAACAAATATGGCTGTAACTGAATAGGGGTTAGAAGCCTGACGAAACAATGCGCTTTGATGGAAAAGCTTTGACATGTTTAGTGTGGTACCTTGAAGTACCGCGGCTGGTAGAACCAACGTATAAAACATTTCATGACTGTAATATATAGAGCTAAATAGCGATAGAGACAACGAGGGAAGGGCCCATATTGTTTGCAGTGATCTATACCCTGCATTTTTGTTTATTCTTGGGTTACAGTTTTAAAAGGAACTTTTGTTTGAATGCTGAATATTTTTTAACGGTGCGTCGAACAAATGTGCTTAAAATAATCCATTGCAAAATGATAGATTATTTTTCAGTTGTATCCTGTTATTGTTAATTGTGCAGGAATCATATGACGTCATTGAAAATGCACCAAAACTATTTCGTGTATGGTTGATTTTCGCGTGCAATGCTTAGACTTGCTGGCTTCGTTCATTTTTGATGAATTTCACAAATTAAAGTATTAATATTTAAGTCTTATTCCACAGTGGATTAGAGGGTGGAATAAGGTTGGTGGAAGATAGCCTAAGTGGCAGGTGTGCGGAGGGGGGGGGGGGGGGGGAGTGTAGACTTAACAGTGGAAATGCTTGACAAAGTTTAATACTAATAATAATCCCTAAACTAAAACAATGATTGTATTATATTAATGGTCTTCTTTTTTTTATAATTATTTTGTATAAACAGAAAGTGTAAAGGTGTTGTTTTGTGTGTATTCTGAATATATGCCGGCATCTCAACGATTAACCTATACCTATGTGTAGACGTATATGCTTTAGCGTTGGATTAAAATGCAGAAATGTTTGGCAAATTACTTAACCCGTGGGAATTAATTTGAGACCAGGGTTTTATTTGATCTTAAGAGGGTGATATATCGTTTTTCAAACAAATAAGGGAACGTTCTGTTCAGGTAAAAATGTAAACAAGGCTTTAATTAAATGCCGTTTGAAAGGTTAATTATCCTTTGGTAAAGCATTTAAATGATATTGGAAAGTTAGACCAATTCCAATTAAGAACCAATAATTATGGGTGTTTTTCCTCTGTTGATAATTCAGGACAGTTCTGCTGAAAAGTAACATAGAGAGAGAGAGAGAGAGAGAGAGAGAGAGAGAGAGAGAGAGAGAGAGAGAGAGAGAGAGAGAGAGACAGAGACAGAGACAGAGACAGAGACAGAGAGACAGAGAGAGACAGAGAGAGAGAGAAAGAAAGAGAGAGACAGAGAGAGAGAGAGAGAGAGAGAGAGAGAGAGAGAGAGAGAGAGAGAGAGAGAGAGAGAGAGAGAGAGAGAGAGAGAGAGAGAGAGAGAGAGAGAGAGAGAGTTGTCCATCCAGAAAAATACATCCAATTGACAATCCGTTTCAGTGTTTAAAACATTGCAATGATACTAAACGGCCTTGATATTAATTGATTTGATCCTACAATTCGCTTAAATACTTCAACAATTTATCTCATATTTTCCTTATGTCGTATTTGTTAAATCTTGCATATGATCAAATTAGTGATGGGTTCTAGCATCTCAAGCTTTAATACAGTCAGCAGAGTTTTTCAAAGATATATCAACTAGTCACAAAAAATCAGGACTGGCACAGAATTATTACATCGAAAATTTTTTTCCAAAATATTCCAATTACTGGTCTTTTCAACTAAGGCGACTTGTCCCTGGGAGTATGCCTGTAAACACTTTTATTTATTTATTTATTTATTTTTGATGTTGTTTTCATCGGCAAGAGGAGAGAGAGCCCACAGCGAAAATTAAATAAAAAGTGAATTTGTATTTTTTGTTAAATTTATTTCATGAACCAAACAACAGCTACTTCAATTACCTTCTAAATAAACACAAAAATGTATGTTTTTTTCAAAGCCCTCGAACAGTAATGTGTTGTGTCTCAACAACATAATAATATCTATTGAGGGGTGGCGTGGGATAGGGTGGGGTCACAAATTACTTGATACACAGCAGTTGCTTAATAAATTCGTATGCAAATTGTAATTTACCTAAGTATTTTAATTTCTAATTGTGAAAATCCCGCTTTAAGAGGAAAATATCAAAATTATTTGATTGTGCCGTTGAGTTCTATATTGGGTGAGGTACAAGCCTAACACACTCGTAACTCCCAACGCACGCCTGTTAAACGTGACAGAAAGCTCTCAAAAAGAACATGCACACTTCGAAGACAACATAATGCTAGTACTATAGCTACTCTTTTCAAAGCATTTCTCGCTGCTAGACGTGGGTCTGCGTTGCTACGTAACATATTGCTGATTGCCAAGCATGTGACTTGGACCACCGTATGACCATCCGGGATAGTAGCCATAGTTACCACTTCCGGCCATGTGATGGTGTGTCATAAAGTCATGTGAATACATGTTTGGCATTGGCGAATGGTAGTGTGACTCCGGTTGCCATGGTGACTGCAATGGCGAAGGCCCGGATGAGGGCGGGGACATGTTAGGGTTAGTCACGTGGCTTTGCTGGTGCATGGATTCGGAAGGAGAAACGACAATGGGTGAGCTGACAGATGCCATGTCATAGTCCTTGTGTGGCGTCATAATAGGATGATTTTGATGTTGTGGTGTCATTGCTGCAGGACTTTGATGATGTGAATTATTTTGCTGCGTATGACTTGCCATATTGTTTACATTACTTTCTGTTTTGATTGGCAGCATAGGGGGGCTGTTCTGCATAGTCTGATGATGTGACGTCATTTCATTGGCTGTTCTGTTGGGGGAAATCATTTCCGGTGAATGTTCCTCTATGCCATTATGCGCAGCGTTCATCTCATCCTGACCTTGAGGTTGACCTGGTATGTCACCTTTATTATGTCCTTGAGGAGCCATCGTTCCACCGCCATGTTTTGCTATCTTCTTGAACTTTGATCTTTTGTTTTGAAACCATATTTTTATCTAAAACATAGAAAAATACATAAACATTAGTAGAAATAAAAATATTTTCCAGATTACGAGGAAACCCAGGAAGACAACTCTGATAAAGAGTGTACATCTTTATCTATTAAATGGAGATAAGAACACCCATGTGATTAACATAGGCCTATTTCTGGGACGGAATTATCATAGCGGGACCCACATAATGGGGACTGCCGCAAGAGGACTTTCCAAACTGTATCTTATCTTTGGAGTTGGAATGCTATTAGGAATCCTGGAAGTGTAACTAAAAAACTAAAACTTCGTATAAAATATTTTCAAAGAAAAACGAGATTGTAGATCAAAGCACACATATAATTTTAAAAAAATGAGAGATTGAAAAATATTCTTTCTTTTCCATTTTCCCAATAAGTCATAGTGATGTTTATGTTTTAAATTTCTTCAAATCACGTGAGTGTGAGGGTTTTAAATCATGGTCAAGGGCATCAATTCAAAGTTCAAAGACCAAATTCACTTTGGCTGTTTCCTCTTCAAACAACGGGCATTCGACAGAAAGTGACACACCAAAACAAAGCATCAAGAGGCAATGGAATTTCAAAAACAGGACATTTAAAACGCCTTCAAAGTTAACCCGGGGCATTCCCATTTACAGTTAAAATCTGCTAATCTTCTGTAAGCCACATTGGGCGATCGTTCGCGTGTAGAACAGGTGGGAAAGGGGTGTAACTTCTCGAGTTCATTTTGTCGACAGGTTGGGGGTCTGTTCTTGTTAAGGCTGGACGTCTCTGCCTTCTAAGCCCTAATACTTCGTGAACTTAGGGGGCAGATCAAGAAGTCAAATTACTACAAAGTAACGCCATTTCTAGTTGGGGTAATTGTTACTTCATCAGTTTAAGTTAATAATTTCGATGATTATGCGTACATTGGAAGCCAGTTTCAGCATTGGCAGCCGGTTTCCGGCGGGGATGGTGGGGGGGAGGGGGGGGGGGTCTGGTTCCTGAGGATGGTAGCATCTTTAGTGTTACACCGGCATGAATACTGGTGTGCTCATAAATCAATGCGCACAAACAAAACGAAACAAAATTAAAAATTTTAAGAATAAATAAAGTGCAAGATGCACCATTCAGTGTTCAGCGAGTACATGCATGCAAATTTTAAGAACTAACAGTTTTAACATTCTTTTCACTGAGAGAATGAGCGAAAAATATCGATCCTCCGCTTGTAAACAATGGCTTGTTCATGATAAAAGTGAAGTTACACACCAAAGAATTGGCATAATCATAGCTCATTATCTTTGTATTGTTTTATAGTAGTGTAACTCAAAAAGATGACGGATTTCATATGCTGTTGACATGTCAGTAAAGTGTGAACGAGTGTCATAAAGTGTAATCACGAGCTATCACATGCCACGAGATAATAGTCGCCACACTTCACAAACTGCGCGCTCGTTATCGCTTATGTGTGGACAATGATATTACAATTATCGAGTAGCATAATCATCTTTTCATCACTCCCGAAATGATGTTTTTTTTTTAATATTTCTTTGGACGAAAAATGTATAACCTCTAGAGAACTGGAAAATCATATTCAAACAATAATTGAATATGAGTGACACTATTTAATTTATGTTTAGTATCCCTGGCTAGTCTTATTTCGTAGTCTCAAAACCTCTTTGGTAAAAAAAAAATAGGGGGGGGGGGGGAGGGGGGGGGGGTTGTGCTAGTATTAGCAATGCCCGCAAATCCGTTACTTTTTTAATTAAAGTTTTATATTTATTAAATAAATATCTTATTTTTTACACCATGACCAGATGGTCAATCGTTTGTAACAAATAGAAGATAAAATGAAATCAACTGTTATAAAATATCACTTAAACATTAGGAAATCTCACTTTATTAAACAACAGGGTAAAATAAATCAGATAAATAGCTTCACGAGCCCGCCGAGGTCACCAGTGTTAAACCAGTTCGTTGTGAGATGTGTGCAACAGTGAAATACGATCTGTCGATCTGGGGGAGTTCAGTAGACTGTTCTCCACAGGGTCTCCCTGTGTTCAAGAGGGTGCCAACGCTTTTACCCTCCCTTTTTTCCCAGCCTCCCCCTCCCCCTTCCCCCCCCCCCACCCACCCCAGTTCTCTAGCGGTCACACCCCTCACCCTACTCTAAATGATGTACAAGGGCGGTTTTCAACAGTCCTTCTCACCATTGAAATGGGCTGTAATTGCGATACAATCTGCCTTATTCTATTTGCGGCCATTTGATCCGTACCGTTAATTTGTACTCATATTGGTAATCTTGAAACATGGGCACAAAGAGCCATAATAGAATCTCATTATGCCCGAGAGGGGTGTTACGCATTGGATGGTCCTTCTAAGATTTTGTGGGTTGGGCTCAATATTGAAAAGAAAGAATTCTAATAACGAGATGTTCTTTCTGCACTCAACGTAAGCTCTATGAAATTGTCTTCCCTGCGATGAAAATACAATAATATTCTCAATAAAAAAGAACACTTGTGAATAAATGGAATATGGGCTGCTTTGTAGTTTTCCCTTCATTGTATGTGCCCTCCAAAGACGTCACGGATATTTGAAAACGCACAAAAATAATAATGGTGGTACAAATATTCTAAAATTTAAATACATGTCTGAAGAAAATTACGTCATAGAAATGTTTTGAAGTCAGATAATGTAAATGCAAAGGCCAGGCAGAATGATCGAATATCCACTGTACACATCCAGACTAACTGATATCCATTACTGAATCCATAGAAACCGGGTTAAGACCACCTTAAAAATGGGGATGACCTCCGAAATAGGTCCACTTTTAAATGTACCGTTTATGTGCTTTTCCATAATGAAGAAATCCACCAATAGAACAATAATGGAAATCGGGTCACTTTTGTTCAAACCCACTGGTGGTCCTATTTTCGGGTTCCTACTGTAGATGAAAGGACACAGAGTATAAATCCATTCAGCGTTGAGAATGTATGATCATTGTGAGTTTTATGATGTGTTCTGTATGCATCGAAATATGATTATGCATGCCTTTCTGTGAAGTTTATGAAGTCATTTGCTTTTTTTTTTTTTTTTTTTTTTTTTTTTTTTTGGTAAATTTTCGAATACTGTAGAACCGAGGAACAAAAGCGACTTATGACAAGCACAAAAAATGCTTACAATTGAAGTGATCGACACTTCCTTAGAGGGGTGAAACAATAATGGCGCCATTTCAAAACGAGGCTCTGTTAACGTTAATTAAAATCGCTTTGGACGGCTAGGTCTACGGCGATAAATGAATACAAAGGTGGTTTTTTCAGAAGGCTCCCTTCTTTTTCCCCCCTACAATTCATCAGATATGCGAACAAAGAAACCTTGTCTGAGATAAAGTTATCTAGGTTTAGAGATAAAGATCTTCGTATTGTGGTACAGGGTGAAGCATGCAAAATCGTCTGCAAATGTCTTTGTTTTCTTGCATTCGCTGATGAAAAGCAGTCTTTGTTCTTTACACTGGTCTTGTTGCAAATCTAAGTCCGCCCCAGGTTGAAAACATCCTTTTAAAGTAGCAAATCGTAGTATTTTTTATACTTTCCTTAAACTGAGAGTTGTCCACTATGACTTACAGCAAGCCAGAATAAAATGTGGACAAAATATTTTTTTCAGTCTCAACGAATTATCCGTTTGTGGTCTTAAGGTGTCATAAGGTGTAGCAGTCCAGATTAAACCCCTCCAGAGTATAGCCAGGTGTAAGCCCAGAATACACCCCGAAAGTAATAGAAATACGGGGGTAATCTGGAATCTTTACACCGGGTGTGAACTGTACTAGCCTATTTTATACCCCGGGGTATGATCTGGGCTAGCCCAAATCATACCTCCCCCGGCCAGATCGTTTTGGGTGAGAGGAGGGGGCGTGATCTGGGTGGCTGAGGTATATTTTAGGCTAGCCCAGTTTATACCCCCTGTATATTCTGGGCTAGTCCAAATTACACCAGGGTATAATAATTGGTCAAGGGTATATTTTGGGCCGTTACACCGGCTTAGATTCCATTATATTTGCACATAAAAGGGATATCTCGAACCTCATATTTTCATTTTGGGCTTTATGAGCAAAAAGTTATGTTACTGTTATAAATTTGCTTTATTTTCCAAGGACCATCAATCGCCTTATAGTTTTATATTTGGCATTTTCTGTGACGCACTCAAAGCTACGTTAACAAAGAACTATAAAGACTATTTCACATAACATTTCTTGGGTTCGATGAGAGAGAATATCTTAGATTAGTTAATGCTTTAATTGCCTATAATTTTGATAATAACTGCACATGGTCATTCTATTTTTTCCACTTGCTCTTGCAAACTATTAGAAAGATCAGTTTTAAACAAAAAATGATACCTCAGAAAATAAAATATTTCCGATGACGTAATAATTACCTGGGTTTGAGTGACGCCTAAGCTGGCTGCTAGCTCCGCCCTTTCCGGAAGGGCCAGGTACTGAGTTCGCTGGAAGCGACGGTTTAAGTGCTGCAGCTGTAAGCTTGAGTAAATTGTTCGGGGCTTGCGTATCTTCTTCTTTCTCTCCTTAGTAACACTGATTTCATCTGACTTAATACCTGAAATAATAAACAACAGTTATTCGTCAGTGGATATACAAGTGGGGATCAGCATCTATCAACCGTATGTCGTACAATTATGTCACGTGATTTTCCTCTGTCCGCCTTTCAGGTCATCGAAGAGAGTGTTGATCAAACAGCGAGGAGCAGTCGTTATTTATTTATATTGTTTTGTTTGTTTGATTTTGAACAGTCTAAAGTACGAGACAGAAAGTTTCACATATAACTATTATCACATCGGAGCGGTTGGTTGGGCAGAATGATTGTAGCAGAGGTTATGCTGGTATTGTCTTTCATCTCGCTCTGGCTTTGTTTACATGGTGACTGATTCCATCTGACACCACAAACCCTTTTTCTTTCTACTCAACTTCGCTCACTATTTTATAAATAAGGGATATAATACACTGTCCCATATCGTCCCATATTTAGTCTAAAAATATCAAACGAAAATTAAGATAACTTGGCTATATACGTCCTTTGATTCTGATTATAGTTTTCTGCCATCCATCAACTCAACGAACAAATACTGGTGTTAGATAATTTACTATGCAAACAAACACTTTTGCTAAAAGAATCATGTTTAAACATCTATCAGTTTTAGGGTTTGCTCGGCCTTATAGAGTCAGCAGCTTAAAGTTTGGTTTTTCTATGTTACAGTTTTTTTATTCATCTTGTCAACAAAATTTTTGTTTTCAGCCATTTAAAATTCAAATATTTCCCCAGTCCCTGCACAGTTGTCTTTAGTATGCATATAATTGAATGCTTTTAAGTTCAGAATAGAGTATTTTTACGAGAAAAAAATAGAAATTTGAAACATAAGTAATTGCCTCGTTGACTAATGCGAAGAAGACGCCTCGGTGACGTTATGTCGGTAAAGTCTGTCCCCAGTTGCAATTTCCATTAAGTCAATTATGCCAAGTGTCAACGAAAAACCAAAAGTGACACATAAAATAAAAGCGAAAATTAGAAAGGTAACAGCACCAGCATTTCGTCAAGGGTTCCTCAGGGACAGTTGTGCTTTTAACATAACATGGAAATAAAACATTGTGCCCATCTGACGATTCGAGCTTCCTTATGTTCAAGACAAAAGAAAACTTTCAACAGCAAGCGTGTCTCTTGATATGTTTGATAAAGTGTTGCTAATAGACTTCCTCGACAAATGACTTGTAAATCTTTCCCAAATGGTATTACAGGGGCACCCAAGAATATCACTTCTTGGACAGAAACAGAAAATGGCTTTGCACAATGACACTATTTCTATTTTATAAATTATATTAATGCATTCACGAACAAAGCTGCTAATTTTCATGTTATATCAATGTTGAAGCGAGAAACTCCATGTTTTGCAATCTCAGCAAAAAAATACTAATATTCAGAAATCAGTATTAGTAGAGTAAAAACAACACTACTGCTAAGACCGCTCTTCTAATCACCAGATCGATAGTTAGAAGAAAAATACGGGTGCTGTCATATTGCTGTTGCTTTTTTTTTTTTTACTTTTTCAATTTGTTTTTAATTTTAGATGTGATAATTTTATAGGCAAGATTCGTTGGAGCAGGTTTTCCACCGAAAGAGCCATCGGGTACACCTGCTATGGCTTAAAGACTTTGAAGGTAAAAGCAAGCGACATCACTACTACGCTAATAATTACAGTTCCATTCAAAACAGAAGAGGGCACGTGTCTTCGGAATAAAACAAAGTATCACCCCTAGGAGAAGTCAGCTCTACAGGTTAATAGAAATGTTTTGTGTTTAAAAGCAAGTGCCGCTCTTGGGCTGGCGTCTGTTGTCACGAAAGGAATAAGCCGCGCTGTTTTCTTTCTTCTCAGATTTAATTTCTCAGTTCATAAAAATACACACACACACACACACACACAAACACACACACACACACGCACACAAACCAACTTCGATTACTTTTTTTGGACGACTCACTTGTTTAGCGCAGTAATGCATAAGAATGTTTCTGATAATTCGTACATATTACATAATCGACCAACATTCGTTGACTTCAACGTACGTAACATCAAACTGCCCTAGAAAAGACGACACACTGCAGCCAATCCCGTCAATAAGGCCCCCTTTAGGACTGGTCAAAAGTGAACTTGATCCTATGATGGCTTTATTTCCTGGATGCTCTAAAATTGAAAGTGGACTGGTACCAACAAAGAGTTGGTCCAATTTCTGGATGTGGTGGAGTGGCCTGAATTCCAAGGTGGTCTTATCGCACGGTTCTAGCGTACATTATTGGCAGGAAGGGTTTCGATTCGTGCCTGAACGGCTAAGTACGACTGTTAAAAGAAGCCATTGTTTGTTTATCTGGTCTCCCATATAAAAAGGCCATATATCGTGTCAAAAACAAGGGTTTAATGACTTTAATATTAACTAAACGCTCGTGCATAGACAGGGCCGATCTGGGAATAAAAGAGTTAACGATGATCATGTTTCTGAAACTGAACTTTGCTGGTATTTTATTTCGGAATCATTCAGACTTTAGGCTACAAAAACATCCCACAAGATCATTTCTCAATAAACAGTTGATTGTTCGAGGGGATTATTTGTTCAGTGCCAGTGTTCGTTAAGGACCAATTTCAAATTCATGCTCTTTCCGATAGAACATGCTAGCTTGAGCTCCCCCACCACCCTCCCCAACTCCCACTCCACTCTGGATAGTTGGGGGGGGGGGCGTAATTGTAATCCATTTAGTTTTACAAATCTTCCTGCTTTTTGTTTTTGGCGGATGCATCAGGCAACGTTTTTATTATAATTTTAATAAAATTAATCTATTATTGTTCAAGAGAAAGGGATGTATATACACATCTGAAAGCCGACATTCCTGGAGAGTGTCCCGCAGTGCAGTCTCAAGACATTTAATAACTTATATTAATACAAACATAAGCACTTTCGACAGTTCAAGGGCCCACTTGGTGACACCTTTCTTCTTTTATCTTCACCAAAATTCTAAATATTCTACTTTCATTCCCGCTTCTTCAAGAACACTTCAAGTTCTCAAGTGTTGATATTTCGGTTGGAAGGTTAATCGTTCTTTCTGTACGGGGAAAGGCTTGTTATGTGTACGGCATGTAGTAATACATTGGGTCCGAGAGGTTGGGAGGGGGGGGGCGGCGGTTGTATTGTAGAATGACATGCACTGAGTTTACACTTAACGTTTGTTTGTGTGACCTGATGACGCACCAGAAATGTGTATGTAAACTTGGCTAAAACAAAATCTCGTTTAGATCTCGTTAATAACTACAACGAGAGTACGTCAATAATTATTGATAAACGTTTCGTTTTTAGACAAATTCAGAAATCCTGTTTGTGTGGGGGGTCAATTATCGAGTAAAAGACTCAAAATATTCAGATTTGCGAACTTAAACAAAGCGGAGGGCAAACTGCAAGAGAGTATGTATAAATAAAGATAATCAAATTGTTTCTGTCTTGGAACACTCAGAAGCAGATGATTACCGGCCCAGAATATGACGTCATTTCAACGTCTTATAACGTCTGTAAGTACTCCTTGTAGTTTATACCCACGCAGCCCATACTCGAATATGGCTGTGCACAATAAAATTCCCTAAAAAAAATTGCAGTAACCCGGCCTTTTTATGGCTAAATACAACTGAGTAATATTGGAAAAGAAAGAGAAACATAACATTTTATCATGATAGCGCTAAGATATACGCACTAGCCGACGGTTCGATCTCGATCTCTTATGTGCTAGACCTTTTTGTTTTGCCAACCGAAAACAACAGAAACTGAATTTCCCGAAAACAGCACTATCATTGAAAAACAGGAACTGCTTCTTATACACATCCTCTATGCACTTATACATAGCTGTTCAATAACGACGGCAGTGATTTCGATAGCACCTCTTCCTGCGAATTACTGTTTTTGGCAAAGCATGAGAAAACAGAAAATTTGAAGGTATTAAAAACTGAAAATGCTTCGCACTTAATTATCCTATTCTATGCATGCTTCAATACAATGCATAACCACATATGGCCAAAATGCACGTTTTCTATACATCAAAGCGAAAATGCAGACGAACGCACAAAACAGACGCCAACCTGCACTATGGTCTATTTATTTTCAAAGCAGATGAGTGACGCATTTTGACGTTTATTTGATGACGCAATTGACTTCGAAAATAACGCACTGTTGAAAAATATTTTGGAGACTGTATACGTTGCGGTTTCTTGCTATATTGCTCATATTTACAAGGTTGATTAAACATGTGACTTAACCCTTCAAAACAATGATGTTTTAAATTTTACTCTTCGATGAATCTAACAGCAATTTCAAGATTATTCATTATGCACACTGGAATGGTACATTTTTTTTTAACATGACCGCTCTTCTGATAAATTTGTCAGACACGGTAAGAAAAAAAAGTGAAATATTTTCAGTGGAAAGTAAAGATTTTGTTTGACGAACGAAGCAAAGGCCTTCTTTAGTGCCTAAACCCTTTGAAAAAATTCACATACTTTTTAAGCTTTTAATTTAATGAAGTTCTCAACGACTTTGATGAAGTTCGTTTTTTGTGGTCCTGTGCACATCACTGTTTTAAATGAGCTGTCCGGTTTAATTTCATTAAGTAAGCAGTGAAGTTAAATTATTGAAGTAGATAAATTTTATTAAACCGTAAAAAATTCTCTTCTTTAGGAAGTGTAAAAATGTGAGGTCAATAAGAATATTCTTTTATATTAATTACGCTTGATTTAAAATTCATCTTGTTAACATCAAAGAATTTCAAACCCAGATGCAAGGCATTCAGCAACTGATGCTGTATGAAAATATTATTCTGTGAAAGGAATGTGGATATGATTTATAAAGGTGTGTAGACTAAATATGCTCTTTTGAAAATTTGCTATTTTTATATAAAATATTGTTCAATCGATGTCACTTCGTACATTTAAAAAAACTGTAGCATCGTCTGTTCATGCGTAAAACATTCGGATATATATATATATATATATATATATATATATATATATATATATATATATATATATATATATATATATATATATATATATATATATATATACTCTTGAGTATACATAATTATTGAAAAGCCTGGTGACGGAGGCCAAGGAGGGTTTCATATGAGATCTGTTGTGTCAGGAATGCTGTCCCTGTAGGATATCTTGGCCCCCTTTAGGATATATTGGCCTCCTCTAAGGTATCTTTGCGTCTTTTGGATATCTTGGTCCCCTCTAGTATATCTTGGCCCCCCTCTAGGATATCTGAACGATTTTTTTCCTTTTTAGTTTTATATTACCAGAGGGCCAAGACATCCTTGGATACCATGGCTTCATCTTCCATAGGGGGAGATATTCTAGAGGGTGCAGGCCCAAGATATCCTAAGATATCTTGTCCAGGGGGCAAGATATCCGGGGGAAAGCAAGTTATCGTGTAACACCGGACGTTAAGCATGAGTTGTTCTAAATTTAAAATGCCAAGGCGTTTTGATTTGAAAATTTGAAAAGCATCCACAGTGACTTTAGAAAATTACACAATGATCAATAATTATAATTTGACTTTGTTTTAATTTAAAAATAATTAGCTTAAATAACAAAGGTGCATTTACCCACAATGCGTCAACATGTTAAGCAAATGACATCAGCACCAGTATATTTCACTACCTGCCTCTGCCTCAAAGACATATGTATACGGAAAGCAATTTGAAAGACTTTAAAATTTAGGACAAATTCCGACTAGCCTAGTGGTACGTACATCCCTGGTACGTATCAGTTTTCACCTTTCACTGACAAGCCACAAACACAGTACACATATTCTATATATCTTTATTTGCCACAGTGACAACTCGAGAAAAATAAATGTGTTTTAAAGCACCCCCGGGGTCTTGACAATACGGAGGGAAACTTCAAGCGAAATTTATAGCCTTTTTAAAGTTCACGCAAGTTACTTTTTGAAAAGAAAGTTGAACAGATTTACTGCAGAAGACGGGAATAAAAAATAGGTGTCTTCTTGTATCTGGTCAACTTTCGTCAGTGAATACTTTGGCCAAGGATAAAGTTACTCGTAACAGTGTGGTTTTTGAAATAGTAACAATAAATGTTTTTATTTTTTGGAGGCCGAAAGGGATATTGCTTTGCACTATATGGGAATTAAAATAAAGGTGTTGAAAAATATTAATGTATTTTATTGAGTACAGCCCCAGAATGAGTAACGGGCGGAGGTGCTTGGTCTTTGTTTTACTCTTCTGTGTTACTAATTAAATGTAAATTTTAATGACTACAGCGCATGCACCAATAGCACGCTATCCACTGACCAAACTATTCTTTCATTCTTCGACTTCGATAATGTCTGAAGTTTTACTATTTCCTTGAATTTTACAAGAGAAGAGCTCGTATGGTCGCTGTTTTTTTAACTGAGCAAGCGGAAATGAAAAAAAAACAGCTCTTATTAATTAAACCTTATTTACAACCAGATGTGCTCCGAGCTGTGTCCCCCAAAAACTAGCAATCATGTTCCCATTTATCACCGGTTGTAACTTGCTCGGCTTTTTGGGGTGAGATAACGTAGAATATTTTCTACTATAGGTTTTATTACTTTGGATTTCTTTAAGTGTTTAGCTTAATCTCTCTCTATTTTAAAATACATTCGGCATTATTTTGTTAATATAATAGACGACTGCAGGGTGCAAACGAAAGAATTTAATCGAATTATGAATGTCAATAATTAAAAACAATATGTTTGATGACATTTTAGCCAGTTTTCAGTTTGCTTGATACTCTAGCTAGTTTTCAGTTTTCAGAAAATGTTCAAAGTGATATCTGCACCACTGACCATTACACTAGTTTCTGGACAACATTTACTTTTTATTTATTTTAAATCACCATCTTGGTTAAAATTGAATTTCGAGTCTCTCATTTGCAGCTAAAACTGTGGATTAGTCAGAAGAAGTCGCAGAGCTAATTAATAATAACCAGCTGTAAACTGCTCATTAATCTGACCCTAATCATTAATAATTTACATTATTCTACAAGTATTAACAACAAGTGACTACGTAACCTTACAAAATTTCGCAACTTATAAAACATTTTACCAAGTCCTTTTCTTAACGGTAAATTGTGTGTTGGATTAGGTCAATATTTATTTGTAAATGTACGTGCAAAATGCGAGTATTTTTTTATGTCAGAATGCTTAAGTTGACAAAGCTAATAACAAATTATCAATTTTAATTAATCAATCATTTTATGGAGGAATACTTTAGTATTATAATAAAAGAAACTAATAAAATTGCAGTATATTATTGTCATACCCACTGGATGTGATCATTTCGTCCAATAGTTGTTATTTTTATTAAATTGTCATCTTTAAATTAAAATATATAGGGATCAGTTTTGTTCCTGGGAAATCACTATGGTCCAATGCTGTTTGGAGAAGCAATTGGAAAAATGGTTGACGAATACAGGAATTGTCCGTGAATTATTTCCTCGGGCACATCTTCATGATACAACCATGGGACTCGAAACCACTGCAGATAACTGGCTTTCCGTTTAATGCATTGCTTTCACGACAGTTTAAGTGAAGAATTAGACACAACCACAAGCAAATACCTACGTATAGCGAACAAATTAAAGATGTTTAAATGAGACAGATTCATTATTTAAAAAATAGTATCCTTCTACTCCCAAAGCAAAGTGTTAAAATAAACACTGTCTTACCTTCTTCTTGCTTGGTGCTAATGCTGTCAAGGCCACCGGAACCCGGAAACGGAAGTCCGTAAGGTAAAGGCGGTGGATATGCGGATCCATGTAAGCCATTGACGGCATTCGGAGACGGATAGGGATAGCCCATGAAGTTCCTGCCATGAAGGCCGTTGTCACTGGGCGGAAATCCCGGATATCCCGCCGAGGCGTACGCAAGATGTGGTGACGTCATTGGGTGTGATTTTAAGGAGTGTGATGACGTAACAGGCGAATCCATAAAAGAAACACGCGAGTGCATGATGTCGTCAATACTTGAGTCCGGTGTTGCAGTCATGGTACGATTACTTTCAGAGGCGTTCAAACTTCACAGATAACGAATTTAATATCGTGTTTAACCATTACAAGAAGACTCGTGTCTGAATTTTAAAATAAGTCTATATACACATTTTTTTAATTTTTACACGCAGTTATAACTAAGGCAGTAATCTCCGGATCAAAGTTCAAATTAGTTTATGCCTCGTTTCAGCACGATATTTTTCAAAATATTTTACTGTTCAAAAACGATATTGCCGCAGGACCAGTTGTTGACGGTGCACTGACAGATGTTGACTGGACAAGTGACAGCACTGAACACAAGTGACTACCCATAAGGTTCCTCTTCGGCTAGAAACACTCTGTTTTCATAAACTTTATGTAAAGGTTGTCACTTTAAAAGTACAATGGAAAATAACTTTAAATTTTTCTCCGCTGCTTTATAGTGCTATCGCTTTGGTCATATCCTGATTAAATTCGCCGTTTTCCTTCTATTTCTTTGGCGAAATATTATTTTATCTGTCAGCCAACTGCAATGGTAGTTCTTGGTTAAACTTTTAATTTCCTGTAATGAATCGAAAGTTAAGAAGTGACCACGATCTGTACATCTATATCAATAACCAGAGGAAACAGAAGTTAACTTTATTGCGCAATTCCTGTTCTTCTTATGGGTATAATTGCAGACTGCATCTCTAATTATACACCTCCATTTAATATGTACTAATTGAAATCACATTAAGCTCCTTTTAGAAATTGAATACGTAAATTCCCAGTCTGGTTTCAATGACGTCGCTCTGATGGGTAAATACCAACATTTCACAGTCGCATTGACAATTCCAGCCTCCGCATTTGTTTGTTTACAATAATAAAATTAAGGAAATGCCAGTGACACGACCAAGAGACAAGATTTGTCAGTTTCACAGACGACAACCCCCTTAGCCTTTTGCTAAGCCGCTAAAAAGACGTTGAAAACCAACAAGGCGTGATTATACCAAGGGGTTAATTTCAATAAGATGGTCTCCATTTTGTCTCCTCCTTCATGCTGTAATTTGATTGGTTCAAATTCGTCACCCATTCAAACTGGCATGTGGGTTTTTGAAATGTTGGAATGAACTTCCACACAGGAAAACAGGTTCGTGCTTAAAGTTACAGAAATTTCAACAGATTAAAAGAAGACTGTTGAGCATTTGCTTAACTTAAAAAAAATGTTTAAGTTGATAATTCCCTTAAACTATACCCATTTACAATATATATTCTCTTGAAATAAATTTGTATTTGATTGATGAAGCTGTTCAGAATTCGTTTTTGGTGGAATATTACATTTAAAAGGGCAAAGCTATCATAAGGTTTTGTCACTTATATCCTTACATCAGGCAAAAATGAAAAAAAAATAAAATGATAATATTAATACACATAAAAATGCTTAAACACTGTTAAATTTTCTTTAAATTAAAAAAGAAAACAAATGAAGTTAAAGCAGAAAGAGTAAATAATTTATAAAAAGCAAAGTTAATTTCTTCGTTATTGAAGGACATTGTATTTTGTATAGGTTTTATGAGTTACAGAGATACAACTGATGAAGTTTTTTCACTATTCTTGTGTCTTTAGCGTGTTTTGTTTTTTGTTTTGTTTTTTTTTTTACTTACGAATTGACGCTCTCTTTGATTCGATATTAGATATCTTTCTGTTTGAGTTTCTTATCAGAATTTTGATAATTTTCTTTACTTATTATTATTAGAATTTAGATAGCAATTAATTCCTATAGTGATGTTAGTTTGATGTGGTCGTTGCGTCGTTACAGTGATCTTAACATGAGTTTACTTAAATGATCATTTGGTCTAATTGGATTAAGCCATGGTGTAGCGTAAGGCAAGACGATAGCTGCTACGACGGTGTCGCGTGGCTAAATCACATCAACCAAAAGTCAACAAAAAATTCAGCGTTCCTTTAATATTTGCCTTTGAATTAAAATTTGATAAACACAGCAGAACAAGTTAAAGCTGGAGATCGAGAGACAAAAATTTAAGGCATGTGCAGTGCAGGTTTCTTCACAGTTTGCAGCCTGATGTCCGGTTTATTAGCTCTCATTTCGAGATGTAATAGTGAGGTTCGTTAGATAAATAGGAGCTAATTAGCAGACAAGTCGTGGGGTTGGTCTGTACGGAGAGTGAGGCGTCCGAGCATCTGCTTTTGACCCACTGATCAAAGTTGTCACATCATGACCCCGTTATTCATTACGTCATCAATTTGTGTCATCCTATTTTGAATAATGTATCAGATGAACTTGAACTGAAGTTGAAATTTTGAAATGGTTATACATTATACATTGTACACTACATTTACGTCAGAAACGTATAATTACGAACGGGAAAAGCGAGTTTGGATCGAGCAAAGAACAAGCATTGAGATGACCAGGGGGGTGAACCCTGCGGTGTTCACGCATGTGGAACCCCACATTGTCATGAGAGCACATGGGGATGCTCGCAGGATGGCAGGGGGGGCTGGGGTTGGAGGCATGGGGCGAAAATCAGAGAGTGTCACAAAGACAGACACATAAATGGCGCAATCCGAAGGTATTTTCTCTACTTGGCGCGCACATACACACGCACATGTACACACAAAATACACAAATGCCACGTACAGCGACCTTAACCTCGATATATAGATTAACCGCCCCTCAAATCCGGAAAATAAGTGTGACTTCTGAAGTCAGTGTTAAAGCTGCGACGCCCACCCTCCCTCATCCCTCCATAGTCCGCCTTCTCTGAATGCTTCATACTGGTGTAGACGTGGACGGAGACCAATGCCTCCTCCACTCCTCCTTTCTTCTTCACTGATACACAGACGCCAGTGAAATTAAACAGCAAGAGAAGAGTTATTTGATTATAAAGAGCACAGTGCAACTCTCCATGAAAAGCCAGACAAAAATGTGCTGTTGTTAAGATGCAACTTGGTGCATAAAAATTATAATATGCTTATTTTAATACAATAACATTAAAAAAAGTATAACATTAATAAAATGCAATAAAAAATAACACACAGTTACCTAAAACATCAAGCATCGCAAGTTTTTTTTCGCACCGAGCCATCGATGAAAGAGATATTTAATAGAAATTTGTGATGTAGTTCCCCCCCCCCCCCCCCCCCACTTAACCATAGAATACAAGAGAAGCAGACCAGCAAACTTGTTTTGTATTATTGTGTTGTTTTTGTTTTATGGTTATATTTATGACAATTTTGCCCGTCTCGAAATTGATACTGAATTGATACTGAATACCTTGTACACAAGTGGTATCAACAATACGTCTGATGTCAACAATGCAGGTGGTATCAACAATGCATGTGATATCAACGATACCTATTTGTAATGTTTGTTAAAAAATAACGAGAAAATTCTAATGCCATTTCTTTTTTTATCTTTTTCAACCATTCCCTCAAACATCATTGAGAGAATTTGTTAAAAATAAACATTATAGAAAAGGACCATGTTATACTTTATTTTATTGTTATTTCCTGGCAAACATGTTGCTCTGATCAGTTAGTTCATTTCCTCCAATGAATGTGTTTGCTTTGGTCTAGTCTAAAAGCCTTATTTCGAAATGACTCCATTTATGTATTTGAATGATCATGAATTGCAATTTAACAACATAATAATATAAATTGTTTGCTCAACTAACAGAAATCCCCGACTGGTTCTGCCAGTAATTTTGGGAGATTAATCTAAAATACTTCTCATTATAAAATAAAAAAGAATCCTATTTATATCTATTTATATCTTTGTTTCAGTTGCATATAGAACACTAGCTTCAAACTATGCCAAATGTCCAGTGGGTGTGTCATGTTATATAATAATTTAATTAAATTGCTGGTTTTCCTTTCACCAGCTGAAAATTATTCAACGCTTGGTTTGTAACATCCTTCTTTGAGTTGTTACAAAGGGTCCGGTATCTCGTTCGACAATTATGGCTCTAATTTTTCCACATTTACAATGGAACACAAATATAAAAACATATTTTAAAGATTTAAGAAGTAAGATGGCTTGTTCCCAATTATTCAATAAATATGAAGGCGAAGGTGTAATTTAAGGTATTGTTGCCCGAAGTTACCTAATACTGTACTCCCAAGGGAGCAGTAAAATCAGTGAATAGGTTTGCAAGGGTATGCAGAGTAAAGTACCACCCTCTCTTACTGCTTGATCCCATCTGATCGGGGAGGAATCAATATTTGATAGTTGCGTTGAAATTTCTGGCTTTCTGTCTGAATTGCAATCATGGCTCATGGTTCGTGGTAGGACACCGGTGTAAGGAAACGTTTTGACCCCCAAAATAAATCGACCCCCCGGTCGATTTGTTTTAAAATAAACAGACCCCCTCTGAAATGTTTTAACCCTCTTATTTTTTGTTTGCTTTATTTATTTCTTTCCACATCTGGCCACCTTATTACTTTCTTTAATTGAAATAAAAACTATATCCATGAATAAAAATTTATTTAGCAACTAACATCTACTTTTTCAAACACGAAAACACTTCCAACACCACTAACATACAGTCACCAAAAAATCTGTCCAAGCTCAATAATGGCATTTCAATGGCTCAGAATAATAATTTTCTACATCAAGAGGTAGAAAATACTTAAAATAGTATTTAAAAACCATATGCACCTTTTTTACTTCCATTTTATATTTAAACATGATTTTTTGGAGGGGGTCAGTTTATTAAAGGGGAGGTCTGTTTGTTATGGCGGGCTTTCCTAAAACAAATCGACCGGGGGGTCTGTTTGTTTTAAAATAAATCGACCGGGGGGTCGATTTGTTTGGGGGTCAAAACGTTTCATTACACCGGCGTTCGTTGCTAGAACAGAACAGAGAATTCCCAAATGGAAATTTCCCCACAGGTCATTGGACAACTTTATTCACTTCTAACCATAATATTATGCATTCGAATGAGCATCTAATTGACCGCATTTGCAAAAATATTGGCCTGTCCACTTGATCTTCTTTTTAAAAAGTGAACAAAACAAAAACAAATAATCTTTAGATATGCGTTCGTCTGTATGCTTTGATTAAAGAAGTCCATTGTTCAGGCCCTGCCATAACACTGGGGGCAAAGGAAGACCGAGGGAGCGAATGACGCCTGACTTTCTTAAGATGCCTTGTGTCAGAGTATTGTGTACAATTGCCGCAGCGACATGTAGATTGGATAGTGAAATAGACGCCAAGACTATTTAATGGGATTACCATAACATAGTTGTTTTTTTTTTGGTGACTGCGAAATTTAAGAGAAACAAAAATGAAAAATGTGGGGCCATGCGTTAGACAGGTGCGTTAAATTAATCCGCATTTCTCTTCCAATACCTCCACCCTTGTACGCAAAATTTGTAGCATCAAACATTCACTACACACACACACACACACACATATATATATATATATATATATGTGTGTGTGTGTGTGTGTTATATTCGCAGTGCCTTTAAGAGCATCGCTTAAATTAATGTAGATACATAAAACATATTTAAAATGACGCAGATCTCCAATACAATATTTGACAGATCGGTTAAACGGATTGAGAAATAACGTACAGTGTATCATTTAATATCAGCTAGCAAATATTTGTAATACGTGAACTACTTCTAAACAGCGACTACCTTCAAAAAACGGAGAACGAGTATTCGAATTTTGATCCTTTCTATAAAGCTGACCATTCCGTATCGAGTATACCTATTTTATTAATGTTATCCTGTCCATTGTAAAGATTTTGGGAAGTGCATTAGCAGTGACTTTTGTACTGATTGAAAACGTAGCCTTTCGGAACGCGCATTTGTTGTAATATTAGCGAAAGCAAAGTTCGGACGAGCACTGCTACCCGCCCACCCCTCCCCCACCCCCGCACTTCCGCCCCATACAACCCCCCGATGCGTTTGTACTTCATGTCTGACTTAACGCAATGTGTTATTTATGAGGAGCGAAGAACACAAAATAAGACAGGGAAGGGGAGGCGGGGGGAGGGTTTGGGATAAAATGTGAATATAAGATGTAACTGAACAAATCGACAGATCGAGCACATTATAAAGCAAACTTTTACCCTAATACATTTTGCCAGGGTTCAAACAACAACAATATTTTGCCTCAAGAACTGATTTTAAAACTTATTTATGTTGAAGTAAATAAATTCTCTAATTTTACTTGAAGTCTTGATTCCGAATACTGGTGCATGGAGACTCGTGCTGCCTTTAATTAGTAGCAACAAGTTATGTAAGGATGGTACCGGTAAGTAAGAAACCACAAGCCTTGATTCGGCGCCAGCGTTTCTGTAACCCACAAACAAAGATGTTAGCCGCATTGTATACTGTGTGCATTGCAAAATGTCACACACACACAAAGGGCAAATTTCTTAATGTCATTCTGTCAAAAAGTGCGTAGGACTGACAATTCCATTAAAAAAAAACCACCACATACCTTAGGCATGTTCGTGGTATGCCTCTATTTGTATGTGGGACCAGTTACAAAAGGGAGGTTCGAATCACCTCGCAATGTGATACTGGTGAAGGCAGTCGAAGCTGTAAATAAAAAAACTGCTATTTTGTTAAAATAAAAGAGACACAGTATGACCGGAAGCAGGGTACTGTAGAAGCGGGTCCACGCGCCGGAAGTACGGGTGTGTTGCCACGTGCGGGTTTGCGGCACCACCACTGTGCACAGGAATAAAACTGAGCGGTCACTCAGGTGTAAAATCAGTGCATACGGGCGCTGGCCCTGTGGGCATGGCTTAGAACTAATTTGTGTCCCTCTCTATGAATAAGAACAGACAGGACTGGCTTTGCTAACAGACCCACTTGCCCACACTACAACCAAATAGCTGTTTATCACGAGTTAATCAAGCAACTGATAAGTGAATTGAAAATTAAAAAAAGAAAAAGAAACAATTGTGTCACATTAGTCTTTCCCCTGTGATTCAGTTGCACATCCAATTATATTTGCAGTCTGTGTGGGAAGGAGGTTGTGGGCGCGGGGTGGAGGTTCGGGGTAGGTGGGGGGGAGGGGGGTATCATCATATTTGGAAGAAACACGAGTGGTGGTGGAGAGTATTAGAGTCCTTTCAATGAACAGAAAATCTCGGGTGTTTTCAAGTTAAAATATTTTTTTTTTCCGAATTGTCTCACAATAACTGGAAAACTTTGAGTACAAAACTTCGTAAACATTATTTTTAGAATTCGAAGGCTTTTTAGCTGAGTCAGTATTTTAAAGAAAACAAATGCGAAGGCTCTGTGTGAATCGTGTTTTGATGGAACCCCCTGAAATTGTGAGTTGTGCATTTTAAATCAAGCCTTCTGTTTCTGTAATCTGCTTGAAGCTGCCATCACCTGTACATGGAACAGCATCTGCTGATGGTCAAAAGTGGACACTAAAATATTATCGTCTGTTTTGAAAAGGTTGCTAATTCCCTATAATATCGCCCACCACCCGCTGCGCTCCCCATCTAAAAATCTATATCTGCAATCTTATCATTTGGTTTCATCTGCGAATTGTCCTTTTGTCCATTTTTCCTTTAATGGCTCTTTGGTCCACTACAAAAGTAGAAGATATTAGAAAGCACGTGACCCCACGTGATCAAATGGGATTTGACTGATTGTGACGTAAACAATGGATATTAACGAGAGAGGCTTTAGAAACTTCTTACGAAGTTAAGAAGCAACGGGGTGGTTGAAGATGGCAATCTTAAAGGAACCAGCATAAAGATGAGTTTCTGTGACGAAATCCACTCAAATCCAATCCTTAAGATGTTTCAGCACACCCCCCCCCATGTCCCCCCCCCCCCCCCCCACCTCACATTGCCACGCCTTAGAAATGCCGTGCACGACATACAAAGCCAAAAATTACCCCCCTTTTTACGCCGCAATTTTCTGGCCAATTTTCTATAATTTTCCTAAATGGGCACACACTCAGGTCTGTGCCATTTATTGTTCATATATGGCCAGCCATGACGTAGTTCTTCCTCTGTTTTAAAACAACTATAATGTATCTCTTAAAGTAAAAGGAATGATGTATACAGCTCTTGCAATCCAGCAGTTCGGCACAGTCAAACAATGCTCTTTTAGCGCTGACATTTTGAGAGATTGAGAAAAAGTTAAACCACTTGTTAAAAAACCTGGAGCTCTTCTGATATTGCATAAAGCTTTTTTTGGGATAGTGGAGGGGGGGGGGTGCAAAAATGTATAATAAATGTTTTATAATTGTACAGTCAATGTTGAGGTTTTTACTGAAAACAAATTATGTTGTCATTAAGCGCTTAAAAGTCTTTGAAATCAATTGAATTTCAAATCCAACAAAAAAATGATGGTTCAATTTTTGGACATTAGGCAGCACAGTGATAATAAATTGCAACTGATTCACCTGTGCAGCTCAAATGCCACGTGCCGGGTGCTACATAAAATCTGGTATTATCGCCCGCGGGTAGAACATTTGTGTATGTAACGCCGACAACCGGCGTGCATAATGAGCCAACATAAATCATAGTCATGCCAAAAATATCACTACCTTTTCTTATGTCCACTGCCACGAAACAGTTTTGAAATAGACATAACGTAAGCTTTAAAGAAAGAGGCGAATGCTAGTGCCTTTTCTTCTAAACATATATACTTTTTCGGGTTTTTTTCCGCTGTTTTGTTGTTGTTCCTTAAACAACATACAGTCTCAATGCTTCCAACCAATAGATAAGGAGACAATGCTATTAGTTTGAATTCCGTTGTTAAACAGCCATTTGAATTACTGCGAATATACAGGAGAAGCCCCCAGGCACAACTACTACGTTAACAGAATCAGCTTTCAAACTATTCCGTTCCAAGTAAATTCCACTGTGAAAGGACTTGCAAATATGACCCCTCCCCCCCCCCCCCCCCCCCAGAAATCGGGCCACTTTAGTTTAGTCCCACTAGTGATCATACTTCCAGGGTTGTACTGTATATACATAAATAGATACCAGTCATTCTGTTAAACTTGTTAAATTAAAAGAAAAATATTAAAAATACTAAAACGTACGAAAAGCTTAGTTGCTTATGAGCCACGCTTGTTTGGTAGCTCGCGAGCTTTGGGTGTAGTTTTTTTTTCAAATGGAGATGGCAACAAAGGAAGCAAGGATAGTTAGAATTTGTATTAGCATGTCAAGAGAAAACAGGATATGCTGATACTGTATTTCAATGACATTTTCAATTACCAATTGCTTTCTATGTGGGTACAGTAATTGCTCTGCTACTAGTGTGATAGATGTGTGACAGTTATTTTGTTTTACTTGTTTCCAACGGAAAAAAGAGTGCTTAGTTTGAAAATGTAACGATATATATTTCAACGTTCTTCATATTGCAAAGCCTTCAGCATCAAATGTGAGCGTGTACTGAGACGTTTTCAATGTGTGATAAAACGCCTTGTCGCGGAATGTGTCTTAAAAATGACTATTGAAAAAAAAGACAACATAAGTTCCTGTCTGTAAAAGCTGCTGCAAGAGTAGACGAAATTCATCTTTTTTGCTCACACACCGGTGTAACGGGCTATCTTACCCCCTCTTGTACAGTATATATATATATATATATATATATATATATATAGCTCCCACCCTAGAACTTTTTTACGCGTAAATGTATTTTGATATTTTTTGTTTATGTGAATAAATGGACTCAATTAAACTGTCTAAAACTCTTAAACTACTTTATTGCCTAAATGCAACAAAATTCAAACAAATATATAAAAAAGGCATCATAAAAAACGAAACAATAAACAATAATGTCTCTGCTGCATCATACTGTTGTCTCAAATCTGGTAGACAGGCAGCCGTGAAATGGCGGTCCATGTTGGACAAATAAATCGTTTTAGCGGACCTTCGCAATTTTCCTACAGGCTTCAAATTTGGGCAACCCCCCCTTGTACGTAGGCCACTTATAAGTGTCTTTTTCCGCCAAGGGAAATACTGCAACATCCGTTGCCGGAATTTCGTTTTCGGATGCCCACAGCAACCCTCTGCAAGCTTGTTTCTCGTCCTATCCCTGCCGAAGAGACCACACAGGGCTTTGGCTTTTGCATCTTCACCCAAACCCTCGTGGCAGGCTCGGATCATCCTTCGCTGAGTCGAATGTTACAAGGAGGATAAAGACGGGTTGTAATTGTACCTTTGATTCTGCAGCAGAATCTGATCAGGAGACAGCAAGGAAAACACCTTAAAAAATTAGGGGGGGGGGGGCTGACCTGGATGGGTGGAAGCTAAACAGGGGCAAAGAATACCAGGTGAGGGGGGGGGGGGGGTGAATATAGCCTAGTCTATCTCCCCCCGGGTGGAGGGGCTGTACAGGGGTAAGATTAACTGTTACCCTGGACTGCAAATTCAAATTCATCACCAGTCTTTCTGCATATGAAAATGCGAAATTTACCTCCTTGCACACATGTGAAAAATGTTTGGTCCCACCTTAACATGGTTAGCTATCATCATTGTCAAACAAGGCTGTTCCGAGTTTTTTGGGGAGACTAAAAGAGGAAGAAAGCCAAAATCCATAAGTGCTTCTCATACATGGGGGCTGAAATGACTAATACTTTAACAGATTCTTGCCGAGGTGACCAAAAAATAAAAGGTACGAATTGACCAAATGGTACGAGTTGGCAAAACTACAAGAAGGTACAGGCAGAGGTACGAGAGGGTACAGGCAGGGGTAGGTGATGGTACAGGCAGGGTACGCGAGGGTACAGGCAAAGGTACGTCACGGACAGACAGGGATGCATGAGGTACAGGCAAAGGTACGTGAGGATATGGGCAAAGGTACGAGAGGGTACATGCGACTGTACTCAAAGGCACAGGCAAATGTACGTGGGGGTACAGGCAGGGGAACCAGAAAGTACAGGCAAAGGTACGTGAGAATACAGGAAGGTATACGCGAGGGTACAGACACGGGTGCATGAGGTACACGTAAAGGTACGGGGGGCACAGGCAGTTGGTGCGCAAGAGGACCGGAAAAGGTACAGGTAGAGGTACATTAGGGTACAGACAGGTTCGCGAGGGTGCAGGCAGAGGTGCGACAGGGTACAAGCAGTTCTACGTGAGGACATAAGCAGAGCTACGTGAAAGCATAGGTAGATGCACATGAGTACACAGGCAGAGGTACATGAAGGTACAGGCAAAGGGACGTGAGGATACAAGTAGAGGTACGCGATTTATACGCAACGGTACATCACGCCACAGACAGCCGTGCGTGAGGTACAGCAAAGGCATACATGAGGTACAAGCAGGACTGTGTGAGGTAGAGGCAAAGGTACGTGAGGATAAAGGTATATGTGCGCGATTTATACGCAACGGTACATCACGCCACAGACAGTCGTGCGTGAGGTACAGCAGAGGTATGCATGAGGTACAAGGAGGACTGCGTGAGGTACAGGCAAAGACTGGCTAGATTCAACAATATAGCCAACCACCCAATCACCCAAAAATGAAAAAAATGGGTGTCCCTCGTGTCATGTACTGACGCTGAACATCTTTGATCATGGATCTGACGACAGTCAGAGAATAAATCTTAATTCGCAATTATACTCCCTTCCCCCTCCCTTCCCCCTTTCCACCTTCGACCAAAAGCGGACAGTTGTTTCTTCCACAGACGTCTGACGTGAACACGACTGCAACCGTTGTGGGTAAGTGCGAAGTAAACAATCACCCCAGAAGAACCCAACAAGATTGTAAAAAAAAAATGATTTAAAATGGGCTAGTTGTTCCATTAGGAACTCCAAAGGGACGTTACATAATGCCATGACGCAGTGTAAGGTTATTGCTATGCGTGAAATGTTTGTTTCCAGATCCAGACCCTATCTTGAGCCCCTTGCCAATTAATCCCCCCGCATGTGTGTTGTTTTTCCAGCGTAATCATTGTTTCTAAACGCCTGTTTTTAAAGTAGAAAATAAATAGTAAATTTACAAGTTAAAGCAAAGTGTTATTTATTGTATACAAACCAGGATAAAATACGTGGTGTCAGATGACAAGGGAACCAAAATTTACGTAAAAAGTGAATTGGATACTTGTAAAAACATGTCTGTGACCGACGCAACAGCTGGACAAGCAGCAAACAACATGGCCGCCACCTCATCACTTTTGAACAGCCAAGTGCCATTGCCACCAAAATTCTTCGCGAGTGGAGATTTGACATCCTTATTTTAGAAATGGAAGCAAATCTGGGAGTCATTCGAAACTGTGACTGGTCTCAGAAATCTGGATAAAGCTTACAGAACCGCAACATTCATAACGTGCATTGGTCTTGATGCCCTGGAGATCTACAACGGATTCGATTCTCCATTCTCCATTGAAGAAGAAAAATAACACATAGACACGGTAAATACATTATTCGAAAATTTCTGTGTGGGTGAAACAAATGTCATATACGAACGATATGTTTTCAACAATCGCTTGTAAGACGCAGGTGAGTCGTTCGACAGCGTTGTGTCCAGTCTCAGAACACTAGCATTATCGTGCAACTAAGGTGACTTGAAGGATGAGCTGGTCAGAGATCGAATTGTGACAGGTGTGTCAGACGCTAACCTAAGGAAAGCTCTGTTGCAAGAGGCCGAATTGACCTCAACTCATTCATCGAGAAAGGCCGCGCCAGTGAAGTAACGCGCAAGTACCTGCAAGCCATGACCAGCGGGAACAGTGAGGTCAACGCCGTGAAACACCAAACCCCGCGTAGAAGTGATAAGCCATCTAGCAGGTCGAGGCAGATTACAAACTATAATCACTGTTGTCAGAGCCATGACTGCGATAAAAACAGATGCCAAACCTAGGGAAAGACCTGTGGCATATGCGGGAGGAAAAACCATCTTGAGTTGAAGTGCTTCAGCAAGCGATCACAGCCCCAAAGATCCAGGAGCACGAAATCACATTAAAAGGTGTGTACAGTTGTGACCAAAACAGTGATTACAGCGATAACGACCCTGGATACGAGTATGTGGATACGTAACCATGGATACAATCAAATCCATGGAGAGCAGTAGCACCAAGAAAGTCCACGCGAAAATGAAGGTAAGCAACACCACTATCAACTTCCAAATTGATACGGGCGCGACTTGCAACGTGATAACGCGAAATCTTGTACCGCGAAAGTGCCCTATCACTCCTACAACGACACGTTTAAAAATGCACAATTCCCCCATGCAGACGATTGGAAAAACTAAAGTCCCAAGTACATGGTGTCGTGTGTTGTTGTCGATCAAAATGCACAACCAATTATTGGGTTGAAAGCAGCACAGCAATGCGATTTGTCATGGTGCATTAAGAAAACATTGCAGCAATTCACCGATACGATCCCATCGCGCTTACGGATATAGCGAATAATTATCCAGCACTGTTCGATGGTAAACTCGGATTATTGAAAGAAAACGTGAAGCTTGAACTAGATGCAACCGACAACCGAGTGAGAAACCCATTACGCCGCGTGCCACATGCATTAATGGATAATCTGAAAGATGAACTGGATAGATTAGAAAAGATCAAAGTCATCGAGAGCGTAAACAGACCCACTGAGTAGCTATCAAGTCTAGTGGCCGTGAAAAAGCCGAACGGTAAGATACGTATCTGCATAGACCCTCAGCCGTTAAACACAGCTCTAGAATGCTCTCCGTTCATGACGCCGATCCTAGACGACATTTTGCCGCAGCTGAACAATGCGCGAGTGTTGTGTGTTATTGACGTCAAAGATAGATATTGGAAACTCAAATTAGCTCCAGATTCCAGCGACTGGACAACTATGCGAACGCTTTTTGGGAACTACAAATGGCTTCGCTGGTTTGAAACCCAGCTCCGATGGCAGCAATCAAAGAAGCACTGGATGGTCTTCGCAACATCCACATCGTTGCCAACGACATTCTATGTGTGTGTGTGAAGGAGCGACTGGCGAAGAAGCGATACGCGACCATGACGCTAATTTGATAGCACTACTGGAGAGATGGAGCGAGAAGATGATCAAGCTGAACAAAGAAAAAATCAAGCTGAGAATGAAAGAAGTTCCACAACAGTAATAAAAGTGTCTTGGATCCGCATTAGCTAAAGTACATAAATGTGGTAGTTTAAAACAGATAATAAGCAATTCATGCGTTTTATTTGATGTTGTTAAACTTGCATTCTGGCAGTGATAATCACTCAGTTAAACAAGATAATTATGTTCGTGTAAATTTTGGCAACATGTTTGCAAGAGATTATTTAAAAAGAAAATGAATCTGAGAATGAGGAAAATTAAACGCTTTTTAAGAATGTTTTAAATTGAGAAAAACTAGTTTTTCCAAACCTTCTCTTTTGCTTAAGAAGTAATGAATTAATCTATTTTAAAATTGAAAGGAAAAAGGATGTAAGGTTATTGCTACACGTGAAATGTTGTATCCAGCTCCAAACTCTATCTTGAGCCCCTCGCCAATTAATCCCCGCGCATACCTGTTGTTTTTCCAGTATAATCATTGTGTTCAAACTCGTGATTTTAAAGTAGAAAATATATAGTAAATTTACAAGTTAAAGCAAAGTGTTATTTATTACAAACAAACCAGGATAAAATATTCGTAGCACCTATTTCATCAAGATATAATGAAGAGAGCTTTTGTGCACATGTTTGAAACTGTTTTTGCAAAACGATATTTAGTACTATTTAGTGCAAGAGTTCCATTTCGATATGCTTATTCAAATATGAATATTTTAGGGTGTAAATCTCTCTCAATTTTATATATAGCTTTCGTTATCGCAGGCAAACTTGTCTGGAGCTCTTCTGATTCAATACGGGCGTCTCTCTAAAACATAACAGAGGTTGGAGCTTAACAAATTCACCATAGCAAACCCGGCATTTGGCTTTCCGTATTAATATATTTATCATTGTGCCATTTTTGCTGCCATAGACAAATTTTAAAGTCCACTTTATACTCTGTGTAGTCATGGGTACGAATAGCAAGAAAGTGTTCACGGCAGTTCTCTTGGATATCCGTTGAGCTGGCCATTCAAATTGGAAACAATCAAGACTTCTACCAAACTAGGACCAATCGTTTCGGAAAGCGTCCTGAAAAATTCACAAGAATGTTCATATAAGGCATTTTTAGATGTACTGCTTGACTAAATTCTATGGGAGAACCATACATTTTTCTAGCATTGACTACACATTTGGTTTATTTATAGTCGCCACATGGTTTAACCGTTTGTAGAATGTACCTACCATGTTCTATCGCTAATATGGCTAGTGCACATTGCTCCGCTTATTAATAAAAATAAAGATTCTCCACAGAAATCTCAAATCACTAAATGCTTAAAATATGGTTCTATTGCTATGACTGATTCACACATGATGCGTTATCTAGTTCGCAGTTCTTCGAAGTTATGACATTAAGTACACGCGTATTTCATGTGTATTGCATGTCGTACGCAATGTGACTTCATTGCCCTTTGTGATGAAAAAAAATTACTGTGGATGTCCGGAAACACCGCCTTGTTTTGCCGATCCTGTGCAATACAGCAAACTTCATTTGATGTTAGCAGTTTAAATCTAATTCAATGTGGATAAAACCTTTATTTTTATTTAGTTGTTTGGGGGAAAATACCACCTGGTACCCTATCAAGTTTCCAGTATTGTAGCTGTAACACCAACATACTGTTACTCAACCATGAAATGATATAGATGATTTCTGGTATAATGCAGCTGGAGACTTTAACGCCATTAATATATCAACTGCAATGGTGTAACTCACGAACGTTGGTATAGTCTTATTTGTTTGCAGCTTGATAAAATACACAAGTAAGCACAGTGCCAATGTTACTAACATACGCCTATGATATGAACTTATATTAGTAAGACTATTATTCTAGTCAAGCATGAAGAAAGGTACACACCCAACGTCTACTCTCAATTTTGGTCGAATATTATCTTAAAAGAAAGTATTCTGCAATGCTCTGAGTTTCATAGAGTAAAAAATATTATATGAATAACTACAAATCGAACCAGTTGATCCACGGTTTGGTTTGATTTCTGTATTGGTTGACTCACTACTGCAGTATTCACAAAAAGTATCAGCGTAGCAAACTGCACTTCTAGGATTGAAAATCGGCGGACCCTGCTGTATCACGCAAACAATTTTAGGTGCATTTTTTGTTGTTTTATAGGTTAAATTTACTTTCGGATATTCTGGCTGCTAACAGATCAGTGAACGGAATCAGTTTACTGTACATTTCACTTTTATGAATACGGTCACTGACACTGAAATTTCTTTGGATGGTATGCGTTGATATTAACTGAATTTTTCACAGTAAAATTGCGTATGCTACGTAGATATATAGTAATTATATAAAGTCATTTCAACAGTCTCAGACGTTGAACCAGAACATATTCTGCAAATACTTAAAGATTTTGTCACTGCAGACAATTGTTCTGGCGATTTTTGTCCATGTCTTGACCAAATTAATGAAATACGCACTACGTTAAATGCCTCCTGTTTGAGTGTATTTGGTAGTATTTATTTTGTTTGTCCTGTGAAGACCACGTTAATTATTGCGTAACTGTTTTTAATTTATGTAAACAATATTCTTACATCAAAAACAGTATTCAAAATAGATAATTCAACAGATAAAATAGAATCACAACCCCTATTACATTTGTAAGTTACAGAAAATAGCCGTATATATAGTTTTCTTATTCTTATGTGTATAAACTTGCAAATTGCACAGAAAATTGTGGGCGAAGATTAATGTACTAACTTCTGCGAATGCCCTTAGTGCAATCAAAGTGTGGTTGTAGAATACTTTAGATTTTAGCATAACCCAATCTTAGTTCTGATATTGTTAGAAATTGAAAACAAAAACCTTTAGGAAATGTGTTGGGTTGCAAAGATCGAGGTTGCTCGGTGCTATGGTGATCTAAAGGCATATTAAATTGAGCTGATCTGATCTTTTACGGACGCATAATGCATTGCCTTATTGTTTGACAGAATATGATATCGCCCAAGTGACGATAAAATATGTGTGATCCTATATTCATTATTTTAAAAGCGTTTCAAGATATATGTCAAGGCAAAAATAGTTATGAGATATTCCTATTTTAACTGTTTTTCTTGCGCCAGAGACCTTTTAACTTTATGAATAATTAGTTGCCACGGCATAATTTAACGCAATGTTATGATGCATCCATCACAGCTGAGACAAACGCAAGCTGAAGAATTTCCGCCAGAACCGAGATAAGTGACTGTTCACGAAGCCTTTCACTTATCATGTGAATCTACCAGACGAGGAATGCTAATGAGATCTCCTGCACATGAACTGTGATATAGAATAAATGCTAATGAGCTTAATGACCATAAATATTACCAGTGATATCATCTGCTGTTTCATCTGCAAGTCTGTTATCAGAGAAGATATCTTATAGGTTGGAAAGTCCACTCAGCTTTTAATGAGTTATGTTTTTTTTTGCAATTCTTAAATTCAATTTATTTCCATAAATAAGAATTATAATTACATTAGAAATGTACCGTAAATGTTTGATCTGAGTAGCGTATGATATTTTCGCATCTTATATAGGCAGGGATCTGATTTTGGATTTTTAAATCTGCCATCAATGCGCCTTTAGAACTCACCACAAGTATAAAACTTGAATTTCTGAATTACTTACGAGATTAAAGTAATTGCAAATATACAGCGATCTTAAATTAATAAAACGGACACGGTTGATACGATGTCATCAAAGAGTATGTGATTACATATGTAATCTTAGCGGTGAGTGAATCGTGGCAGGTTTATAGAGTAGATTAGTAGAATAATCGATTAATTGCTCCCATTTTATACAGCTTACAGAGATGGAACTTTGTTTTCCAGCATCAAAGCAGTGATTAATCCAAAAAAGTTTAAATATCCTAGGGCGAATGGACCCCCTGGGGGACTAAATATCCCAAGGGGGCGCCAAATATGCAAGGACGAATGGCCCCCGGAGGAACAAATATCCTAGGATATTTGACCCGGGGGAACATTTTTCTTGGGGGCCATTCCTCCGGGGACTCAGGTGTACTAGTGTAGAAACCCCCTGTGCAGCTCCCCACCGTCGCCACCCTACCAAGGGAAAGCTATACATGAGTTAGTTGAACCCGTTTAACTTCCTCAATCCTGATGGAGAAAAAAGTTCTGCGATTTTAAAAGAAAATTTGTTACATGCATCAGTGGGATTCAAAGGACTAAAATACATACCAGCAAAAGTCTAAAAGTTCTTGGATTGAATAGTGTTGTGAGAACGCTTTCAGTTCTCAAATCATCATCATCCCTGTCTTCAGTCATAGAGCCGCCAACAGTCATGACCAGGAAACGTGACGCTGGTATTTCTTACGTTAGTTGTCTTAGCTATATTAGACTGAGCACTGGCGGGGGAACTGACGAAGTGTCATGTATCTGTACAAACGGAACCAGAAAACGCACAACCTAAAAACGCGACGAATGCTACATGAAAAGCCTATTGACTAAGTCTAGGATTTGTTAATGGTTTCGCCACAGCTATATGTCTATGCCCTCATATGGACGCGACAATGCAGGAAATACAACACACACGTGACTACCCAATCAAGCAGAAGGTGTGGCTCTGAGGTCCTAGATTGCATCCACGAGATTTTTATTTCAAAATATGCATCATCACTATTTACCAGTCTAAGAGATTGAAAAAGTCCTGCTTTTACGTAGACCGTGAACTGTCAAGATATGAGGAGAGGGGTTGAAAAAGGGAAAGAGGAGAGTAGCTGAGAAATCCACGCCCCCCTCCGCCCGGACAAAATCCCACACATATTGCCGACTGAGAAAAAAGATTCTTTTGGC
The DNA here is from genome assembly GCA_949752745.1 of Protula sp. h YS-2021. Taxonomy (NCBI): domain Eukaryota; kingdom Metazoa; phylum Annelida; class Polychaeta; order Sabellida; family Serpulidae; genus Protula; species Protula sp. h YS-2021. The sequence goes on along the minus strand of OX457031.1, from coordinate 19,820,478 downwards.
TCATTCCTCCCTTCCTCCTCCCCCTTTATCGGGAGGGGCTACACAGATGTAGGGAATAACTTCTTACATCGGAACCTATAGATTTATACCTGAAACTGAATATGTTTTAAAAAAGTAAATTTTGACCTGTGCAATGTAACTCGGTTTACGCCACATATTATCGTTTTTTCACGTCTCAAGTTTCATTGTGTTTATGTAGTGTTTTGATGTGTAGCATTAACCAATGTTTGTAAGAACAAGGGCGCAATAGGTACCCCGACAGGCACAAAACTGTCGAGTCCAAGCAATAGCTATGTTACAGGCTGGTGCTTCAATACTCACAGTAGCCAGACACTACTTATGCAGGAAATCTGCTGCTTAGGTACCTTGTAGGTGTTAACAGGACACAGGAAAGACATCGAAGCAGTTGTCCTCTAGCTACTACGTGTCGTTGCGATCAGTTTTTCCGGATCCGGTCGCACCCCCGTGATCACTTTTGCACTACGAAAATGACCTAAGCCAAGACACCTGGAAGGACGAATAACCAAATAAGTGTAAAAACAAAATGTTATTAGACGCTTCCGTCTGCAAATCGGTCCATAAACAGAGTTGTGAGCAAGAAGGCCTTCCAATACGTACAACAACACTCATATATCCTTTTCATGCACGATGATGCCCGGCCTTGTGTGGCGCCGGTTTGTCAGGATCATTCAGATCAAGCAGTGTTGGTGTACTGAATTGGTCTCCATGTAGCTCAGATATGAATCCGATATAACACTTATGCGACTACCTGGATCGGAAGACACGCACTGCAAACCCAGTTCAGTTGGAGGCAGGACTGCCTGGATCGGAAGACACGCACTGCAAACCCAGGTCGGTTAGAGGCAGGACTGCCTGGATCGGAAGACACGCACTGCAAACCCAGGTCAGTTAGAGGCAGGACTGTCTGGATTGGAATACACGCACTGCAAACCCGGGTCAGTTGGAGGCATGACTGCCTGGATCGGAAGACACGCACTGCAAACCCAGGTCAGTTAGAGGCAGGACTGTCTGGATTGGAATACACGCACTGCAAACCCGGGTCAGTTGGAGGCAGGACTGCCTGGATCGGAAGACACGCACTGCAAACCCAGGTCAGTTAGAGCCAGGACTGCCTGGATCGGAATAAACGCACTGCAAACCCAGGTCACTTGGAGGCAGGACTGCCTGGATCGGAATACACGCACTGTAAACCCAGGTCAGTTAGAGGCAGGACTGTCTGGATCGGAAGACACGCACTGCAAACCCAGATCAGTTAGAGGCAGGACTGCCTGGATAGGAATACACGCACTGCAAACCCAGGTCAGTTGGAGGCAGGCTTTGAGTGAAAAGTGGATACGCTGTCCTCATTATTGCATCAACCGATTGATTACGTCGATTTTTATTCAAAAATTTTGTGAACGAGAAAAAATTTGACTCCTGTTTTATTAGTCCCCGCCACCGAGTAGCGGGTCAGTCCGTCGGTCCGTCCGCCGAGCCGTCTGTCAACATTTCGGAAATGATGTCTTTTGTGTAATAGATCTCAAAAACTACTCAGAGAATCCATTCAAACCTTGCATGGGGAAAGAATATAGGGTGTGGTTGTGCAGCTGGGTATAGATTTTGCCGACCGCCAAAAATGTGTCCTAGGGACTTTGTCGAAAATCCAAATATTTTAGGCAGTCAACATCTGGATAGGATGTCTTCTGTGCGATAGATTCCAAAGACTACCTGAAGACTTCCATTTAAACCTTGCATAGGGAAAGAATATTTAGGTGTTGTTGTGCACCTGGGTATGGGTTTTACCGGTGTCCCAGGACGAATGGTCCCTCGTTTTTTATGGTCTCTCCGGACCATTAGTCCTAGGATTCATGCCCCCCCCGGACCAGTGGTCCTAGAAGATGTGGTCTCCCCTTAGGAAATATGCCCTCCCCCAGGGACCAATAGCCCTGGGAAAAATATTTCCCCTACTTCTTTTTTACTTTTTAAAACTAAGAATAAACTTGAATAAATATAGTTATAGTTTATTTCTTTATTAGTTTAAAGGAAACCTTTTGGGGGTAAAATACCACAATCATTAAATCACGGAAGTTACAATTCAATATAATCCCCCGTTTCCTTCGTTACTTTCGGAGATTGCAGTTTGCTATCATATCAATGAACTGTAATAACTTAAATCCTACAGTATAATTTACGGAAATTGCTATTTCAAATTGTGGTACACGAGTCCACATCAATCACATCATTTCAATGGACTCTAATAACTTAATACTACAGCGTTTTTTGTTATTTATGGAGATAGAAACTTGAAATTGTGGAAAACGAATCCACATCAGTCAGCAAAAATCAATGAAAATTAAAATTAAAATAGAATTTATTCAAAAATATTATTGGAGATCGAGAATGATCAGTTTTTAAATTTACTCAGCAAAGCGGTGTTGAGAAAATTCACGATGAAAATCACTCAACGGCGCTACTGAGGTGTTTTCCTCAAAATTAAAAAAACCATGGGTGAATACACAGAAAGCGTAGAAGTAGATGAAAATGAAAACGGAGCGTGTAAAACAACCCATATTTGGATAATATGGATGACATTTTTCAGTGTTTAAGTCAAAATACTTATCCTAAGGGATTTTGAAATTTCGAATAAATGACTTCTTCGAAAAAAAGCCAACAGCTTTTTGATTAATGATTCTGTGCTCTATTACACTGCTCCAGGTAAACCATTGTATCCAAGTTGTTATTGGTTTTTAAATAAATAAATATAAAAAGTGCATTTAAATAAAACTAAATAAGTGAAGTAAATAAATATAACTAAAATATATAAAACTAAATAAGTTAAATAAATAAATAAAAGTAAATGAAACATAAATAAACAAAAAGTAAATAAATAAGTATTAAATAAACAGTTTAATTACTATTTTTAGGAAAAAGTGCACAAGTTATCTTTCAACGGAATGAGCAGATGCGTATAGTGAGAGCTTGCCACGAAGGTCTGGGTGAATCCAAAGAAGTAAAGGCACTCGGTGGCCACTTTGGATGCGACAAAATGCATACTAAGGTTGAAGAACGCAACTTCTGAAACGCCATGACCACGGATAAACAAAACCATTGTGATAAATATTAGTAGCGTGAAGCATCGATTCGAGAAAGCTCCCAGACAACTTCAAAGTATTCCTGTGAAACCAGTACCATGGCGACAAATTGGTATTGATTTGGGTGGTCCATTACTAAAAAAACTAAAGAAGGCTACACGCATATTCGTAAGATAGAAATAATGGTTAAATAATAAAAAAATAAATAGGGAAGTTAATTTATGAATTATTAACAAAAATACGTAAAAATGTTTCCAATATATGCTTTGTAGATTACTCTACAAAGTGGCCAGAGGCTGCTCCACTTAAAAAGAAGACTGCTACAGCCGTTTGAGACTTTGTATTGCCGTTCTGCCGTCATGGATTCCCTGAAAATTTAATTTCTGACCAAGACACAGAATTCAACAACAAAGTACAGAAAGAACTTCACAGATTAACTGGAGTTGTCCATCGTGTTAAAAGTGCCTACCACCCACAGGTAATATATCAACTTATATTATGTTCTGTAATTTTTTTGTCACTGAAGTGTATATTGATGTTTAATAAGAAAAATTGTTGTAGTTTAATTTATAATTTATAAATATAACTTTATATTTATATTACAGAGCAATAGCCTGGTTGAAAGGCAGAATGCAACTACCCAGGAAGGTCTTTTAAATCATATTGAAGAGAGTCAAGATCAAGATCAAGATCAAGTTCTTCGCGATGGGATTCTATTCGCCTATATACGTGTTGGACCCGATCTGCTGATCAGTCCCATCTGCACATGGGCCTATCCCGTTTACGGATCGCCAAACGGCAGGCCCATCTGCAGATCGGCCTCCCGTTCGGCGATAGACAGATGGGACAGTCCCGTTTGCGGATTTTTAGTTGTTTCCCATCTGCAGATTGGATAGGTCTATTTGCGGATATATTGTTAAATGAAACTCGAATACAAAGGACCGTATTTTTGTCACCAACCTTTATTCTTATGAACTACTTTGGCTATTCTAACTTGCAAAACACAAACTTAAGTTGCTAAAAACTTTCAACAAAGTGACACGAATGCAGTCATAGTTCGCATAATATTTCCTGCAATATTTAAAACCAAAAAACCTGTAAAATAACCAACTTCGAAAACACTACAGCTACGAAAGTTACTGAAGAAATAACTTGATCAGTATTTCCAGACGATGCGTAAGACTACGGCCGAGGGGAATGGTGGTGCAAAATATATACTACGACTGCGAAAGTCACTAATGAAATAACTTCGAGGATGCATCCCGAGGATGCGAGGCGATCGTACGACTATAGCCGATGGGAAAGGTGGTAGTGAACCTTTCGGCAAATGTTCCGCCAAGTGTTGCCGGGGGTAGATGTAATTCTGTGCACATGGGTCATCCAGTATCTGGAATTGCTTGCTCTTAACATAGTGCTTGAAATGAGCGTCAACAACATTTTTGGGATTTTTCAAATGACTAGCAATTTGGTTGCATTTTTCAGCAGTTAATAAAGCCGAACGCTTGCTTGCTAAAATTTTCTGTATATGACTATTAACTTTAGACCGGTTACTCTCAGAGTCTTCCATTTTAAAAGTTTATTATTCAGCTATCCTTTTTATTACCATAAAGTAATATAACTTTTTCCATGCGACCAGCAGCTTAATATACAGTTAGGGTGATATCTCGAGACAACAGGAATTAATTGTTGTGTACACTGTCGAAATGTGTTCGTCTAGATTAGGTTATTAGGTGCTTAATCTCTGCTACTCGTTGGGATTGCTGTCTGAAGAGGACAGGCAGCTTAGACACAGATTCAAATACATAGGATTTTCCTTTGATTTTGAGTAGAAATGGATGACAGAGATGGAAATGTATGGAATATTTCTTTGATTTTGAGTAGAAATGGATGACTGGGATCGAAGTGTATTGAAAGTAATTTATTCTAAATGAAAACATCGCTTTTATCGAAAAGAAAGACGACTGAAAGTAAAAGAAATAACATTTTATACAACAGATATATTTACAGCATTTTCACATTACTTTTTAGGATTACCAAAATATCCGCAGATGGCCAGCCGTTCCGAACTGCAGATGGGAAGCAACTAAAAATAAGCAAACGGGACTGTCCCAAATAAACGGGACAGGCCCATCTGCAGATGGGACGAATCGGCAGATCGGGTCTAACATATACACCAGTATAAACATTTTGGAGCTTTAAATTTATAGAGTTGACCTGAAATGAATCAACCCGCGTTTCAGACAGCCTGACCCTTTTCAGGCCCTAGGTTGTTAGCCTGATTGACTTAGGCCATGTATTTATATAGCCTGATCTTTTCCTGCTAACAGTAGTAGCTTGATTATAGTCAGAGCTTGTAACCAGAGCATATATATATATATATATATATATATATATATATATATATATATATATATATATATATATATATATATATATATATATATATATATTCATGATTTGTATATCCGCGTTACGCTATTGCATGTAGTTACCATATCCCCATCTCAAAAAAAAAAAAAAAAAAAAAAAAACCAAACCAAACAAAAAAATATATTTAAAATCTCTATGATAGGGGTATCCTGAAACCTCTGTCTGCGTCATTCGAGGAATCGTGTCTACTGAAAACGTATTTTACAGTAACCTATTCCATGTGTTTCTTTATGTGGTTAATCGGGTTTATTCTTTACCTACTTATAGAGGAATATCGATCGATATTTTCTGTATAGATTATGTTGAGTAATTGATGTTTTAGCGTCTTACAGAAATATGGAGGACAAACAAAGACATTTACAATATATTTCGAGACTCTGTAAATAAAAACAAGAAATAACCGAAAGATTATTCGTCTAGTTGAATTTTAAAAAGTATGTGTAAAATAATTACAATGACACTTTCTGTTTTAAAATCGTCTTATACACAATACAATAGTTTGATCTTTTTCAATAGTTTTTTAAGGTATTAAAAACTGTGATGGCGTGGATTTTAGTAGAACAAATAGATGCATATATCAGTCTTTCAGAGATAACTGAACATTTGGAACGACCCGTTCGACCGGTGCAACAGGATATCTTGCCCCCCTGTACAGCTCCCCACCCCCCAATCCCGGGGGAAGATAGACTAGGCTATTTAAAAATCTTTAGAAAAAATTAGGGAGTTCCACTAAAACGATTTTTTGTCCATAATGAACCACTACTTCACTGCTGTCTACTGGATTTCAGACAATAGCATGACGCAACACAGACATAAGTGTTTTATGTTTCGTTTTCTTTTTCGGATGCCCTTTTTTATATTTTTGTTTTTGCTGACTTAAGTCACTAAAATGGTTTAAGATAATTTCATGGAGTTTAATGAAATCCATTAATTCACATGAACAAATAATATCAAATTACATCTACGCAAAAAAGTTCGAGGGGGGGGGGGGGTTGTGAATATATTGGAGGATGAAGATAACCTAGTGTGGCTTTCGCCCCCGGGATGGGAGGGGGGTAGCTGTACGGGGAGGGGAAGGGGTACGGGCGAACCTGTAACACCGGTAAAAAGGGTGATTACAGAATACCGTTTTAATTTCAAATATTTTAAATAAGTTATACATATAAGTTATACCTTTAAATGCCTGAAAATTTTAGAAATAACTAACATATATATTTTTTAGAAATAACTAACATATATATATATATATATATATATATATATATATATATATATATATATATATATATATATATATATATATATATATATATTATATATATATATATATATAATATTTGGTTGAATACTTTAAATGCATAATTTATTAACTGATATGTAAACATTATATTTCTAATTTATGTGAATATATCTCTAAATATATCGAATCTAAATCTAAATAGTTTCAGAATTCTCAGTTTGTTTAAAAATAAGAAAAACATCAGTTGGAGATATATGAACTTAAAGCTGCCGACAATTCTAAATAAATGTGGAAAGGACAAGGTCACGATACTCCGTAGTCTTCAGCATGGGCATCTCTCCCCAGATGGCCCCCCCCCCCCGCCCCCCGCCCCCCCCCCTGCCCGCAGACGTCGCCGTATTAATTACAAATCCTATTTGCTCTGAGGGCACTTCAGGAGGTGATGAGAAGGAATAATCCTATTTCTTAGACGGTCAAGAGTATTTACACAGCATCTGTGTTTAAATAAAGCTTCACTCTTGATACTTTAATTAGGCCTCAAACAATAGTTTTGGAATGCTTTCATTTTTGTTTACGTAAAAAAGGATATTTAAAGATTCAGATGGCTGGTTTCCTTGCCCTGATTTTTATATACATTATGCTGGCAAATCCATAATAAAAATACATGAATTATTCCTTTGAATATACACGGACACTGTCTGAAAGTCTGAACACCGAATCGCCTTTTTTGAGCATTTTAACCTCACTTATTCCGTGAAACAAATTATGTCTTACAGATATTTAAGGAAGAGTGGTGATACAGACTCGGATCAGACGGAGGCACTGAGGATTGGGGGAGGGGGGACAGAAGGGTTAACAACAGGAATTGGAAGGTGGGCGGGGGGGGGGGGGTTAATTTGGCACGTTTATCATAATTTACAGCGATGGAACAGGTGAAAAAAATGACTGCTGTACTGTCCACACCCGCACCCCCTCTCAGCTTCGCTGTGTCGGCCGCCTAATAATACGCCTGATTTGACATGGATAATACGTTTCAGGCAAAAAAAAAAAAAAAAAAACAAACAAACAAACAAACTTGGTCATACTTAGGGGAATAGACAACTCAAACAACTTTCGTCACTGTCTCACATGGTTTTTTTATTACCAAAAGGATCCTGGCCCTTGGAAGGAAAAAGTGAAAGAAGTGACAGTAACTGGTTGAAACAATCTGCCATGCAATGTTGCGTGCAAAGCCTAATGTCCGCGGACGGTGTTACGAAATTTACCTATCATTTTCCATACAAATTAAAAGTAGGCAAATTGCGCAAATTTCCACAACCAAACTTCTAATTTGACAGCGAATATTTCGCTATAATCACGGGGCATGCCTGGTTAAAACGATATACAGTATAATATTGAAACAAGACCCGTTGCTGTGTAAAAATACTGAATAAGACTGCTTTGCAACAAACTGACTGAATGTTAAATTATCTTTGGAATGTCTTGTTTTGCAAACATACAACACATACAACATTAGGTTAAATTAAGGCTAAAAACAAAAATTAAAAGATTAAGGCTAAATTCTTTTTAAATTGTAACTCACCTTTTTCTGCAAAATTCCTTACATTTATTCGTACTACTGGTCATGACGTCATTTGAATATCTTTCAGTGAATATTTACCAAAATATTCGCCAAATGATTTCATTCATATGCATTCATTATGGTAACACAATGGTTTTCCAGATAGGGTTCCCACTCATTCTACATTCTGTTATTCCCAAATACATCTCTAACTTTTCTATTGATATTTATATAACAATAAAGGATTTATATTTTTCTTACTGCAGTATCTAAAAATCCTTCAGGCTTTTTTTAAGCAACTGTAGCTCTCGTATAAAAGACGCCATTTCTGTTTCAATAATCCGTTTTACTGTGGAGCTTCATTTAATTACTATTTAATTCTCAGTTTATACTCGATGTATTTTAAGTGTCAGAGCGTTTCACTGAAGGCTTGACTATGAAATATTCTTTTCTTATTGACTCAGTAATCTTGGTGTGTTCGATTGATTTTCACATCGACTTAAGGGGATCTGAGATATCTGATCTCTTAATCCTTAAAAGATCTTTAAATTCTTACAGATATCCTAAGTACAATTACAGACAACTGCATTGAGTAGGAGTTATCTGAAAAAGGTTATTATTATTGTTATTATTATTATTATTGTTTTTATTTTTATTATTGTTTTATTATTGGCATTGTTTAGTTTTATTATTATTATTATTATTGTTATTATTATTGTTATTATTGTTATTATTGTTATTATTGTTATTATTGTTATTATTATTATTATTATTATTATTATTATTATTATTATTATTATTATTATTATTATTATTATTATTATTATTATTATTATTATTATTTTAACGCTTCTGTGATTTAACAATGTATTTTAATACAATGTGGAAGAGTTTCCATAAAATAATTAATTTAATCAGAAATTTCTGAAGTAAAAAACAACAACTAGCAATATATTGCCTTATTATTTTTTATGCTAATTCAAAAGTTGGGGTGGATGCCATAAAATACATCAAGTTTCTTGATGAGGGAGACCAGCAGGTACGTGGGAAGGAAATTTCGGAGGCGAAAACATGCATCCGCATCGTAAACCCTCGACGAGAAGTAAAGAGTCGCTACCAATACACTTACAATGTTTCGGTGATTGTATCGTAACAAACATTTCACATTAAAAATGTTTGTCTCCCACCTCACGAAAAAAAAACAAACAAACAAAAAACAAACGGTTTTTTCTATGCATTTTACCTTCTGCTTTTATTCTTCTTCCAAACCATTAATCAAATCTTAACTGGCAATGAATACACGCTTTTTTTAAATCGACACCGGTGGACTTAACGTCGATATCAGTTCGCCGACAGGTAAGACCAGTGATCACTAACATTTTTTTTTCAAATCTCCGGACTTGCCAATTGCTGTACAGAGCTTATAGCTAACCGCTGGTATCGCTGAGTTTTAAAATCGATTCAGATACATGATATTTACTTTAGATATTAACAAGTAAAACTTTTAAACTGATATTTTGGTATTTTTTGTATTGGAATCTGTAGTTGTTTTGTCTTTTAATTGAGGATATGTTAAGATCTCCATCAAACATGAGAATTTTAATAAAAAGCCTGGCAATAGAATTTCATACATCTAACATTGTGTCGTAGTGCGCATGTGCAACAACCCATGGCGTTTCTGACTTGGTGGTGATTTTTGCATATCCTTGAACTGAGAGTGCATTTTTAGCCTCTGCTTTTCAAAACACCCTCGCAACGCCCATGTATCCGAAACGATTGAAGGCAACCTCTTCCTTTTCACTCATAATATAATATTCATCATAATATTTCTTTGGGTTTCTGTTCCCAATTGTTTATCCAGTCTTTTAAATTTGAATTTTGAGTCACTTTCCAAATGTAATATTTGTGACAACTGATAAAATATGCACTCTTGGTTTCCACTTCTGTCATATCCTACGAAACCAAAAATTCACAAAACCTAAGGAATACTTTTAATGTTCCGATATTTAAAAAAATGCTACACTTCAACATATTGTTACTAGGTTATCAGATTTAACTATTATTTTGTTTAAATTTTTGGTTTCTGAGTGAATTGTTTCCTTTGCACCGAACCACAACATTTTAAATGCCAATTCCTTCCCAACTGTATGACAAGAGTATCCATTCTACTTGTGATAGCTAATTATAGAACTTAATTGTTTAGTAACTAAATATAGAAACAGCAGTGACAACATTACTAAAAATTATAAATGCATATATACACTAATAAGAACCATAGGTAAATTTCATTTTTTTTTTTTTTTGCATTAAGATAGCTTCAGAAATCGCTTTCCTTTGTTTTTCAAATATGATACGTGCAGTTCAATATCCAACAGACTTGTGTCCAGTGTTCTCTCTTGTCTTTGCCAATTTATAGGCTTGAAAACATGAAATTAAGTAATTTTTAAAATGAGAGGTATTTTGGCTTGAAATCTGGTTTGCCACTACCAATTTAGGGGTTTGATGAGTTGAAGAAATTGCTGTAGAAAATAAGCAGGACGCCTGTATACTTATTGGCGGTTATTTAGTCTCTACTATCCTCAATAAGTCGCAATTTCACCAACAACGAGCTCTGATTATTCCTATAATCAAAAGTGCCCCCCTTAATATAGCAGTAATTCTGCTCTAAAAATCACTAATTTTATGTAATTTGGCGGACCAGGGTACATTAGACAGAGGGTGAAGGGTGTTGGGTGATGGGGAGGGGGGTAGGGGATACAACGACTGCAAATTTGATGGTCCTCAGACCTGTCCAAAATTAGAATTATGTACACGGTACTATATTAAATTAAGTATTATAATTATACCCCTATGTGTTGTCAAGTTTGTCTTTCTATTGACATATTTAACCTAATTCTAACCATTGCTCTTTTATAGTTATAATTTTGATCAATTTTAAGTCATTACAATCATTTAGTGATTATCGTATACATATATTATCCATCAAAACTAGTCGTGTGGCAGTGTTATTCTCCACCCAAATTAGAGTAATTTATGCTTCAAATTGTTCTTCAATTTTCCTGTTAAATAATTTAATGATAGAGACGTGTGTTTTCGCTCGCGTTGACACATCTAGCGCACGAGCCAATATTTAATTTAGTCAGGCCAAAATCGAAAATATAAATGAATTAATAGCTAAAGCTAGAGAAAAAAGGATCATATTATTTCAATATAACTGAAACTTTTTAGAAGCTTGTAACCGATGAGCGAAAATTCTCGGGGATTTTTTTTTTAATTCCAGTGTGTGAGGGAGACTTCGAATTGAAGGTGAGTACATATCCTTTTTGCATTTAATAAAATATTGACTGTTCTTTGACTATGGTAAGTTTTTTTTATATTTTCCCTAACTTATTAAAGCAATATGTTTTTATTATATTTTATTAAAATTTATAATGTTTACAATTAGAAAATGCAGCCAATAAGTTGATGTACTTGATTGCTCCGTTAGCAACCCGAATGCCCGAAAGTAAATCACTAAATTTGTCTTGTTTAACGTTGGAACTCCATGTAAAAGTTGTTTGCGTAATACAGCTCATCAACTGGATTTTGCTTTTGGTACTACAGTTAACTGCGCAGTTAACTTTTGTGAATACTTCGCCTAGTGTTGGAATATGTTTTCGCATGCATTTTCTACCAGGCCCTCAGAAATTGTCAGTGTTAACTCTCACATTAACAGCGGTCATCACCCACAAACTGTTCATTTCTACACGAATTACAGTTATCCTCTCAAAACGATGGACATATTCCTAAAAAATATTTATTATACCGAATGTGTTGCCGTTGCGTTTTGAAGATGGCCATGCAATTTTAGTATATGACACTAAACTTAAGCATGATATTATTCGGTAGAGAAAAAGATGTATTTATTAGATATGTATGAACATAGATGTAAGATATTCATTTATAATTAAAAGATGGTCACAAAGAGTAGCACTTGATGCACTCAGACAGTTGTCTAAGCTCATTCAAAATAGCGTTATATATATATATATATATATATATATATATATATATATATATCCTTGTAAGAATAACTCCACCTTTTGAAGCAAAAAGGTTTAATTTAAAATATGACGGAAAATGTATGTAACATACTTCTTATTTACTTCAGCCAATCGCGTGACGCTGTAAAAAAACGTCTAAGTCTTCCTGCCTTATCGTCCGATATACAACACGTCAGATTCATGCTTTGGTTTTTTTTTAATTGATGGATATATGTTTCAGAAAGCACACAATGTATGTGAGTCAAAAAAACATGAAAACTTCGAACATGTAAATAAAAGACTTGTTGAATAAACATATAATTTCATGAGTTAAACCAGTACAGCAAAATGACAGATATGCCTTATCAGAAAATAGATAACGCCTAGATTTTCAAAAGAAATTACACAATACATCAAGGTAAATTGGGTACAAAAGTTTGATCGAACATCAATCAAAGTAACAAACCTTATATTACAGACATACACACAAAAATGCGATCCCAAGCACTCAATAGCGCAATCCAAAATGAAATCCAATTCTTTGTGCACGAAAATACAATTCAATTGAAGAAATGCGGGCTTCAGAAAAAAATATAGATAATTACATATAAATATAAGTTTCGGGATACGTAAAAATAGGGGCCTCAATGACACATGGATGATTAGCGTGACAGGTCTATGTAAATAGAGTGCCTGGCTTGTGGGGGTTACTGAGTAGAAAATTTTGTCAAGATTTTCGTTTTGAAATTACTTTCCCACCCCCACCCCCTAACCAAAAAATCTATAAAATTGTTAATAAATTCGATTTTTACATCTTTGGGTTTTTGTTCTACTTTAACCATAACTTGTAGAACGTGAAAGACTTTACAGCGGGTAGCCTCTGCATTGTGTTTGAAATCTTAAAAAGGGTGAAAGATATGTTGAAAATGATTTTTAAACGCTATAGCAATTGCACTTGAAGTAATTCTGGGGGGGGGGGGGGGGGGGGGGAGGGACATCCAGAAAATTTTCTGACGCTTTGGTATTTCTGAGGAAATTTTGGAATTATGGAGCTTGCAAGATGTGTAACAGTCAACATATTCCTTCGAATAAGCGTTGGTTCTGTATGAGTGACCTCTCCCTTCCACCCCGCCCCAACCATCCCCGCCTTTCGCAACAAGAATTCTTCTTTATTTATGAACGATGCATGTGAAATTTAAATTAAATGTCCTTGTATAACGTAGTAATGTTAGAAAATTATAAAATACATTCAGACAGTATTTTTTAACATATTATGAGATAAAAATATAATTTCATCATCTGAAGTTTAGGCATTTACATGCACTATAAAATGTAGAAACAACCCCGCACTATAATATTTGAAATCAAGACATTGTTTTACAACGTAAAATTAATTTGGTTGATGATATATATAGTGAAACAAAGTAAAATGGCTAATATGGTAAATATTTGACTGTGAAACTACCATGACATCATGAATAAATTTTAGCCACTACTGGCGTGAGGTATCCGGGTGAAAAACTCTCTTTTCAACTTTCTTTACTTCTCCCTTCAATCCATGTCCCATTTTCGTGGCGTGAAACCAAGTGTAGAAAGTAGAATAAATAAAAATACGAAAGGTCAACATCGTTGAAAAGACCTTGAAGTGTCACCTTTTTCCTTAAGTGACATCTTAGGGATTTAAACCACGATATAATTCGCACGTGTAAAAGCTTGAAACACAGAGTGAAAAGAAAACTTTCGCCCTGAGACATTTCCAGAGAAAAAGATGGGTTACTTTGCTTGTCTTTTCTTCCTTTCTTACACTTTTTTCACAAATGGGGGATAGTGTAACAAATGCACGGTATCTTCCTTCTAGCGTGTAAAAGATCTGCCTATCAAATGTCAATGTGTCGGGTTAGCCATGGCCCTGCAATTATGCTGTCGTCAATTTTGTGGGATTATTGGTCATTATGTGTAATCGGAAACAATTATTGTCTTACATGCCAATATTGTTCTGCGCCCTGTCTCTTATTATCGCCCAGTGACGATGGACAGCAAGGGACGACGTGCGTGGCTTACAATCTGCGTCACAGGTCACACTCACTGCAAACAAAACTCGTGTGACGTCATACGGAGAAAAGTATCACGAATATAACAGCACCACACGCCATCAAACAGGTTCCTGATTCCTTTCTTACTTGTGCAATTGCAAGTTCTTATTCAGGTCTTCTTCATTTTGCACTTCATTTTTCATTCTGTTTTCTGTTTCTCTTACAATGCAGTTTATTAGTTTAGTGGCTTCTGATCTGGAGTATCCAAAAATACCGTTGGCCGAGTGTACAAGATGTCCGGAATAATCTCCGGATTCGCTGGTACAGTGTAACAGTATATCTTGCCCCCCTCTGGAATATTTTGCCCCCAGTTCAGCTTCCCCCCACCTGGGATATTTTGCCCCCCCCCCCCCCCGCTAAAATAAAAGTTTCTTTAGTTGTATTTTACATAGAGGGTAATCGGTTTGTATACACGCTCTCTATTCACAGTTATCAGGGGATTTAGAGTTGACTGCAATAAAGCCACATCTCTTTTTATAATCCATTTTGATTGATCAATTGTATTCGACAATAATGTATAACAGTACAAACAATCTCAGGGAAATGGATTTTGCGGTAAAAGTTTACTCCGAATTGAGAAGTTTAAAAGGGTATGCAAAACGGTATGAGCATTTCATTTTTTTATTTTGATTGTAAATTAATTACTTGATCAGTAGAGGAAATAATAGAAAGAAGTAGTGAATGAAAATAAATGAAAATAAATCGACATTGACCTGGTTGGACCAAAAGCGCAGTGAACTGCAGTGAATTGTGTAAATGACTGTTGAATTACGCAAAAACTTGATAATTTTCAAGCACAGAAGAAATTGTACTCTATAGAGATCATTTACCATGAAAAGTTCTGTTGCAGTTAAGTATTTGTTTCATTTATTCGGTTTTTTAAGGAGGGGGCAAAATATCCCAGAGGGGGGAAGATAGCCTAGTCCAGCTCCCCCCCGGGGGGGGGGGGGCAGGGAAGCTGTACAGGGGGGGGGGGGGGCAAGATAGCCTGTTACACCGGAGAACAAAATGCAGTTGAACTTTGCCGAGAAAATGTAGTAATCAATAATAGATTACACGCTTACTTATTACAATCACTGGCGCTGTAAAAGTAAGCAAGTAAAATATGTCGAAAAATATAATGAAATGAAAAAATAAAAAATCGGCAGATGGGCTAGCAAAATCGAAATTTTATGATCGGCAGTTGGGCTACCAATCTGCAGATGGGCAGTCCATCCGGGGATCGGCAGTTGGGCCAAGCCCATCTGCAGATGGGCTGGATCGCCAGAGGGGCTCCAACATATATATATATATATATATATATATATATATATATATATATATATATATATATATATATATATATATATATATATATATATATATATATATATATATATATATATATATATATATATATCAGAGAGAGAGAGAGAGAGAGAGAGAGAGAGAGAGAGAGAGAGAGAGAGAGAGAGAGAGAGGGGATAGTTTTTCTCTGGAAGTCCATAAATTGTATTGTGTATTGTATATTATGCAGTTTTTTAAACTGTCCACAGCAGTTGTGATTTAGTAAGTTAGTGACATTAACATCTATACGAAAAGTGCTCGAGTTCAAATGACAAGTTAAAGAATGACAATCAAATTACTCAGTTCAAAAGATTGCTCACTTAAATTTAGTAAGACAAGAAGGTCCCACTCGTTTTTCTTTTTTCTTTTTAGGGGTGGGGGTGGGGGGGGGGCAGGGAGCGGAATCGCGGAAACATAGTAAATGTAAGAAAGTGTTGATACTTTGCACAATCGAAAAAAAAATGGAGAAAAATGTCTTCTCCAGTACGCATTCCCGCAAACAAAGCAGCAATGTGAGTAGCCCCCTCTGCTATTCCCGGTGTCTGATTGTCACATGTAATAAAAATATTACTATTTTCTTTGCTGCTCGATCAGTAGTACAGACGAACCCTCCTGAATCTTTTTTTTCCCTTTCTATGAATTATTTATTTATTTTAGATGTTTAAAAACATTGGGTTTCAAATTTAAGTTTGCATGGAGCCCCAAACGCAGGTGTTTAATTTCCTTGTTGTTATGGAAATTCTAATAATTTTACCATGCAAAGACATAATTTAAATTAACCTAATATTTAAGCAATTAAATATAAACACGCACAACTGAGAAATACAGATGGAAACAACAGAAAGTGATTGCAGGTTACTAAAATGTTGGGGAAATTCAAGAATATGACCTTACGATTCATCAATTTTGAAACTAAAAATAAAATTAATAAAAATTCTAATTAAACAAAGCCCTCTGGTTAGTTTTATTCAATGTCATTTTCCTTCTAGTCTTCGAAAACAGATATTTATTATCAATATAAAGGACTCTATGGAATTTTTTTCGAACGAAAGTGCTGTTATTTTTCAAGAAGTGCCCTGTAATTTTTTTAAATGAAATGTTGCTTCTGGACAGACATCGGCATTTTCAAGGGCGGAGATTTTCGATCAGTTTACACCTAAATGTTGTAAAAAAAAAACAAAAAGAAAAATAAAAATGGAAACGAAACAACCCCCCCCCCCCCACCAAAAAAAAAAAAAAAAAAAAAAAAAAAAAAAAAAAAACGAAAAAAAAAATTGTTCAAAGGTCCATAATGATCATTCCTTGCTGTGAGCTGTACAACGACATCTCGCAGATATTGACTTATTGTTAGTCAACTTGAAATATAACTGACCAGTAAGAAAGATGTTTATCTTCATAACTGGTCGGTAATAACTTCGTGTTGACTTAAAATAAGTCGATGCAGTTTTTGATTTATTACGTGAATTTTAATTACAATTAACTGCAATATCCTTCTACCTTTGGGTTAGGCTTAGGAATCTACTAATTAAATTACAGCATTTTCTGTAATTTCTGTTAATGACAAATTTACGATTCCAAACAGAGTTTTTTTACGGCTTGGCCTAACGAAGCTCCTGTTTAACATCACACCAAAAAGGTTATGATTTGCAATAAAAACCCCTGTTCCGAATCTTAACGTTTGCGTTGTCCTGGCAACGAGCTTGGTTTATGAAAGGTCCTTAATTTTATGGTAAGACCAGGTAACGAGCCAACAGGAAGTCTGTAAGTCTAATAAGGGTACTTTAAAAGGATCGATCCAAGATATGGGTACGTTGGGGGCAACGCTTAAAAAGACTGGACGGAAACTCTGAATAGGTCCTAAATTTTTAGTGAAACAAAACAATAAATGGGGAAAATTTTCCAGCTCTAACATTAGTCTTCGAGAAAGCACTTAGAAACTTTGTGGCCTTTATTCTACTCATTTTATGTGACAGTTGCTATAGAAACAGACTGCCTTGATTACAGAGTGGTGATCGTCTATTGGAAAGTTTATTGAAGGGCAACGAATGTAGCAAAATTGACAAATACACAACTTAACGTTGCAGAAGCGTGCAATCAGAGTCAATTGTACACGAGAAGTTTGAAAACTCGACTGAGTGGAAACTTCAAGCGTCTTAACGAAGCTTGAAGAATAAATTAAAGACAACAATTTTCTTTGCTTTTCAATGCTGGAATTGCCCTGCAAAGTACTTTCGCACTTTCCGTGTTAAGTTTCTTTTGAAATGTGATTGAATTTTCTAATTATTTTCTCTCAAAACGTACTCAATACCATTCGTCATTTTATGATTTTTTAAATAACTAAGATGCATCAGGGAAAGTAAAATCGAAATATACCTGTAAATGAAACTTGCTTAACTGATCTCATTAAAACAACCTCCCTCTCTCACCCCCCCCCCCCCCATCCCCCAATCCCCAGTCTTTCCGTCCGGTTCCTGCAAGCCCAATCAGCCCTTTAACAATAGAAACATGTAAGAAGTTCTATTTTTTCAAGTCGGTTTTTATCAATGTTTACTGTTCTCAAATATATATATTTTTAAAATTCCACAAATGTGTACAGAAGAAACCGCTGTTGCCAGCTGACCGTTGCCAGCTGACCGTTGCCAGCTGACCTTTGCCAGCTGACCACTGTATAACCAGGCTGGTCGGTCATTGCAGAATAGATCTCTATGAAGTCAGCACACCTAAGTATTTTTAATACAACAATTAAATTTTTATTACAGAGCAAACTCTTTACATTTAGATTAGGTAAAATTCTGTCATATTAATCAAACCTTAGAAAACTCTTATGCCAGATATCAATTGGAATTGCATCTATATCGCTCAAGCAAAAGTTAAACTTTAATACGAGACCTATATATTTTAATTTTTAAAGCACAATTAAGTCTCCACAAAAAGGAAAAATTAAATTTTACAGTATCAACAAGTAAAACAAGATAAAAATTTCACTTACGAAGACATGTAATTTTAATTTGCAACTCAAATATTTTAGAAATTTAAGAATAGGTATTTATGATGGCACAAATTTGCTTAATGTATTTAGGTTTAATATGAAAATAAATGTAAAGACCGAATGGTTAAATTTAAGTGATATTTTAAGCATAACAAGTACTTATATTTGAAAAAAAAAATAGTATGCATAAATTATCTTATATGCAGACTTTATAGCTGTAAAATTCTGTAAGACTAGCCTGCACAGTCAGAATCTTTGTGAAATTTGAAAACTTAATAATAATAATAATAATAATAATAATAATAATAATATTATTATTATTATTATTATTATTATTATTATTATTATTATTATTATTATTATTATTATTATTATTATTATTATTATTATTATTATTATTAAATAATAATAATAAACTTATTTGGTTAAGTGATTCAATAAATTTGTTATTTATTTATTTATTTTATCATTTGTAGTTAATTAATTTGATTTTAGATATTAACAAATTTTATGATACAAAAACTATGCGAAAAACATTAACTATTTTTTGCAACAGATTCTAAGCCTTTTGCCGGTAACAGTGTTTTGTGTTGTTTACTGACGTCATGCAATTATCTTTAATGTCACAAAATTCGCCAACGCTCTTGTTAATTAAATCCATTTACTTTTTCAAATCACCACTTCAACCAAGTAAGTTTTGTTCTCGCAGCTTATTCATTTTCTATTTCAGCAATTCATGTGTGCATGTTGTAAGTGGTACTGTTGGATTGAGATCACAAATCCAATTATTGATCTTACACTGATATCTTTATATGAATTATTCATATTACAAATTCATGCCGTTATAATACAAATACAAGAATACCTTACATGAAAATTAGCAGACCAAAATTGAAATGACCACAGTGTAAGTGAATTTTTGTATAAAATACAGTGACTGCTTCTTTAAGCACAGTAAGATCTGCAAATTTTATAAAATATTGCCCGTAATTGTAGATCATTAGACAAATTTGAAAAAATACTGTACTATTACAAAAACGCATGCATTGACTTTCACAAACTATGTTACGGTCGATTAATAAATTAATTGATCTTGCCTTGCGTAATTTGTCCCACAACAAAGCTTTTGATAACCGGGATAACCGGGATTATTTTTGATAACCATGCTTGTTATTGATAACTGTGCTTGTTGTGCTTATTATGATAACCGTGTTTATTGAACCTTATGCTTATGAACCAAATTTGCTTAATAACGATTTACATATTTATTAACATAAACAAATATGACTCATTTTTATTGACTAGCATATTTTGAAACATGTTTTATGATATAGATATCAATTGAATAAGTTAGCACAACATATTATTTTACACAACTCAGTATTGATGTAATCAATGTTTAAGCTACGCTTATTGAAGAAGTTTTGCTGCAGTTTCCAAGTGTTTATTCTGTAACATGAAAAACAAAAAAAAATCAAGCATAAAAAATCAAGTATAATGTGATTCCCATAGGCAGTAATTTGGAATTGCTGATGCTTAATCTTTATGTTGAAATAAAGTTACAACTATCTGGGAAAATGTTAAACGCAAGAATATAAAACTGGATTTTTGAACTGCAACAGGCTTAAATGTGTCATAACTATTTGATTTTTTTTAAAATTATTTCCAATGCTACGCATTGGTGCCCAAGCAAAATTTAAAGTTCAGTTTCATGCGAATTTAAAAGCCCTTGGAATTTGTCTGTCGAATGAAAGAAGAAATTGAATAATTTCTAATTAAAACTTGCGTGAGTAATAAACAAACTTCCATACAAATAAAGTAAGGGAGAAAGAGTGTTTATATAGCTACTACACTACCCTAAACGTGCCAAAGGCATTGCGACGGCTTTGTGCAAAAGCATCAAATTATGTGTGAAATACTTGATATTGGACAAACCCAGAAGTAGAACAACCTCTTAAATAAGTCTATTCTGCAGCAGTCTTTTACTATGAAGAACTCTACTGATAGGGCCACTATAGTTTTGGAAAGAGTTTAAGATGAATCGAAAACACTTTTTTCTTTTTTGACACATGGTGACTTTATTTAGGCCAATATGAGGTAATAACGTTAGGATGGATCCGTGTATGTTAGTATTGTGTTGAATAACTGTTTGAAAATCAGTAAATTATTGGCTGTGTGGTGGTTCTCAAACAATGTGTGCTGGCACTCCTCTGGTTCTCGAATAATTTGTGCTGGTACTCCTTCTGTGGTTCTCAAACAATGTGTGGGTGGTTCTCAAACAATTTGTGCTGGTACTCCTTCTGTGATTCTCAAACTATGTGTGGGTAGTTCTCAAGCAATTTGTGCTCGTACTCCTTCTGTGGTTCTCAAACAATGTGTGGGTGGTTCTCAAACCATTTGTGCTGGTACTCCTACTCTGGTTCTGGAACAATGTGTGGAGGTACTACTACTTTGATTCTCAAACAATTTGTGCTGGTACTTCTACTCTGGTTTTCAAACAATTTGTGCTGGTACTCCCTCTCTGATTCTTAAACAATGTGCGCTGGTACTCCTACTCTGGTTCTCAAACAATTTGTGCTGGTACTCCTACTCTGGTTCTCAAACAATGTGCGCTGGTACTCCTACTCTGGTTCTCAAACACAATGTGTGGAAGTACTCCTCTGGTTCTCGAACGTTGTGTGGTGGCACCCCTACTCTGTACAAACAAGCCCTCACCACCCTCTCCCCCTTCCGCCGCCTCTTTCGTATGCTTAACATGTGGTTTTATATCAAACGATTTACAAATTAATATGGAAATTTTGTGTATATGATTAATGTCAAAGTTTCATGCGGCGTTAAACAGTCGATAAATCGTCCTGTACAGATAGTTGATTTTTCAAACAGAAAATAATTGTTCCAGTGAAATAAAGAGTTCATTTGGTATTAAACCGTTTTTGAAAATTTAAAGCTTCAAACAGTTGCAGGCTAATTTAGCTAATTTCGCCTTAATTTAAAGAAAATGACATAAGAGTTTCTGACATATCTTAAACCAGATACAATTTTACGAAATAAATCATATCACTTCATTCTTTCTCTGATTCCGAATAGCGCCGTATTAATTACCTATGTAGAAGTGTGCCGATGACACAGCAGTATGTTGAAAAACACATCATGGGAAATATATTTAATTGTAATTACGTTTAAAATCTTAAAAACTGAACAATTATTACAGTAAAATATGTAAGCTGTAATCTTAGAGCGTTTCCCTGGACTAGCTCCTGAAGGAGTGCTTACACTTTCGTTTATTGTTTACTGATATTTCAAGTAACAGGTATTTCTTATTTTACTTCAAGCATGGGAATAACAGTATGTAAAAATTTAGAAACGGGTGCAATAGTTCTGCTATGTTGGTAATTGTTAAGTGACTAATTTTGAAAATCAATGCTTTTCCTATAGTTTAAACCATAGGGTGGTATATCTGCAAACAACAATTTAAAGCATTTTCGAGTGTTTCGTAGCATTATTTTGCTATGTATATTTTATTTTGTAGTTTTATAACTTCGTATGTTACCGTAGAACATAATAAAAAAGCGAAAATCGAAACAATGGGGATATATTCCTACGAGTTTACGAATAGGTTATACAGATCATACAAAATAATGTGGTACAAATTGTTCAAATGGTAATGAAGTTAGCATGTAGAACTTACCCACCCTCTATTACGCCTCCACTGAGAGGTGACAGAGACATTGTTTAGATTCGGTTAGCAGAGATATTGAAAAGAGTTGAAAGATTATGGTTCTGCATGTTATACCACATATAGGTTTCTGTATTTTCTAAACTTGCTCTGCGAAGCTGTCTGTTCGACCGTGAATAAAGCATTAAAAATATTAACTAAAATCGAGGAAAAAATTTTGATTGTTCCATGCACAATAGTATCTTACCATTCCACGCTGATGACAGCCAACTATATATAGCTATCAATCCATGTAACGGCTGAGTAACGTCTACTGCAAAATTAGAAAAATGCATAGGTGAAATTCGACATTTGGATCTTCTGTTCATATCCAAACGTCACCTCTTTCTGCCATGTCCATAGTTTGGGGATTTACTTCTACTCATAACAACAAACACAGGGCACTTTTACAGGAAAAAATACTGCCATGGTCATTATATTTTATATTTCAAGAATAAGAGATACGTCACACCAGAAACCACTAACTTATACGTGGTTAGTTAACCAGACCATGCCAGTCGCCAGTTAACTGGTCTAAATTTAGTGAATCATTTATAAGTTATTCAAAGTACTGCTGCACTCTTTCATTTTCTTTGCAGAAACCATTTTATTCTTTATTAGTTTTTAGAGGGTTAAAGCTTTATTTTAGTCTGAACTTACATTATTCTAGTTAATGCTCTTTCTTAATTTGCACTTATTTTATGGTAAGCAGTGCATCCTAATTTAATCCCTTTGTGTTATGCGTTTGAGGTTATCGTAGATTAATTTCTATATAAAGTGTAATAATAATAATATACTTGTGTGCATGTTCGTACGTGTGTATGTGTGTGTGTGCATTTATGTGTAGCTTAAACATGAAGTCAAAAAGGAAGAGCAGTGCAGGGTAATTAATACTGAACCTAAAATTAGCGAATGTCATCACTTACTCCGCCTTCTCTTGTACAAATAACTTACTGATAACGACTGTGATTAATATCTCTTGAAATAAATAACTGCTACATTCGAGCAATTAGCATGTCATAGTTACATTTGCTGTCAACAGAAAAACAAAGACGTATACTGTATTTTCAATATGTGGTACAATATTGATACGTATACTTTAATTACACCGTTGTATTTCTTTATCATCCATCATTCGTATCAGAACAAATATTTCTAAAATTCTCATTTTTCACTTTCAACTAGAATTCAAATGTTATCGTTTTAAATGGAGGCTAAAAATACTTGATATCTTATTTATCAATCAGTAAAATATAAGTGTATTGTCAAGGATATAATGATAATTTCTCTTCTTAAGTATAACAAAGAATATATTCGCAAAAGAAATTAATATTAAGATCTGAATTACACGGAGACAATTGACATTTTTGTTTATGTACACACCATAGCTTCATACTACTGGTTTCATATTTCACTTGACAAGAATCATTATACCTAAATGTATAACCTTAAAACGTCAAAATCTTATTAGATATAAAACTAAGGACTAACTTCAGCTCCAGAGAAAGCGATATAGGGATGTAATGCAAAAGATCAACACTTTAACGTTCAAAAGCTATGTTGTAAATTCAAAATACACTACAGTTTCTCAAGTTGGTTTGGCAAATCCTGAAATGTTCGACATTTTGTCTGTTACCATGACTATAGCCAAGCTTTCCATTGTTAGCATGAAAATACCAGACTTTGTATTGTTGATGGACCTTACACACGCTTGTAACAGATGGCCTGAAAAAGGGGAGTTATCTATTGTATTGATAGCCTGGTATATATATATATATATATACCATACTTTTACCATATAGGTACTATAGATTAATAAAAATACATGTTCACTATATATATATATATATATATATATATATATATATATATATATATATATATATATATATATATATATATATATATATATATATATATATATATATATTGACAACGTATTTTTATTAATCTATAGTACCCATATGGTAAAAGTATGGTCGACATACATAGTTAAATATATATGTTGAAGGCCTTAACCATATATTTGATTATACATATTAGAAATATATGGTAGCCACATGTTCACCTTATGGTGCTCATATTGTTACCGTGCAAACTTAATTTCAGCACATGGTAAACACACGAGTGACAGATAATTACCGGATGTTTGATACCAATAAATTTTGCTATTTCATGCTAATATATCTTATTCCTGTGGGAAACATACTTTAATTTGACCATATGAAATATTTTTAAATATGATGAATATATGTGTCATGTGGTAACCATATTGATATATTCTGCGGAGATTCCTCACACAAGTACAGAAAAGCCCTATGGTAGTAATGTGCTCTATGGCACATTCATGAATTAATTGAAATAACATTTTTTTTGTAAAATTTGAAAAATAGTTGTCTCAGTAATTACTTCATAAAAATTCAATTTTAATAAATATTTGTGTTAGATTAGAAAGAAATTTTACATACCGGATTTTAGGTATGAGAGCTCCAAACAAGGGTCTTGAACAACGACATCACCCGAAGCGTTAAGAGGCAGGGCTGCAAATATCCCCAGAGGGCCAATGTTTTGGGAATTTTTTGTCCCTGATAAAGAAAAAACTTCTTTCTTGGGCATACTGAAGGCATTAAGGCCCATTACGGAGCTTAAATACGCCGGGTAATTGTATATTTTATCGTTAAATTTATTTTGAGATAAGAAAAAAGAAGTAATACCTTAAGGTGAAAAAAGAAAGCCATGCAAGGTTTGCTGCACGTTTCTTGCTGGTAGCCTTTATAGATGAACAAAAATGAATATTCTCAGAATCAGTGTTCACAACAAAGGACAGTATTTAGAGCTAAATTCCAGTAAAAAGATGAGTATCCAAATGGTTTATTTTTTAACGTGTCAGTAATCCGCTCTAGTTTATTTCTATATTTTTATTTTTTGGTAATAAGCGATTTGGGAATACACTTCTAATGTGCGGACTGCATTTTGCACCGGTTGACTGCAAAGCTTTAAAAAATGTCGGCAGACATAGCACCACTAGCTTAATAATTGCCTCGTGTCAATTTTGTAATAATTGCTTCTGTCATATCTGTGTTATACAAATATGTGCTTTAAGCATTCTAACAAAAATTTCATTTCAAATGTAAATAATTTTGTTATTTTCATTCACTGCGGGATGTGTGTTCGAGTAATGTTTATTCTTAGTATTAGAATATTTTGAAAACGCAAATATTTTTCATACATGTTGTTGCTATTAGGGAAAAAAATAAATAAATATAAGTAATTTCTGTGGAATTATTTGTGTATTTTTGTGAAAAGAAAAACAAAAAGAAAAAGGAAACGCTATAAGCGTTTTCATGAGCATTCCCCTGGGTAAGACACTGATTTTAGCGATGAGGACTGAAATGTTTGAGGGTGATTTTAAGTGACGCACTGTCCTGCATGACATCCCGGTGTGAAATATGATTTATGGTAAGATTTAATAGAGCACCTGCAATTATCCCTTGAGTCATTGGAGCGGCCGTTCTAAAGTAGCTCCTCGAGGAGTGAGCGATAATTGGGTATTGTTCGAAAAAAGGTGTCAAGAAGTCACATCAACACCCCTCCACGAAAATTACCCACAATTAGAATTTCAAGCCTTTTACTTTGGTGATTCAAGCTCACAGCTTCCAGTGGAGGGACCATTTCAACAAACGTATCACATTTCAACAAAAGGTTTACAACAACAAAATTCTTTCTGTTTTCTAAACTGTGCATATAAGACTATTAAAGTACAGTAAAACCTGTATAATATGAACATTCTCTAATCTGGACAAAATATTCTATCCGCTTTTAAGTTTCCATTGGTGACTTAAAGTAAGAACCCGGAGAATTTGGACACCTCTTATTCCGGACACCCGACATTTTTCGGACATAGTTGTAGGTACCAGTTCGTTATTTCAATTGATCTATCAATCAGTTCTAAAACAGAATGGATATCAACTAGTTATCCAATGGCTACTACGGATAAATACTTTTCCCTTTCAATCCTTAGTATTCTTTTGTAGTCAAAAAACACTGTGCGCGAAGCTAAAATCACTGATTCAAAAAAAAAAAAAAAAAAAAAAAAAAAAAAGAAGCAAAACCAAACAATAAATATTTCAGGAAAATGTACCAGTATTTGAGTAGCACAGAACTCTGTTCTGAATAATTTAATTGGAGCAAAGAAAGTGCGCAAATGTGACGATACGGTGTGCACAACGTACCGGACAATGTGACGATACGGCTTGCATTATGTTACGGACACTGTGAGGATAAGTTTGCACAACGTACCTGACAATTCACTAGCTAAAGGTTACACTCTGAGAAATGTCCACTCTACTAGTCTGCAGTCAAAATGACTGACAATTCCCAACAGAACCGATGGCAGGGGAACTTTCCAGTGGGTTAGGGCTTTTGAAATGACCCCCCACTGAAGGAACAAACGCTTTTATCGCTGCCACCATGCTGCTAAAACTACATCTTTATTTTCTACCTGTTTCTGAGGAGCAGAAAAGTACACAGTGACAAAAACGAGCATTGTCTATGTTGAGAATAGCGATGGGGTAGGGGGGTAGGATCGGGTGGGGGTGGTACAATTACTCGGCTCTTAGCAGTTCAAGACCTGCATTCTCCATCATTCAGCAAGGCCACGTGCTCTACTTAGTGTCGCCTCGCCATTCTCTCAGTTTTGTATTTTCACCACTAGCCGGTGTGTCTTCATATTAATGTTCGTTTATATAAAGGGCACTTGTATCTACTCTATCCTGACCACCATCTTCTCTTTGTGCACTTTCAAATTTTACTGAAAATATCTCTGGATAATTAGAAACATATTTTACAAAAAAAACTAGATCATGAATGTTTTAAAATGAGATGTTTCTAAATTTCTAAATATTTAAAGATTCCTCTTCTTAATTATATGTCTTATTCAAAAAGAGTCGTTGCATAATTTAAATATGTTAACAAATATTATTGAAATCTCCTTTGGAATTAGAGATATCAGCATATAAAAAGATATCTTAAATGTTTTTAATGAAATTCGAAAGCTGTATGTCAGTGACAAGACAGGCCTCATTTTACTTACAGATATCCCCTAATTCAGCTGGATAATTAACCAAAGGAGACATGTTTTCAAATTAGTAGAAAATCTGAATAGCTTGAAAATATCACTAAATATCACTAAATAAAGCTGAAATCGCTGAATTAAATGGGAGGTATGAGTAAATGAATCATAGATATCTCGATTTCTGGAGAAAAATACATATCATCTTGATATGAAAATAGAAGTAGATGTATCTATCATTCTTTTACAGATGCAACTTTATGCAGAAAAAATCCTACAGAGCAATTTTCATGTTTGCTTGTTAACTAATATTAAAGCATGAATGAAATATATAGGTATTTATAGATATATTGCAGAACTAATTTGGGTTCTTCTCTAGTTTTAAAATGCAAAATAGACGTGAAAACTATATAAGATATACCCACACATAATTACATATGTTCACATATAAACAGATGCATCCTGAGAGATGTCAAACTTTGAGTAAGAAACATCTCTTAACGACTTATAGATATCTTCTGCGATATCTTTATTTAACCTGAACACAAGCTAATATGGTATATCGGGTTAGAGGAAGTCGACACGGCCGTACAAAATTGTTCGTACTAACCGGCAATCGTGTTCTCGGGCATCTCATGACTTTGTCACATGTGCGGTTCACCCACATGTCACATGTCCCCTTAACCCACGTGTCACATGTCCCGTTAACCCACATGTCACATGTCCCGTTCACCCATATGCCACATGTCCCGTTAATCCACGTGTCACATGTCTCGTTAACCCACATGTCACATGTCCCGTTCACCCATATGTCACATGTCCCGTTCACCCATATGTCACATGTCCCGTTCACCCACGTGTCACATGTCCCGTTCACCTACATGTCACATCTCCCGTTCACCCACGTTTTTTCTAACGTAACTATTATTGTACCTTCTAAGTGTGTTTCAACGGTTTAAAACTTGAATGTTGTTCTTTTTATATTTATGTACGGTTTGAAATGCTACTTCAGTCTATCAAATTTTGAATTGCAATTGAAGCTAGTTTCTTTGCTCCATTCATTATGCGACACGAGTAACCCAGGACTGCTAAACACCGATGTATCAACCGAAACTGAAGACCGGTGTAACAGTATATCTTGCCCCCTGTATAGCTTCCCCCCCCAGGGGGGGAAGCTATACAGGGGGCGAAATTAGCTATCTTGCCCCCCCCCTCTGGGATATTTTGCCCCCTGTTCAGCTCCCCCCCCACCTGGGATATTTTGCCCCCCCCTAAAGTAAATTTTTGTTGTTGTATTTTAAGCTAGACTAGGCTATCTTGCCCCCTACTGGGATATTCTGCCCCCTGTTCAGCTTCCCCCTACCTGGGATATTTTGCCCCCCCCCCCTCCCCGCACAGTTATCGGGGGATTTAGAGTTGACTGCAATAAAGCCACATCTCTTTTTATAATCCATTTTGATTGATCAATTGTATTCGACAATAATGCATAACAGTACAAACAATCTCAGGGAAATGGATTTTGCAGTAAAAGTTTACTCCGAATTGAGAAACTTAAAAGGGTATGCAAAAGGGTATGAGCATTTCATTTTTTTATTTTGATTGTAAATTAATTACTTGATCAGCAGAGGAAATATTGAAAAGAAGTAGTGAATGAAAATAAACAAAAATAACTGAAAATAAATCGGCATTGACCTGGTTGCACCAAAAGCGCAGTGAACTGCAGTGAATTGTGTAAATAACTGTTGAATTACGCAAAAACTTGATAATTTTCAAGCACAGAAGAAATTGTACTCTATAGAGATCATTTACCATTAAAAGTTCTGTTGCAGTTAAGTATTTGTTTCATTTATTCGGTTTTTTATGGAGGGGGCAAAATATCCCAGAGGGGGGAAGATAGCCTAGTCTAGCTTCCCCCCCCCCCGGGGGAAGCTGTACAGGAGGGGGGGGGGGCAAGATAGCCTGTTACACCGGTTTTATTTCCACATTCATTATGGGATACATAAAGTAGCCCGGAGCTAATAAACGCCAATGTATGAATTGCAATTGTTATTAGCGAGTAGGTTTACCTCATGTACATGCATAAAACTTACAAAATTCAGAAGACATTATAGTGTCCAACAAAATTAGTAAATGGCATACGAACTAGAGTAATCTATGTTTTACTCCCGAATTTTGAATATAATTTTTTTTCTACAATTTTTTTCGTGATTAAAATCACTGCGCACTGAGCCATTTTCGGATAAGACGAATTTTGTATAGGAATCAATGGAAAAGATAATCAGTCCCCGCCGTTTTACATCGTACTAACCGATAATTCGTACTAATCAATTTCGTACTAAATGACACACAGTGTACCTTTAATTCATTTTGAGATGTGAAAATGAAATTGGTTTTATCATTGTCTTTATGAAAGATAAATTTTAAATGTACTGATTGATCGATAAATTTATTTAAGACAACAGTTATTTAATTGTTAATATCAGCAACTTAATTAACATCTACAATATTTCCTTTTCATTAAATAACATTCTTGAAAACAAGAAGTGACTGTAATAGTAAGACATTATACTTTACAAATAGCTCTGTATCTTAAATATACTTTCTCAATATTATTTCGAAAATTAAAAAAAATGCAAATCTTTTGTGGTGTTTTACATGTATGTATGATAGGTAGTTTTACAGAATACTCAAGGACGAATTTCAATGTGTATACAAATAAACAGGCCCATAACATGCACATCTTTTGAAAAGAAATACAAAAATGTAAACAATAATGGATAAAATCAAGGGCAGAGATGAGTCGACAACATATCTTAAAACACGTGCATAGAAGGAAGGAACACAAGTATGGAGGAACACGAGTATGGAGAAACACAAGTATGAAGGAACACGATTATGGAGGAACACCAGTATGGAGAAACACGAGTATGGAGGAACACAAGTATGGAGGAAAACGAGTATGGAGGAACACGAGTGTGGATGGACACGAATGTGGAATTTTACTCTTGAACATAAAATTACGATTTTATTGTTAGTGTTATAAGTTTTACCTCACAACACAAGTATACAGAATTATAAACGCATAGTACTTTTGAAGAGGCTAGGTGTATCCCCAAAAATAGTATATACAGTAGATCTTCTGAACACCGGCCACCATCGGGTACAATCAACGAAGAACTTAATTTCGGGTAAAAGGTAAAAAGCCCCAATCCCCGGGGTGAAAAGCTCTCCAGTTTTGCGTGCCTGGTAAAAAATCCGCTGCCCCGCCCCTTACGTCTTCTTTAGATGCTTCTTAATCACATATTTTTCATTTTCTAACAAGTTTGTGTCGATTGCATTCGATTAACAACTAGCTAACAATGGGATCATAACCCAATTACAATAACGTATCAAAATATCCAACTGCTGAATTATACTTCACAGTCTAGTGGCAATTAACTAGGCCTCACGCGACTAGAGCATGTTTTCTTAGGTCTTAAATTTTCAATCATCAACACATCACTTCCTTCCGTGGGACATATATAGAAAGCTTAATACAGAAGGCTTTTTCTCGGGTTTATTGGGGGGTTTTATTATGGGGTAGGGGCTTTTTACCAAGAAAGTGGTCTTTTTTACCTCTCATGAGTGCGGTCTTAACATGAGCACAAATGACAACGGGCTAGTGTTAGGTGCAGGCAAAACTCCCCACAGAAATAAACTTCGACGTTTTGTCTGCACGACACGTGAAACTCCTGCCGGAATGACTAAACGTCTCCATGCTCCCATAAGGTACTGTTAACTGTCCCGCTAACAATAAACCTTGTTGACATTTGTAATTGTCTATGGAGTTATATGTAACGGCTACAAATTCAAGCGCATTAAAAAGTTGTTAGTTTTTCATCCTTTCTCACAATCTAACTGATCTAACTTTTTGCGCAATTTAAGGGATTGGTGCATACTTGACTATTCTATCTTTTTATGTCTGAAGAACAATAATTGTACTTTTCACTCAATTCCTGTTTGCTATAAGAAATAGTTTATTTCCTTGGATATTTTCTTCGATGTGATTATACGGACAGTTTTTAAAGAAATATAATACTGAATGGCCGAATAATATTTGTCAACTTAAAAAAAGAACTACCAAATGTTGCACTTTTGTCTTTACGAATTTGGTGTCAGTTCATGTGATTCAGGTCTTTTCGCAATATCAAAGTAGAACAGAGTTAGAGCTTCCCTTTCCTTTTTCACCTCATTCTCTAATTCCCAATCTCAGAATAACATTGTGCAAACAAACTTGCTCCAAAGATAACACTAACACAGAAAACTATGGTGAGGCACTTTTGTTTCACACATCACCGGTCTTGGGAAGTTATCTTAATTTAGAGCTGGTCTTATGAAGTGGTCCTACTGTATTTTATGTAACATTTGACGTACAATAGTGTATTATTGTTAGTTATACTGTATTTATGTGACATTAAGGGGGATAGTATTGATTAATTTTTAACATAATAAACAAAATATCATACCAGAATCAGATAATTATTTGCAAGCATGTTAATAAACAGTCTTGCGTTTACCTGTACTAAAACATCAAACGATCTGTATTTTAAAGTATATACAAAATTCAGAGACGAATTGTGATCCTAGAAATTTTTACTTGATTTGCAGAGGAGACAGTCCTTTTGTATAGGTCAGCCATTTGAAATGTGTTTTAGCTATTCAGTTTTGCAACTGAAGAGATAAAGTGTTTTCTTAATTTTTCGTCCTCATGCACTTGGCCTTTTATTTTTATAGCTGACGGCATAACAGTCACATATGAAAAGAAATCATTTCATTTAGAAATGTTGTATGAAACTGCAAAAACTTTTTATACCTGGATAAATTCGTCTGATAACCTTCAGTTTTTTATCAATCAGTTTTCATAAAACGCTATAAATGTCAGTAGTTGTACCAGCTAGCACAATTTGGCTATGTACTACCGTGCGCGCTAAATTGCACGTTTCAGTTAAATTACCATTGTTTCAGTTACACTAAAAGTGTAGCAAATCAATCTGCAGATAACCTTCTGCTGCTAAAAACAAACACACCAAACACACACCTAAAAAGGAGATTCCTATGAAAATGAGTCTTATAGTACGTTGAAACAGCTCATGAAAATTCATATTTTGATAATGCCAAAACACAGGCAAATGGAAAAGTGGCGTTGTTGCAGAGTTATGTCTCACGCATTGTGTATGCAATCCTCAGAAACGCATTGTAGACTATAGTTACTGTGATGTGATCAGAAAACATCTCTATGTCCTCCCCGATGGTGAAACACGGGCGTAGGTTCACACCCTTCCACAAAAAACTGTTAGCTCTGTTAAAACCACCTTTTAGCCAGCCTCTCCAACAAAGCAAAATGCCATCCATTTTGTCCTCTATGTTAAAGATTATGGTTTTGTTTCATGGGAGATGGGGTGTTGGAAGATGCTTAACTCTAGCGTGCATTTTTACTGAGAGAAGGGGGGGGTTCATAGTTGGAACTGATAGCTGGCCATGGAGACGGAACTAGAGCATGAAGACTTTAGTAACTTTACTGGGTCACACAGTAACTACAAAAAGTACAAAAAAATGCACTGTATAAAATTAAAAGTATTCAGAAAAAGGCTAAAATCTGCAAAACAGGAGTGTTCCATAGACTACAACTATACACAAGCACAGTATATTGTTAGACTGTGCTGTTTCTTGCAGATTTAGTAAAACTGATTTTTGCAAACTTTCCATGTAGAAGCATATTCAACCCCAGCCTAGACCTTCATCAGCCCGTGGGGAGATGTTACTTTGTAGGAAAAATGCGATTTAACGCTCGCAGTACTACTTTAGCAGCTTGTCTAAAACTGGCAGGATCCTATGAATATGAATCCAGGGCTTGTACGATATGACTTGGTTTATAGATGAAGTCACATATAATTCATATCATAGAAGCATCATGTGTATAACTTAAGCGACAAACAGTTCATATCATAAAAAATTACTGAAATAACACACAGTTCAAATCATAGATGCATCATGTATATAACAAAAGTGTCAAACAGCTCATGTCATCACGTGTATGACTGAAGTCACAAACAGTTTATACCATAGAAGCATCATGTATATAACTGAAAGGAATTTCTGATGAAATGACATGTGTGTGTGATGTGCAATATTAATCGTTGCAGCTAAACACGAAATTTACTTTTAATTTGAATTGTCTACCGTTTAGTGAGAATGTTGGACTCTGACATCATTATCGTAGACTATCGTCTCGATAAGTCATTGTAGTGCATACCTGCACACATCAAATCAAACTGTTACAGGAATTCTAGCATTTGTTTGAAATATGAAATAATTTGTTTTCAACACATAGGAAAAGGCAAAAAACCATTGGAACTTAGTGGGGACGGTAATTTAGTACATAAAGCACACAAGTACATAAATAAATTTTGAGATTTATTTTAACAAACGTAATAATTTGCAATTCTTGAAAGCTACATTATACTTTTGACAGTGTCAAATATGGTGTGTCATTTATATACAAATATGCAACATAAATATGTAAGTGCGCAGATTGTTGCTTTAGATACACAGTTGGTTCAAATTGTCCTTTAAGAACCCAAGGTATAAATTTTTATCTCTTAATGTGTCCTTGCAAAAAGTGACATCATATCAAGTATACTATTTATTCCGTTTTATTATAACTACATGTATATTGTATATTTTTTATTCAACAACATCCATAATAATAGAAATTCTGTGGTTCTGTGTTTAAATTAATAGCTATAATCACAATCAGTCGGAATTTGTATTTGATTAAAGTTTATTTAAAAATATAGACAATATGTAGCAAATTAAAGTGAACAGATTCTATGTAATTTCATCAAAAGTATTTTGTCTGATAACATGTCACTTTGTTTGCTTTTGGTGTTATTTTTTTCAAATGACGTTTAGTTTCTTTGAGATACTTTCACACGTATGTAGCAATATACTCACATAACCCACAAAATTATAACCTAACATGTAAATGCAAAAGAACAGATGGGTGATAAAATTCAGAAAACGTCTTTTAAACACTTTTTTCATGTCCTTTTTAAACCGGTCCATTTAAATTCTATAACTTTTCTCATTATTAAGAAGAATTGTTTTATCCATCTCAACATGTGTATAGTTCTAGATAACATTCAAAAATATTTTTATTGAAAAGAGCTGTTTTAATTTTTTTAATTGTTTAGTTTGATTGCAATACTTCAAAAATACATATAAATCCTGTGTGGAAAAGGTACCGAACATGAAGCCACATGAATAATCATAAGAATGTCTATGCTTTTCCAGGCCTTGCAAACAATCTGTGATCCATGCCTAAGTGAAAATAAAACTATTTAACTACAACTGACAGGTTTAGTCTCATTAACGTGTGATATAACATAATTAAATACACTGATTTTTGGAACAATAAAACTAGAATTTCGAATCATTTAATGTAGTAAATTATGCTTAAAAGCCATTTTACAGATGAGGAATATATACAAAAATTATTAGAGAAACAACTAATTTTAAGGAAACAAAATGAAGAATGGTATACTTAGTGTTAATGGTCATGTCATTCATAACATATGAAATGGAACAAAATTCTTATTTTGTAAGAGTCTTAAATTTTTACAGTCTGATACAGTTCCAGTACACTGCAAATAGTATCTAATATTATCCAGTTTTAATAAGCATTCATGTCCATATCGAAAAGCTCAGATTATTGTAAAAGAACAAATGCTTTTTACTTTCATTTCGGTTTTTATTTGTATTTCTTTACCTATGTGTGTTCAAGAATATTTCCTCGAATATTATTAACGTTTTATCTGTATTCATACCTTAGGCATAAAAACTACATTTTAAAACATTTTTATCACCATTAACTATTTGCTTTCAAATATTCGCGTTGTTTTCAACTGACATAAGTTAGACTTGGAGAGATTTTCGTGTTGTTATCAAGGGGCATAACTCTGACATAGCATTCAGCATGCAATGTTTCCGCGTTACTCAACTGGCATGAATATGTGGACGTATATTCCGCGTTGCTTTCAATTGGCACGAATCTGACAGCAACACTTCGCGTTGAAATCAGCTGCATTTTACTGGAGAGCAGTCGTTTTACATGCTTTGTGCAAAGAAATGTCAGAACAATAAGCAACAAAACTTTAGAGATATCTTTTGTTTCGTATAAATAACCCTTTCACAATGGCTAAATTAAACTCTTGATGCAAACAATTCTTTTTCTGTTTGTTAACACGATATCTTCAAGGATATACAACCAATCTTATAAGCGTAACGTAATCACCAGTGTTGGTGTCTATGAATGCAAAATTGAATAGACTATAATAAGAAACAATAACAATAATTAACAATAATAACACTAAAAACCCATGTAGTTTTTTTTAATGGATTATTTCTTAGGATTCAGAGATTATCTGTTCCGGATACAAGTACTTTTTTGTTACACTTGAAATTTTGTCCGATTTATTTTGTAATAATATCAACGCTAACTAAATATATCCTATTGCCGCTCTTTTTAATGCGCATTGTTCCGAATGAACCACATGCAACTGCCTCACATTACACTGTGCAGAGTGCGGTATATTATTTGTAAACAACATATTCACTGGATGCAAAGTACAAGTTATTTTAAGCGGTTGAAATATGCACAACTGCACTGAAAATATGTAGAATAGAGCGCAGCTTTTCCTACAGAGAGAAACAGGAAATAGTTTACACCTTGTGTTATAGCAGATTTTTATTTGGCTTAAATTATGGAAGTTAGCATCAAGAAAAACTTTACCAGTAACTTTTTAAAGTAAATGCTTTGGTTTCAATTTACAATTTTCTACTCTTTGCAGTTTGCATTAAAAATGTCAGAAATTATTTAAAAGTTCGGTCTTGATTAGTGTCTGCGGATTTGTTTTAATATTTCTTCTTTATGCAAATAGAAAGACGTTTAATTTTTGCACCCACATGTACGATACAACAATTATATTGCATTTTTAATTTTTATAAGGTTAATCGTACATCAAGATTACAATAAATAAAGCTGTAGAAAATCAATGAATCTTTTAATTAGATGTTAACTAAATCCAGATACTATCAGAACTTAACATCAATACATTGTAAGAAAATTCTGAAGTAATTCTGTGTGAATTTTACACTAGGTCCTGTAAAATGTATCACGCAAACAACATTCCAGACATACATAAAAGCTACAGTGCAAAATTTTCTACCAAACCCAGGGCAATTAGCAGTCCACTCTTGAAGTAATTATTCAGTCGAAATTAAAGTTAAATTTGCCTGTACCTTTTAAAGTAGTGATATACAGAGAAT
Source organism: Protula sp. h YS-2021 (assembly GCA_949752745.1). NCBI lineage: Eukaryota > Metazoa > Annelida > Polychaeta > Sabellida > Serpulidae > Protula > Protula sp. h YS-2021. Next base: position 19,783,573 of record OX457031.1, on the reverse strand, counting down.
CAGAAAAGCAATGGTATGACCAATAAAGAGTATTCCCCGATATACGTAGCACGATCTTAAAGCTTGTTTCCGATTAAAAAATACCTATCTTTGCACTTCTCATGGCTTGCCGTAGAGTTAGCTAAAGTACCTAAATCAGCTAGATAATACATGGCATGTCACTGGTATAACCCGTTCGTAATTACTTTTGAAATACAATATAGTTATTTTCCCGTATTTGTGATTCCATTTTATTATTATAAGCGAAGCAGGGAAGTACAACACAAACCGTTTTTAATATTCTAAAGTAATGCCTTTACCATTATCTCTCTTTGTTATTGATAATGATAAATAAAACCAAGTTTTATGTTCCAAAAATTTTACAGATGCTTTTCGATGGACTACCTCATACCCATGGCTTCGATTGACTATATATAACCTAGTGCCCGTCTTGAACGTGTAAACAAGCTAACCTCTACAGTTACTACTTCAGAGAATTCCGCGAAAAGAGTACTGATTAAATGAGAAACTACTTTTACAATTCTTTCTGTCAGGTGTTTATATATGACACTCTCTCCAGAGCTCAGCTCTCTCCAGGGTTCAGCTCTTGTATAACAAAGCTTCTTCAGTAAAGAAATACTTAAGCTGTAAAGACATATGGCGAGATTGCACTGTAATGTAAGAGAGAAGAGAAAATCAATACTTTTTGTTTAAAATAGAGAGGACAAAAATTGAAAAATGACAAATACCTTGTTTAAGCAGGTTTATATCAACAGCAGCCGAATACTTGTTGGTTATGAGCAGCGGACTGCTTGTGGATTCTGCCTCATACCGAACATATTGAACCATTTTGACATACATACTTTTATTTTGCAGGTATCTTATAGCCAACACACATTGGTCAACTACATCAACTCAAAGCTATTACAGATATTGTGTATTTAAATCTAAATCTGTAAAAGTTATACATTTGTGCAGAGCCCAATACTGAATTGATAACAAGATTGATTTTGCTACATGCAAAATGTATAGGAAAACAATGCCAAAATCGCAATGCTCGTGTTTGTACAAAACTGTTTGTGAGTTTTGAAACAAAGTAAAAGATTATCAACTAAATATATACACTTATGTCTTTGAGAAATATGGTCTTCCTAGTCCCAGCCATGCCAGAGTAGTTGGCCGAACAAACATTACGAAGAAAAGAAATCAGAGGAATTTGCAGCGCATGAATTCAATACACTATGGGGATTCCCATGAGGCTAAGCGGAATTCAAAAGGGTATAGCTATATTTTAGTTTAGCCTTCGTTTTCGTTCTCTGCATTTCAACAGGTCATCCTTTTGTTCTCTCGTTAGGTTAGCCTCGTTTTCGTAGTATGTGTAGGAGTTGATGACATCAATTGCTCAACAGAAAGCGAGTCCACAGGTGTCCAAAACACTTATTATCCATCTTCACTTTCAAGCGCGAATTATGCAAGAGTATAGCGCTAAAAACAGAAAACGCTTAAGGTCAAACCGTTTCTTTAATTTCAAACTATTTTTTATTCTTGTTAACTTCGTGTATTGCTTTGCAGTATTACGTCGATGTTATACTTTCTAAAGTAAATTACATAACTTTTTAATTATGTTTCTCAAAATAGTGTTCAGCTAGGTACTGTTTCAGACTAGCACACAGGCTTTGGAAACACACGGTCATTGCTGAAATGAATTTGTGAAAATATATATTTGTTATCAGTGGCGTAAAATCGCTGAATTTAAGGATTCAAAATTTGACAGATTCACTGCAATGAGTTTGGATAGAATATAGTTACGTTTGTTTCATTTTTCTTTATTATGCAATCGCTCTTTTCTTTTTGTCGTTGTTATAATGGAGAATTCCAACTGTTGGTATTGTTTTATGTTGTTGTTAAGGCTTTTGCCGCAATGTGGGGGTACTGTGCTGTGGTGCTATTTCTGTGGCCTTTCTGAAATTGCAATTGCAATTACAATATGTTCATCGATGTCTTTAATCAAACCACATTCAGACTGTGGTGGCACTGATTTGGCTTTTATACAAATTTCAAGCTATTTCTTTGTCATCAATGCCTGCTCAATGGGATAGAGTGCACTGTAATAATAGTAATATTGCCGTTGAAATTTGGTTGTCATTTGGTCGTGATTGGTCGAGACCATAGATCAACGTCTTTGCCATAACACTGAACAGATGTTGGATAAATGTAAGTAACGTTGTTTGGATAAATACGCTTTGAACTTAAGCAGTAACTAAGAGTTTTGTGGCGCTTGGGATAAAAATATCTTAAGTTCTTTTGGAACAGGATGGTTTATGTGCTGGTCGCTAATTGCTGGTATTATGGTAATATTGAGACTACAGAAGCTGAAATGCCTGTCGTACACCCCGCCCACTGTCATTGGACGTGCTTTGGTGGGAATGGCAATTTAAGGCCCATTTATTTAAAGAAGAGATTGATCTCACGCCATACCACATTTTTCTGAAATCTTGATATATCATTGAATAATAATAAAGAGGAGTTCTTTTTTTTCAGAAACAGACATTTTTCGAGTACAGTAAAACTCCGGTGTAAGAGTATATCTTGCCTCCTGTACAGCTGTCCCCTAGGGGGGGGGGAAGCTAGACTAGTCTATCTGCCCCCTACCTGGTATTTTTTGTTCACTATTCAGCCGCCCCCCCCCCCCCACCCAGGCTAACATCCCCCACTCCCCGTATTTTTTTTTCGTGATTTTTTTCTTTCTGTCGCCTGTTCATCCCCCATCCCAGCCATCCTAGTTTCTCCCTTTTTTCTCTTTTTCTTTCTGCTGCTGAATCAAAGGCACAATTCAACCCGCCTTTATCCCCTTCTAATATCCGACCCTATGATAACCAAAATTAGTAAGGCTAATCTGATTGTTTAATCCCCGTCGTATTTACCAATGGCAATCACATCGCCGCTGCATTGAATTGAAACGAACCCACATCCCTTTTGCTTCAACTTTTATTTATGTATTGTAACAGGCGATTAAAACAACCAGATAAGAAACCTCGGGTAATTTTAAGTTGCGGTATAAGACGTAGTCCTGACTGTAAGTATAAGCTGGAAGCTTTTTCACCACCTGGTATCACTAAATGGGAGAAAATATGAACATACAAGAAAGCGCTTCTTGAATAATATTATTTATGATAACCTTAGCGATCAGGAGTATCCACCTGAGCTCTCTAAAAATGCTAAAAATGATATCAAGAGAAAAACAAAGAATTTTCTGATCTTTTTTAATATTTTTGTTTGAGTTATGTTGAATTTAGTCAATAAAGTAGTTTAAGTTTAATTGAGTCCATTTATTCACATGAAGAAATATTATCAAACTACATTTACACGCAAAACAGTTTGTTGGCGGGGGGGGGGGGGGGGTAAATATACTGGAAGGGGGGAAGATAGCCTAGTCTAACCCCCCCCCCCCCCCTCCAGGGGGTGATGCTGTACAGGGGGTAAGATAGCCTGTTAGACCGGTTGTTGACATCCCGCTATTATCCCGTTATATGTTTTTTATTGTTTTTTTTTTTCATTTGTGTTTAATTTTGTGAAGCACATCATATTATATAGAAAACTTTGAGTAACAGAAGGAGGGTTTATCCGGAGACATATGGTCAGTGCAAACATTTCATTGCCCCTGTTTTCTGTCCCGTGTTTCGCCCTTTTTTCCCCACTTTGGTTATAATTTAGACAAATGTACCATATGATTCTGAAAATTAGAAACAGTGCCTTTTAAACATTCATTCGAATAATTTTAATAAAAAATAATTTCCCTTAAGTTGCACGGGTATTTAATTGTCTGATAAAGAGGCAGTAGGTGTAACTAGCGTGTGCTATATTTTTGTCCTGAATGCAAGGGTTTTGGCATCGTTTTAAATAAACTTCTGGATTAAAAGTAAGGAGGGGGGTTCAGCACCAAAAGCCCACTCGTCAGCATAGGAGATATTGCGAACTTGTGTCTCTTAATATAAACATCTATTGATTTTTGAAAAAATTTGGTTCTAATTTGAATGTCAAACCGAATTAGGAAACGTCATTTCCTTACTGGAGAACAAATTAAACAACTTGAGGAAGCAATCCCAGGTCATGAGTTCTCATGAAATAAATTCTTGTTACTACTAGTTATACAAACATACGGATGCTTTTTTGTTCGCCGTAAAGTTGATGAAAGCTCTGAAGTCGTAGCCAACTCTAATAAATCTTATTATTTTAATTGTAAACAATTTAAATGATCCGCCATTCCTTTTCCATGAAACGCCGATTTTAAATAATTTATTCTAGATACCTGTGATTATTTACATATAGCTAAAACTGCGTTGTAGATATCTTTAATCGATAAAAGATATGTGAAACCCATTAAGGGACAAGTAAATTAAATGTATGCTTTATAAACAACATTTTTAAAGTTATCTGTAAATTCGTTTAAATAGATCAATTTTTAAAGATATCTTGTGGATTATGAGACATATTAAACGCGATGTTAGATGTCTAGTATTTAAAAAAATAGAAATATAAGAAATATCTTACATTTACTACTGTCTCTGAATTATTTTTGAGCATTTAAAGCAATTAATGATATTTGATTATATATATATTTTTAGATGTCAACTATTGCTTAGAAATAACTATAAAAATCAGAGACATCTACAATTCAGCAGTATAAAATATGTAGTGTATATAATTTTATATTAGAAAATGAGAAACATCTACAATTCAGTGCTTAAAATGAATAGGAATTTCCATATTTATTTGATATGAATATGAATTTCAATACTTTTCAGTATTTTTTTCCTGTTTCCTATGCCATTAGCAGCTGCAGTTGTGTTTTGTAATTAATAAGGGATTTGTGAGACTTTTAACCAATTTAGATCAAAGAATGTGTTTAAAATTAAGTTTTAATCACTCCACTGTGTGCTGTGTGTAGTTGAATATTACAGTGTAACAATATTCCGGTGTAAAAATATTCCTATGTAACAAAATTCCAGTACGACAATATTCCGGCGTAACAGTATTCAAGTGTGACAATATTCCGTTGTAAAAATATTCCCGTGTCACAATACTCCATTGTAACAACATTCCGGTGTAACAATATTCCATAATAACAACATTCCGGTGTAACAATATCTAATTAGGAAATATCTTAATGCTCTAATAAGGGGCTTCGAAAAATTAGCACAAACTTTTGTTGGGAACTTTCCAAAGTGTGTTGTTAAAAAGAATAATCGAGTCCTTATTGGTCATGTAAAGATACTAATGCTGTTTATCAGAAAGAAATTAATCAGTAGATAATGGCGTCACGGATATCAATATCTTTGAGTTCAAATTTTGAATATTTTAGTGATATCTTGAAAATACTCACAAGTGTAAAACAACAAAATTGTGTAATTTTGATTGAAGAAACATTATTTTAATCACATCTGAAATCATGTTATTGATATTGCAAACAAAGACAGAGAACGACTTAAAATATTTAAATGCGACTGTCTCTTGGTGATTCTAGAAAATGTCTAATTAGATTTGATTTCATGCTGATGAGACAATATACTGAAAACACAAACAGCGAAAATACGTAGTGAATTGAGCACAATGGAACAGTAAAACAGACGGACTTTTGTCCCACAGTGAGACCTGGGATGTTGAGGTCGTTTGACCTGTCATTTTTAACTGGTCAGCAATTCAGAAATATTAATTGCACTTACGTCTCTCACTCTCTCTCTCTCTATCCACAATAACGAACAGGCGCCCAAGGAATTAATGTTCATTATGTGGGTTAAAAATTGAAATTGGCGGACCCGCATTTTATGGGAATACGAGAGAATGACAATCTGCTGGTGGACAAATGCAAAACATGACCAGTAACATGACTAGTCTTTCTTTTAAAGGAACTTTTAAACTTTTTAAACATTTCAATTGCAATAAAAAAACCACAGACCCCCGCTCCCCGTGCGTGTGTACATTTTATGGATGCCCCGTTGCTCCCTGCAGTTTCCAGCATGCGGTGGGAGTTTAGGGGGAGGGGGGAGGAGGAGGGGAGGGGGGTAAACTACAACGCTTCATGATCGTTGCAGAGAACTTAAAAAAACCGCGTTACAACGGGATTTAACGTCGAGTTCTTAATTTCAACTGCTTCTTTGACCAGTAAAGAATATAATAATTAAATGGAGAAAATGACCTGCTCGAGTTAGAGCCCTGATCGCCTGTTTTATGTCAGACATTTACGTCTCCAACCTTTTCAAGTAACAGGTGGTATTCCCTTTCAATACCGCAGCTTTTTGTATCATCCCTGTAATTAAAATCGAAAGAAACATCTGACAGTCCAAAGAACACCGTGTAAGATCACTTTAGAAATGTACACAGCACGGACGATTCGATGACCGCCCTTTCGGAGAGGGTGGGGGTGGGGGTGGAAGAGGATGAAACTGAAGTGCATTTGCAATCTTATAAGGTCTTGAAATTGAATCAAACGATGACCTTTTCCTGACAGTTTTTCTACAATGAAAAATAGAATAATTTGTAGGGAAAAATCTATTTTGAAAATTTATATCCCCTTTTGAACGTCGTTTTATTTGATCTAACTTTCTCCATTTACGTTGACTCAGTTATAATGTTCATTTAAAAGTTAAAATGAAAGTTTCTAACTTTAGAAATGTTGTTTGAATTTCGAGGGTTTATGCGAATTAATCAAAGCGATATGTCAGTCAACGGGAGAGAGAGAGAGAGAGAGAGAGAGAGAGAGAGAGAGAGAGAGAGAGAGAGAGAGAGAGAGAGAGAGAGAGAGAGAGAGAGAAGAGAGAGAAAGAGTGAGAGAGAGAGAGAAAGAGAGAGAAACTAACTACAAGACACACAAATGAAAGTTGTATGTACCCTGGAAGCAAATATTTATGATTTATTAACAGCATAAATTCAAAGAATTAGGGCAAACTGTTTGTCGTAACAAGACACGCAAAAATAGGCGGTTCCGGTACAACGACTTGTCACTACCGCCCTCCCTCACACCCAACAAATTTCGTTAAGAAATTCTCAGATCAGAACATTTTACTTCCCACAAAAATGTCATGTCTTTTAGCAACGTAAAATAAAATCAGGCGCGGATTTAGAGACAGCGTTCCTCCCCCCTCCCATCCCACCTTCCCGCCGTTTGGCGGAAAGCAAATTTTCTCTGACTTGTTTGTTTGCTTAATACCCGTACCTACAGTGTACACAACATAACTAGACACTGTCGGATACTGTAAACTTGGTTTTTATTGTCAAAATTACCACGGCGCTGTTATTAATAAAATGTAATTGTTGGCCTGTAGATTGTTCTGCATGTGGCAAAAAAGGCGTCCCCCCTCCCCTGTCCCTCCCCTCCCCCTCCCCTCCCCTCCCCTCCCCTCCCCCTCCCCTCCCCCTCTCCTTCCCATGAGAATATTTACATGAGATAATGCTGAGAATATTTACATGAGATAATGCTGAGAATATTTACATGAGATAATGCTGAGAATATTTACATGAGATAATGCTGAGAATATTTACATGAGATAATGCTGAGAATATTTACATGAGATAATGCTGAGAATATTTACATGAGATAATGCTGAGAATATTTACATGAGATAATGCTGAGAATATTTACATGAGATAATGCTGAGAATATTTACATGAGATAATGCTGAGAATATTTACATGAGATAATGCTGAGAATATTTACATGAGATAATGCTGAGAATATTTACATGAGATAATGCCGAGAATATTTACATGAGATAATGCCGAGAGTATTTACATGAGATAATGCTGAGAATATTTACATGAGATAATGTTGACAATATTCTTTCTCTGTTTAATTTCTTCGGCATGTGCTGCTTAAATCACCTGAAAGTGTGACCATCTCAAAGAACAGATGGAGATCAGACGGTGTGGGATAAAAGAGATAAGCTCTAACCTTCCTAGAACTACATTAGTACACCATAAAGTGTTCACTTACTTCTGTAAAGGCCATAAACAGCAACAATCGTTGACCATATGGTCGCTGCTTCTGGTGTGCATTTGCATTTTTCGAAGACGTAACGTCCAAAGGTGTGGGTAATTATAGGGTGCTAATATTTTCGAAAATTTCGCACAAATTTCAGAATTGAAAATAAAACCAGAAAAATAAAAATGCAGTTTTGCGTTTCAAAATTCTTTTCATCTTCAATTTATACTTGAAACTTGTAAGGCTAAACGTTATCAGTAAATTCATATATATTTATCTTGCACTCTGTACAAGGGCACGACACACATAGGGAATCTTCACCCAGGGACAAAATCTCCTTGACAGTTTTGTCTGGTCTGGGTGGAGGTAGAGATCGGGTTAAGCATACCCTCTACATATTGGTGGCGACGGGAGAAGGTTATGTGGTAGACACCACACAGGAGGACAGAAATGGGACCTGGTAGTCACGGAGGAAGACTAAGTGGCAGATACCAGACGGGAGGACAGAAAGGGGACCTGGTAGTCGCGGAGGAAAGCTATGTGGGATGCTCCAGACAGGAGGACAGGAAGGGGACCTGGTAGTCACGGAGGAAGACTATGTTGCAGACACCAGACAGGAGGACAGAAAGGGGACCTGGTAGTCACGGAGGAAGACTATGTTGCAGACACCAGACAGGAGGACAGAAAGGGGACCCGGTAGTCACGGAGGAAGACTATTTTGCAGACACCAGACAGGAGGACAGAAAGGGGACTTGGTAGTCACGGAGGAAGGCTTTGTATTAGACACCAGACGAGAGGACCGAAAGAGGACCTGGTAGTCACGGAGGAAGGCCATGTGGGATGCTCCAGACAGGAGGGCAGAAAGGGGACCGTGTAGTCACGGAGGAAGACCATGTGGGATGCTCCAGACGAGAGGACCGAAAGAGGACGTGGTAGTCACGGAGGAAGGCCATGTGGGATGCTTCAGACAGGAGGGCAGAAAGGGGACCGTGTAGTCATGGAAGAAGGTTATGTGGCAGACACCAGACAGGAGGGCAGAAAGGGAACCGTGTAGTCATGGAAGAAGGTTATGTGGCAGACACCAGACGAGAGGACCGAAAGAGGACCTGGTAGTCACGGAGGAAGGCCATGTGGGATGCTCCAGACAGGAGGGCAGAAAGGGGACTTGGTAGTCACGGAGGCAGACCATGTGGCAGACAACAGACAGGAGGACAGAAAGGGGACCTGGTGGTAACGGAGGAACCAGTGACACCACGAATGCGTCACCCCCGTAGCTTGTAGCATTGTATAAACAATCTGCTGGTCTGGGCTATTATATGCTGGTGGTGGTGGTAAGGGGGATATCCTTTGCCCATCTGCCTATATCCGTTCGTATGTGTTACGAGGTCTGCATTTAGTGATCGTTTGTTCCATTAAGTAACACGGTGTAATGTGAAAAAGGCAAGATTAAAAATACCGACAGCTTTTCTCGCTAGTACATTTTTGTAATAAACCTGATTTACACATTCAAAATTAACGCGTACTCTTTCTGCAGAATAAAAACGGTTAAATCGAAAATGTGGCCTGTACAAAATTGTTTCGTGATAGGCAGACTCAAATAACCACGCGCTTTTATCCCAATCCACGAATTACAATTAACTCCAGTAATGACAAAATGACCTGGAAGCGTTAAGATTTAGATGCAGACTTTCATAGAAATTCCATGGATCTATGCCCAACCTGAAACCATGGGCCCTCTGCACATTTTGAAGAAGAAATCCTTATGAGTGCTCAACCAGTATATTCATATTGTAAGTTTATATAACATGTTTAGAAATGGTTAATTGTGAACAAAACGTGTGTGTGTGGGGGGGGGGGGGGGCAGGGTGCTTAGGTTTGAGCTCTGAGTTGATTTTGAAATTAAAGATGTTTTTGTGTTACAAGGTTTCTTGTTGCCTGAACATTATGACATCATAGTAGAGATATCTCATTGCACATGAGCATTTTATTTTCTTTGCTTAGAAATCCAATAAATTTCTTTTTAAAAAAAGCCCGACATGTTAAATGCCAGGTGAAAAACAAATAACGAAAGGTTTGCAAAGTTATTAAAACAAAGACATTTGTGGCATTTGTCACAGCGCTCTAAGACTCTGTGTAAACTTCAAGAAGTCAGAGGTATTTTTTTTTCTTTATGTGGTAAGGGGTTAATCGCATTGTGTCTGAGCTACTGGTCGACTTCGAGACCAACAAATACTTAGTGTCCAATGAGTAATCTCTTTTAAGTAATTCTAATCCCATTATAAAGTTGCTCTTGAAGTTTGAAAGACTGGAGGGGAGCATCAGTATATCTGTTGTCTGTGCGTAATAGGACTTAAAGTGACATTTCTCAAAGGCTTTTCCGAGGAATTAATGGTATTTGAGTTGGAGATTGTATTTGTACAGCAGCAGACGGTAAATGAACGACGCATCAAGGGCGGCGTCGCATTGGTTACCAAGCAGACGTTTTAATAGCGTTCACACCAAATATGGCAAAACCATTGGTAGAAATATGGTCGCGTGGGAACCAATAGAAATGACAATGCAAAAGGGTCGTGTCTCAAAATCATGCACCAATGAAAAATGTGTCCTATAGCTGGTGACAAAACAGAGAGGGGTTGTGTATCGTTTATAGAGAACTTGTTGTGCTTAAAGTGCTACAATTATAGTCATAATCTTTGACAGAAAGCAGCATTTTCTAGAGGCAATTACGAGGCTGAAAATCATACATTTTATAGTCATACTGTAAGTGCTACAATTCGTAGACGGGGACATAGGTAATACGTGACAGCTCTTATAGCGTATTATCAACGCCTGAATGAAGCTGTGTATCGTTTATGAAATATAAACGATCAAATTTGATGGAATAACTTTTTCAAAAGTAGATCACGTGGATTATGTTTTCATAAAATTGAATGGACATAAATCAAGTTATAAAAAGAAAAATTTTCCACAAGGAGAATATAGAGAAGTGCATCATTGAAACTTTAAGTCAGACGACTTTTACCAATTGCGTGCGCGAAAATAAGTAATCGGCATCTACTTGGGGAAAAAGTTTGTTTGTTTAGTAAATGAATCGTGGATAATTATTGAACGATTATAAGTCACAGTTCAATTAATAATTCAACATAAATTGGGACAAGAAAGGGGTCATTCCCATATTATAGCTGAAAGTATCATAATTAACGACGAACAGTGCTATAATTATAGTATTGAACCCCAAAAGATGTTTATCTTTTAAATCTGATATATCAAACAAGTGCGCCAAGTTTGAAATTTGATATTGTCAAGTTTAACGTTTATTTCAACAACTTTAGCGATTTATCCAAGCGAAGGTCATATGCAAAAGGACTTAAATTATTGCAGTGATTTTTCTGAGACAGCAACTTGAAGTTTTTTTGGAGGCTTTTGCAACCAACCGATTTGGTCACAAGATTTCCCTGATAGCTGGTGAATCGGCGCGAAACATCGCACGTTTTTTGGCCATCACGTGACATTTATTCTGACGTCATCACGAGCCCACGATCAATTTTAATCTTGGCTCGAGAATGTCATAATGCTTAGTAACAATATGACTCTGGACGTGCATCCCAAAACCGAAGAAACCGACAACAAGAGTGCTTTCCTTGACTTGAACAGTTCGCACCCGAACAGCATGCCACCTGTATCGCTGCCGCACAACTCCTTCTCCAGCCCTTACCCTCCTAGCTACCTCAATAACTACCCACAAATGGACTCTGGATATCCCCCAACAGCTCAGGGATACCCGTTTTCGATGAACAATTCCAGTTCGTATCCGTACGGGCCAGCGTACAGTCCGTCACGGATGGGTTACGCGCCGGATCCTTACCAAAGCAGTGTCACGTCGCTAATGAATAACAAAGCCATAACGGACAGGTGAGTTCAGATATTCACTTTAATACTCAATAACACAGAGTACGTTACATATTAACGTATTAATAATCTTTAAATAGTACAGCTGAACGGCAATTACAGACAAGCAATAATTAACTTCATGTAAACGAAGGCTATTGTTTAATCAAGATAATTAATTAATAGATACCTTCCTTACTGTTGTACAGCTCGACAATAACGCTGTTTTTATATTTGCATCAATTAGTTAGTACGTGAAAACATTAGCACTGTTTTCAAACTCCTCATTTCTCTATTGATGCGTGTGTTTATGAAAAAGTATTCCGCAAAATTATACTGTTGACTTTATTTACCCTACTAAATGATTGAACAGTTTTTATGTCACTATTTTGAAAACAAGCTACTTGAAAATTTATCATAATACAGAAACAAATGCATAATTTAATATAAATATAATATGTTAAATAAATGATGTTTTGTTGTTTGCTCTGGTCCATGCTCCTTACTTTGGTCTCACTTCAGGCTGCAAATCAATTGTTCCAGTAGAAACGTTTCTCGTCCATCGCACTTTGAGCTCTCAAAAAATTGCGCAACCGTTTTCTTTTATTCATGGTTATCCGTCAAATGAATGAAAATTTTTAATATCAATATGACAAACATTTTATGCCTAGCTATATAACAAAACATTAACTTTTTTTTACAATATTATGTTTATTATTAAAATAATATTTTAAAAATATTTTGTTTAATTATTGATTGTTTTGATCGAGTGAATACTGAGTTTGTTGTCTGTTCCACATTATCGATTTTTCATACAGAAGAAATAGTTGTTGTTTCTTCATATAAGGGCACATGTAATTCTTTGTATTGTGTTTTTTTTTTTGTGAATTTTTGAGGTAAATGTAACCTTTTCTCGTTTTATTTCATATATTTGATACGTGTTTTTTTCACAATGGACATGGATAATATGATATCTCGGTTTAAAATAAAATGCTAATATTCTGTCTACAAGAAAAACTTTAAAAGAAAAAAATAATAATAATCATAATGTCACAATTATCATGATTTATCATTTATGCTTCAATATCGCAAACTTTAAAAAAGAAGCGGTTTCTGATTATTTTGATTTTACAAAATTGTGCAAGGCAAATTATGGATGGATTGGATTGATAATATGATAGTTCCACAGAGTCTAGCAAATATATCGCTCTTGATATTTAAAGTGCAAAAACATTATGCTATACATACATATCTTGAATTTTTTAACGGTACATATTTGAAGCCATATGCAATGCTACTAACAACATTAGAACTGCGCTGTATCCTCTATAAAACTGCTAAATCGCCACTGGCAATGAGGGGGCATATGTTAAATTGATAGTAAAAAAACACATCGCATATGAAAATTTGCAAATGTTCACCACCGAAAAAACTACAATTGTGCTTGAGGACATTTCGAAATGCTGTATTTTGAACGCATGATAAGTGCCCACGCCACAGACAACCAGAATATCTATCACAACTTTCGACCACTCACAACAGCGCGTGTACATCCGAGAATGAATATTTTTTTCTACACTTTACCAGATTTTTTATATTATTTTTTTAATGCAAGAAGTTTCTAAACTAAAAGTTATCATAATACCACAAAGAATACGCATGTTTTGGTTAAGGCAGCATTGCAGGAACGTGATTATTTTTTTAAAGGAAAATTGCATCAACATGTTTTTTTAACATGAACCAAATCAGTACACAAAATCACGTGATCAAAGTTCTATGAAAGACAACTTTATATTTTGAGAGGTGATTTGTAATTGTATTTGCATAGCGTATTAGATTGTTTGATAGTGACTGTAGAATGCACCTTGGAATGGTATATGCGAATAAAATCCACCCAAAATATTGCTGCAGAAATAGTTCAGCGAGAAATTCCAATAAAGTGAAATCACATAACCATTAAATTGTAGCGAGTATATTGAACATGAAACGGTGAACTAAAGCATTTGGCAAATTTTCGACCCGTCAAAGGATTGAAATACTGTATATTAAAACCACAATTACTTCATTTAGTTTTGTGAGGGCATTTTTTCAAAGCACTTTGTCCATTTTAAGTGGCCGACCCTTGATAAAGTAAAATATTACACTTTAATGAAGCCCTCAATGAGAGGGCAGTAGAAAGGAGGATACCCCCTTCTATTTCTTTTTCCGTAACCTCTATGAAAACCCCACGACCCTATAAAAGTTTCCTGCCGTTGCTTAGGGTTGGACGAACTTTTAAAGGTTCAAAATAGTTGTGTGAATTGACAACATTGAATTAGATCAAGTCGTGAGAGCGTGATGGCTGGGCAAATGATTTTTGGACATCAAAGTTTATGTCCAACGTTCTCACCACAGATGAAAACCACCCTGGTCTCCGCCCTGTCCAGCCCTTTTTCGTGTTACTGCATAATAGAGCGCGGCCCACATAAGAGATACAACTGCTTAATCGATTGGCAATAACGCACAATGGTTCCTATCGCTTCCGACAAGCGAATGTGCGTGCGCCGACGAATCCTCTTTGAAGGCTTGCGGAGATCGGGAGGGTTATCTTCACGTAACGATCGCCGCAGGAAACCGCGGGAAATATGAACCCTGTATAGATATCTCCAAAGATAACGCCCCCCTCCTCCCTCCCATTGTTTCAAAATCTTTGAAACAATATTGTGCGGTTACTTACATAAAGGGATTTTTAGAAAAAAAGGGAGTTTTATTTCTGCAAGTAATCACGCACTCCTGTCCCTTTCTTCTTCGTTCCTGAATGCCGTGATTTTCTTACGGAGTTGTGTTTATCATTTAAATCCACCTCAATATGAGAGCAAAATCGGCGTCTGTTTGATAGAGAAACGCGTTGAAGCAATGCCTTACGCACGCGATATTCTGACAACTTCAAAGCAATGCGTCGAGTAAAATGAAGTTACAGAGAGATAAAATTCGAATTCTGAATTAATTTAACCGTTAAAGCCCAGAGGGTGGTTCTTGTACATTTCGGCGATTTTAATTGGCATTTTTTTTTTCAAGGGTTAAATATAATTTGAATAGGAAAAATATCCGAACATCACATTGCTGCCACATTTCAAATCGAGGGGAAAAAAAAGAAGCACACTCTACGCTGACCAAAGACAGTTCCACAATGGATGATTTAACTTGCTGTTTATTTCACTTGTTGGGACCAAGTCCATGCTTTATTCACGAAAGTAATTTTACTTCCTATGTATTCTCATGGAAAATTTGGAAACGAAATTGAAACAAGCAAAATTACAGTGAAATCGACTAATAAAATGATGACAAAAACCAACTGATTGACTGCATGTAATCTTGTCAGATATATCGGCACACAAATATTTTTTTATATAAATTGAAAACTCCTACATCCAAATATATTGGGAGAAATGCTAACAAGCTCAAGAGGATTAAGGCACCAGTAGTTTACATGAGAACCATAGTCAGCTAGTTTAGAGAAACGCAATTGTATTCTGTTTAGGATAAAGGTTGAGGTGAGGGGCGGGGGGGGGGGGGGTCATATATTAGAAGATTAGTCAAAATAATTTCCAACGCATTGATTGTTTTAGCATAATAAATTATATGGTTATTGTTTATAATTTTAGGCTATCCCTGAGCAGAGAACCCGACGAACCAACACCGGGTAAAAATTCTGGTAAGAAAAAGATAAGAAAACCGAGGACAATCTACTCCAGTCTACAACTTCAACAACTGAACAAAATATTTCAAAGAACACAATATTTATCCTTGCCAGAGCGAGCGGAATTGGCAGCCAGTCTGGGACTGACTCAAACTCAGGTGGGTGTTAAGACTTTGCTATGTCCTACGTCATCCCTTTCCAAATACGCTTGAATAACGTTAATATTTTTCAAATGGTTGGTTATTGGATAAAGAACTGGTATAATGGTATGAAACCAAAGGAAACACCATCACAAACGTCATGAGTGAACTTTGAATGTGAGAAAACCTTGTTTTATAAATTCTTCCATGGTTAAAACGGGAAGCTATAGAGGATCGAGTATCAAAGCTTACGCAAAAGCCTGGCAAAGAATGATGTAACAGTTTTAATTTTAAAATAGAAACTGATTAAAAGCTATAGATATTGAAGCTTCGTTAAAATCCATTTACTATGAAGTAAACTTGACAACTGTTTTATCCAAATTCATGTGAACAAAACTAGAGCAAAAAGAGGGTCTAAACTTTCAAAAGGGACCTTAATCTTAGCCGCAGATGTACGTTCTATAGAACGACAGACTTGTTGTCACCATCGCATTATATAGAAACCTTTATGTCTCTGACCAGTCACGTTTTCAAATCCCGCTGGGTGTCACACATTTGTCGCATCGCATCTATACAGCTAATAGACTTTAAAAGCGCATCTCTATTGAAAACGCGATAAAAGGCGAAAACCAAACTCTTTCAAGGGGAAAAAATATAAAAAGAAATATCCTAAAGTAAAAATGTAAAAAGACAAAAAAACAAGGTGAATTAATCAGGTATATTAGGACTGTGACAATTGAACAGACTCTTGCGGCTGTGTGCCCCCGCCGTTAGCGAATGCACGGGGTTGCGTCTTCATGGAGTTGGCACCCTCTTGAGGGGTGTTGAGCATTAACTAACTTCTCTTCTGCGGGTTAGCGTAATAGTGATTAGTGCATTGTGTTGTCAGTCGAATCGATGGCTAATTCGGACAAGACGTTATTACCTAAAATTGTACTTTCTAAGTCCTGAAACTATGCGTCATTACGCTGGTTTTCAAATCAGATTTCAAAAATAACTCTCTGTTCTGATAACTAAATAAGGCATACAAGTAAACTTTCTTTGAATCACTACTTTTGGGAGGTGTTATGGGATATCTCCACGGTATGCCCCCCTTCCTCCCCACCCAAGATTCAGCTTGTGTCCGCTTTATCTCTTCCCTGATATGATGTGTCTTGCATATGAGCAACTGATTTATATTCATTGTGTGCCCGGGATGCACCTCTCGTTTACCAGCTGCCACACACACAGTCCCGTCAGATCTCGTTGGACATTGACGGATACGGGGCAGGAAAAGGGGGGGGGGGCACGAACTCCCCTCCCCCTCCAACCCGGTGTAACAGTATATCTTGCCCCCTGTACAGCTTCCCCCGGGGGAAGATAGACTAAGCTAACCCCCCCCCCCGGGGGAAGCTAGACTAGTCTACCCCCTTCTATTTTTTGCCCCTCCCCTATTGTTAAAGGAAGATAAAGTTAAACATACAAGATACTATTTATGATAATTATAGCGACCATGAATATCCGCCTGGGCATATATAGGAGAAAAACGAAGAACTTTCTGATCAAGGATGCCCTTTTATTTTTTTTGTTTGAATTATGTTGAATTTAGTCAATTAAGTAGTTCAAGATAGTTTTGCACAGTTTAATTGAGTCCATTTATTGCCATGAACAAATATTATCAAAATATATTCACATGCAAGAAAGTTAGTGTGGGGGGCAAATATACTGGAGGGGGAAGATAGCCTAGTATAGCTTCCCCCCGGGGAGAAGGGGAACTGTACACTGAGGGGGGGGGGTAAGTTAGGCTGTTACACCGGCCCCATTCTTTAACATGACGTAAAACATCGCGAGTAAGTAAAAAAAAAAGAAGATAAATTCGCAAGGCCTTGTTAAAACTGAATACTCTGCTTTCACCCTCCTCCCTTCCAAATATCTTAGATACGAGCATGAGTTCGTGAAGATGGTAATAGCTTCGTTTTTGTGGTTTGCGTATTTAGCAATGATTTTATTCTTATCATAAATGTGATCGAAATAATCCCAGTGAAGCGTGATTCCCTATGAATTGAAAGTCAGCATTGACGGAGATTTTTTGGTTTGAAAATATTTCCAGCTGAACGTTTGCTTCCAAAGCATTTAATTATTGTTCAGATTAACTCAGTGAAGACGTGTAGAGCTGAAGAAAACGACACAACTTATCTGTTAAACGGTCTATAAGATCTAAGATAAGAAGAAGGGTTAAGACCACATATAAACTGGACATATTGTGTTACAGCCTTCTGACTAATGTGTTAGATCAATTGAATCGAAAGCTTTGTAAAAGTCCACAAAATACTCTCTATCTTTCCCACGCATTTTAACCAACCCCCAAATATTTTCACATGTGTTTATTTAACTTTTACTTGTAGAATAGAAACATTTACAATACAAACACAACAATACCACAACGCTTTGAAAATAATATTTTTGGATAATTTAACTCAAGTATAAAACCGAAACCACAAAGAGACATGCAGGCCCGATGGACGACAGTCCATTTTCTAAAGCAATTATGTCCTGCATTTTCTCAAAACAAAACTAATATCTTATTGTATTATTACTCTAAGGTTTCTGAAGAATCATTAATATCTTACAAAAATATGAAACAAATAAGGGTGTTATTATGGCTGAGCTTGGCAGAGAGACGGTATCATATGTACGTGGTGGTATTATGGTAGGGAGTGATTTGAATGGAAAGATAAGCATTTCACAGGCAGTGTTATACGTCGAAGTACAACATCACGTCGAATGCTTAAAAATGTACAACTATTCTCCTATATAACATCCCTTCATGGATTCATCCGTAGTCTCGTAGAATCACGAACTCTGTAGAAAGGCAACGATATTATACAAACAACACACACATACACACACATACATATACACAATTAAATTTAGCAAGGAAAATTTTAAGAAACTGAATTAGAAACATTGGGACTCCTTCGCACTTAGTAACTGCATCATTTATGAAACTGATATGCTGTAAACGCATTTAGTTGTGGTCTATTTTGAAAAATAAAATCTTCAGTGTTAGCCCAGAAAAAATTTCAAATAATAAATGATTTAAATGTGGCAGTTAAATAAAAAAAATCTCGTATGATGCTGAGAAAGTCTGTCAATAATTATTGTTTGGTCTATTTTCAAATCTCATGTGTGTTTCTTTGGAAAATAGGCCATAGAGGTCATATAAACGTTCATCTTAAAGCCATAGAGGTCATATAAACGTTCATCTTAAGGCCATAGAGCTCATATAAACGTTCATCTTATTGCTTCTTCGACTGAAACGGATGTAGTGCAATAGTAGTAAGACAACAATAAACATATATAATAGATTAATATCCGGAGAAAATGTCAGATAATCCTCATTAAGCGAAGACAAATGGCTTAACTGCAGTCCGCATGGGCGCTGTGCTTCAGGCATGTCCACTTATCGCCGTTGCTACCATGCTGGCTGGTCTGCTTCTGATAATCATAAGAAATGAATAACGCGCATTAAATGGGCATCTGAAGTTATGACTTATGTTGAGATATACAAATAAATCTTAATTTACAAACAGCAAAATTAAGCAGGTGACATATTTATAACTTACAGTTGTATTTATTCCCACTAAAGCTATGTTCACACACACTTATATTCAAGGCAAAGCGCCAAGGCAATTGTCATTCAAACTGCTCATTTTCTCCTTAGAAAAGAAGGTAGAGAAAGCAAAAAAGAGGTAAAAACTGGACAATTCGCCCATTTTTGTGCACCACTGTTCACATCTCCCCTTCCCAACCTTGAAATTGGAACATTAATTTCGTATCGCACAGACGTCCTAAAACTAGCCCTAAATGCTCTCAAAACAAGTCCATTTTGGGCCAAAGTTTGATTTTAAAAGAATAAGATCAAGCGGCAATATTTTTAGATTGGGTACCATCAGTATTTTAACATAGCCAGGGGACAGTCATCTCGGAGTATTTTACCCACAGTGTTAATTAAATCAGCAATGCTTCATATGGCGACCTGGGTTAATTTAAACCTTCATTCTTTTCTCATTCCTCCTGGGCTATCCCATGAGGCTCTCTGTGTATTTTGCGGCCATTTTATGACCGTTTGCCCCAACCCTTAGGCGATTATTTATGCTCCCCAGTTAATCAAGGAAACCCCCATTTCACATCTTATATAGACATCAAGTGGGGTTAGTTAGAACCCTACCCCCAACTGTGTGACAGAGACGCACCCTTAGGGTAAATATAGGGTTTGGGTAAAATCGACAGATTGTCCCTGGAAAATGAACCTCTAAAAGCCTTTGCATTTTTACTACTTTTCACGGCTGTAGAAAGCAACACAAAATGAAATGTTTTAGCGAATATTTTAACCCTTCGTTACCACAATGCCTGTTTTTTTTTTTTTGTTTTTTTTTTGTTTTTTTTTGCTACACTCTATCAAATAGGATAAACAAAATCCTGTCTTTGACTCTATACAACAAATACAAGCAAAACCACAATGTTTTATAATTGTTGAACTACTGCTTTTTAAAAATATCTGCTGTTCGTTGTAAAATCGGACAGCCATTGAG
Organism: Protula sp. h YS-2021; assembly: GCA_949752745.1. Classification (NCBI taxonomy): domain Eukaryota; kingdom Metazoa; phylum Annelida; class Polychaeta; order Sabellida; family Serpulidae; genus Protula; species Protula sp. h YS-2021. Next base: position 19,763,335 of record OX457031.1, on the reverse strand, counting down.
TGAAACGGTTTTGAAACAAAACGGCAGTCGCCACAAAGAAAGTTGGTTGACTTTTCATCAAACAACACGTTTAAACAAGGAAAAAAAAAGACACACATAAAACAAAACAACAGGATGGTTAGAAATAAAACAATAAAAACACGTGCCTTATTTTCATCTAATAAACAAAAATATGAACAAAATTGAAAGTGATGCGAGATTTCACCGCAAATCCTACAAGAAAAGAACTATTGTTCAGCTCTTGAGGTTGTAAAAGGAGACCAAATTTTCCAACAGATAGAGAGTATTTGAAAAAAAAATGCTGACACCTGCTTGGGTAAACTGATGCCTGTCTAAGATGGCGGGCAGCTGTCTCCATTGCCCCATGTCCTCATTACCATAGCGACAAAAACTCTTTATGACGTCACAATCAATTATTTCACTTATAGCAGCCATTCGTAAAACTGTCGCATCGAATGTTTAAATGACGATTTCAAATTTGGCTTTACAAGTTATACCTGAAAAAAAAATTAAAAAGTTCAAAGATGTCAATTTTTAAATTCTTTTGTTTCTTATCACCTGTTTCACCCCCCCCCCCTAAAAAAAGTAGCTTTGAAATACCTCCTTAGATTGAAAAATTTAGTTTCATGACATAGAACTTTTTATTTTTTTTTTGTCAGAAAAGTGCATTAAAATCACTGGAAATGATAAAATGCACATTTCATTTTCTCTTTAACTATAATTGTTTATTCGGTCTTCCACGATAAAAAAATTCCCGTTTGCAAATGTTTCACTGGTTGTTTAACAATTATTTTTCAAATACTGCTTCTTTTTTTCCCCTTATAATTCAAATATAAAATGAATGTATCAAATAACAGGTTTCTTGCCGTGGTTTCTAAAAACTTAGATGACCATGGTGGTTTTGCAAAACTTGAAACCATCTTTTGTAGGCAAAATTATATGTTTTACCAAGCGCTCACAATTCAAGAACGCAGTTCTTAGCTCCAAATGTGACAATTTCATTAGTTATTCCATTGCATTTAACGAGCCGTGCAAATTGTATCAAAAAATCTTTTATTTAGGACAATAATGGAGTTTTGTTTAAGATTTTTAACTGTCATAATGTTAGTATCCCCCTTCTAAACAAGGTTAAACACTTCAAACATTGCCAACTTGAAGTCCTTATGACCCTGAGGCCATTTTCCGTCAGAATTCAATAATAAAACTTAGCAGTACTGTCAAAATATTTTAAATAAATAATAAGTTAAAAGAAATAATAAAAATGATAACTGTCTTTCGTTAATCAAAACATTCTTTATTTTGAAATTTGTATAAAATAAATTATCAAATCTTTTTTAAGTTTAAAAAACGAAAAGAGATGAAACTCAGAAGAAAGTACTGTTGTACCAGTAAGTGAAAATAGGGTTCTACTAAAAGCGAGAGGAAGAAGAAAGCTTAGAACAGACAGACAAACACGCCCTGCTTGATTCTGTCCATTCTATAGTGGTTTGTTAAAAAAATATATAAAAAAAGCATTGCACACCAGATGTGCACATGAACACGTCTTTCACACACAGATGACAGAAGTATGATGCTGCTGTAGACGTAAGCGAGAAAACCGGCGAGATCCCCCCTACCCCCCCCCCCCCCCGAGACTAGAAACAGCTCTAATTTCTGATTCGTTTTGCAGTTCAAATATGGTAGTATATAGGAGAGAGATTGAGGTATTCCGTATACCACGAAAACATGCCCAAAGTGGCGCACATAAGCGATGTGCCTGCTGTCAGATAATCTCCGTACAATCTCCACCCAGTCGAAAAATATCACACGAAACAATATTTCCCATTCTTGTTTTTTTTTTGGGGGGAGGGGAATACGGGTGTGGAGTGATGGGAGGGTGGGTGATAGAGTGCACACAACATGAAATACATACTAAAGTTAAGTCTGTGCCGGCGATACAAAATTCAATAATGAGATGCATTGTGGCGAAACATGACAGGTAGTTATTATGTCTACCTGCCCCCCCCCCCCCAACCCCACAATTTCGGGCTATCCTGGGGTTTAGCTACCACGCGAGCAAGTTCCCTACCATCCTCTGTCACAATGTTCACTCTAGTGCTTGTGACAGACCCATTCTCTCTCTCTCTCTCTCTCTCTCTCTCTCTCTCTCTCTCTCTCTCTCTCTCTCTCTCTCTCTCTCTTTGTTTTTCTATGGCCATCGGGGGGGGGGGGGGGTAGGTGGGAGGGGGAGGGGAAGAAGATACGAACACAAAACAAACAAATTTCTCAACTGATATGCTGTTCAATATCGCACCAAACAAACAGATGCTTCCATGGTGTGTTTACTTATGCCAAAGACTATAAACTACTACGATTTGACAGTCACAGTCTTTGCTTATGCGAAGAACGTTCTGTGGAATATGAATAAATGGATTCAATGTGTTTGCAAAAGTATAGGAATTTAGTGAAAGAGTGATATATATATTTTTTTTACAAACAAAACACATTTTAAAAGTCAGCTCAGATAGATAAATCGATAAATGGAGAAGTCATCGAAATTGATTTTAAAAGTTTGCAATTCTTGCAAGGTGTCAGCAATATACCTTAAGTGATTCAGAAGGTATTGGCAAGTTTATTGGTTTTTGTTAGCTTTTTTTCTTTTTTGAAGAGTGGCGGGATTGCGATTATTCGACTCTCCGGTTTCACCTCTAACGGGAAACAGGGTGACTACGAACTTTTTTTACATTCTCCTCAGCCAGCATGCCATTCTATCTCTTTCTAACATGCTTCATGAGATTAAATTAATCCCACATATATTGAAGAAAAAAGGACAGACAAAGGACAAAACAAACTTATTCCTGCTTGATTTAAAATGATGCTGAGTTTTTCAAAAGGACCCCGTGCCCTATCCCGCAGTTTAGTCCGTTTTGCTTCATTATCGTCTGAAGATGAAAAATGAGAATTGGTGACACCCAATAATGTGATTTTCAGCGCAGTAACGAGACTGGTTCCCCATCTCATAAAACTCCAGCATGGCGCATGGCAGCAAAACTGAGAGTCGTTCTAAAAAAAAAAAACCGCTCAAACAGGAACCAGGCTAACCACATTTGAATGCTTTTGCGCCACATTTTTCAGTAATTTGATATACGGGCCACAAGCCCCCATCGGCCCGGGGTGCTGACTGGTAAGAATACGGAGTCCATATGTGGGCACGTAAATTAAGTTCTCACCACTTTGAGCGTTGACTGTTTCAAGTTTTAAAAAAAGCTCTTCTAGCAGGTGAGATCTAATTTCACTGTGCACCCTGTAATTAACAATTTTCCTTGGCAAGTGTTGAAATAAATCAAAAGTCAGATTGGTGAAAACAATGCTTCCATTATAACTGATTTCATTGAATTTGGCCACAGTGCTGTGACTGCCTGTCCAAAAAAATATTGGAAGCTGATTTTATTTTCGAATAACTCACACACAAAATGTAATGCTGATAGAAAATGAGCATTTCAATGTTTGTAAAGAAATTACTTTGTTTGTCATCTGCAGTACTGCGTTTCAAGCATTACCAGTGGCACAGCATCTGAGTGAAAATTGCTATATTTTCCCATTATAAAACCCTTAATATTATTTTTACATGGATGAAGGAGGAGTATAAAAGTAAACAAGTGCTTTACATTTAAATGCTAATCCCAAATAATATGTTTACTTGCAATTCCAAATGTAAATAACTATGACCTGATTAGGCAAAACTAATCAATTTGCATGGAACAACAATAATTCTTTTAAAAAGCGTGTAATTGATATGACTGAAGTATAAACAGCAGTACGCAGTAAAAGGCTTATTTTGTTTTTAAAAATGACACATGCAATGCTTTTCACTATTCGGTCTTTCTATTCTGTTTAAGTTTTGAAAATGATCAAAGAAGAGAGTGATATTTCCACCAGTGTATCTTGCCTTTCCTAAACCTATATATCTCATGTTTAGCCAGGGGCTATATTTAGAAAGGAAGTCGGTGCTGGTCCTTTAAAGTTTTCACGCCGGCCGCTCCCTGTGTGAACGCCACCCCCACCCCACCCTCCTACTTCCCCCTAGAGGATAACGTGTGTGTTATCTCCGCTGATATATTATCTAGACTTTGTCCCAGGGCTTAAAAGTAGATTTAAGACCGTCTTTTGCTGAAGATATTTTGCATCTCTGATATAAAGCTGGCGTCAGAACGGAAGTATTTTTGACCCCTCTGTATTATGACCAACTCCGAATTTAGGTTGCTTTTGTCTCATTCGTTCTAATAAATTCAAAGGCTATTGAAATAAGAGCATTTCTAAATTAAGATCTCTTTTGGTCGGTCCCAATGGTTTTCTTCATTCAAGGGATACCAGAGTAGTTGTAACCACTTACTCCCCACCCCCGCCCGCTCCCCCCCCCCCCCCCCACTCCCAGAATGTAGCAAGTACAGTGAGGACAAGACAAAAACTCTCCCACACTTTTATGTCTCTGGTTTTATTTACGTACTTATGCGTTAGAACAGAGCCGCCATAAACAACACGTCATTTACAATGACGTACTGGAGGTGTCTCGTATTGAGGGGTGTACAGTGCATACCCCAGCCATGCCAGGTCCTATATGTTACCAACAACAATGACCTCGTCTATGCGGAACCGCTGGGCCATGATGCTTAATCTTTGAGCCGGGAGATGCGTTATATCACATGTTAAAATATAGCCCGTTATTACAACCGTAGTGTTTGTGGATATACGTCTAAATCAGAAGCCAAACAACAATTAACGAAGTCTTATCTGGCCGTGATTTATTCTGGTATTTTCTTCTTTTTTTTCAAATGTTCTGTAAACGACTGCAAAAGAGTTTGCTAAAGACGGAAGGACATAACTGTATACAATACCATCAGGAAAAAATGAACTGCTTCTTGTTTAGGGTGGTTATGTACATTATTATGTATTATTTCCCAAGGTTGTTGAACATTTGAGGGTCAAGGACAGTACGCTGCCAGTACAAACAACAATCTTGAAAAAGTTTAAACTTTGTTTACAGCAGTAACTATGAAATGACAGGAGGAGAGGATCTAGTAAACAACATAAAAAGGCCCCTCTTCTAAACTTACTAGAAGGAAATTGCTGATTTTTTTCAGGGAGAGATTAAATAAGCATTACTGTATCAGAGTCATATTTTGTTTATCAAATTGAAATATCTTACTGACGAATTGTTGGACATGTTTGAGTACAGCTGTGTAGTGATGTATAGTGCTGCGAGGGTGTGGGGTGAGGGTGGGAGAGGAGGGCTAAAATTGAAGGAGACCACTGGCCTTGCAGATCTCAAGTCAGAACTTTGATTTCGTGATGATGTTCGGCCTTTAGCCTTCAGATTTGGGGGGGGGGGGGGGACCTCGTTACATATTAAGATACATATGATGTTAATTTGGCTTAGATTTGAGCCTCTATATCATGGTGTTGCAGGTTTTCATCAATACCTTTGTATAAACAGTCACTTGTTCACGCTTATTATATTGAATTCTTTTAGAATTCTGGATGATACTGTAACGGGTAAATCATTTAACAGATTTCAATACAAGATTATGAGAGAAAAACTGAGCAATCGGTGCTGAGACATGAAGCACTTTCTGTACAACATCCTGTGATAAATAATACACCAACATCCATGACAACACTGGAGATATTGTTTGTTTTAGTAGATTCTTTGTTTGTGTCGCTCGTACATGTCGATACTCGCTATTTCATGTTGGTGTTGCTTTTTTAGCACTTATATATTATCCCCCGCTGTTTGACATGCCGATTTCACATATATATTTTTTACTGCAGCAGAAATAGTCTTAAAATAACGTGTCAGCATGGCATTAATTTGGCAAAGACATTTTGACAAACAAACAAAGGCGGCATATCAAAACTGTATTGTAAATTCAGAGACCTATTGAATAGACATACCAAAACTTCGTATACCACATCGCACAATATCAGATAAGAAAAGCTTTGCTTTACCTAATAAAAGAATGTCATTAAAAGATTTTATGACATGTCGGCTGTGAAGGAAAGGTGACATATTTACACGCTTTACATTGGAAGGTATTGCTTCAAAAACGGCATCGAATAAAATTAAACGTTTTCAAAATTCACTAAAAAACTGAGTTATATAAACAAGATACTGAAGTGAGAAGCGGCCGCTGTACTGCCGTCCAAATCTGCTATTAATAGATTTTAAAACTGTCGCTTTATTAGGGTGCTCAGCAAATTGCGTTCTTGGAAACGGGTCTTCTTCTGACCATGTGCAACATAGGCGTAACAAAGTTCGCAAATCTCGCCCTTGTTTTGGCATTAAAATAACCCTTGACGATTTTTTGTTTTTGATAAAATAGCATTTTGTCTTGAGATACGAGGTTAGCTGTATGAGTTTATAGAAGTTAACTTTTCACCTGTTCCACGACCTTTGACCTGTCGGTCATGAACTGTTCCACTGTCATTTTCATGGTGTTTAAAGAAGTATTAAAACTACTGATTTATTACAATTATCAAATAGATCACATAGGATATAAATTTACATTACATTTTTTTGCTAAGCTGATTTCAATATGTACAAAACATCGCTGTACGAGTTCTTCAGATATACAGTATACCAAACCAAAAAGTCGTTAAAACACGGTATAAAAGTGACTTTTAAAGCTAGCGAAACTCTTTTGTCAATGTATGCTTTGTTCCGGAAAATGTAAAGTATGCCTGTAACTTTTTTAACCCCCCTTTCAAAGTAAAATTAAGAATGATAAATGTTCTCGAAACAAGTTTTTTCAAGGTGAATTTAAGCCACACTTTCACCATACATCAAGCTGCATTAAAACATAGCAAAGTAGTTTTTTATTCCCACTGCGAAATAAAGCTTTGAAATACATTTAATAGCAATTTGAATTAAAACTCTATTATGACCCTTTCGTGGATTCATACTTGGCATATAATTATATAATGGCTGTTTTCATAAATCATGGAAAAGGTACATGACTTTGATAATAACATAACAATCGGGAATATGTTATAAATAAACGATGAACATCGGCCAGCGATGGAATAATTATTGCATTTCACGTATAACAAATATGACTTTCGGAACAATTTCTACAATTACACACATTTTATGAATGGGACATATTATTTTAACACCCCCGTTCTTAAGCTATAAATAAACAGATGTTACGTTGTTGCGCTGCAGCTATTCCAGTGACAATTAACCTGAAATCCACGTACCAACCTTTTAAAAAATATTCCATATTAGCAGAGATAACAAAGAGCAATGCATATTGATATTTCCCTATTGGCTTTTTGAAGAGTTTTTTATTTTAAAGGTACATTGTTTAGAAATCAAAATGCAATCAAAACAACAGTGCCTGCTTGAGATGTTTCGCCGATTACTCCAGGAAATTCAGTAGCTCAGATAGAAGTAATATTTGTTTACATTTTTACTTCAAGCTAGTGATAACAATTCCAGTTGGACTTTTGCCATTAACCCCAACCCCCGCCCCCTCCCCTCTGTATAGGAACTTTTGCTGAATCCAACAGTGCAGATTTAACGGGAAATTCCTACCATTTTTATATTCTCTCTATTTTATTTGCTCATAAGATTTGCTTTGCTATTAAAATGGTGATTATATCAAACTGCACAACTATAACTGGGTCTTTATTGCGTGTATTTCTTTGAACTTTTTATGCCCCAAGAATTCCCCTATTTTATTATTTCCTTGCTTTTCTTTATTATTTAATACTTTTCAGTTCAATGTTTTTGTTTTTGGAAATACATTTAATATCTAGTACTTTACTAAAATTTCCCTCAAAATGAGCCGGTACATGAATGATTGTATGCGTGTTTGTGAAAATTAGTGCACATAATTCTCACATCTTCTGGAGTGTCTACTTAAACATGATTTCCTCTAACGCAAATGTTCGGGTCATTTTAGTGCAACACAACACGAAACAATACAACAACAAACAATGTTCTTCGTTGCCATTCAAACCCTTTTCCCCATTGCTGTTGTATACTAATAAACACTTAATTGAAGAAATGTACATATTTACATAAGTCCGTACACTTTATATACGCTATGTTGAAATCTTAAGATGTTATTGAAGTATGTAGAAGTGACCGAGTGCTCAACTTTTAAAGCGCACTCGGAAACCTTCATGCGTGTGCATCCTTCTTCTTGGGAACTTCACATTCCGCACCAAATGACATATGCTTCCCCTGTTTTGGTGTTTCAGTTAACCCGTTCACACATGTAATCTTCTTCTCCCTGTAGAAGAATAGAATTAGTCTGATATGACTGTACAAACACTTCAAAGTGTAAAAACAAATGCCTGTTTGGCATATAAAGTAATCGCATATTGAGGGACTAATATATATATATATATATATATATATATCGATTTCCGAAAGAATAAACTTCTATGAAGTTTTTTAAATTAGAGCGGTGTGACCAAAGGTTAGTCACATAGCAACAGTCTTTATAAAGCGAACGATAGCTTCAGAACGAATGGAAAATTCAACGGTAGTTTCTTTTGTTATTACTGTTTGGGCCATAAAATGTGACTGGAAAGTGTTCACAAGTTGATTGTATGATAGGTTTAAGTGACTCATAACGTACGCCCCCTTTATTTCATGTTCTACTTTAACATGAAGAATGCATATTCCCATCCTTGTGTAGTTTATCGAAGCTTTAATAAACATGCAAACCACCAAAACGCATGATGATACCGCAATAATATTGGAAACACGAGTTAACGTCAATTCAAAAACAGTCATAAAGTGAAAACACGGCATAACGAACAAACTCGGATTATTGTTCATAATTACTTATTTCATTCGATCGAAATGAATGGGAATTAATGAAGCACTTGAAAAATGCATGCATTAACAACGACAAAAAAATTCAGTTTATTTTGAAAACCAGCCATCGCACGTGAGGGTGTTTAATTATAAATATCGTCACCAGTGCCTCAAAAGTGCAACTAGTAGGAGTTCGGTGCGACTTTTGCCTGATTTAATATGTTCACACGTATGACTAGAGTATAAAAAAAAGTTTACTTTAAATTCTTAAAGGCTCTTCATGCCTAGTTTGATTGTTAAAATAATGCGGGTTCAAGGCAGTCGGGAGTTGCTTTGCAGTTTCATACATACCTTCTGTGATGGTTAAATTATACATTTCGTGTCCATTTGCATATCCTTAGAAGAATTATTACAACAAAAGTATTAATAACATTTAAAATAGAGAAATAACAAACAATCCCTACAAAAATTTGAAAGGCCTTTCACTTGAACATAGAAGTCCTACAATGCGTTTGCTTCGATGCTCAACTAAAACTCAGATTTACATGTGATAAAATTGCATTTACTTATGCTAAAGATATGCATTATATTTTCAGGTGAAAATATGGTTTCAAAACAAGAGATCCAAGTTTAAGAAAATCCTAAAGCAACAGCAGGGCGGTGGAGCACTGACTCCGCAGCCTCCTGGCAGCACCAATTTAGCGGGCGGATTATCTCCAGGAGACCACTCTGACGACGAACAAGAGGCATCAGTGGGACATGGAAGCACCCCGGGGCCTCAGATCCACCCACAGGGCCTTCCGCAGGGACCGCCTCCAAGTCACGCTCCTCATAATGGACAAACAGAAGGGCTTGAAAGTCCTCCCCCACAAAATATGATGACGTCACCACCAGGAAGTGGTGGACAAAGTAGTTCTCTAGGTGTAGGAGTACATTCAAGTATATCACCAGTGATGCCCGTCTCATCTGGAATTTCAAGTTGGGCAGATCTCAGCGGTGAGCACGGGCACCCTGGACATGGTTCTATGTATAGTGGACAATATATGCCCCCTAGTCTACAGCAACATTATGGTGGGTGGGGATACGGTGCACCCCAAAATCCAATGGGTGCTCAACCTCCTCTATTAACATAATGTGGATCTAGTTGAGTAATTTACATTTGGTTTTATAAGGAGCTTGCTCCTTCAGTATCGTGCATTTTTAACACGAAGGTACATAAAATGGTGTGTCATTAAAAGAGTTTGATACTGAAGGTGTAAATTGTAAAAACTAGAGCTGTAGTACTTGTCACAGATAAATATTGTCATGTATATCGAATTTTGTTTAAATTCATTTAGGAAATATTTCTTGGTCTCCGTTTGATAAAATATTAAGGATGTTTTACAAAATCTTCTTGATTTTTCTGGATACCAGTAAAACTTAAATGTTACATGTATAATGTAGCTATATCTGGCAAACTTCGATTGCGTAGCCAGAATTTCAGTCAGAATGTATAAGAAGAATTGCAAGGTGGCTAACAACAGTAGTACTCTGAAGGACATGAATATTTTTATAAAAAATGAATATATCTGTCTCCATTTGTTTATTCATGTGTTTTCAAAAGAACAATTAGTCATTCAATTTTATTTGTTCAGAATTATTATATTAGTATTTATATGCATTTTTATCACGATTAAATGAGGCAGTTTTTACATAGTGCAGCATGATATATTTCTGTAATATTACTCACATATAATCGTTTAAAAATGGGCATATAAAGTCTCATACGCCAAAAATGTATTCATTATTTATCCATGTTTTATACACCTACATTGTATGAAGCATATTTGCAAAAAAAAATCTGTTTTATTTGTTTGAAGGCAGATAACTTTGGCAGAAATGTATAATTATTGATTTCCAATATTGCGCCATACGTTATGAGACTACTGTTTGCCAAAACGGCGCATGTCCTGTCTATAAAATACGGTCTCTTAGAATATGACATCAAAATAAATAATATATTTTAATTGCATGATTGGATATTTATCAATAAAATATATTACAAGATATTTTTAATCAGGTTGTTTTTTGAATGAACAGCTTGTTAGCAAGTCAAATGCAACTGATAAGATCAGTTTAGTTTTGAAATATCCAAATCAAATACTCAAGCTAAATGCCCGAAGATAGAGCCAATACTCATGCTAATAATAGTAAATAAATAGAAGTGTTATAAGTAATAATAAAGGTTCAATGAAATAGTTAACATTTTTAGAAATGTGTGCTAGAAAGAACATTTAGCGCAAACACGAAATTCTGAAGTGTCACAACACTGTATATTCAATTGAAAAATATTTTCCACAGCAGTTCCAAATTCTTAAGTGCAATCGATGCAAAGCAAATTATATGATAGCTGTTACTGTACTATTTAAAAAACACTATTTTCATCTGCGCTCTGTTGTTTTATAAACTTGTTTGCATCCAGTCATTATATATATTCACTTATATTTTTAATGTCTCAGTGTTTATCATTTGCGTTGTTGGCTAATAAAATGAAATGATATGATAAAACATTCTTTTTTATGCTTACGCTTTCTGTTATTATATTCACTATTTTACTGATCAGACAACAAGAAGGAAAAAATATACTAAACATTTGCCAAGTGTTGCAGGTTAACAAAAGATTGCAAATCATGAAAACAATAACGTTCATTAACAGAATTTGATATACAATATCGGATATACAGTGATACCTACGAAATGGAACCACCAGGGAAATGGAACTGACATTAATTGGCTTGAGTTCCTGAACGGAGCTATTTGTATTTCTTCATACTCGAAGGCACTTACAGCAGAAACAACTGGGCCTTTCGCTGGGGAGTAGTGAAAAGTACACTTGAGAACACAAAAATGTCGATACTGAAAACGGACAAATTTAGAATATTCTGAACAATATGCTTAAAAGTAATGGAATGTTGCCACTTGCAGCAAAACTCATGACACAGCTTTTGACATGCACCACAGAAATTATTTCGACATTAAGTCGATTTGATGTTTCGAATTGATCCAGCCAAATCGCAACATAAAATCTGGTTTCAGTTCTGTGGCTACTAAATATCAATGTCTTTTCAACGCTTTTGACTCAGCGTCGAGTAGACATTGGATCAGCTGGGTTGCGCAGACATTGCTTTTGGTGCAGTATCTTTGGTGCAACTAGACTTCGGAAAATGGTATAGACGTTGAAAAATGGTCGTGGTAAAGATATTAAATAACTTCATCAAAAATGCTCTTTGATCGGTGATCCAATGGTACCTCCAAATAATGTCGGTATATTTACGTTGTAGGCTTTAATAATCGACGAAAACCTGACGTGTAGTTAGCGAAAAATGTCAGCTGAGTTATATAAGTTATTATTAGATTTTTAGTGTTAGTGTGGTATCATTCTTTAAAAGTCTTGTAGCTAATTAACGGTTAGTACAATGGAGATAATTTTTAAGTGACTTCTTTACTGCAATTAAGTGGAAACCCGAAAATGGCAATAGGATGAAAAGAAACACAAGAAGTGTAGCACTACGCATTTGTAAATAGATTTTTAATCTCTTTTGGAAGATAGGGCAAAAAATAACCCAGTAATACTTTACACTGAGGATAAAAGGGATGTAGTTGGCAAACCACATATTCATAACTTTCACATTAGAAATATGACTTAATAGAAAGCGTTCTTACATTCAAATTAAACATTAAAAATTTGCCGTTAATCTCCAGAATAAGCTACAGCACACAGCACATGCGCAATATTTGTTTACTCATTGTCCAGAATGAATCGACAAATTGGCTGAGGCTGCACTGTGAGCTATCATGGCGTTTGCTTTATATATGGGCTTCAGCGGCAAATTTTTTTTGTCTATTTAACACTTGGCAATACGAAGTCTTGCAAAGAGTTATATGCTTTGGTATTAAGATTTTCAACGTTTTTTTCTTTACAGTGACCCGTCATTTTTGCGCCATTTTGTCATCACAGCTAGTCAAAACTACTGGTCTGATTGACACCAAATTTTGGAATTATATAGAACTTGATCTAAACGAGTTCCATCAATATTTTTTCTATTATTATATTTGTTTTCAAGGTCAAATGAATACGCAAAGACAGGGTATTTTCGGGGCCTTTACTGCCTGCATAGTGAACGTTCAGCAGTGTTGTTACATAACACTTAAGTTGCTAATTTTTTTGATGAAATATTTTTGATGAAAATGAACTCTTCAGTTGTGAAGTGTTCGTTTCGCTAATAGTTTGGGAATTCGGTTTTCGTTTTGCATATAAAATGCAAATGGATTCTGATACAATTAGAGCTTGTCCAACTCGATATGTTAAAATATGTTTGTGCCCGTCGAGCTAATCTAACAAGTTCATGGCAGAAAAAAGAAATCCTGTTATTTACTATAAAGGATTCTCCTGTAGCTTTATATCGACATCCAGGTTAAACAGTAACTCATTACTGCCCGTTTTGCTGAAGGTAAAAAAAGTTTTTTTCTCTTAAACAGAGAGATTTGTAATACATAAATTTCTAACTGTAACTGCAAAACAAAATATATTATGCAACTCGAGGGTCTGCGAGTTATGTTTATTAATACAATGTTGTTATTTTTGTAATAATGTGAGTATCCCGTGGTAGTATAATATGAGTATCTATCCCGTAATAAAATAATGTGAGTATATATTCCCATGACAGAATAAAGAGTGTCTATCCCATGGCAGAACAATATACGTATCTATCCCATGATAGAATAATATGAGTATCTGTCCCATGATAGTAGCTGTTTACAGTAGTTATTTTATGATTGCTTGTGCGGGTACAAAAGGAAAAAGTAGCAGTATTATTGCAGTGCTTAGGACCTGTAGATACGCATATTTCCCGCCTTTCCAGGATCGCAATACTGAAAGTGTGTGCTAAGCATCACCACGACATAAGCATGCTAAAATGTGGATTGTATACCATAATACAATTCTAAAAACATCACGATATAACAATCAACCAACACTCCCATTTGAACTGATCGGGCAACGTAACCTCTGCTTTACACACTGTTCGCATTCGGCGTTCAGACTCGAACTGCCAGTACTACATGCTGCGGTAGGTTTTTTATCAGTCCATTCACCCGTGTGATTTTATCATTGTATGTCACTGTGAATTTTAATACGTCACTTTGTTCGTCATAAGGATTTCCTAGCAACGCGTCAGCTGAGCAGAAACTTTGACAAATCGAGTATTCGGGACTTCTTTGTAAGATAAAGTGAAATCTGCGATAGACGGAAGCACTCACCCCTGCTGTTTGTTCATCGGAAAACACTCAGTTATGCACTGTATGCCATATTCATATGACTTTCTTATTATAAAGGCTAAAGTAGTATCTGCCGCATGCACCCAGAAAGCCAGGCTTAGTAAATCGTTACATTTTTTCTCAATAGAATATGTATTGATCTTTATACTAGTTTCAGTATTTTTGCACAAATACATTGTTAGAATCTAAACAAAGACACTGTAAAATCCAATTTGTGCGTTTCCAAAACAGTTTGCGATTATGAATAAACAAAGCTCTAAACAGCAGCGTTGGATGTACATTTGTTACAGCTGGAAGGTTTATCCTTGGAAATTGTATAGCAAATAAAAGTGCTGTTAGCCGGTTGGCCACTGTGAAAAAGCAAGTATTCTCAATTAACAATTAAATTAAATATTTGCACTGGGATTATTATGCGGTCTGAATATAAAATGCCATCTCTGTCCAGACAGAAAGGCCTTGGAAACCAGTTACAGTGCTCCAACAAATGTTGGTGATCTCTTTCCTTTGATAAATGCCCAAAGCCAAAACATATGTCTTTATGTCATTTGTCATTTTACATTAACATTGAAGGTGATATATTACAAAATGCAATTACAGTCTGCAGTCCAGTACGAAACATGAGTATTACGATTTTGCGCACGATGACGCCTGTCCTTTGAAATAATTGCAATTCGCAGCTAAATGTAAGGTAGAATTGAACTTAGAATAAGGTATAGGTATGACTTCACAACTTACTCACATAAAACGCGAGATCACAGTAGTGGGGCCCGTTTTCTGGCAAGTCAAATAAAGTTTGTAGTACTGGATTGTTTTTACTTCTTTACATAAAAGCACATGTTTTTTTCATTTAGCACAAAAGATGTACTTGATTGCTCACCACCCGATGCTACACTCATTAACACTTGGCTGGTCAGTGATTTGCAAAGAGAATATAAAATTGTTCTTGTATTTTCTCGCATCTTTTTCTCTTGACAGTGGGCTATCATTTTGTCTTTTCTCCACTGAACAGACTGGCCCTAGAAAAAGTTGTGCACTTTGCCTTTTCTTTTTTCTTTCTTTAGATTTTCAGATGAATAATGCCACTTGTGGTTAGCACCTTAGCATCTAAAGACATCTGGGGTTTAAATGGAGTGAACATTTATTTTAAACAGTTTTTAAAGATTTTTTATCAACAATTGAGCAGATTTCAAAAACATATCCTGAAACAAAACTTCTGGTGAGAACAAGAATTCTATATGACAAAAATAAACTGCGAATAAGGCGGGATACCTTACAGCCATATGTGATGACCTGATTTTTTATTTACAATGCATTCGATATTATTAGAAGGTGGCAATTTGAAAAAATTAATTAACAATCATCAAAACTAAACTTTTTGAATATTTAAAGCAAAACAGGAGATGTTTGCCTATTTTGTCACTAAAATTATTACATTGATTAGACAGTTTTGTTTCAGAAAGACAAAAACCCCACATCCAAAACCGCTACTTCAAGTTCATTTATACAGTTTTTGCCAAAACTTTTTTTGACTTATTACTCTCATAAAGGATGCTTCCTTATCACACAGTAATTTATCATGAAACTAACTTTGCTTATCTTACCTACCGTGCCATTCTCTGTAAGATAATTTGCATAATTTATTACGGAAAACATTCGTTATCGCATACTTTACGATCAGATGACATGTGTTAGCAAAATTGATCTTTATACTTGTTTCAATATTTTTTACACAAATACATTGTTAGAATCCAAATGAAGATACTGGAAAATCCAATTTGTGTGCTTCCAAAACAGTTTGTGATTTTGAAAACCGGGTGTGGTCCGCTAAGAAGGAAAAAGGAATAAACACAAGCTCCTTAAAAACAATTTGATTTATTTCAACAAAGCAGTGTATTTTGTTACCATATTAGTATCGCTCCTAAAGTACTGGAAATTCTTTTAAAATAGTGCTGGCTTGAGATAATACGAATGAGTTGTAAATTAGCAATGCTCTTGATTTAAATACGAATTCACACTCTTGACGTGTGAATGATTCTTAGCAGTTTGTAAAAACTCATCTGGTATAAATGCCACACCTGAGTATGAAAAGTTCTTTTCTGTTTTCAAGTATCTTAGTTACGCCAATGGAATGCAACGAGCATGTTATTTAAGTAACGAAATATTCCAAAGCAATTTTTTAGTTTGATAAAGAAATAACTGAATTGGAAAAAGAGAAGTACATGACGTACCAATCTGTTAGAGGGATGTACATTTTACAAGGCATTGAGTGTTCCTCATATCTGTATACTGATAGAAATGTCCCGAAAACGAGGCAAAAAACAAGATTTCCTGAAGTGTAAGCTATGAAACCACTTTTCGTTCAAATACAAATACCTCTGAATTAAGAACAGCTTTCATTAAATCGTTCATTTATAACTTTCTACAATAGATACCTCATATGCGCTGACCATTTACTTGACGATCGACTTGAAATGATTTGTCTTTAAAAACAAGCTAAAATAATTATTTAAAAGGGCTTATTATTTCTTGAACAACATGAAGCGTTCTTTACAAACCACATAGTTTGTAATACAACTAAGTAGAGAGTTTATAGCGCAGCACGCATGCGACTTAAAAGGTTCATCTGCTTGGCTATGTTGGCTCAACGGCTTTAATGATTGAAATGACTAGCACTTTTTCTCTATGCAGGCAGAGCTCGCGCAACGCCCATAAGCTGTGCTGTTTTGCTCAACCGCTACTTTGTTTTTAAATGCGCTGTATTTATTTATTCTAAAATCAGCTGTGTTCGTATGGCATTTTAAACTGGAACAAGAAAATGAACTTTTACTGTCAAGAAAAATAGTCCAACGGCTGCCCGAACAAAGTCATCTAAGTCTTGACCAAGTCAAAGACTTGTCAAGTGTTAAATAAATAAAAATAAAAAAAAAACACCGAAGCCGTTTTGGCAGATGGAATGGTATGTTAGTAGTTAACATTTCATTTATAAGGTGTAACACTGTATCGCATAATATATTCTGTTGAATCCTATCCCCTGCTGTTATCGTTTAGTATACTAGAACGCCTTGCCCTTTCATATTTTATCCCTGACCCAATACAAAGTTAGACCGACACCAATACATCCCAACTTTGAGATAATGCCAACTGTACATTCTTGAACAAAAGTAAATAAATCACTTCACTTCGTTATCTATCACCGAACTTTTGTTCAAATTACGTTCAAGAGGGGTATGAAATAGTGCATCAGTCACACAGGCGAAACATATTCGGGTAGTTATTTGACAAACTCGGATAGAGTTATATATTTCTTTCAGCTGTCCCAGATTGATGCAGTTTTCCTTACGTGTTTTGTGACTAATCGTTTAAAGTGTGAAGGTCCTCAAAAACCGCGTGCTTTCTAAAAAGCATTTCAAACCTCTGCTAATTTTGTTTACACAATGATAGGAGATTGAAAAGAGCTGGTTATTAAGGAATCGTCATAGTAATTTAGTTTTCAGCATGCCTAATAACTGTTCATTTATGTTGTGTTATTAATTTACTAAATAGTTAAGAGTGAGGTGGGCGTTGTTTTGCACATGTGTGACTATATTCTTAACCTGTGTCCAAATTAAATACATTGATATCGTTGATATAAGACGCCAAATTATACATCAGAAGACTAAGTGAATTTAAAGCTTCAATTAACTCAACACTTTCATTTATCATATCTTGTTTTCTTCAATGATTATTAATACATAAAACTCGTGGCATCATTATTTACAGTGCAACATTTGTTCCACAAATTTAAAAAATTGTATTGTACATGACGTAGAGTTTTAGAATAACGGACGGATGGAATATTAATGCATATAATTAGCACAGCCGTAACATATCCTTTGAAGTTCATGCGAAGCTCATTAACAGCATAATGCATGGCTTCGTTAAAATGATCGACATTCAAACTTTTTGTGTTTTGTAAATATCACGTCTTTGTTGTTTACCATGTGCCCGGTCATTAAATAATGTTTTTGCATAACTTGCAGTTTTTTTCCAAAATTTTCTTAACATCTACCGGCATTACCACAGCGGAAGGGAAAAAAGCGGGAGATCCAGAACACTGTGCTAATGCTGGTAACAAAACATAAATGATGACGCCTTATTGTTGAAAACATGGCTGTATTTTTATGCTTAAAATTTTATGGAATTCAAAAAGAATTTATTTTGAATTCAAAAATTGTGATATTTTGATCTCCGCGTGGCAAAGCGTAGTAACCATGTCTTGTGTAATAAGGCTTAATTGATATTTATACGACATTGTAGTCAAAAAATAAGGTCTTTTTATATAATTTCTTAGTAATTCTTAAATATAACACACTTTTTAATCAAATTGCAGCATATTGATTGCTGTCAGAGTGTAATAAGCTTGAACATTATTCAGTATTTATTGACAATAGAATCCAGCTTGCTTTGTATGCAAGCGATGGAGGGTAAAAAAGTATATAGCACTTTCCAATTATGTTCGCCTACTATCACTTTCCAGGTGGCAATTTAACTGAACAATTTAAAAAACAAATAATCTTGTGTGTGTGTAAAGTTTATAAATCTAATCATTTTAATATTGACGAATGTTAAAGGAACCTTATTTTATACCAAACTTTACACAAAATTCAATTATTCCTTTTTAAAATGGAGTCATTGTTTTGAGGTAATATTTGTTATATAATAGGAGAAGAATGGGAGTGAATATATGCACCAGTTCTGCCTAATTGAATGCCATGGCAATCAACGTGACAGAGCAGACATACTGGTTCTACTAAATTTTAATATTATGCCATGGCAGAGCTCATTTTTATTACATAAAATTATATAAAGCGACTCATTTTGGTAAAAAATATTTACGCAGTTTCCCGGTTTAAAAAACCTAAAACAGACTGGTCTTTATATTAGGAAAACGTCAAACAGAGACATAGCATTCAGATATTACTCTTGCTTTGTGTAATTGACACATTGGTTTTGGGATGTGGGTAGTGCGGTTATGAAACTGATATGATGCGAGCGTAGCAGGAGATGGCTGTCGTGTTTGTCTTAGTCTCAGAGAAAGTTCTACTTTGTTTTATAAATTTGTTTGTGACACTTTTTTGAGTGACGCATAATAAACTCACATATATACGTCATGGGTAAGACTTTAAAAATTCCCACAAGCGCAAAAACTATACAAATTAGTGATAATTACGTCGTAGCTGAACCGGGAGTAGAAATAACTCTACGTTTCTCAAGTCACGTCTTATTTCTAGTTCATAATAAAATAACAAAGCCGCATAAAATATAATACCAGAGACCTGTGATTAAACCTTACCATCAGGAATGCCTGAAAGAGGTCCTGATATTGAGGTCGTGTTGTGATTATAGTGTTGTTAATTTTACTTTCCTTTATTAGTCACTTTAAAGGAATGTTTATAATGGTACAGAACGAAAAAGCAAAATTAATCGGAAAGAAAATATTTAGTGCCACACATTCATATAATTTCGATAAACTGAGATGCTAGTTGCAAGAGATTAATAAAAGCATGCTAGGAATCAGTTCTGTTGAGAAAACATGACTATGTTGAGAACCAATAATCTGATTACAAAAGAACTTCCGGAGATATAAATTTCCTGCAGTACAGCACTCGTTGTCACTGGGTACTTGTATTTTGCGGTTACTATCCAAATCGGTCATATCCGTATACTGCTCGACCGATTTAATACTTTCTGTCCCCGTGCAGTATGGTTCCAAATCGATTCGAATTCGGTATACAGGAACTACAGTACGCTTATTCAATACCGGTTTATCGATCCCTTTGAGGTATGGTTCCAAATCGATTCAAATTCGGTATGCAGGAACTGCAGTATGCTTATGCAATACCGGTGTAATGAAACGTTTCGACCCCCAAGCAAATCGACCCCCCCGGTCGATTTGTTTTAAAACATACAGACCCCCCGGTCGATTTATTTTAGGAATGCCCGTCATAACAAACAGACCCCCCCTATAATAAAATGACCCCCTTCAAATAATAATGTTTAAATATAAAATGGAAGCAAAAAAGGTATATATGCTTTTTAAACACGATTTTAAGCATTTTCTACCTTTTGATGTAGAAAATTATTATTTTAACTCGTCGAAAAATGCTCCGGAGTTCCATCAACATAAATTAACATCAATAAAAACATACTTCATGCAAGGAAAACATCAGTAAGAGATCAATCAAAACGAAGTAATGTCACTCAATGGTCCCATCAATGTCAATTGGTGTCGCACCCGTCAGATATAATCCGGATTATACAATAAGGTATGTATATAAAGTGAGCAGCTTGAAGAGTACACAACGCACACAGACGAGAGTATCTATTTGGTCAATCAAAATGACCATTGTGAGCCATTGAAATGCCATTATTGAGGTGACTGTATGTTAGTGGTACTGGAAGTGTTTTCGTGTTTGAAAATGTAGATGTTAGTTGCTAAATAAATCGTTAGTCATGGATATAGTTTTTATTTCAATTAAAGAAACTAATAAGCTGCCCACATGTGAAAATAAATGAAGAAATCAAGCAAAAAATAAGGGGGTTAAAACATTTCAGGGGGGGTCTTTTTGTTTTAAAACAAATCGACCGGGGGGTCTGTTTGTTTTAAAACAAATCGACCGGGCGGTCGATTTATTTTGGGGGTCAAAACGTTTCCTTACACCGGTGTAACAGGGTATCTTGCCCCCGGATATCTTGGCCCCCGGACAAGATATCCTAGGATATCTTGGTCCCCTTTCGGATATCTTGGCCTCCCTTTGGAAGCCAAGTTATCCTAGTATATCTTGGGACCCAAATAATAGAAAAATAGAAAGAATGCCTATTTATATATCACATTTCTCATTGCACTAAACTATACACTAAATGTGACAAGCATCGTACCAAAAGAACATATAAATCGCAAGAGAGTGGAAGATGGAGGATCCAAAACAGAGGCATGAATCAAAAGAGAGAATAATCCCACACAGGACATCGAAACTATGTTCACATGGTGTATCTATTTGACAGAATTGTAATCAAAATAAACGCTGTTTAGACTGGATGTGGATTTAAGGATGAGGTCAAATGCAATTAAAAACGCTATTCATTCTTGAAAGACTATTTCTTGATTGATCACACGTACATAAATCAATCATGAAACAATAATTGACATTTCTTTCAACTATTGACATGATGTATGTCATCGACAGAATTGCAATCAAGATGAACGCTGTTTAGATTGGATGTGGATTCGAAGATAAGGTCAAATGCAATAAAAAAGCTACCCATTCTTAAAAGACTATTGATTGATTGATCACATATACATCAATCAAACATGAAACACTAACTGACATTTCTTTCAAGTGAAGTTTTCATGTGAAATTATTTAAGAGGGGCCAAGATATCCTAGTATATCTGGGCCGCCCTAGGGGGGCCAAGATATCCTAAAGGGGACCAAGATATACTAGGAGGTATGGTTTAATCAGCCAGTAACGTTACACCAGATAACTTAACCAGCAAGTAACGTTATACCAGATAACTCAACCATTCAGTAACGTTTTATCAGTTGGCTGAACCAGCGAATGACGTTATACCAGATAACTTAACCAGTGAGTAACGTTATACCAGATAACTTAACCAACGAGTAACGTTATACCAGATAACTTAATCAGCGAGTAACGTTATACCAGATAACTTAACCAGCTAGTAACGTTATACCAGATAACTTAACCATTCAGTAACTTTTTATCAGGTGACTTAACCAGCGAATGACGTTATACCAGATAACTTAACCAGTGAGTAACGTTATACCAGATAACTTAACCAGCGAGTAACGTTATACCAGATAACTTAACCAGCGAGTAGCGTTATGCCAGATAACTTAATCAGCGAGTAACGTTATACCAGATAACTTAACCAGCTAGTAACGTTATACCAAGTAACTTAACCAGCGAGTAACGTTATACCACGAAATCTAACATGGAGGTTATGTTACGTACACCATGAACACTTCCTTCGATGAGTAGGAAGAAGAAGACTAAGAGGAAGAAGAAGTAGAAGAATAAGAAGTAAAAGAAGAAAAAGAGGAAAAAAGAAAGAAAAAGACAGTCGTGTTTACAATAGATCACGTGAGAAAGCAGGAAGCAGACAAAAGAACTATCCATAAGATAAGACAGGGAAGTGATCAAAATTATAAAATGAGACAACTTTATAAAAAGTCTGTCCTTCTGTTGCAGATGTCTAATAGAAGATAATCTATCAAGTTTTAATCTTGATTACAGAATTCATACAAATGTGTCGCCGACAAAAGCCAAAAAACGGTTCACATTGGTGCGTTATTACAGAAAAGGGTGTCAAATCAAATCTAAATAAATAATACAATCGGAATAAGATATTTCATCTGGTATCTCCATATCAAGAAAAATCTGAAATTAAATAAAAGAATATGCGCGCCGGAATTCTTATCTCCAAAAGAACGCACATCTTAGGTGTTAGTTTCTTTAGCATAGCATAACCGTTTGTCAAAATGCGGCCCTGAAACGATCAAACTTGAACAAAAGGGTTTCCATTTCAAAGCGATACGAAAATTTGAATAGCGAAAGTATCAAACTAAGGTGTTTCTTAAGAATATTCATGACAACAAATATAAGGTTACTAAGTTCGTTTTTTCGTCTGATCAAAAGAACAGAAGTTGCTGCGGGGCCAAATTTATCCTTGAGAAATCCGTTTTTTTTATATTCTTTTCTACGTCACAGAAAAATGGTAACATACAGACAATAGGGAAATGACAGTCTCGAATTTTCTCACAATCATACAAATCAGATTGGGATGTGCTGTACGTCTTTTTTTATAGAGGTGGGCGTGGCCATATACGTCACGGCGAGTGACGTTTGGAATTCTTTTCAAATGTTTGTGCGTAGATGTATATTGTAAAAAACGAGTTTAGTGTGAAACGAATATAGTTTTGCTGTCAATCTGAGAGACGTGTTTAAAAGATAGCGAATACACTGAGTTAGTTATTTATCTTAAAGATAATAATATGGTATCTGGGTTTGTTTTCTTGCGAAATTTTTTTTGTATGCATATCAAAATGGCACTTCCGGTGAAACTACGTCAGTTGGTCTGTTTTATCATGGTTTTGGATAAAAGTGCAACATATATCACAAGGCTGAGGGCTTTGATTTTGAAATTTTAGGATTTAGTGGATGCCTGTGGTGGAGGGTGGAGAAAGGATGCGTGGAAGGGTAGTTTTATTATTTGAAATTGAACGAATAATTTTATTTAGTAGAATTACATATTGCTTTGATACAGAATAGAAATACTTCGCAGATATTTGGATGCCCAGCTACAGACGATATATAAACGGCGCGAAGCAAACGTCAAACAATCGTCGGAATGTGGGTGATGACCCTAATTACCGGCGTTGGGTCTTCTGGGTGATATTTCTGAGAAGCCAGGGCCGGCCTTCTTTAAACCAATTAAGGAATCTTTGCCGAACATTTCATAATGTGGTTACTATATGGCAGCATATGTTGACCACATGTCTGAACATAGGTTATACATTATAGGATTTGACAATACGGTTGCAGAAGGATTGCCGCATATTTATCACGTTTTAAAAATTCCATTGTCAACCACATATTTACCACATGTTTACCATAAATTAACATAACCATATGATCACGTGGTAAGCATAAGCTATATCGTTGTTCTATTCGACGGCCAAGACAGAGGGTGGAGGGTAATGAGGGGAAATGAGTTCGTCTACCGGGTGAGAGGAGGTCTGTAAAAACGAGACCCTCCGACGCCAAAAGCCCCGAATTTCACTCACCTTTGGGGTGGGGGGGGGGGGGGGGTTGCTTATAAAACAGTAAACTTTCAGGCCAAAATTTAGTGAAACACACATGATTCGTAAATAATAAGTGCAACGTCTTGAAATTAAAAAATATTTGTTTGAAGAATACTTGCAGCTTTTGACTTTTGTGTGTATGCTTTACAAATTTCATTCATGGTTCATATATTTTATAAAAGCTTCACAATGAAAGTGTGCTAAGAGTTCGAAAAGGTTGCAAGGTCCGTGAACTGTTCCTTGTAGCCTTTTCATTTTAACTGTTGCTTTTTTAAATAAAAAATATTGTTCACAATGGCTGTTTTATGTTGACAGTTACACAAATTATCTAACAAACGATAAGCACTAAAATTTGAAGTAAACATAATGTGCAGTGCACAAGTTGCGCCAATTATCGAAGCAACATATGTAATTTAGCTCCATATGAGGCAGCTTGTTTGGTGAAGTTGGGTGGTTTCACTTTTGGAGGAAATGTTTCAATTCGTGGACCTCGCCAAAGGAACAAAGTATCTGCAGGGACAGGCCATATATCAAACTTGTCTCATCGTTGTTTTGTTTTTCGCCGCTAGGGCCGTTAGTGGCGTGACAGTTCTCAGGGTTTAAGGTCGCCTGGGGGCAGCAGAAAGACATATAAACAAAACGTCTCGTATACCACGCAAAATTAAGATGCAAAGAGCCACCGAAGAAGCAAAGTAAACCACATGAAAGGCAGTTTGTGAAATGCATATGGAATTTTGCAGTGCAGTCTCTTTTTCTATAGTTTTTTTTATTGTTTTATGTTCACGGTCTGATCTACTTTCTGGTCATTTCATTTAAAGGTCAACTATTTCCCACCAAACGTAGCTACTCCACTCTCCTCCCCTTGAAATGTCTATAACTTTCGGCGCATTCAGTAGCACTGAAATAAAGGTATTTTTCAACCAAACATTCTCACAGCATGAAAAACAAACATTTTTAAAAGTAACACAGAAAATGTTAGCAATCTGTTTATTTAGTCCTTTAACATTTTTCACATATTTTTTTATAAACCGCTGTGTTATTTTTAAATATACATTTGCAGGCTTGATATTGAAAATACCAGGAGATTAAATATAGAGATATTACGGCAATTCCTGAAATATAGTTACATATTTGACAACTTTTGCAGAAGTTTTCATGAATAACTTTTCCTCGCTTGTCATGCCACGTGACAAGCAGATTCCCAGGAGATAGACAGCTTAGCATCCAGACTTCACAGAACGCAACCCACCTCTTTAGAGTGGTGGGGGTGCGTTCTGTGTTGAACGCAATACCGCTGCAGGGGGGGGGGGGGGGGGGCAGTGGAAAATAGCGGAAGAGCATTTTCACATCAATGCGTTATTTAATTTTACTGCAAACCCAAATCCCGAATTTGAAACTGAGCTTGTAAATGTCAGCTTGTATTAGTGCCTGCTCAGTCTCGGGGGAGGGGGGGGGGGGGGGTCAACAAAGTAGCGTCATATAAACAGTAGAGTCAACCAGTAGATGCTATGACAAGATAGAGAACGCATCCATCTTTTCTAAATTATTGCCTTTCATCTGGTCTATCTTTTTCTCGCATAGACACAAACTGACAGGCCCGATACTTTGTGATTCTCTGCCGTCCGAATATGTTGCTTTGCGTGATTTGCAACTTACAGGATTGTTTGAAAGACGTACGTCTCATATGGTTAGTTGGGGCCCCTTGTTGGCAAATTTAGCTCCATCCCCCCTCCCCCAAATCGAAAAAAATGATAGCATATTTTGTCATGCAAAAAGCTAAAAGGTGGCTGAGTTTTCAAACCTAAAAGTGAAAACATCGCAAATTGTCCGCATCAAAAGCGAATTTCAAAAATTTTAAGGAAAGTAGTTAAGAAAAGTATCAAAAAGGCCTAACGCACCCCCACTGCGCACTCACACAATCCGTGTGGACTCCCCCTACCCCCTCCCTCCACCCTCTCCTTTCCTGGAATAGTATAAATACAATCCAAAATTATAATGTATCAGGTAAGTGAAGGATTCGATAACTGTAAGTTTTAAAAATTGTAAAAGCAAAACTCAAGATTTGGACTAATAAGTGCAATGCTTACAGGATGTGTTCAGTGGTTACCGACATGCTGGCTCAAACAATTTAACGAAAACTATAAACAGTGACGGGGGGGGGGGGGGGGGTAACACAGATGCTATGACACAAGTAAACCCCAACTGGCTCAGGTAAAGCAGAAATACTCCTAACAACCAAAGCCAAACATAAAACGCAAAACGCAAAATATAAATGGCATCGGTTTTGAACAGCAACTGTATATGTACAGTGGAACCTCGGAAATAGAACCACTCATGGAACTACGCCAGGTGGTCCCATTTGTCAAGTGGTCCCATTCTTCAGGTGGTTCGATCCCGAAGTCACACTGTAAAATAAACACACACACATATATATAGCCAGCATTAAAGGCATAAGCTTAAACACAAACAGTTATAAATAAGACAGGCATTTCACAACCTCAACAAAAATACATTTTGAAACTTTTATATACAGGTGGAACAGCCAAGACAAAAGCATCGCCCCGAAAGCAGTCAACGTGTTCCTCGTGTATTTTTATTCTCAATAACGCCAGGCACGTCTTTTGATAACAGCCCCTAAAAAGCTGTCAAATTGATAAAATCAAAAAAAAAAAAAAAAATACACCGGAAAGTTTATGGCGATGTTTGCCTTGTGCTCTATAAAACCATTAGAAATTGTAGAAGGCGATGCAGCCGTGCCTGGACAGTCAATGTCGTGATCCCCCTACCACCTACCTGGAGTGATAAAGTGACTAAGTAATAACCATTTTAATTTAGTATAATTTACTCAGAATTTATGCAACTGAAAATATGTCACGCCACCTTTGATAACTTTTATTCACGGACAATGCACTGCCTTTACGTGTAATTTAGATAAACATACAGTTTAGGAAGATCTTCAAAGACCAAACTTAGATAACTTTGAAATTGGAAATCTGTGAATATAATGGTTTCTCGTCTGTTTTAACATGCAATTTGGGGATTAGTTTTTCCTCGACCTATTTCACGCCTTTCTCTGTGGTATTCTTGACTTCTTTTTCATAAGAGATACCCGAATTATATTGAATTATATGTTCTGAAATTGCATGGTTTCTAGCTTGTGTGCCAATCGTATAATAACATACTAATTTCAGGTAGTTTCTGCAAATTGTGGGATAAAACACATTTTTTTCAAGGGGAAAGTTATGCTTTATTAAAAGATGCCAATACACAGCGCTGTATAATGGAAATCTGAAAACAGAGTGACAGGGCAAGAAAGACGCTCTTTCAAAAGTGACTGGCATTTTCGTGGTTTATTTTATAGTCAAAAGCAAAAAACAAGTCTCTTGAGAACGACTGTAGAGCTTAAACTAAACCACATATTCAATTTTTACATTAAACATCAGATGTCTTTTTTAACAAGCACTTTTGTTGATGAACAATAGTTCAGATAGACAGATAGATAGATAAAGGGAGAGAGAGAGAGAGAGAGAAAGAAAGAAAGAAAGAAAGAAAGAAAAAGAGAAAGAAGAAAGAAAGAAAGAAAGAAAGAAAGAAAGAAAGAAAGAAAAAGAGAGAGACAGAAAGAAAAAAAGAAAGAGCAATAGAGAGAGAGAGAGAGAGAGAGAGAGAGAGAGAGAGAGAGAGAGAGAGAGAGAGAGGGGTGCGCCCTTCAATATTCTAAAACTTGTTTTTTTTTTTTAAGTTTTAAGTTCATGAAAACACCGTGTAAGGATGATGAGATTCAGTACTGCATTACATGTGTAGTTCAATCTGCTGTGAACTGTATATTATTATTCACGTGTAGTTAAAGAAGCTGTTTAGCATCTCTGTATTAAATTTTCAAAATGGTCATTAACTGTTATGGATTGTCCTGACAAATCTAAATAACATCGCGCACATAGATACTGGAGAACATCTCGGCAACAATATACAAAATGAAAACGCACCGCTGATAAAGTAAGTCTATATGTGTGTTGTTGTTGTTGTGTGTGTGTGTGTGTGGGAGAGGGGGGAGGGGGGATGTGTGTCTGTGTGTGTGTGCATGCGCGATTATGTGCTTTTTTATTGTTTCGAGGATCTAAGCGAAGAACATCAACGACATTCTCTTTCCTGGGATAAATCCACCCCGAGGGTTCCTAACCTAACCTAAGTACAAGCCATCCCTTTTATGTGTGACATTAAAAGATTGTCCTAAAATAAAAGTCTAGCCTCGAGCTGTGATGCGATCAAGTTCGGCGCATCACTATCTTCTTATCCAATGAAATCAAAGTAATTTGACTGTAAATTAAACATCTCATTACAAGTTTCCCACTTTATTCAAAATTTCCGACAACCAAGTTGTTTAATCTTTGACGACTGCTAATACTTATAAATTAAATTGATAAGATATATTGTGTACACTATTCGTTCTATTTGCCATTTTTTTTATCTCGAAACTTGTTACTCTATGCAAGCGGAGTTGTAAGTACTGCCAATACGCATACGAAGCTGTGTGCTTCTCTTGGACGATCCATACTTAAGTAGGGAATATCAAAATTAACAATAAAACGAACAATATTTCTCATAAGGGAACAAGCGGGTTCTGTTTAAAGTCTTGCGCTGATTTTATTATTTTCGAAAATATTTTAAGATCCATGTCCATTTGACACTATTAATGAGATACTACTAAAACTTTTTATGCTACTGCTACTACTGCTAATAATAATTACAGCAACAACAATAATGATAATAATAATAATAATAATAATAATAATAAAAGTAATAGTAATAATAATAGTTATAATGATAACAATAATAACAATAACATAGCGTCTCTAGCGTCGTATTTAGGTATTTAGGTATACAAATACACACTAAATTCCACATGTACGAGTGTTGGCAATGTTGCTTCTTCTGTTGTTTCATATCCATCTGAACCACCTACCAGTAATAAAACGATAAATTATTGTTTGGTCTATTTTAGTGTCACCAGGTAAAAACAAAGCAAAATCTAATCCTAAGTATTTTGAATAAAACTAAAACGCAGACAGGATCCTTATAGAAATGTTTCACATATAAATTAAATTTTGGTGCAAGAAAAACAACAAAATATTAGATATTTACTGAATCAGCATGTACTTTTATTACACAGCTAAATATCAAAATATCCACAGACATCTTGGCTAAAAAGAAGGAGTTTTTTATGCCTTTTGGTGATATTTCAATCCCTATAGTTCATATACAATAGCTGCCTAGTCTTTGCAGCATCTTAATACACTTTTAATGTAGCGACAACTCGATTAAGGCGTACATTTATGGTAGTTTAAGAGGTGAAAGAAGATGATAAACCATCTAAAGTTGGGCATAAAATTTCCAAAAGATGTGTATCACATATGTGTTGACAAGCTTGCCGTAAAGTCTTAATGTAAGACAGGCATGCTCGGCGGGGACCAGTGGCAGGAAAAATGCTAGACTAAAGCAGTGTGCAAATTGTTAAAAGCATTTACGAATAGCTTGTCTTGTTTCTTACAGTTCATAAAAAGGGTAAGATGAAACCAAAATATCGTATTTCGTTAAACCATGCCGCTGATTATAATTTAGAAATCTGTGGGAGGCTGTCTTTTCAATCAGCAGTTCTTTGTTACGTCATAATGCATTTTATAACTTGTACCAAATGTCTAAATTTTGTTGCTAATAACTTCTCAACTATTTACACATATTAACAATACATGATTTAAATTTCGAAGCTATTGACTGAATACAAGTAATAGATTCATACATCTTAAGCACACAGTCTAGTAAACATCATTTGATTTTTGTATTTCTTACCGATGGCCAAAATGGTCCCTGATTGTAAACGGTTAAGTTCAGAATTAATTTTAAACAATTCTTTTCCAGTAAAGATTCCGACATCAATCAACGTCGACTTGAGGTTGCGACGTCGACCAGACCAAACTGTTGTGAGTGAGAACCATGATCGAATCTGGTTGTAACTTAGTTGTGATTGGTCGTGGTAACAGATCAACGTCTTTGACGCCATGTTGAATAGACGTTGAATAAGCAGCGTTAGTTTAGACGTTGCTTTTGTCCGCAACGAAACTCTCACTTTCGCCGTTATGTAATCAACGTCTTTTGTACAACGTTGAATAAACTTCGGAAAATCGACGTTGTATAGACGTCGAAAATCGACGTTGTATAGACGTTTGGTCACAACCAAACAACAGCCTCATCATGTTATCGCTCACCGAAAATTGAAACCATACCGAGTCGCTTGAAAATAGAACAAAATAAGGACTTAAAAAGTAGGAA
This sequence comes from Protula sp. h YS-2021, assembly GCA_949752745.1. Classification (NCBI taxonomy): domain Eukaryota; kingdom Metazoa; phylum Annelida; class Polychaeta; order Sabellida; family Serpulidae; genus Protula; species Protula sp. h YS-2021. The sequence continues at coordinate 19,733,018 of OX457031.1, read as the reverse complement.
TTTTAGCAGTCCGCATTTTTTTTCATGAAAACATTTATGAAAATTGACTTCATACACATCGTGCGTTACCTGATGACCGAAGGGGGGTGTTCTTTGAAGTAGGGGTGACCACGACACCTTGTCAGTGTCTAGATGGTGATATGGTGATTCTAAACTAATATTTTCAGAAGTCTGTACAGCGTCGCTCTCCTGACGTCTGTACAACGCCGAGAGATACACCTTGTTTCGACTTCCATTTGCAGCGTTTCCGCAACGTTGATTAAACGTCGGATAATCGACGTCGGGTGTCACAACTCGACTTCCATAATCAACCGAAACCTGATCTTAATTCAACATCGGTTGAGACGTCTGTCCAATTCACCCAACGTCGCAATATTTCTTGAGACAACCGATTTTAATGTTTAAGGTGTCGCACTGTACATGAACCTGCGAATGTTGCAGTTGATTTTTGATTGATTTCAAATTTCAGTCTCTATTGCGGTTAACCCGTTTTCAAAAATTCAAAAATTTTCTAGGCTAAAGATATCTCTGTACAAGTCTTAATCATTGATATTTGGAAATATCTTATTCTAAAAGAAATTTCTATAAGTGAACAACTTTAATGATATCTCATACATATAGATATAGTTATGCATATCTGAATTATTCATGTTTACAATTTGACTGAGTAAAAGTTTTTAACTCTCAGATACAAGACGGATGGAGCTAGAACATTTTTTATGACGAATGCCATTGTTGTCTTTATATATATATAATTAGTTACACAGATATCTAAGCCATTAATCAGAAATATAAAAATAGTAAATAAATAAATAAGTCAGAGATATATCTCATTGTGAAGAATCTGAAATATCTCTAACTGGTTAAAGATATTAGATATTGTGTTTTATTCCAATGCCTTTATTAAAACATCCTTCCCGAGTGTTGTACAGGAGTTGTTTTACCATTTGGTTGTTAATTTATAATGACCAGATGAATATAATACTCATCATCCAGTGATCAAGTTCTAGTTTCAAAATAAATGACAAGACTGTATGCTTGACAAATGATTACGGGGATTGCTGGAGGAATATTCAGCCCAAGTGTCGCCCGCGGTTTATTACCTTACAACAGCATGGATGTGGTCTATAAACAGTACGAACTCGCGCATTATACCTGCAAGACTTTTTAATCCAAAAATCCCCTTCACCCCTTCACCTTCACCACTCAGCCCTACCTAAATCACACTCAAGTAGGGATTTTACTTGTCTGTTAATACAAACCTTTGACAATGCCACAACTGCTGACTTTGTTATCTTTTCGCTCATAACCAAGTAAAGCCGAATATTTTCTTTTAACAATGTTAAATAGAACATTTCCCTTATTTTAACCTCAAAACAAGTTCATGTTTGAATAGCTTTCTTATGCTGAGAATTCGGGGATGGAGACTGGGGAACAGGGTTTAAATCGCTTCACATACGTTGGTCATTGCTCGAGTCAAATGAAGCATGGGGACATTATGATTTTATCAGAAGGCGTAAGCTTGCCAGTTCCCTCCCTCTGGCGTGACATTGCTTTTCAGAGGAGGGGACCTAACTTTATTGCCCTCAATACATGTTCAACTGAATGCATTTCTAACAACGGAAGCAGAAGATGCAATTTTTTGGCGCACGTTTGTGTGTGTTTTATTGGTGTTGCAAAGTTGCATTGTGCCTATGCAGATGGACGCGTTTTCGTGCAATGGTACAGGGAACGGATGCTTTGTGCCTTAGACACCACTTCCTGCTTCAGTTAGTTATACTGATTTTTAAATAGCTCTAAAAATTCACGACTGGTTCAGAATTCGACCGCCTAAAAACTAGAATGCACTATCCCCCAGCCCCTAAATAAAAATCTTTGATGCGTATTTACTTATAATTTCTGTGCAAAAACTTGTTTTAGAGGTAAAGAAAAAAGGCAGGAAATTAATCTGAAACACAAAAGCCTTAAGTTGTGTATATTTATCTGATGCTACTTTTGTTTAGGATCCTGGGCGTCAAACTTAACTACAGTATGAATTTTGTTTTTCACACTCTTAATAACAGTACAACAAATCATGTCATGATACTGATGAACTTTATGATACTAGATACTGTGATATAACATTACACAATTAAGAGCACCATTTATCCATGAAACAATTAAGAAGGCATTGGACTAGAATGTAAGTTACCATGCTCCAGCACACTGATTGGTGCTGGATAAGTTGTAGCACAGACCTTAATTCACGATCACATCAACACGATCGCCATAATTATAGAGTTTCAAAAGTGACCAATAATAATCTATCCTCCAATCGAAGATGAAGTGCTACTTGGTAAAATTTGGCCATATCAAAGAAATACTTCCATAGAAGCAAAAAGAGTGTTATTGTGAATTCTCTCTACTTTTAAATAAAAAACCATAATGGGGAAACAAGGAAACCATTTTTTATCAAGTTAGAAACTTTGGTAAATAAGATGTAATTGTGTAACATAAAACCACTAGTGTGCCGCATATGTAGATATCTGGGTATTACTGTCAATTGTAAGCATTTTATCCATACAGTAAACGTTTCTATAGTCCAGTTGAGACATAGCAAACTATAAACTGCCATATTTGATGCTTTAGAAGTCAAGTCAGAGCGAGCAAGAAAATGTGTGCATAAAGATCACAAAGTCTGATCCAGATTTCTGAAGGACCTGTTGAATCGGTAACGTGTGTCAGTGTCAGTGTAATGGCGATTAAGAAAGTCACACACACCATGACTAACAACCAGACAGAGGACAAAGCCCTGTGACTCACCGAAGACACGTCGACTATGAGCAGAAAGAAAGTTGTTGATCTGTCAGGCACGCAGACAGATTTCCCGTTATGCCAATAGTAGACATGAGGTGCTCCAATAGTGCTCCAGAAATATACTGAAGGACAATAGAAACTTAACATGCAAATGAAATAGATCATTTTGAGAAAATTATTGATTCAATTACTTCCATACTTACAAGAATACAAGATTCACTGATTCTTTAACATAATTGTACATAAAATGATCAATACTCCTAAGGGTCTGCAAAATCCAGACTGACAAAAGATGCAACTATCACAATTTCGGCGTGCACAGAATTTAACGAACTGAAGTATCCTCAATACCGTGTGTGCCCCCCACTGGCTTAACGTTAAGCAGGGATCCGGAGGGGCATCGACATGATCAGTCGGTTGATTCGGTATTGAGGGTACCGGTGCCACTCTTCTATCAAAGCCTGGCGTAGCTGAGCGTGGTTTTTAGGAGACGGATTTCGAGCACGAACCTTCCTATCCAGATGATCCCATAGATGTTCTATGGGGTTCAGGTTCGGGGAATAGGGTATCCAATCCAAAGTGTTGACATTGTTTCCTGTCAGGTATTCCCTAGTCGCCTGAGCGGCATGTGGGTGCGCATTATCGTGCATGAATATCGCATCACCGTTCTGCTGCACGTAGGGGACTACTTGAGTATTGAGCACAGTATAAATGTAGCGATTTGCAGTCAAATTACCATCAACGATCAGAAGCTGTGACTTCCAGCCGAATCGAAAGGCTCCCCACACCATCACAGAACCGCCGCCAAACGATCCACCTGATAGACTGCGCATGCGGCGAAGCGTTCGCCGATCCGTCTAAACGCGCGCTGGCGGCCATCTGCGCGGTATGATTGAAACCATGACTTATCGCTAAATATCACACGTCGCCAGTTTTGCAATCTGCACCCTCCACGATGGTGGTTATCAGGCCACGTGCGGCGTCGTATACGTCTCCGAGCGTTCAAGACGATGCAGATGTAAGGTCTGTGAGGGCGTAATCCGTGTTCACGAAGACGTTTGATGACCGTTTTTGCACTTATGCGGTTGTTGGCTGTGCCTCGGATCTCCATCGCTGTGGTTGCAGCACTGCAAAACCAATCGCGCAGGTGGATCAAACGAATCCGGCAATCCTGATTTGGCGTAGTTACTCGAGGGCGGCCGCTTCTTGGTCGGTCCCGAGTGCACCCAGTTTTATTATACCGCCGTTGCAATTGGTAAATTGTAATTCGGCTACAGTCAAAGCGCCGTGACACTTGGTTGAGTGGTACACCAGCTTCTAGCATGCCAATAGCGTGGTCGCGACAGTTTTGCGGAAGTCGAGGCATCTTTATGCGTTCGATGTTTAAACCAAAATTTACATAGAAACGTTGCACTATCTTTCTTCCAAACAACTGATAGTAAAAATTAGGATTCAACTCAAGCAGAACGAGCTCCTGCCTATCAATATGGTTTAGAGCTCTATACCACATTAACACCTTGATAATCATTATATTGGAATAAAACAATAGATTATGTCGCAGATTTAGGTCACCAAAAGTTGTTTAAAGTTTCAAGCAAAACATATTTATATTTCACTTTTTGTATGTTAAGTTTCTTTTGTCCTTCAGTATATATTCTCGAGGCGTGCATTCAGGTGGAACGTGATCAATGCAATTTTTTAGCAGTTTGACCAATATGGAGTTCCAGCAACAAAAACTGCTGTTGAAAACTTTTTTCGCACTTCTTACACTTTGATTGATTAAAACAACTCATGTCTAACATTCCACAGATTCTGTGCATTTCTTTAGCAAAATAAACTAATTTTTTTCACGATGACACCAATAAGATGTCGTGCAATCACATATCACTTAAAGAGGTAAAACAGTTTAAATCACTTACTGGTTTAAATAATTGAGTTGTTCTGTTAGTTCAGAAAGCTAGTAAAGAGGCTTCCTTGCATAGATTCACAGGTATCCCCAAATAAATAAAACGACACCTTAATTAGAAGCATTGTTCTGATTGATGCAATTAGTCATGCAATCACTTAACCAATTATATTTAACAAATCATCCTAGAGTCGGGGTAAACTACCACAGCAATTCTCTGCAATTTAATTGCATGGCGTTCCACGTTTCTCTGGTGATATACACATGTACACTTATACATGCCTCCAAATACAAACAATATTGTACGTTAATAGCTGCCGAATCTGTTTTCTAACTTCTTAGTTCGCAGGCGGACTTTGAATTCATTGCAGTAAATAAAATAATTGACATTCCATCGGGAATTACAAACATTGTTTTCGCCTTATATAATGGCATAATAAAAGTAAAGAAGGAAGGAACGAGACTGATAAGGAAACACTTAATGCATTTCGATCAATCAAGGTTTAGGTCAATAATGTTGAGCAACGTTCGTTGAAGGAAACTTCTAGAAATTAACAACCGTAAAAATGAAAACAGCTTAATGCTACAGATGTTTTTACACTGATTCAAGCAATTTAAGGCCTCCAGAAATGTACAATATAACTTCAAGACAATGCAAAAATAACTTAAAACATGTAAAGTTACATAGGTTATGGGCAAATGTCTTTGCACAATAACTTGTTACTTTAGAAAAACTGCTGGAAAGGACTACCATCAACACAAAAGACTGCTGACTGTGGTTTGCCTGTTGATCATGTCGTATGCTTCATATTGCAATAGAAAGATTCAACTAAGATTTAAATATGTGAAAAATTAAACTTGCAGACGAATCTTTAAATTGTATAGGGTGGGATCTATTTGAAAACACAGCGCCTCACCATAAAATCCCTTTATATATATATATTCAAGTAAATAATCCAATTGATATTTTGCATGTTTCTGTATTAGCTTAAAGTTAGATTTAGCACTAATTGTTAAAGAAAGGTATAAACTTTATGTTCATTACTGAATGAAAGACTCACCGAACTGTACCTTTTCCTGATTTCATACTCAGATACTTACCTAAGTGATATTAATGTTTTAGAAATAAAGGCAATCATAGTACGAAGCTGTTTAACGTTGTATTCACGTATTCATCAGACACAATGACATATTTGGAGAGATTTAGAGCAGACACAGAACAAAAACCAGTGATTTTTTGTACTAGTTGCAATAAGATGCTGATAAATGACATATAATGTACAGTCGATGACACTTATTGCATACGTAAAGGGCTGTTTGAACCATTGTTCCCAAATGTGGGCATAATTATTGTATTCAATTGCTTTGTATTTGAATTGTATAAACTAGTCAGTTTTGCATCACAATTTCTAAATAATGATAAATAATATTTAATTTTTTCTATCTGTATGGAAATTTTCTCGAAACTACATACATCAAGGCATAATTTTTATAGATTATCTTATTTCCGATAAACTTATGTTTCCGTCTGAAATTCATTTTCCTTGTTATAAATTTAAATATTAAATGCCCTTTGCATTCTACATAGAATACTTGGTTATATAAGATTTCTTCAAGACAATGATATATTCTATAACAAAGCAGTTAATATTTATTTTGACCTTATATTGTCAGCTTCCTCATAACTATTATATTTTAGTATTTCAATTGTTCTTTGTGCTCTCTTTTTCATTATTAAATATCAATCAATGCTCAGTTTCTTCTGTAAATGTATGATTTTTAGAGTGGAAATAACATTACAATCTCTATTATTTTATAGCAGAGGAATATGTAAATGAGCAGTAAAGTTTTTGTCTAATTCATTGAACATAAGAGAGGGATTTTTAGTTTATATTTTATGGTTATACGTTGTTCCATTATGTAAAAGTTTAGACATTAGTTCTAATTTTATTGACTGATGTTTTTTATGACAAAGGTTAATCAAGTTGAATAATTTCAGCAGTGTCGTTGAGTCAGGTGTGCGGTCTTGCGCATCAGCTCGCCAGTGGACCACCAAAAACTGTTTCCCTTGTATGAACACTGGCAACCAATCAATTTAGACGTCTGCTCTTTTTAAACTCTTTCTCTTCCTATTACTACCATAAACCTACTCGTCGAGAACGCAGTTGCATTTTTCAATTCATTAGTAGAACTTTTGTTGAAAATTAAAAATTACATAGGGAATTTCACCGAAACACAACCAACACTGATCTGGTTATAAGAAATTTGCCCTGTCCTATGGTTGATTGCAACACACTTATATTTGGATCGTTTCGTATTTATTTGTTACCTCGAGTAATCATAGTTAATATATAGCTTTTGTAGAAATGTATAAAATACGGTTGGAAACTCTAACCCTGTATATTTATTTACACAATTCCTTGTTCTATCCATAAAAACTGGCATCTGTGGTGTTTGATTACATATTCTTTGATGAATTAGTAATGTGACCAGCAATATTTCCTCACGGCTTTTGTGAATAATGTGTGATTTTATTTCTAAAAAATTGTAACACATTTTCTGGGCAAAATTGTTCTCTATGACTGTTGTAATAGAATTCTGTTATCTCTTTATTTGCTGCAGATGAATATTTCGAATGATTAACAGAAGGCATCCTTATCAGCCTTAAACCTTACGTCTAGTTATTACTCTGAGAATTGCAGTTAAGGTCAAATTCAAAGCCATGAACAAATTTCAATAAGCCAATTCACAGTTTTCTCTGCAAGATTTTAGAAAAACCAGGAATCCAGGTATCCAGGGAAAAACATAGAAGCAGAAAAACATAGAAACATAGAAGTCAATGGAAAAATAAATCAGAATCACTTTGAAAAAGGTATCGACCTCTTTTTTGTTAGAAAACCATCATAATAATGTCATGAATAATTTTGTATTTCAATAAAGTTTTGACACGTTATAGATGCTTCATAATAGAAGGTCATCTTTTAATGTATTTTCCTTATTTGTATGTTTTTCCGACTAGAATCCTGATACCCGGTAGCTTCCTCTGCTGAGCATGCGCACTAGACACCGTGAAGTGGTTTATTCCCTCATCCCTTTTGCAACATTAGCTGTTCCATTTTCCTTTTATAGTACTTGAGTAAAGCAATGCGAGATGCACCGCTAAATGTAGCATATTACCACTTAAAATTTCACAATGACTGTTCATAATTTTTAATTGAAACCCATTTAAGGCTTTCTTCAATCGCCAAAATGGGAAGGACAAAATACAAAAACTCATTACTATGTCGCACGGGTCCTTGAACTACACCGGAGTATGATTATTTAATGTTACCCCTCATTTTGCTCTTTCTTTTTTATTCTTATGACTGCATTTTGTGTTTATGTTTTTTTCTTCACTTTTATTAAACTTGGCACATTTTACTTTCTCCTCGTAATTTATTATCTTTTATTAGTTTTATATGTACTTCTCTTGTTCGTCCTCACTTTGCCCTGGTACTCTATTTAACATTTCAACCTTTCTTATTTCTTCGCGTCAGCCAATCATCTTCTTACTTCTGTTTCTTCCTTCTACCTTTCTTACTCATGCCATTGGCACGCGTACGCGTTAGTGAGCGTCTTATGTCTTTCCTCACAGGAGTGCAGTAGTTCTCTTAACCTTTCGCGTCAGAATCTGCGTGCATCATCCCTTTTTAACCAGTTTTTCCACAAATATAGTGTCTGATATATCCTTAAACTGTTTTTTTTTTCGAGCCTCTCAAATCAGCCACCTTTTCCGTTTTTGTCGTCATTGTGTTAAATCAGCATTTTATAAACTGTGTCAGCTGTCCATATGTATCTTCTTCTCGCCATCCTAGTGTTTTACTAACCCTGCGTTTTTTATCTTTTCTTTTCATTGCTCTAATGTATCAGATATTATTTTATCTGTTTCCTGTCAGAGTTCTGCTGTGTTCGCAATATTTCTGTTTATTGATATCTTCATCTCTGTTTCATGTTCGATCCTCATATCGAAGAAACACATCATTAAGAGATTTTGAAACTTAGTGCCTGGAAAGCATGTCTTATAAACATTGTGTGCGTCTCAGGACTGGAAAGCATGTCTGACCGTTAAGAAGATCATTCTTGTGTATATACGTTGTATTTATTTTGTGATGTTGCTGAAACGTACATAATATATGTCCCATCTTGCTTAATCTTTGTAGATAACTGAAGACAGTGAGAGAATGAATAATTCGTTATACACATCGTATAGGCAGTGTCTCTTAAGTCCTTAAAACTCTCCAATGAATAATCACGTATGGTACATCGTACAGGCAGTGTCTCATCTTCAGGTTGTATTCATACTGGGAATGACGATGTACCAAAGAAAGTCCCACATAAGCCCCTAAAACTCTCCAATGAATAATCACGTATGGTACATCGTATAGGCAGTGTCTCATCTTCAGGTTGTATTCATACTGGGAATGACGATGTACCAAAGAAAGTCCCACATAAGTCCCTAAAACTCTCCAATGAATAATCCCGTATGGTATATCGTACAGGCAGTGGCGGGATTAAACAGTTCGACAACAGAAAGAGTCGCATTTATTGTGGTTCATCTTTATTGGTATTATTTTGAATACATACGCAAACAATACTCGAAGATCGCGCCATCACTCTGTCCGAATTACACGGATTATTCCAAACAGTAAAACCTGAAATTCGGTCTGAAAAATTGTACTCAGTGTCCAAAATAAGAGGAAGTCCGGGTTTTACAGGTTCTTAGTGCACAGAAACCAATGGGATGTTAAAAGGAACTGAAATAGTTTGCCCGAAATGGGGAGTTTTCCACATTAAACAGATTTGTCCGGACGCAAGTTTTACTGTATAGAAACACATAAACTGATGCCTGTAGTGTAAATAGCTCACCAGCTAACATTCTAAATAAATCACTAATTAACGTTTAAAAATTTGAAACCTACACAAGTTTGCAAAACAGGTAAAATATTCGTGAGTTACTTGCAATGGAAACAGGACAATTCCCGAAGGGACTTTTCTCGCGGGTACTTTTCCCACGCTGATTTTCCCCGCAGGAAATGTCCTAGGTCTGGAAAAGTCCACCGCGGGAAAAGTCCACTCGGGTAAAATCCACGTGGGAAAAGTCCACGTGGGAAAAGTCCCCGCGGGAAATGTCCTAGACTCACTTGCAATTTGAGAACTGTTTTGCTAAAAAATTGTGACCTGCTGCCCCTGTCCGCGTACAGGATGATCTGACATGGCTTTATTACAGGCAATTTTATTCGAATTCAAACTCCTGCCTCGACATCAGGTGAAATAGAGGTGTCTAACTTAATTTGTAAATGAATAGAAATTTCACAACTTTGTTTCGCACTTTGTAACAGATGAAGTATGAAATATAAGCTCCGCTATCGCGCTCTATCTTAATACACAGTCTTTATTTAATATGCTAATTATTCATTCGAAAAGACTCTATCCATCAATACGTTTATCTTGTTGCAAAAGAATATTTTTATTTTATACTTTTTTGATAAAATCCGTTAAGAGCGTGCACTTCTATTTGAAATCCACGTAAGAATTTCTAATCCATCAAAATATGATACTGTTTTCTAAATAACGGCATTTATCTCAACTCAGGGCTTCAAATAGAGGGAAAAATGTGTATGTTGAAAAAGTATAAGTAAACACTTTTATCTGCAAAGATCATCAGAATTTATACAGTGGCGCTAAATCGATCATTGTGGTGTGTACACTTTTAGCTATTGTTACGTCTGTTTCATCCGAAGCAGCACTCACGTGAAAAATTGTACTGCTCCATGTAAAAAAAAGAAGATCAATTTCTCTTTTGTAAACTTCACTTATGCCCTGAAAACAAGTTCTTTATACAACAGCTGTTTAGAATTAAATGTCATATAAAAAAGAGACATTCTTTGACGTAGAGAACTTAACTGTTTTGTCTTCTTTAAAAAGGCAGCAGATTAAACATTTTGTTTTCCGAAGCCGTTTTATATTTTGCGAAGCCTCATTGGTATAGTAGAGAGAAGCTGAGAGAAAGAAAGAAAGAAAGAAAGAAAAAAGAACGAAAGAATAAAAGAAAGAAAGAAAGAAACAACGGGAACGTAAGAGAGAGCGAGTGATACAGCGACAAAACGAGAGAGAGAGAGAGAGAGAGAGAGAGAGAGAGAGAGAGAGAGAGAGAGAGAGAGAGAGAGAGAGAGGGGGAGGGAGGGGGGAGCTAAGCAGAAAGGGAGTGACAGAGAGAGAGAGAGAGAGAGAAGGAGACAGCGCAAGAGACAAAGAGAAGGAAGGCGAGTTAGGGGGAAAGGGAGTAACAGACACAGAGAGAGCAGGAGAGAGAGAGGGAGAGAGAGAAAGGCAGAGAGAAAGAGAGAGTGAAAGAAAAAAGAGGGAGGGAAGGTGTGAATGAATGAGTGAGTGAGAAAGAGACACATACACATGCACAGAGAGAGAGAGAGAGAGAGAGGGGAGAGAGAGAGAGAGGGAGAGAGAGAGAGAGAGAGAGAGAGAGAGAGAGAGAATGGAGGGAGGGAGGGAGAGAGGGAGAGAAAGAGAGAGGGATCAGTTATAGTTTTAGTTGGTGAGTCCTTTTAGTGCGCTGAGCGTAAACCACAGAAAACCATAAAACATTTCTTGTTTGGTGATTTTGTTTTGCAGTGCCTATGCCTATGACACCATCTGTATAACATCAGAAATTAGTTTTCGTGCCGAGCAGAGAGAGATTTCGCCTGTTTGCAAAAAACTGATGACATGTGTTCGGTTACTTTTACTGTTTGTCTTTTCGGAGGTCATTTGGAAAGTTTATAGAGGGACCTTTCACACTTTAACCTATACTTTTTATTTCGTAATCGTTACACATTTCGTCTGAAATTGAAAAAAGGGCGCGAAAATTAGGCGAGATTTCAAACAATTTCTTAGCAGCTATAAGAAATAGTATTGAAATAACATGTAATTGAAATTTCACGCTTTGTTGAAAGGCTGTGAATTTTGGCGACATTTTACAAATTACCCACAATGCATTACCCGAAGCAGACGACATTTTGGAACAATGGTTACAATGTCGTTTTTTTCCAGCCATAGCGACGACCGATTGATCAGCCAAAATTACAGGCCTCTCCGGGATGTCACTGATAAAGAATACTCGTGTCAAGCTAAACATAAAATATGTTCTAGGCCCCATTAGCCACAGGCCTAAGCCGAGTCTTCACGGTCCAGGCTGCAATATTTAAATACTTGCAGCGTTCCATTTTGCTGCGTTTTTATTGGGCGGGTGTTGCAAATGCTATTATTAATATTTAATTGTTTGCATGTTGTTTTGTCTAATAACACTCCGATTATTTAAACTCACGTTCAACACTTACTTCAGGATTCAGGATCACATTGAGCAGAGTTTTCGTGTGCATGTGTGCGTGTGGGTGTGTGGATGGGGCGGTGGGAGAGGTGGGGGTGGGGTAGGTGGGGGAGGGAGCTGCCACTCAGCAGCTCTGCAACTGCCTCGGAATTCCCCATTGAGATAAAGTTATTATCTAACTGTTTAAACCTTCAGCTCTAATTCAGTTCAATGCAGTTCAATGCAATATTTTTTTTGCAATATCTAATATATGTAAAAACCGCATTTTTTTATTATATGAGGAGATTCATTGCACAAAAACACAACAGGGACACACTTTGTTCGGGTTTTACTCATTACGATTTACCCCCCCCCCCCCGAACACCCAACCCCTCCCAAAAAGCGTGGTACAATTTTGACACCAGTGCGTGCAAATTAGGTGTTATTTGCGACATTAAATATAGTTCCTGTACCGACGCGGTGCTGGGAGAAAGATGCGTTTCATTATTTCCCGCCTATCTCGCAAATTGAGTTAAAATATTGATGCCTGTCTTGATATTAATCTATTTGATCTCGCTATCTGATTATGTTTTAGGGCTTGATATGCACAAAACAGACCTGGCTGAAATCATAAAAAATGACCCCAATATCGATAAGATTTTCGTAGCTAAAAAATAACTAAAATTTGGGGAGTATTTTCTTCTTTTAAGGTTTTTATTTTAACATACAATGAAAACGGACCCAGGAGTGTTGGCAGCGCAAATACCTAGTGGAATTAAAAGCAAAAATAAACCAACGATGGTCCGATCTCTGGGGTGGTCCTATTCTCAGGGTTCTTAAAAACTGTACACTCCTAGAACCGGAGTATGGAAAAGTGGTATCTGCGCGGTGGTCCGATTCCGGGATCGGACCACCGCGCAGAGACCACTTTTCCATGCTCTTCTTTTTCCGATCTCCTTATCCTCGAGTCCCCCATTTCCATGTCATTTTCCTAATGTTTTGTTTGATGGACATATGGTCACCATATGGAGAACATGCGTTTACCATATATCCTTAGCATATATTATCCAACGTATGGTGGTTATGGTGTTAATGAAACCTTAAAACATCTTGTACATTCATTTGAAAAACCAAGACAGTGTGAAATCCTTTCCATCACTGTTGTTTTTATCAATTAATCAATTTATGTATTATTTGTTTGTTTGTTTGTTTATTTATTGTTGCTTTATACTGAGATTTAGCTCATATTTTCACGGTCAACAGTTACATTTGTGACGTAAGCAGTTATATGTCAAAAACGTGAGAGATGTGTCATTTGTAAGGGCTGTTCCAAACGATGCTAAAACAATGGCAGCTGCACACATTCGAATATGTTTAATATCGTTGTCTTACGTAGATAGTAACCGGTCAGCGTTGCAAAATAAGAATACCATCATCCAGTGCATTTATATGGTTGACACAAATATCATTTTGGATAATATTTCCCCTTCAGCGTCACTTCTGGAACAGCCTATAAGGGAACAGAAGGTTGAAAATGTTTCTGATTTATGACACAAACCTGCAGGGTTATCACAGGTCCTGCATTAATTACAGTCATTTTTACTAATTTTATCCATAGACACACTCTCGCTGACAACAATTACCAAACTCTTACACAATTATATTACACTTGAAGTGTATAATTTAGAGCTAGGTGCATCGGGTACACAGCTGAAAAATTCTATAAGAAAGAGGAGACTTGAGACACTTTGTAGGAATAGCACTTCTATTTAAGAAAGTATTTTTTTAGTTGAAAACGTGCAATTTACTTATGATAGATGGGTATAAGATTGAAACATAGAAATACATTTTTCATGTAGACTGTCACAAAGATCGTGATATCAAATCGTGATAAATTTTATAGCCATATGTCAATTTACATACGGCGAAATAAAAATACAATATCTGTGATATTTCGACGCAAATATAAAGGTGCAATTTCTTTCGTGAATAGGAAAAACGAATCGCGCAACTTTTAGAATAAAAACAGGATACTGTTGTGTAAATTTTGTATTTTTATTTGATAGAATGAAACATTAAAATTAATGTATATGCTTTACACAATTGCTATGAAATACATAAAAACAAAAATAAAAAGCATTTGGAGATATTCAAACGTGTTATAAAGGCATTGTGCTATTAAGTTTCATTTAAAAGAATAAAAAAGCTTTAGAAATGCAGTGAAAAGCAACGGCTGCAGAATTCTAACGAAGTGACGGAGAAACAATATCTTCTGATAAATATTAGGTTTAATTTTTTTGTCCTCGAGAATTAGAGTATTTTCAACTGAATGGCTTTTGGTTGATTTAATGTTTGTATTTTGGTGATTCTTGTTGTGTGCCCGAATATCGCTCACAGTTTTTTCCCTTCATAAAGAGTTACAAGAAAAAGCACCCCCCCCCAAAAAAAAAATAATAAAATAAATAAATAAATAAGCTTGTTCGTGCAACAATCTTGCAATTCGGAGCAAGAACAAATTGAAAAGTTTCGTTACTGGATCCAGGTGCCTGGCAATGGCAATACTGCAGTTTAATATTGATCCCGAATTTTATTTAATATTACTTTAAACACGGACAATTTTAGGGTAAACACTCGGTCTCAGCAGCCTCTTAAAAATCAAAAGCTCCCACCCAACCCTTAAAAGATTACTATGGATTAGAGTCATGGAAGCATTTATTACTCCTAAGCTTAAACAATCGAAAAATGGTGCGGTGCTTTAAATACTAAAAATAGTAAAAGAAAAATGCTAAGGGATGAAATGAGTGGGTATGCAAGGTGTGTCTTTAATTGGTTAACCTTATACCGATTTTATAAATTACACTACATCGTTTTTACAAAAATATTGATTTTTTAAAAAAATAAGAACAAGTAGAACACTTTTTTCTGCCGTAACAACTGCGATGGATTGAAGACTTGTGTATCAAATAACATAAATGTTTAGAATAAGTGTATTACGAATAACCCAGGCAATGCGAGCGAACAATTGAGATGTATAATGATGGTTTTATATCAACATAACAAGCAGGGTGGTTTTCTATAATTGCTAATTTCACTCATAAATATGCATCTCTGTCATCAAAAGCCACGCGCCAAAGAGCGATAATTGCAGAACATAGCCATAGAAAGACTGTAGAAAAATACAGTGGCCGGGTGTGATTTTTGTTCTAACAAGTTAGCTGCCGCAAAAGCTTATTCACCTACAAGCATATTTCACATGCAGTAAATTACACTTATTTTCTATTATTTTCACAGTAGGAGTGCAAGTGACATTTTTGCAAAAGAACACCGAGTCAGCCGTGCCTGTTGAGGTCGTTTTCATATCAACGCTTTATGAAAATGATATTTAAAGCAAAGAACATATTGAAGCTCTTTGTTCAAAGTAACACCAGTTCTTTCATACATAAAGAAAACCAGATACTCAAAAACCTAGGCACCAATCAAAGAATAAAAAGGGCCAATTTCACAGGGAGTTTTTTCGTTGGGTTTCAGTTTTACAATATTTTTTGCAGTAAAGTTAGAGGTGCTTTTTAGACAAAGTTTCAAGAAATTAAGAATAAAACCTCTAGCATATAACAGCACTTTTATACAAATCGGAATGTTTTGAAAGGTCACTTTCTGTCTGAAAAAAAGAGATATCCTAAACGTTGGTGCTTGCGGTTATCGCGGAAATCGAGGGAAGGGGTGGTGAACTGTGGCCTATTTTTTTTCTTTTTCCGTCTATGAATTTGCTGTCAGCTTTAATATGCGGATCCAGGGGGAAGATTGAAACCTTATAACTCCTACACTCCACCGCATCACTTCCGCCCCCTCCCGACTCCCCCCCCCCCCCTCTGTCCAGCCCCCTCATCCCAGCCATCTCCGACCACTAAATCTACCCAATGACTGAGCAGTTCCAGGGATGCTTACCATAGCTCCACCAATCAGCCTGCCGAAGTGTGAACATAATGTGCTCAGTTAAAACAGCAACCGAATCACACAATGCTCATTCACAACATCTGATCCAAACCGAAGCAGCATCAATTTCAAATAATAATTCCACTTAAAAAAGAGGTTTTATATTCATTTTTCCAAAACTGCACATGGAAATATCTTTTTCTTTTAAATTCAACACTTTGAGCGTAAACTTGTGTTTCTAAAACAGGAGGCAGTCTGAGTTTATATATACAACCTTAAAAATAACTCCTTAAAACAATCGACTTTTAGTGGCTATCCTGTTTTTACTTGTTTGAATATGTCTCAAAGGAGTTGCACAGGGCTGCATGTTCAAACTGCACGGCAAACTCCCTAGCATTTCTTTGAAAATTGTTCTCACGTAATTGTTAAAAATACATATTTTCCCTAGTTCTATTAATAATAAAATGCCTTTCTGGAAGTCATTAAAAATTTAGATACAATTACAATTAGATACAACTCCTAAGTACATACTAGTTTTGATATTTTCATTTCAAAACAATAATAAACAAATTAGCTGTTTTTATGCCTACATTGCTTTCCTGTAACTTACATTAACACAGTATGAGTTACAGTCATTGCTGCCATCAAACTGCGCCCATATATGCCCCCATAAAGTGCGTAAGTAAATTGAATGAGAGAGAGTCACCTGGAACTATTTTTTCATCTATACGCCAGTGTATGAGTATGATTAACAGGGCTGTGAAAAAGACAGGAATGAATCACGGTTTCCAGGAAAAATTCACGCGTGAATCAAATCATGGTGAATCTATGAGTTCTCTTACTCCCTCTTATTAATCTGATGTCTATGATTTCACCATTTTAGTGAATGGTGAACTAAATGATTCAGAGATAGATCTAGTGATATTGGATATACCTTTAAAATCAAAATACAGATCTAATTCAGCTGGAAAAATCTAATGATTAAGAGAGAGATCTAATTATTGAGATACACATGATTTACTAAACATCTGACATTTTTAAATGGAAAAGAAATATCTAAAATTTTCTAAAGCAATTGCAAACAATCTTTAGATAAAGTCAGGTTTTGCTTGTTATGGAAGTCGAAACAACGTCTATAGCCGCTGGGAAAGCGATGTTGCATACACGTCTGGGAAATATGAATTTAGATTCACCGCTGAGACAGCTACAGACGTAGTGTGGTCACCATCAGTGAGAGTGTGGTCACCATAAGTGAGAGTGTGGTCACTATAAATGAGAGTATGGTCACCATAAGTGAGAGTGTGGTCACCATAAATAATAGTGTGGTCGCCATAAGTGACAGTGTGGTCACTATAAGTGAGAGTGTGGTCACCATAAGTGATTGTGTGGTCACTATAACTGATAGTTTGGTCACCATAAGTGAGAGTGTGGTCACTATAACTGATGGTGTGGTCATCATAAGTGACAGTGTGGTCACTATAAGTGAGAGTGTGGTCACCATAAGTGATTGTGTGGTCACTATAACTGATAGTGTGGTCACCATAAGTGAGAGTGTGGTCACTATAACTGATGGTGTGGTCATCATAAGTGATAGCGTGGTCACCATAAGTGAGAGTGTGGTCACAATAAGTGAGAGTGTGGTCACCATAAGTGAGAGTGTGGTCACAATAAGTGAGAGTGTGGTCACCGTAAGTGAGACTGTGGTCAACATAAGTGAGACTGTGGTCACTATAAGTGAGAGTGTGGTCACCATAAGTGAGAGTGTGGTCACCGTAAGTGAGACTGTGGTCACTATAAGTGAGAGTGTGGTCACAATAAGTGAGAGTGTGGTCACCATAAGTGAGAGTGTGGTCACCGTAAGTGAAAGTGCCCCCAGGCATGGGTCATCCGGTCACACAGAGTACGTATGAAGTCGACTTCCATGAATATTTTTCAAAAGCAGGAGGAACAAAACTTGCGCGTTCTTGAAATTGTTATATTTCTGGTCTTTTTTTTTTAAAGTGACCTGTCATGGCTACCATTTCCGTTGAGCGATAACACAAAGAGCTTGTTTTTTTATGTGAATCAGACATCTATACAATGTCAGTTGCACCAAAGACGTTGATTAGAAGTTCCGTTTTGCTTGCGACCAAAGCAACATCCAAGCCACTCTGCTTACTCGAAGTCTAGTCAACGTTGCGTCAAAGACGTCGGTAAGACGTTGTTTATCTGTGTTTGCGACCAATCACATCCAAAGAATTAATGTTGTGTTTTTGGTCGGATCGACGTCGCAACCTCAAATCGACGGTGTATCGACCCTAAAATATCTACTGGAACGTGTATCAGACCGAAAATATTTTCTTGAATTTTTATTACTTTTTAACTTTTTAGAAATTTAATGGACAGCACAGAGAAGAACGAGCGTTTTTTTTTTTTTTTTTTTTTTTTTTTTTTTTTTGGTATTGGTCAAACCACACAACATCAAAACACTGCAAAACTCATGTCATTTAGACAAGAGACAAGCCAAAGAACCTTGATCAGCCATACGTCATCTCCTTACTGAGAAATTAATGGGAAAGTGGAACTCTTCATATTGAATTGGATATTAATCTAAATCTCTTGTCGCAAAGCCAACAGTGCGATAAAAGCGTCAGGTGAAGTTTTATGAGAACTGCCTGTATTGTTAATACAATATATAGTTATATATATATCTTGTATTCAAATCTTTGAAAAAAAAGTTGCCAGTCCTAACAAAGTGTAGCATAATCCAGGAAATAAGATCACCAAATGACACCGAATTAAAGTGGTTTGTTTCCAGAATGGCAGTCCTAACAAAGCGCAGAATAATCCGGGAAATAGGATCGCCAATGACACCGAATTAAAGTGGTTTGTTTCCAGGATGGCAGTCCTAACAAAGTGCAGAATAATCCGGGAAATAGGATCACCAATGACACCGAATTAAAGTGGTTTGTTTCCAGGATGCCAGTCCTAACAAAGTGCAGAATAATCCGGGAAATAGGATCACCAATGACACCGAATTAAAGTGGTTTGTTTCCAGGATGCCAGTCCTAACAAAGTGCAGCATAATCCGGGAAATAGGATCACCAATGACGCCGAGTTAAAGTGGTTTGTTTCCAGGATGCCAGTCCTAACAAAGTGCAGCATAATCCGGGAAATAGGATCACCAATGACACCGAATTAAAGTGGTTTGTTTCCAGGATGCCAGTCCTAACAAAGTGCAGAATAATCCGGGAAATAGGATCACCAATGACACCGAATTAAAGTGGTTTGTTTCCAGGATGGCAGTCCTAACAAAGTGCAGCATAATCCGGGAAATAGGATCACCAATGACACCGAATTAAAGTGGTGTGTTTCCAGAATGCCAGTCCTAACAAAGTGCAGAATAATCCGGGAAATAGGATCACCAATGACACCGAATTAAAGTGGTTTGTTTCCAGAATGACAGTCCTAACAAAGTGCAGAATAATCCGGGAAATAGGATCACCAAATGACACCGAATTAAAGTGGTTTGTTTCCAGGATGGCCCTGTTTGTGGAGTTGCTCATAAGGGAAGGCACATTGAATGAGACTATTGAAAAGTGGTAATATTTTCGATGTGGTTACAAATGCGGGTTGGTCATATCCCGGGGTTCTTCTGTACATGTGCTCACGGATTCAAGGACAGGAGCGCCTAAGAAATGCGACCGCCTCACAAACGAGACCACTTTTAAAGGCCCGTTTTAATTGTTTCTGGTTATGAAGAACCCTACAGCTATGACTATCAAGGAAATTGAGATATTTGGGTCAGTTCCACTTTTGTTCCTACTTTCGGGATAAAATGTGTATATGAATTCAACTTTCTTCAGGTGAATCATAAAGTTGGTGCGTGGTAGGAAGGGGGTGGTGGATGGTGTGGGAGGGGGTCGAGATGTTGATACGCTAATGCTCTATCAATGGGTGATGTCAGAAATTTTGCATACGGAGGGGGGGGGGGGGGAGGGGGGACAGGGGCGCAGTCAAAAGGTGAGAAAATTTTGGTGCGTATTTTATGGATGGTCCCTTATTACTATAGTTAACACACATTTTTTTTTCGTCAGAACTCTGCTTTTAAATATTCACTATTCTTCAAAAACTTACATAAATGAGTGTCTTCCGATAAGTAACAACACTCACTCATCTCAGTCCAAAAAAATTGTTGTGACGTCACATGGTTGTGCGCTCTATGTTGCGTTTTCAAGCATTGCGTACAGCCTTAACACGTTAAACATTTAGTCGGGTTATGTGCTACAGGCGTGTAAGACCAAAGTTTATAACTTACTAAAATAACCTTTGTAACTTTAAATATAAAAAGGGCGGTTTATACCGGATATCTACCACATTGCGCACGCCATATTTTGAACATCGAAAGGGGTTGCAAAGTAAAGGGGAAAAAATTGGAGAATTCGGCTTTTCGAAGCCAATAAAAAGAAAAATAAATAAATAATAGAATTCATTTAAAAACGAAGGTTTAGTGCAAAAAATTATGTTTTTAATGTTAAAAAGTGATAAATGGCACATTCTTTATTCTATAAAGCACAGCTAGCCATACCCAATAAGCGAAATGCACCACTTGATCCCCACAAGCGTCTGAGGACGGACAGACCCCACCTCAGCATTTATTTGATTATTAAACAAAAGGCTCATTGCCTTCCAATAGCTATGTCAATTGTACTCATTGATTATTAACTAATACACACAGCTAGCTCTTCGCTGGTAAGATTGCGTGATGTTGACTTGCACCATTCAGTTGCAATATAAATAACCCTCACCTGTCTGGTTATATTTCATGTTAAGGGGTGGTTCTTATTATTGTGTGTCCAACCAATAAATCCCCCCTTTAGCGAACACCTGTCTGGTCGTATGCCCATTTATGCGAAGCGATGGCTACCGGTCACACCCCTGGGATAACTTGGCCCCCTCTAGGATAACTTGCCCCTCACCCTGCCTATGGAAGTCAAGTCAAGTCAAGTTATCCTAGGCTGTCTTGACCCTCTGTTAATACACAGTTAAATATAATATATTCTATATATTTAATTTCCCACTATTCTAAAACATGTGCAGCAAATACGACCAGCATCGCCCAAAAAGAAGAAGTAAAACCCCAGCACCGCAACAGTTCAGATTACAGTTCTTTATTTCATAAACCGGGCAATACTGTTCATTTATGTTTGAAATGTACACATCGTGTCAAGATACCCTGGGACACATGTACCAACGTGGCAGTACGATGTGTCAATTGTTTTGTTTGTGTGTTTATTTATTAAATTTCGTCTGTATCTAGTATTAACATACTGCAGAGGACGAGACGAATCTTAACTGATACCTACGACTTGCGTTACATAAGTAAATTTGGTACTCTATATATGTACCCTATACGCCGTATGCCAGAAAATATAGGAAGTTACAGGTATATGCTCCCTACTCTGTGCGTCACTATAGCGTGTTTCTATTTAATTGCAATTGCTATTAAATTACGCAAAGACACGTCGCAGAAGTAGGTTTGGCATTCTCTGTAACAACAGGCATATCCTGTCGTTGTTATAAAACAGCTGACCTCTGAGGAGATCTAACTGTTATGCATAAACACAGAGCGGATGAATATTTTAGAAAGTATTAATATCCTTTTACGAGTCCTATTTTCGCGGAATGCCCAATGAGTAAGAAGCTGTTATACACAACAGCCGTGGAGGCATCCGTGTTGAAAACTATGAAACCCTGTTCAGCACTCTCATTTTTCTCAATTTTGTTTTTAATTCAAAACCAGGACCGCATAAATCCAAGAAATAAGTGTAAAAGAATGAGATATCACACTCTGTCGCTGCGGTATTGTGGTAATCTGGAACCTGAGAAATAAGTGTGAAACAATCAAATAACACACTCTGTCCATGCTGTATTGTGGTAATCTGGAACCTGAGAAATAAGTGTGAAACAATCACATATCACACTCTGTCCCTGCTGTATTGTGGTAATCTGGAACCTGAGAAATAAGTGTGAAACAATCAAATATCACACTCTGTCCATGCTGTATTGTGGTAATCTGGAACCTGAGAAATAAGTGTGAAACAATCACATATCACACTCTGTCCCTGCTGTATTTTGGTAATCTAGAACCTGAGAAATAAGTGTGAAACAATCAAATATCACACTCTGTCGCTGTGGTATTGTGGTAATTTGGTTTGGCTGTCTGTCGACACCAACGTCTTTTTCATTTTATTGGCATTTCTGTGTGATTACAAGAGAAGAGAACGGAAAGCAACGGTATTGAAGTAATAGCATATTTGCATGAGCAATTGCAAAAATGTTTGCTTCCATCCCAAGGGATTATTTATTAATGCGTGACACAGTGTACTTATAGATCGTCTAATGGATAGGCGGGGGATATTTACGCAAATGCAAACCAAGATCACGGCATTTTGGAATTTTTTTAGCAGCCTTAAAGACAAACGTCAGGAATACCTAGTCACACACCTTAGTAACGCTTGCTGTTAGAGCATACCAACATACCAAATTGTCTACAAATACGTAAATGCATATCATTTAAAAACTTAAAGATCTGAATCTTTATTTGTTTACGATTATGGATACGCTGCAAATGTGGCTCATTATTTTTAGAGGACTACGGCATAAAACATTTATGCAGTTTCTTTTTGCAACTGTGATACTTTTCATTGAAGGTAAATATTTACTGATTATTTACTCAGCACATGGCGATTCCAGTTACCTGCGTACTGAAGTATAAAATATTCACTAAAATGTATAAAATGAGTAAAAAAGTGTCATTAGCGCAAAAATGTAGTTTTATCGATGCCACATATGTCACCATGAATAGAAAATCAGTTCTAAATACATACAGATCCACCACCCATAAAATTAGTACCTAGTCGAAATATTTAGCTTCTAATAATTTTAAGCCTCAACAACAGCAACAACAACAACAACAACAACAACAACAGCAACAACAACAACAACAACGATAATAATAATAATAATAATAATAATAATGATGATGACGATGATGATGTTGTTGTTGATGATGATGATGATGATGATGGTGATGATTATGATGGTGATGATGATGATGATGATGATGATGGTAATGATGATGATGATGATGATGATGATGATGATGATGATGGTGATTATGTTGTTGTTGGTTTTGATGATGATGATGATGATGATGATGTTTATGATGATATTTATGATGATGTTAATGATGGTGAAGATGATGATAATGATGATGATGATGATGGCGATGCTGTTGTTGGTGATGATGATGATGATGATGGTGATGGTGATGATTATGATGACGTTGATGATGATGATGATGATGATGATGATGATGATGATGATGATGATGATGATGATGATGATGATGATGATGATGATGTTTTATCCATGTCGCTGCATTGCGTTTCGATGTGATTTTCACGTCTGGTTTTACTTTTTGACTAGTCGGATTCAATCAACGAATGATTACTTTACATTCAGAAGTAAGAAGCAGTGAGGTGTGCAGCCCGGATTCATACAATCAGACGGCCAGCGGTACGGACCTATGGTGTTATGACTGTACGGAGCTGTATACGAAGACGTACGATCCCACTGACTCCCCCTGCAAAAACAACCTGTCGCAAATAGCCTTAAGGCAGTGCGGACCACGGGATAGGTACTGCAAGGTAAGGAATCCAAATTCAGAGAAGGGGGCAGTGAAATGTGTCACCATGTGTGTCCAAACAAAACGCAGAGAAAGGAGGGGATGGGGTGATTATGAAGCCAAACTCAGTGAGCGTGGAGTGCCAATTTCATGTAAAAGAGGGTAGTTTTCTTTCACTACTCCGCGTTTCAGACAAAAAGAGGGTTATTTCGGAATTTCACTCTGCGTTAAAAAAAGGGGCCGTTATTTCAAAATTAGCGCTCCGTATTTACGGAATCCGTTTTAAAAAGTCATGGACACGCATGGTAACCAGTTGGCATGTGAATGCCCCGCCCCTTATCCTCATGAAGTCATAAACATGACACAAAAGATACTCACTTGAATCAGGTGTAAAGTAAATCTCTGTCAATCTTGCTCAAAATTTCGTGTTACTTAAATTACGTAACTTATGGGTTGACTGCTCAGAGAAATGCTATAATGGGTTTTAATTCTTGTGAACAATAATTTGAGCTTACGGTATTATGACTCAAAAATAATATGGGAAAGACTAGTCGCACTGCAGGTAATGGTGGATCTTGCGGTGTGAGTCACTTAGAAATGATATACGGTTGTACTTACAACGTTTATCCAAACTTCATAAAAAAACACTCTGAAAACGCTATAATATATAAGGAAGTTATGCTTTGGAGGATGGGACCTGCCCAAATACATTGGTGGACAACGCTTTAAATCTATTGAAACATTAAATTATGCGTTGATCTTGCCACAGGTTGAAAGGAGAGTTCTTCATGGGCAAACCTTAAACATGGACCGGGGATGCGTCGAGACGTGTTATTACGGCTGTCGCTTCAACGGCTTTGGTCTGACGTACATGAAGTGTACGTCATGCTGTAGAAAACCCGGATGTAATGACGACAATGGCACCATGTCCTCAGACAATAACTCGAGTGTTTTCTTTGCGTTATGCCTTGTTTTAGCGGTTTTGTATTTGTAACCAAACACAGTCGATGAAACATTTGGTTATTTGGAATAAAGCAGCAGAATTTAAAACTACGCATCCTTGGTTTAATTGTGAGCTTTGAATGCTTGTGTTTATGTTGGTGCCCGAAACACAAAGGCTGACATTCGCACCCGAAACACGTGAACTGAATTTAAAAAATACTGGACATGTGCACAGACATCTGTAACGAACCGATGTGCGGGCATCGTGTAAACGACAACATCATAAGCTCGATTCAAAGTCGGACAGCATTTTTTAGTTTCTCCATTTTTCGAAGTTACTTACTGAGAGTACAATAATGGAGAAAATGTCACAATAATGTCAAGGTCGACGGTTGAAATGTCTGCTGTCAAAATGTCCAGGGGTAAAACTCAAGTTTTCAAAATGTCGACAAGTAAAAAGTCCGTTACGCTTCGTCCTGCAGCAACTTTTTTAACAGTCACATTATCATTTTATTTATAATATGAAATTCAATTGCTGTACTGACTGCTATACTTAGTGCACCGCCCCTGGTCTCAAAACCACTCCCCCATCCTTCTCCGCGTTTTTTTTTGGACAAGCATGGTAACACATACGATACCAAGTGCCCCCCCCCCCCCCTGGGCCGCGACCCTGCTTTCAGTCAAAAGCTGACAATTGTGTCTTCCAGGGTAGCAAGAGAACTCGGCCCCGCACCTTACAAGAGAACCCCGGCTACGCAAGAGATCTTTTAAGGGTAGGATTTGGGTCAGCTTAGGGTTGGGGTAAGCATTTTTGTTAAGGTTCGGCTTTGAGTCCCTGATGGGGTTCATTACGGGACCGGGGCCGAGTTCGTTGTGGGGCCGAGTTCTCTTGTATTCGTCTTCCAGAGACGTCCGCCGTGAAATAGTCACCCCAACTCACCCGACACAACAAGAACTGTTCGAATAATTCGATTTGAACTGGTTGTTGCAGAAGGAATTAATAATGGATTTGAAAGACAACAAGCGTACAACACTTTCGCAGTGTGTACACATGCAAGACAAGTAAGGCGGTTGACACGTGTACTGTATGGGCGCACAGTTAATTGATTGAAAGTTTTGGTTTCGTTTTCCCTTTTTGACACGATTGGTTCTGTATCGTCACTAAATCTTACTTCTAACTATATAAATAAAAGTATGAAAATCTAGAGTGTTTTCTAGGACAAACCATAGATTAATTTTCAAAGTAGCTAAAAGGGAGTAAAATGTCACACAAGCGGTATGAAGTCCAACACAGCTTATGGAACAGCCAGGTTTGATTGACAGTGAACAAGGTGAGATTAAATCGTGTTATCAGAGTGTACACATGAGAATGAAAATAAGCATGCATTTTGTGTGGTCCCGGGATATAACCCAACCCCGCCTCCCTCCTTCCCCGCTCCTCGCAAATTGAAACAGGTTCTGCACTGCCACATATTTTGTGTTGTTTTGATCGAGCTGCACGCTCATAAAACGGACCTCGCACATGGGACCGGACCCGTAGTTAGGACCCGGACAAGGAGTTATAAAACATCCTGTTTGTTTCGCTGCGTAAACGCGGACCAAATTCACCAAATTATATATTCATGTTGCGCAACTGGCATCCGCAAGTGGGTGCAATAAAATAAACACACAGACACGTCTAGTATTTGAGGAATCGATGCGCAGTTTTGAACCCCCCCCCCCCCTCCCTTATTTATCGGACGCGGAGTGTTTTTCCGAAATAACCCTTGTTGTGTAAAATACGGATAGTTCAATGAAATTTACTCCCGCCAACTGGACTTCAGAAAAGAAAATTTCAGCTCTTGATTGACTATTCATGGCCATGTTTAACTGATGGGAAGCCTGTGGGGAATATGTGGGCCATGCACACTGCTCTAGTTTATGAATGACCTCTAGAGGCAACTGATACCTCCAAAAAGCAAAAAGTCGAGTTCGTGATTCCTGCATGCACACTGTGGAACAATTTCCATGTCCCAGTACAGAAATGCAAACATGCACATATCGATTTTAAAAAGCTTTTTTAAAGTGCATCAGAATTATTACAGTCGTTTGCCTTTTTTCTTTGTGTGTGTGTATGTGTGTGTTTTCTCTTGTGTATGTGTGTGTGTGGTTTTCGATCAGCTGAACAGTGCCCAAATAAAAACATAGTGACAGAATGATATAAAAAAAAACAGTACATAGAAAAAATGGCTTAAACCAGATCTGAAAGTTACCAAAATGAAACATGATGATTTTGTTTGCTTTTGTAGTTTCAGAAAAGACGCCACAACTATCGTTTTATTTCGTAAAACGAGCTTTTACGAGTAAAAGCGCAATTCGCGTTCTCCACTTTTAATGGGTTCCCTTCCAGTAATATTTACCACGCAATATAAAAAAGAACTTTTTGAGGTACTGTTCAAGATACTCTAACCCTTCCATCCATCCTATGGCCAATCAGAATGCCCGAGACGTCGTCTGCTAGTCTCGTATAAACGACATTCCCTTTTTAGCCCCAAAAGGCGGTAAAACACGCCCAGGCTAGTTGGGGATGGATGGGACGGGTTAAAATCAAAGTTAAAAGTGGAGAACGCGAATTGCGCTTTTACTCGTAAAAGCTCGTTTTACGAAATAAAACGATAGTTTTACTTCGCAAAAGCTTTGAATTCGCTTATCTCCACTTTTAATGGGACTTGAGTCCGGAGCAGGGGAGCCTGCCATTCTTGAACTGCCCAAAAAGGTCGCGAATTACACTATGGCTTGTAAAAGCTCATTGCATATAGGCGAGGAGTGCTGTGCACTCGACGCAAAGAAGAAATAAAACTTGTCAGCTAAGTTTCAATTCTTTTAATGATTTCCTAAATAAAGTCCGGAGGCGTACCATTCCGGTCTTTCAACATAAGGTAAATCGTAACAAAGTAAAAAATATCACAGCAACTGTCAGTTGAGATGAGAAGGCTTCCAACCATGCCATCATCTTTTTTGAGAACTATCACCATCCCCCTCCAACCGCCCACCGGATGGATCCCTTCCTCAAGTTCTCACTATTCACTTGCTATGTATTGATGAACAATTAGGTTTATTTAGAAGTACTACAAAACGATCGTAAATCCATAGGAATTACGCAAATAAACTCTTTGACACTTCTAGTAAAGTGACTGAAGTGTCTTACAAGACATGCAATTCAAACTTGAAAAAGAAAGCGAGTCCGCTGTCTAACTTTTCTTCTTCTCATTTGATAAATTACCACGTTTATTTGAAATAAACTCATAGCGATTGACTAGATAGTACTAAAACTACTGTAAATCGTCATAAAATGAAAAACAGAAAAAATTTTGCTTATTTATGACTGTTTTCCTATATGGGGCCGTTATGGTCCCATAAGCCCATAATGACACTATGGTACCTCATACCATGAACCATAAACCGGCTTTCGGCCTTCCGGCTACAACGGGTGTACGGTCACTGGGTACGTCTGGGACCGACATGGTCCCCCCCCCTTTCTTTCTGAAAAACATGAAGAAAGGAGATCAAAACTTAAGCATCCGAGTAGCCGTAAGACCGAAGACTGGGCTGTACTCATTACACATGCGATCCTGAACACTTCGGAGTAAATAAATGCTTAATTAAACATAACCGTCCAGCGTTCGTCCGTAACTTAATATAAGCACGAACCGAAATGGTCCAAAGGACCTGAGCGAAAGGCGAAATGTTCAGAGTAAGAAGGAAAGACCTTCTTGTAGGTTGTTACTTTCGTGGCTTGTTGTTGTTGTTACTGTTCCCATTACGGCCCTTGGAGAAGTTACTCTTGTGCTTGCCCTTGTTCTTAAACTTGGGAGAAGCATTCCTACAACAGAAACACTCAGCCTGTAATGGTCGTTTCTGAAGCCACGAACGGTCCTAATGAATATAAGCCAGACAATTCATCTTGAGAAAAATCTTTCAGATAGTATTTAACAAACGAGTTGGGGGAAACCCAACAACCTGTTTTTAATATATCCGAAAGGGACACGTTGCGTACCGCCCTGAGGGAATTGGCTACTTGCCTTACCTGATGGGCTTTGATGTTTGATTCCCCTAACGGGTTAGGGTCGATTTGTGCATCGTCATAGGCTGCCAAAATGATCCTTTTAATATAATTTGAGATCGACTGTTTCGAAAGATCTTTGTTAAATTTCGGCATAAACGAAATGATGAGAGCCTTCTGATTATCTGATCGGTAGGCCTCTGACATTTCCAAATACTGTTGCAGCGCCTTGACGGGACACAAAGAGACCAGACCGTCTGAGTCGGGGTCATCTGGTAGGGATGGGAGAGTAATGTGATCGAACGTTCCCATCCCTTGGGTCATGATGTGGGTTTTTCCCATGAATCCTGCTCTAGGGACTAGGGTGACCTTCTCCCATGTACCCTTATCTTTATTTACCTTTCTGTCTAGGGCATGGATTTCGCCTCTTCTTTTGCCCGAAGCTAAGGCCAATAAAAACGTGAATCTTAATGTTGCGTTTTTTGCTGAAATCACGTCCTTACTAAATATATCTGGGCGCTGAAGATACTGTAAGACTATTGATAAATCCCACTGCGCTATGTTGGATGGGCAGGGTGGGGAGCTTACTTTAAAATGTCTTACTAGCTGTGATAGGGAAGTATCTTCGCCCGGGTCGTAGCCTGTAGACGCTTTGAGTCTTGACCCTATAGCGGCCCTATAGCCCTCGATGGAACTTACCTTTAATTTCACCTCCGTGAAAAGGTGATCGAGGAAATCCGCTACCACTGCTGGGCTAGCCTGAAACGGATCTAGCTTAGAAGTGCTACACCAAGCGGCAAATTTATTCCACTGCGACCTGTAAACTTTGGCCGTTGAACCCTTGTGACTGTTTACTATTTTCTCTCTCACCTGCTTAGAAAAACCCTTGTTTTTCAGAAAGGACTGGTCAGACACCATAGGTGGAGGTTCAGTAAGCGAGGGGAGGGGTGGAAGTGATGCCAATGGGGTTGTGATAGCAACTCGTTGTGGCATGGGATCGGTATCGACCTTACTACCTTGCAATGGAGTAGGAGGGCGAACCATGGGGCTTCCGGTGTCCATGGGGCAATGAGTAATAGGAACGGTGGTTTCAACTCGATTACTCTCTGCAGGACTTGCCCTAAGATTGCTTGTGGGGGAAAGGCATACAGTACCTCGTCCCGTGGCCACTGACAATTGAGAGCGTCTACTGCCCAAGCTGCTGGGTCCGGGCAAGGAGACACGTACCGGGGAAGTTGGGTGGTCATCGCGTTTGCAAACAGATCCAGAGTCGGGGCACCCCATGGGGATTGGTGTGTCACCCACTGAAAGGACCGAGGGGATAGGCACCACTCGGTGTTGATAACTTGACCCTGTCTGGAGGCTAAGTCCGCTAGGACGTTTAATTTCCCGGCCAGGTGACGGGCGGAAACGGTCACCTGTTCCTCCCTGGCCTTTGAAAGAATTTGGAATGCAAGTTTGGACAGGGATCGTGATTTGGTGCCCCCCTGCTTGTTGAGGTAAGCTATGGCTGTGGAGTTGTCTAACCGAAAAAGGACTGCCTTGTTTCTGAGTTGGTTGGTCAGCTTGATTAGGGCAATCCAGACCACCCGAAGCTCCAGCCAGTTTATGTGGTAGGACTGAAGCGAGGGTGGCCATTTGCCCTTCCATACCTGACCATTCCAATAAATTCCCCACCCCGCATGGGACGCATCGGTCTGAATCTCTATCTCCGGGGTGGGGGGCTGAAATGGCATTCCTTCGGACATAATTAGAACATCGCACCACCACTGTAGGGCTTGTAGGGTTACCTGTGAAACTTGCATCCTCGCTGCGGGTGAACGACCCTGATGCAACGCCCATCTTACCTGGCTTTGAAATGGCCTGTAATGGAGACGGCCCAGGGGGACTGTCTTCTCTGTTGCCACTAACAGGCCGAGGAGCGATTCCATGGCCTGTAATCTCACCTTCTTTCCTGGGGAAATACCTTTTATGGCATCTGCAATTCTCTGGCGGCGTTCTGGCGTAGGGAACGCCTTTGCTATTGCCAGATCCCAAAACTCCCCTAGAAAGGTAATGGACTGTTTGGGGGTTAGTTCGGACTTGGCTAGGTTTACTACTAGACCTACCTCTAGTGCCTTGCGAACTAAAGACATTGTATGAATCTCGGTTACCTGCCTGTCTTGATTCGCCAGAAACCAGTCGTCCAGATACTGAAAGACTAACATCCCTTCTAGCCGTGCCCATGTTTTCAGTACTTTCATGACCTTGGAGAAAACGTACGGGGCCGTAGCCAGACCGAAGGGAAGTGCCAGAAACCAAAATCGTCTTTTCCCTACTTGAAAGGCTAGAAATTTTCTTGCCGAGCGATGGAGAGGAATATGGAGGTAAGCATCGGAGAGATCTATGGAGGTACCCCACATCCCTTCCCGTAATGACCCTTTTATCACCTGGGCCGTGTCCATCTGAAAGGTGATCACTCGGAGAAAACCGTTTATGGGGGAAAGGTCGATTACCAGCCTCCACCCTCCGGATTTCTTGGGAACCAGAAAAACTCTGCTGAAAAAACCCATTTGATTTTCTGGCATTTCCTCTATCGCCTGTTTTTGAGACAAGCTCAGTAGCATTTCTTGGAGAGCTCGGTCTTTTTCTGACCCCTTGGCGTAAGAGGTGACTAGTTGTCTTGGCGCATGGGCGGTTAGGGGAATAGGGCACCTGAGCCCGTTCCGGTCTCGTTTGAAAGGTAGGGAGTAACCTCTCTTTAACCAACGTACTACCCTTCGAGACGCCCCCATTTCTGCCCATTGCTGCCAAAACTTTCCTAGTCTTCCTCCTACGGGCAAGGAGGCGTTTAAGGAAAGTAAATTTTCCAAGTCTCTTAAGTTTGCTAAAGTATCGCCAGGAGATAAGGGAATCTCGTGACGGTACTTTGGTTGGCTGCTACCTGAACGACTGTGGAGCCGGACCCTCTGTCTTGCTGCCGGGGCTGGGTTTCGGTTTCTTGACAGGGGGCTGTTGTGGCTGCGCACTCGGCTTAGACGGTGCTGGAGAGGACTGTTGTGGTCTCTTCCTCTTCAGTGGACGTTTGAAGGAGGAGCGAGACATCCTGGACATCAGGGCATAATCTTGCGAAAGCGAACGACTTTCCTGGTTCACCCTCTCTATCTCGGCGGGAGGAAATAGTTCTCGTTCCTCCAGGATAGGGGCATGACGCAGGTCCCGCAAACCTTTGACACTAGACCAGCAGTGCTGGAGAAAGGCATCTCGACGTAAGTAGACCATTGAAGTCATCAAAAAAGTGGAAAGTTTGACCACGTCTCGGGTAGCTAAGGCCAGGCATTCCATCAATTTAGCAGACACGGGATCACTAAGGCGAAGTTCTTCCCAACGCGACTTTAGTGCTTTAAGTGCATGATCTTGAAAAGACATAATGTTCAGGATGTGGCGAGAAGACGCCTCGATGGTCTTTGCGTCTTTCTCCACTAATGGAATGTCTGAGTCACTACGCACTGTGGGCATCCAGACTGTACGCTTCACGGGCTGCTCCAGTGCCTCTAGGGGAATTTTTTCATCCGCTGACCGATATGGTCCTGGTCGTACTGAGCAATGTTTAGATAAATGGAAACGCGACAACGTGCGACCCTCACCGGCGTCCATCTTCTTGAACTCTTTCGCGCGGACCGTGACAGCATGAGCAATGCCCTCACTGGTGGCTAGTGCGATAAACGAGTCCTGTTGTGGTGGAGCTGCCTGAGATGTCATCCGAATGGGCGGATCCTCCTTATCTAAATTTGGGGAGCCACAGGAGACCTCTGCTAAGCGGGCTATCTCTTGAATGGCATCCCTGAACGGCACGTCTTCTGGTGCAATCGTAGAAGCAGAACTCGAGGGGGCCGCGTCCTCGACCGATGGGGCAAGATCTGGTGGAGAGGGAGTACGGATGGGCCGTCTGCCCGCTGCCGCTGGATCTCTCCAAAGTCGATGCCCTTGGCCGGGAGAACGCACCTGCTCCACTGCCCGTAACGGTAAATGACAACGGGAATGTACTGACGTACCCTCGGATTCTTCTTCCCCGTCTTCCACCTCCGACTCCTGTTCATCAGATGCTGCTTCTGGGAGTTGGGATTGTGAAAAATGTGACATGTGGGGTTCCCCTACTGGGGTGTAAATTTCTTTCTCCCTGTTGCTTGGGACTGCTGCTAGGGGAGAATTTTCCATCGGCCCGATTTCCTCATCATCTTCCAGCAATGCGGAGACTTGGCCCGAAAGGGGCACGCCCACGGAATCCTCCTCGCTGATGGTGACCGTTTCGGGAATATCCACGTTAGAGTCCAGCGGGAGGTGAGGTACAGGCGAGCCCGATATCGCTGCCACTGACTGAAATTCCGGAGGAGGACGAGAAACCGTAGCTGATGGTTTAGGCTTTTGCCTTTGACTAAGCAGACTCTCCTGCTTCTGAACTTGACTCTGTAAATCCAAAAGTTGTTTTTGCAGTTGCGATTGCATAGACAAAAACGCTGAAAATTCACTCGGGAGACGCTGCAGCTGAGGAGGGGGGGATAAGTCCTCTCGCGGGGGAATGCCTAACTGGCCTGTAACCGCCGAAAGTACTGTTCCCGTATCCCTATGCGTTAAAGTCACTTGTTCCTCAGACGGGGACTTAAACGCCCCTCCTGGACTGCCACTGGGTTTCACTCTAGGAGGTGAGGCCCATGCCTCGCGGAGACGATCCCGTTCTTGCCCTTCCGGGATGTCCAATTCTGCTACAGTCTCAGAAAATGCACGTCCTTTACTCTTGGACTTTTTATGTCTCTTAACTGGCGTAGCGGATTCCGATTCTGCACCAGTGTCTACGTGTACGGGGGTGGAGACCTGGCCCAGAATAACGGAGCTAGCCTTCTTCATGGTATCACGAATAAATTCACGAGTAACAAACGAAGCTGACGAAAGGAATTTGCGCTTATCCCTCCTGCGCTCGTTCTTGGTCCTATTCCGTAATAGGACTTTCCAATCCTCTGGAGAAAGATGTAGACACTCGCCACACTGGCTGTCTGGCTCACACAGAGGTATTCCACTATTCCGTCTACAGCGGTAGCAGATGGAGTGGGGGTTACACGCGGTTGGAGGATGGATACACTGAGGCAGTAACGGTGGAGAATGTAGACTGGCCTCTGTCATATCTGAAATGCAAGCAGAGAAAAACAACGGTGAGAATATGTAGTATAAAACAACGCACAAAACTACATTTCTCCGTGCTTTGCTTCAACTGCAAGCTTTAACCTTCCAAGCTGTGTTTACAATTGCTTAAACACCGCAATAACTCGCTGGGTCTAAGGAAAGACGAAAAGAGATGCTTCCCGGAACGATAACGTTCCCGGGCCGTAACGGGCTGGACCGTAATGGCACCACCCGTGTCGGATATGGATCTCTCTTGCCTCAGATGCACCTGGGACCATCGGACCGTAACGGGTTTTGTGAATCCCGTTGGACCAGAATGGTCTTCTCGCACCCGTGACCGTAAGACCACAAAGGGAAAACGGTCCTGGCAAAGAAAATGACCCTCAGACGTCACAGAAAACGTCTCTTTTCGTCGGAGAACGCTGTCAGACTTGCAGAACCTGCTCTACAAAGACTGAGAAGCGACCCATGGAGTAAAGCTTAAGCAAAAACTGGCCATTTCCGCGATGACACAGCTGGCTGGTAAAGCTTGGAGTCTGATCAGGTCCAGCAGCCTGAAAAGATCCTACTCCTAGACGAACTGAGGTGGAACTGGTAAGTTCCTCGATCTGAATGAAAGTGGAGAAAGAGGCGCACTTCTCGGGACTAGGAAAGTGTCTCCGTGATCGTGCAAACTCAACCTAATCAGACCGAAGAGTAAGATGGCGAATAAACACACTTCGGCTCCATAAATTTATCCCAACGCACAATAATAGATAAAACAATCCATTAGGCAGTGAATTAAGTAAAAAATGAAGCAATTCGCACCTTAAACCAGTTCCCTTGCTGCAAAAAACCGGCAGCACACAGAATGGCGTGTTGTATCGACGCCACGCAAAAAGGGAATGTCGTTTATACGAGACTAGCAGACGACGTCTCGGGCATTCTGATTGGCCATAGGATGGATGGAAGGGTTAGAGTATCTTGAACAGTACCTCAAAAAGTTCTTTTTTATATTGCGTGGTAAATATTACTGGAAGGGAACCCATTAAAAGTGGAGATAAGCGAATTCAAAGCTTTTGCGAAGTAAAAACATGTTCTCCGATGACTACGTCATGGTTGCTGCCATTGATTTTGGCACGACTTTTTCCGGCTATGCATTTTCGTTCAAGAGCGATCCGGAAAACATTAAAATGAATAAGAACTGGGGCAATGCTCTCGGCTTTCAGGTAGTTTAAATAGCAAAGCTAACAATGGTTCATTAAATACGGTCGTGGTCGTTGAAGGGCTTGGCTGAGAAATTCCTAACAGGAAGTAATCCATATTTTCCTCATTTGGAATATGCGGAGGGTGCCTCAGAAAAGCCTCAGTTCCTACTGCACTTGCCCCTGTCAATAAACGTGCATTTTTGGATGTCGAAAAAAGTATCTTGTTTTGCCGACAAGTGGTCTAACTTTCTTGCACGGTGCAACAACGCGCTTAAGGACGATTGGCCTGAACTGTAATGTGTGACAATTCGCTTGATTTTTTTAACTTGAATTTTAACCATCTTCAAATGCTCATGTTTTCACATTTCCATAGGAAAAATCCTCTGACCTTCTGCCATTTCAAATAAGTACAAGCGATCAAAAGATTTACTCCGGAGTTCTATCAAATATCTTATAGTATAATACACAATATTTGGTTCTATATATAGTCATACTAGTGCAGGTAGGGCTGGGGTGGAGGGGGCGAGGGGGTGGGACTTTGTGCAATCGAGCGGACAAGCCTTGAGAACTAGAGAATCCTGCAGTAAATATCGGGGCCTCGATCCCTAATTCCTTCCTCACCCCCACCCCCCCCCCCCCCCACCAACCACGGCCCTCTCGCAGGATCGGCACTTTCAGAAGAAATATTCATGACACAAATGTACATTTCTCACCGCAATAACTTTAAAGGATAAAAAAAGGAAGGAAAATAAACGAAAATAACAAAATACTTAATAATTATGTTTTGCCAGTCCTACAAAACGCCTACATCTGTATTGGTAAATCCCAATGGCGAGTTTGAGTCGTTCGGCTTCGAAGCGGAGAATACTTACAGCAAGTACTTAGAAGAAGACCACACGTGTGAGGGCCGATGGCACATGTACCGGCATTTCAAAATGATTCTGCACCAGCAAAAGGTGCCTTAAAACATTCCTAATCTGTCCTGTCGAGTTATCGGAAAATAACATACGAAGAGCAAACCATAATAATAATAATAATAATAATAATAATAATAGTAGTAGTAGTAGTAGCGGTAGCTGTAGTAGTAATAACGTACATATTTAAAAGCAAAATATAATAGTAGCAATAGTAATAATAATAATAATAATAATAATAATAATAATAATAATAATAATAATAATAATAATAATAATAATAAAGTAATAATAATAATAATAGTGGCGGTAGCTGTAGTAGTAATAACGTACATATTTAAAATTAATCAGTAGCTCACGTTATGAGAGTGGCTGCTCAGCAATCGTTACTTAGTGATAACTATTTTTCAGTTACTATATTGCTATTTACAGACAATAAACAGACAAACGCCAGTAACTTCATGCAGCGGACAGGAGAGAACAGCCCTGGAGATCTTTGTTTATGCTTTACGGTACCTCAAGAACCATTTGCTTGATGTCGTTTCCAGGCAAACAATTACGTAAGACTCCAAGCCATATTTAAAACGTTATCTCAGGGGTAGATAAACTGAGTAACATTACCCGGTAAACATTCCGACGTCGACCCAACGTCGATTTGTGGTTACAACGTTCACCCAACACAAATTTGTTAACCCCTAATATTAACAAATGTTTATGAAAATCGGCTTCACACGTATGCTGCGTTACCGGATGACATAAGAGGGCGGGGGGGGGGGGGGGGGGGAGGGAGGTAGGGAGTTTGACCGAAGGGTGACCCTGACACCTTATGACTGTCACTGTCTAGATGTCCATTCTAGATTAACATTTCCCAACATCTATACAACGTCGGGAGACAGAGCTTGTGTCGACTTCCAACGATTTCGCAACGTTGATTAGACTTTAGATAATCGATATCTCTCCGATGTCGGCAGGTCCATAATCAACCAAACCCCACCCTGATCCGACTTCGGGTGCGACGTGTATTTTTGGAAGAATTATCAGGTGCCCTGTTATTGGGTATCCTATTAGTAAAGTCGGAAAGAGTTATGTTCATGACAGGTTATAATAAACCACGAAAATACTTATTCTCCAATATGAAGGATGTTGTTGACCTGTCGTTTTGATTCGTTTTCACTCGATTCCGTTCAAAATTCGTACCATATTAAATTATTAAGAAGCCGCTCAAAAACACGCCGTTTTTGAGGTCAAGTTCAATCATCTTTTAATTAATTAATTAACTAATTTGGTTATTTTTGTACTAGAGTGCCGAGGGCTGAGATGATCCGCTGGGTGATCACTGTGCCCGCCATATGGACTGACCAGTCTAAGCAATTCATGCGTGAAGCGGCCTTCAAGGTAAGCTCATCCCCCCATATCCAGCCGAATCCAGGGATAGGACCACTCCGCAAATGGGACCAAATAGAACCACTTTCCCCGTTCTAAGTGCCTTTCATTATGAAGAATCCCACAAATGGGATCACCCCCCGAAATAGGAACATATTAGCTCAGTTCCGATGGTGATCTTATTTCTGGGGTTACGGTGTATTGTTAAATAAATATCCTGCACCACATATCACATGGACGGAAGGAATCAGGGTTTGTGTGTACCTGTGAGGGGAATGGAGGGGGAGGGATCCTGAAAATTTGTGCCTCCTATTCGTATAATGTCCCGCGCCTCCCTTCCCCTCCCCGTCTCCCCCTTCTGCCCTCCCTCTCCTCCTCCCTTCCCCTCCCCGTCTCCCCCTCTCCCCTCTCCTCTCCTCCTCCCTTTCCCTGCCCGTCTCCCTCTCTCCCCTCTCCTCCTCCCTTCCCCTCCCCGTCTCCCCGTCTCCCCTCTCCTCTCCTCCTCCCTTTCCCTGCCCGTCTCCCTCTCTCCCCTCTCCTCCTCCCTTCCCCTCCCCGTCTCCCCCTCTCCCCTCTCCTCTCCTCCTCCCTTTCCCTCCCCGTCTCCCTCTCTCCCCTCTCCTCTCCTCCCACTCCTCCCCGTCTCCCCCCTCTCCCCTCTCCTCTCCTCCCTCTCCTCCCCCTGAAACGGTGAGACTTTCCAGTACTGATTAACGGAGATACATCGGGTAATAAATACTTAAAACATTGAACAATTTCACTTTATTTTTAAAGAAATATCATGACTTCCTGTTACTGGTAAGCTAGGCATACTTCCTGTATGCTTAGCTAGTCTCTTTAAAATGGCGTGCCTGCAAGAAGCCTTGGTGTCTATTTTGATTGGCAGGCTGGATTTATAAAACAACTTGATTCAAAGCAACTGGTGATAGCCCTAGAACCGGAGTGTGCCTCTCTGTACTGTAGACGTCTAAATGTCGCCGAATTCGTCGGAGAACCCGATGAAGACTCGGTGTCGTTCGTGACCGGAACCAAGTACCTAGTCATTGATTGCGGAGGTATGTAGAACACTTTTTGTGTCGTATTTAATCGTGGTTCACGATGTTATTACAAATATTGGCATGAGTACTTTCTTCAAATATTTATGAATGAAGCTATGCGTTTTCATTTTACAAATAAATATATGCAAATATCAGAGGAACGTATACAGTTAGCCCGCACTCCGCTGCATAAAGTGCCTGACGTCATTGATTTTAGTGTACCCACAGCTCCAAAGAGCCTCTTCCTCTTTCTTCTGTATGCAAGTTATGTTCCATTGTATTATACTTCCAGGCTGCTGTCTGGATTTAGTCAAATTTGTTTTTAAATCATTATTTTTTAATCATGAAGAATATGGTGTTGTGTTGATAAAGGAGGGACGATCGATATCACGGCTCATCAGATTCGAGATGACGACAGCGTACGGGAACTGCACTCCGCCACGGGGGGCAACTGGGGTGGCACAAAAGTGGACGACAATTTTGTACAGGTAGCTTTCAATTTTTTATGAACCCATTTCAGAAAGAGATACAAGCAGAACTGCAACAATTACTAGCATATATAGGTAAAATCGGACCACTCCATAAAATCGGGCCACTTCACAAAATTGGACCATTTTACAACATTGGATCTTTTTACAAAATTGGGCCACTTTACAATTAGCAAAAGTTTTGGGGTGGGGGGGGGGAGGGCTGAATCCCCGCTGCACGCACAGTTATAATCATAATTCTCGTTGAGGCAAGCTGACCGCGAGATAAAATTAACGGAACAGGTAAAAAGTCAAAAGCAGAGATTTGATCATCTTTTTGCAGCTTCTCCGTGATGTCCTGAGTCCAGAATTTGTGGCGTTTTATCAACAAGAATGCCCGCAGCAGTGGCTAGGGCTAATGACCAGTTTTGAGAGAACAAAAAAGCGTGTAAAACCCGACGGCGAGAGCAAAATAAGCATTTCTCTTTCCTGGGCCATGGCGGGCAAATATGAACAGTTCACGAATGGCGGAAAGATCGACGAACGGATCAACAGTAAAGAATGCCATGGTGTGTCTTTTGTCAACGGCGCTCTTAAGATTGAACATTACGCCGTGCGTAAGCTGTTTGTGCCCATTGTCAACCGCATCGTAGAACATGTCGAGGGTTTGATGGGAAGTCCGAAGCTTCATCCTTTGAAGTATTTCTTCCTCGTTGGAGGTTTTAGCGAGTGCACATTTTTGCAGGTGAACTGTCGATCAAAATATGAACCGTATACAACAGTACATAACCATTTACTTGTTATCGGGATATAACATAAAAAATTACTCAATTGTTATTTAATAATAATAATAATAATAATAATAATAATAATAATAATAATAATAATAATAATAATAATAATAATAATAATAATAATAATAATAATAATAATAATAATAATAATAATAATAATAATCACATTTTCAAATGAATTTTGGAGACTGAAATAACATCGAGTCAAAAAGAATGATTGCTGATGTCTTAATTTTTTATTTTAGAGTATCTTAATGGAGCGTTTTGCGGGTCGAGTCCAGGTTCTAATTCCCAGCGAATCGCAAATGGCCGTAATCAAGGGGGCAGTGTTATTTGGACATCACCCGGATGAAATAAAAAGTCGCGTTGCACGACGAACTTATGGCTGTAGATTCTTGCAAAACTTTGATCCGGAAATACACAATCCAGCTAAGCGTGTGGTATATGATGGCGTAGCAAAATGCAAGGATTTGTTTAAAGTGTTTGTGGAGAGAGAAGAGGAGGTGTTGGTTGGAGCTACAAGAACATTTGAATTTACAGCAGTGGCGGATGACCAAGATGGCGCCGACTTTCACTTTATGTGTATCGATCGCAAACCTAAGAGAGTGCAATATGTAGATGATGAGGACGTTATGAAACTGGGGCAAATTCATGTCAAGATGCCTGTGAAAAAAGGGGGCAGGGCTAGGGTTGTCAAACTCGATGTAACATTTGGTGGGACTGAGATAGGTCTCGAAGCAACGGATAAAACATCTGGAATGAACGCAAAATGCACTCTAGATTTCCTGACAGGATAACAAGATGCCGCTGTGGCCATTGGCATGGGATTGTCAGGTGAAATTTGAGTGTAACTAATTGTCGAGTTATTCGAAAGACGAGTTGTGTTATAAAGGACAGTTCACACGAAAACAAGTGACACAAATAGATTTTTAATTAAATGTGTTTCTTGTAGAGTTTTACTTAATAAAAGCACAGTTACACTACAAATTAGAGTCCTTATCTACAGTAAACCCTGCCTTTGGACAAATCTATGTAATGTGGAAAACTTCTAAATAAGACAAAATCTGTCGGTCGCTTTTAATTTCCCATTGGTTTCTGTATAGTAAGAATGTAGGGAATTGGGACTCGGACTCTCATATTCCGAACACTGACACAATTTTCAGACCCAGTTGTGGATTTTACTGTATGAACAACTCGGTATCCAAACACCTTCCACCTGAGCATTTTCCTATAACCCGTGTAATTGGGACAAGCAATAGTGCAATTCTTTGAGTGCAGTTTGCGTATTTCCCAGACAATGTGAATAAGAATAAATTACTCTCTTACGTTTGTATTCCAGTATTAAACGAAAAATAAAGTTTCCTTCTTTTTTCCCTACCGAGTCGATTGAATTTTCAATTCACGTAAACTTAATGGGGCCGTAAATTCGGGATGCTGGAATAATTTTCTGTTTTAATTCATGTTAACACGTTTCACTCACACAATTGATCGTGCAGTTCGATTAAACTAAAAAAAAACATTCCTGATGGGATTAAATCATCTCCTCATAGAATGTTGAGAAAACGAGGAGTTGGGGATCTTTTACCACCTGGCAGACATCAAGGAGACATTATGAGGAGGGGGAGTGACAGATTGCTTACATTACCAGGAGTGATTTTATTTAGCAAATAAATAAAATCAATATTGCATAAACCGAGTAATCCGGATAGTTACAACTCGGGATATAGTTTGTTAGTCACAACGCGATCTGAATTAAACATGTTTTATTATAGTAAAACTTTTTTTATGTTTGAGCCACATGTATTGTCAAAACATAGAGTCATACTTATCTTTGGTGAGTTATATCTTTTCCATTTAAAATTGATGCAAAACTGGTCAACTTGAACTTTCTAATCTGAAGTAATAGCCTTTCCTATAACTCTTTATTGATCTCTTAGCACAGAGTATCTCTGCGTTTTTCTTTTAAAAAATGTGATTTTCAATATATCCGCTGTATTAAAACTGGTGCATGTGTACAAAAAACTTTACAGACAAGTCCTGAGAATACACATGGTGTGTCTGATAGGTAGCCAATAAAACCATATGGGACCAGCGAGGATACAATCCGGCCATCCCTCCCCCTCCTTCTTTAAGAGGGGTGACCGCCCAGATCCACATAAAATACTGGAATTTTGAAACCATCACCTGAAACACCGACTGGTGGGTATAACATTAACAAAAGTGAGCCTTCTCCTATAGGGGGAGTTAGTGGGGAGTGGGAAGTTGGAATGGAAATGCATTAATTCAAACGATGCCCCTTGAAAGGGAGGTTCTTATCCCTT
Source organism: Protula sp. h YS-2021 (assembly GCA_949752745.1). Classification (NCBI taxonomy): domain Eukaryota; kingdom Metazoa; phylum Annelida; class Polychaeta; order Sabellida; family Serpulidae; genus Protula; species Protula sp. h YS-2021. Next base: position 19,691,128 of record OX457031.1, on the reverse strand, counting down.
CCCTCGCAAAGAAGGAAGGCTGGAGTAACGAGTGGAAATTCCCATACACTTCCTTTAACTCGTGGTGTGATTGATTGGTAAGGGAAGAGAGGGAGAAGGGAAGGAAAGAGAAGTTGGCCCCGACAAAAATGTGCCGTGCCTATGCGAGAAATTTAAACCCACGAGAGATATCTAAAACTAGGTCAAAGTTCAATTAAAGATGCTTTGACTCAAACACACTTAAAATGATGAACTTCTTGAAATCAACACGTTTTAAGGGTATGTTTGATTCAGCTCTGTCTCTGGTTCGTGTATCTTCTGTGTGGACGACTTTGACGGCGGTTGAAAGTTCGTCAGGCCTTGCCCTGGGAAGACAATCTCTGTGTGTAGTTTTGACTATTGCTGCAACAAACAGAGTTAGGTATCTGAGATACTAGTTGCCGCTGTCACGGATCTAGTAATGGTATGTCCTTTATATAATATTGATGTAAGTGTAAGAGGAAGGCGATCACCCTGTCACGAATATCCGGCAAGAAAACGTTATGGGATGCATGGAGGGAGTTAGCCATTTGTCTTACTTAATGGGCTTTGATCTTACATTGTGTTCTGAAAACTGGCTCTGGTTGAGATCTGTATGTCTTGGGACTGGGTAACAAGAGATGGCAGTTTGATCTCTTCGAAAGTCTCCTTCTTTTGTCTGTAATATGGGTTTTACAGACGAGTAAATAACACAGCTTTAAATGACCTAATCTAATGAAGCTTCTTTTAAACACATCTCACTGCATAGACTGAATTTCCTCTCTTCGCTGTGCAGAAGCTGGGTATACTAAGAAGGTTTATTTCAGAGTGGACGTTTAGAGATATCCTTGGACAGGGGTATCGTCTCAAAAAGGATTTCTCATGAGAAGCGATCATACTAATCCCAAATCTCATTGAGCTGCATTAAGCTTTAAGGGGAAGGAGTCTTGCATCAACCCACGAAACTGTCCCATTGGGAAAGGCAGGTCTTATCTATTGGTGGTTTGTGGATTTGGGTCATCTTGCCGATCACACCTTCCGGGATACCGTTGTCTTTTAAGGACGCATCTCGTGGAACTCAACCAGAAGTTGGAGGTGGAGTGAGTGTAGTCCCAGTATTGCTAACTTAGGAGTTACTTGTGGCTCCTGCCGCGATGCTACTAGGATGATTAACTCGACTTTTATATGTAATTGTCTGTAGCTCGACCTTTACCTATTGCAAGTGTAACTCGAGATTTTACAGGCAATAAATTTGTATGTTTTTTTTTAATTCAACTCGAACTAAAGATAAATGGAAAATTATCGATTCTCATAAAATCTCTATACTTTTCTCTCCCTGTAATCGTGATGTCAGTTATGCCGATATTGCAGAGATTAACATGATTCAATATGCTGGATTATCGACAAGAAAGAAGGTGTTGGCCTTCATATAAAAATATTCAGAATTGATCAATGTCTTCATGCAGACTTGAAATAAGTCAATATATGCTTTGCTACATGACCCTATCTAACGGTTTGATTACAAATAACTGCAATATCTGTCGACATTTGAACTGCGATCAACATCGACAAATTATTAACTTGGGAATCAACCAATCACATTACAGCATTTTACCCAAGTAATGGATACAAATACACATATCTTCTCGTTCAAGCCAACATTAGTCTCACGCGTTTCCACACTTGTCGACGTTTCCGTTGGGCGTTGCATCCGTCGGACGTTCCTTGTTGCTTTGTTGTAGACATTATCGTTGTTTTATCTGGCATTTGTATAAGTATAAAATAACAGTTTTGAGACCAGAGAACTGTAACTAATTAACCAACAGGTAAATTGAAAATAAGTTTAGCGAAAATTGAACAACAAACAACCCATAATTCATTGCACTGTGCTATTTTAGTTTGGGAATTGGTTTCTTTTTTTTATTTTACTTTCAAACCTGTCTTCTTTGTTAATAGTCTTGGGCAAAGACCTTACTTCAAACACTTCTATCGCGATGCCTTTGTTTGTTCGTAATTAGTTGTGCATTTGGCAACTGCGGCTTACAAGAATGTGCCATGTCGAAGTTTGAACCCTTGGGGCAAAACTATAATGAAACGGACTGTGTTTGTCTCATGTCGATGGCACCGTAAAAAAAGAAGACTTGGCACTGTTTTCGCGCGTAACGGCAAAGCGTAAAACATGTTTATTAATAGTTGTAAAAATATCCATGTAGCTTTTTTTGTCTTTGAGGTGAAAGCGAACAAGGATTCTCTTGTTAGTATCGTATGCCCTGACTAGATCATCATGACGTATTATGTGCTATATCATGCTACGGAAACCAATCTCTGACCTGTATATCTAAAAAGAAAATACCTTTTCACACACACGCATACAAATCATAAGATTCTTGAGTCTTATAGTAGCAGTCATTCTTTTACAATATATACAGTTAGATAATTATTTCAACGTTGTAAAACGTTTTTCCGACGTTCAGTGGGCAACGTTATACAGATTTGCTTAAAAACGGTATACATATATTGGACAAACAACGTTATATTGACCTCCGAGGAACGACGTGATATAGACGCAAGGCAAACGTTTATAGACGCCGGGCGACCAACGTTAAATTGATGTCGGGTGAAAAACGTTGCATAGATGTGGGCGTACGATTTATACAGATATCGGATCAACTTTGCAGTTAACCCTACTCCAAGAGGCGAATATCAATTGATCTAGCTGTATCAGGCAAAAATTCTAGGACGATTTTTGTTTGTTAAACAGGGTAAATTTATTAATTGGCTTTCGGATATTCTGGTTGCCAACGGCGCAGTTAACGGAATCGCTTAACTGTACAGTTAATGTTTGTGAATATAGAGCCACAGGCGAACAACGTTATAAAGACGTCCGATGAACATCGTTATATAAATGTGCGGCGAACAATGTTTTTAGACATCTCGCAGGCTGCATTCTTGGGAGATTATTGCGGCTTCTGAAACACTTTCCAGAGTGTTGTCGCGTAACACTAGAGGATAATCGTACAGTACGTGCACAAAAGCCCCCCCCCCCCCCCCGCCTCCGGTCACCGCCACTGCCCTTTCTTCCATCAAAGAAAGCAAATATCGTGTCATCAGCCACTGACGTATAAAACCAGTGTGTGCAGAGTCGCAGACTACTCCCCTCCCTCCCTCCCACCTCCCCCCTGTAGGGAAAGTGCGTACTTTGTGGTTACAACCATAACGGGTATTTGTCCCATGTGTGTGTGTGTGTGTATGTGTCTGTCTGTCTGTTTTCCAAGCAAAGTGAGAAAAACAGTGCTATTATGGTTTTAGTCATAGAGCAATGCTATAGTTATGGATACAACGGCGTCTATAAAACTAATATGTTAAAAGTCGTTTTATAGATGTCATTATGACAGCCTTTGGATTATAAGTTGGTTGCATGCCTGACGTCTATACAACGCACATAGAGACACGTCTTTTTGCTGCCGATCAATCAGCGTTAATAAAAAAAGACGATGTAGTCGTTTCCATGTGACCACAACGAAAAAGAACTCTTAAAAAAGGATCAAATTTGCTCAGGCTTCGTGAATTCTTTACAAGAAAAAAAAAACTGCGCACATCGTCATGTTTCTCGGGGGTATTTAACTACCACATCCTAGCAGGTTCGGTTTCAAGTAACCTGAAGCCGAAAGTGCACGTGAAGCGAGGGTAACTTGAATTCCTGACACCATATCGAAAGTGTCGCCGGCACCTGGTCATATTTTTCCACACTTTTAACCCTGATATATACAATAATGACTCTGATTTCTTTCAATTTCAGCCATGTTCAATTTCCCGCGGAGATATGCGAATCCAGGGGTGGAGATATGTGAATCCAGGGGCGGAGATATGCGAATCCAGGGGTGAATATATGCGAATCCAGGGGCAGAGATATGCGAATATAAGTTTTGATGGAGTAAAACAAAAATCTTGTGACCGAAACCCAAACTCGTCAAATCTCTCACTGGAACATCTTTGTTTTATGTACAGGATATTCAATTAAAAAAGAAAACAAAAGACAGAAAGAAGAAATGTAAGAAAGAAAGGTCAAGCAACAACAAAAACAAAAAATAACGTTATATAATTTTGTATTCAGCAGAAAAGAAAAACAAGAAAACAAGCAAGCAATAAATCAATAAATAAATACATAAATAAAAAAATAAATAAAATATTGTCCTGCGAGACACTGAGTCTGGCAGGATCTTCTTTCCGCTATGCTCCACTAAACATCAACACGACCGTGACCTGCAGCTCAAAAAGCCGAATCACAGAAGTGCTGCACTGTCAGTCATTTGAACAGCCCATTGTCTCTTTATTGACTAGCATCAGTCGTCGGCTGTCATTGGATTGGTTCTTGGATAACACCGTAACGTTTGGAGACCAGACCTGTGGAGCATAATATCTGTGAAATCTAATATAGTGATAGATAATTGATCAAGCCTTTTGATGGGGAAAAAATGAATAACTATGGTGACATGAGAGCATTGGTAATATTAATGAGATCCTATGAATAGCTAGTCAGAAGTTATTGTTACTGTGTAAGTTTCATGCTTCGAAACAGAGTCTGCGGATATCCAGTATGGGTGTGTATCGCTCGGAGATCTTCTGAACGACTCCAGAACTAAGGAAGACTAAATCCTTTGAAGAAAAAAAGACTTAAAAATTTGGAATACTGAAATCGAGGACCAGGGGTAAGCAGTATGTCATTTGAATTAATTCTTAGTTCTTTCATAATAACTGTTTTAATTTATATAATATTTTATTTATAGAGCATGAGATGTATATTTAAATGTGGTAATAAAATCACGATTGTGATACACTATAGTGCCTACGCAACCCCGGGGATAAAACTGTCAAGTAAATCGGACCAATCGTAAGAAGGACCACTTGATAACAGTCCGGCTGTAGTTACGTTTTGTGATGAAGAACCCTATAAATAAAGGAAAATCCTGAAAGTAGGACCCTTTTAGTTCAGCCCCACTGGAGGTCCAAACGTGGGGGTTCCACTGTATCTAGCAATGAACAATCAATCAACGTGTTTACTTTCCCCTGCTGTGCTAAAACTGTAGAAAGGTTGGTTTTGAAATTTTGAGAGTTTTCAGAGTTAAATTATGTTTACTTCCCGGGCCGGAGGTGGGGAGGGTAGGGGAGGGGGGCTTGGTGGTATTTGTGTTACCATGCGTGTCACCAAACAAAAAGCGCAGAAAAAGGGGGATAATTTTGGAGCTTGGGGCGGTTCTGCGACGAGTGAGAATTTTGCTTTAAATAAAAGTGGTTTTAATCCAGTACTTCGTGTAGAAAGGGGGAAGGTTATTTCAGAACTACACTCCGCGCCCAAGAAAAGGAGACCGCAAAATAGTTAAAAAGTTCTCATGTAGAAGTATTTATCCAGTTTTACAGGGTGTCCGGTTTGGTTAAAAAATGGGGTGTTTTTAGAACTTGGCACTCCGCCATTAGGGTCGTTTTTAAAGAGCCACTGACTCGATACCAATTTGTAGTTGATCCACCCCTCCCGCGGGGTTACTTGGCTCTTATTCCCTCTTTTAAAGTTACCGAAGTTCAAAGCTGATGTGATGCCGAATGACGTCACTCATCTCTGGAATAGACGTCATTGGGATGTCAAGTGGCTTAAGAATTTTGGAAATTCAAACCAAGGCAGTGAACAAATAAGACCAGATTACTAAGCACTCAAGTTGACTGTTTTCTCTGAGGCGATGATCTGATGCCGTAAATCTGACCATTACTGTCGTACGCTTATCGTGCCCATGACCGGAAGTCGGCTCGGTTAACGCCAAAATCCGCCCCCCCCCCCAAAAAAAAGGCTAGCAATTTCAATTAAAAGATAAAAAGAGCAAAGAGTGAAAAAGTGTTTCTAAATGGCTATACGAAAAGCTGCTTTTCCTTGAAAGACATTTGGTTTTAAAAATAAAACATATTCCGTGGAGTTTGCTGTAAAGAAAAGTCTCAGTTTTATGTAATTGTTCCATAATGAATTTGTTTCTCATTCAGCAGATAATTCTAATTTCATAAATGCAGCCACTGCGTGTATATCTCAGTTTTAACAGCCTGGAATCCAAATTAAAATTAGTGGCACATTTGGCTTTTGAGGCTAATAAATCACCGACAAATAGAGATGTCAGTGAAAACTATCGTTTTATTTCGTAAAACGAGCTTTTACGAGTAAAAGCGCAATTCGCGTTCTCCACTTTTTTTTAATGGGTTCCCTTCCAGTAATATTTACCACGCAATATAAAAAAGAACTTTTTGAGGTACTGTTCAAGATACTCTAACCCTTCCATCCATCCTATGGCCAATCAGAATGCCCGAGACGTCGTCTGCTAGTCTCGTATAAACGACATTCCCTTTTTAGCCCCAAAAGGCGGTAAAACACGCCCAGGCTAGTTGGGGATGGATGGGACGGGTTAAAATCAAAGTTAAAAGTGGAGAACGCGAATTGCGCTTTTACTCGTAAAAGCTCGTTTTACGAAATAAAACGATAGTTTTACTTCGCAAAAGCTTTGAATTCGCTTATCTCCACTTTTAATGGGACTTGAGTCCGGAGCAGGGGAGCCTGCCATTCTTGAACTGCCCAAAAAGGTCGCGAATTACACTATGGCTTGTAAAAGCTCATTGCATATAGGCGAGGAGTGCTGTGCACTCGACGCAAAGAAGAAATAAAACTTGTCAGCTAAGTTTCAATTCTTTTAATGATTTCCTAAATAAAGTCCGGAGGCGTACCATTCCGGTCTTTCAACATAAGGTAAATCGTAACAAAGTAAAAAATATCACAGCAACTGTCAGTTGAGATGAGAAGGCTTCCAACCATGCCATCATCTTTTTTGAGAACTATCACCATCCCCCTCCAACCGCCCACCGGATGGATCCCTTCCTCAAGTTCTCACTATTCACTTGCTATGTATTGATGAACAATTAGGTTTATTTAGAAGTACTACAAAACGATCGTAAATCCATAGGAATTACGCAAATAAACTCTTTGACACTTCTAGTAAAGTGACTGAAGTGTCTTACAAGACATGCAATTCAAACTTGAAAAAGAAAGCGAGTCCGCTGTCTAACTTTTCTTCTTCTCATTTGATAAATTACCACGTTTATTTGAAATAAACTCATAGCGATTGACTAGATAGTACTAAAACTACTGTAAATCGTCATAAAATGAAAAACAGAAAAAATTTTGCTTATTTAAGACTGTTTTCCTATATGGGGCCGTTATGGTCCCATAAGCCCATAATGATACTATGGTACCTCATACCATGAACCATAAACCGGCTTTCGGCCTTCCGGCTACAACGGGTGTACGGTCACTGGGTACGTCTGGGACCGACATGGTCCCCCCCCCCTTTCTTTCTGAAAAACATGAAGAAAGGAGATCAAAACTTAAGCATCCGAGTAGCCGTAAGACCGAAGACTGGGCTGTACTCATTACACATGCGATCCTGAACACTTCGGAGTAAATAAATGCTTAATTAAACATAACCGTCCAGCGTTCGTCCGTAACTTAATATAAGCACGAACCGAAATGGTCCAAAGGACCTGAGCGAAAGGCGAAATGTTCAGAGTAAGAAGGAAAGACCTTCTTGTAGGTTGTTACTTTCGTGGCTTGTTGTTGTTGTTACTGTTCCCATTACGGCCCTTGGAGAAGTTACTCTTGTGCTTGCCCTTGTTCTTAAACTTGGGAGAAGCATTCCTACAACAGAAACACTCAGCCTGTAATGGTCGTTTCTGAAGCCACGAACGGTCCTAATGAATATAAGCCAGACAATTCATCTTGAGAAAAATCTTTCAGATAGTATTTAACAAACGAGTTGGGGGAAACCCAACAACCTGTTTTTAATATATCCGAAAGGGACACGTTGCGTACCGCCCTGAGGGAATTGGCTACTTGCCTTACCTGATGGGCTTTGATGTTTGATTCCCCTAACGGGTTAGGGTCGATTTGTGCATCGTCATAGGCTGCCAAAATGATCCTTTTAATATAATTTGAGATCGACTGTTTCGAAAGATCTTTGTTAAATTTCGGCATAAACGAAATGATGAGAGCCTTCTGATTATCTGATCGGTAGGCCTCTGACATTTCCAAATACTGTTGCAGCGCTTTGACGGGACACAAAGAGACCAGACCGTCTGAGTCGGGGTCATCTGGTAGGGATGGGAGAGTAATGTGATCGAACGTTCCCATCCCTTGGGTCATGATGTGGGTTTTTCCCATGAATCCTGCTCTAGGGACTAGGGTGACCTTCTCCCATGTACCCTTATCTTTATTTACCTTTCTGTCTAGGGCATGGATTTCGCCTCTTCTTTTGCCCGAAGCTAAGGCCAATAAAAACGTGAATCTTAATGTTGCGTTTTTTGCTGAAATCACGTCCTTACTAAATATATCTGGGCGCTGAAGATACTGTAAGACTATTGATAAATCCCACTGCGCTATGTTGGATGGGCAGGGTGGGGAGCTTACTTTAAAATGTCTTACTAGCTGTGATAGGGAAGTATCTTCGCCCGGGTCGTAGCCTGTAGACGCTTTGAGTCTTGACCCTATAGCGGCCCTATAGCCCTCGATGGAACTTACCTTTAATTTCACCTCCGTGAAAAGGTGATCGAGGAAATCCGCTACCACTGCTGGGCTAGCCTGAAACGGATCTAGCTTAGAAGTGCTACACCAAGCGGCAAATTTATTCCACTGCGACCTGTAAACTTTGGCCGTTGAACCCTTGTGACTGTTTACTATTTTCTCTCTCACCTGCTTAGAAAAACCCTTGTTTTTCAGAAAGGACTGGTCAGACACCATAGGTGGAGGTTCAGTAAGCGAGGGGAGGGGTGGAAGTGATGCCAATGGGGTTGTGATAGCAACTCGTTGTGGCATGGGATCGGTATCGACCTTACTACCTTGCAATGGAGTAGGAGGGCGAACCATGGGGCTTCCGGTGTCCATGGGGCAATGAGTAATAGGAACGGTGGTTTCAACTCGATTACTCTCTGCAGGACTTGCCCTAAGATTGCTTGTGGGGGAAAGGCATACAGTACCTCGTCCCGTGGCCACTGACAATTGAGAGCGTCTACTGCCCAAGCTGCTGGGTCCGGGCAAGGAGACACGTACCGGGGAAGTTGGGTGGTCATCGCGTTTGCAAACAGATCCAGAGTCGGGGCACCCCATGGGGATTGGTGTGTCACCCACTGAAAGGACCGAGGGGATAGGCACCACTCGGTGTTGATAACTTGACCCTGTCTGGAGGCTAAGTCCGCTAGGACGTTTAATTTCCCGGCCAGGTGACGGGCGGAAACGGTCACCTGTTCCTCCCTGGCCTTTGAAAGAATTTGGAATGCAAGTTTGGACAGGGATCGTGATTTGGTGCCCCCCTGCTTGTTGAGGTAAGCTATGGCTGTGGAGTTGTCTAACCGAAAAAGGACTGCCTTGTTTCTGAGTTGGTTGGTCAGCTTGATTAGGGCAATCCAGACCACCCGAAGCTCCAGCCAGTTTATGTGGTAGGACTGAAGCGAGGGTGGCCATTTGCCCTTCCATACCTGACCCTTCCAATAAATTCCCCACCCCGCATGGGACGCATCGGTCTGAATCTCTATCTCCGGGGTGGGGGGCTGAAATGGCATTCCTTCGGACATAATTAGAACATCGCACCACCACTGTAGGGCTTGTAGGGTTACCTGTGAAACTTGCATCCTCGCTGCGGGTGAACGACCCTGATGCAACGCCCATCTTACCTGGCTTTGAAATGGCCTGTAATGGAGACGGCCCAGGGGGACTGTCTTCTCTGTTGCCACTAACAGGCCGAGGAGCGATTCCATGGCCTGTAATCTCACCTTCTTTCCTGGGGAAATACCTTTTATGGCATCTGCAATTCTCTGGCGGCGTTCTGGCGTAGGGAACGCCTTTGCTATTGCCAGATCCCAAAACTCCCCTAGAAAGGTAATGGACTGTTTGGGGGTTAGTTCGGACTTGGCTAGGTTTACTACTAGACCTACCTCTAGTGCCTTGCGAACTAAAGACATTGTATGATTCTCGGTTACCTGCCTGTCTTGATTCGCCAGAAACCAGTCGTCCAGATACTGAAAGACTAACATCCCTTCTAGCCGTGCCCATGTTTTCAGTACTTTCATGACCTTGGAGAAAACGTACGGGGCCGTAGCCAGACCGAAGGGAAGTGCCAGAAACCAAAATCGTCTTTTCCCTACTTGAAAGGCTAGAAATTTTCTTGCCGAGCGATGGAGAGGAATATGGAGGTAAGCATCGGAGAGATCTATGGAGGTACCCCACATCCCTTCCCGTAATGACCCTTTTATCACCTGGGCCGTGTCCATCTGAAAGGTGATCACTCGGAGAAAACCGTTTATGGGGGAAAGGTCGATTACCAGCCTCCACCCTCCGGATTTCTTGGGAACCAGAAAAACTCTGCTGAAAAAACCCATTTGATTTTCTGGCATTTCCTCTATCGCCTGTTTTTGAGACAAGCTCAGTAGCATTTCTTGGAGAGCTCGGTCTTTTTCTGACCCCTTGGCGTAAGAGGTGACTAGTTGTCTTGGCGCATGGGCGGTTAGGGGAATAGGGCACCTGAGCCCGTTCCGGTCTCGTTTGAAAGGTAGGGAGTAACCTCTCTTTAACCAACGTACTACCCTTCGAGACGCCCCCATTTCTGCCCATTGCTGCCAAAACTTTCCTAGTCTTCCTCCTACGGGCAAGGAGGCGTTTAAGGAAAGTAAATTTTCCAAGTCTCTTAAGTTTGCTAAAGTATCGCCAGGAGATAAGGGAATCTCGTGACGGTACTTTGGTTGGCTGCTACCTGAACGACTGTGGAGCCGGACCCTCTGTCTTGCTGCCGGGGCTGGGTTTCGGTTTCTTGACAGGGGGCTGTTGTGGCTGCGCACTCGGCTTAGACGGTGCTGGAGAGGACTGTTGTGGTCTCTTCCTCTTCAGTGGACGTTTGAAGGAGGAGCGAGACATCCTGGACATCAGGGCATAATCTTGCGAAAGCGAACGACTTTCCTGGTTCACCCTCTCTATCTCGGCGGGAGGAAATAGTTCTCGTTCCTCCAGGATAGGGGCATGACGCAGGTCCCGCAAACCTTTGACACTAGACCAGCAGTGCTGGAGAAAGGCATCTCGACGTAAGTAGACCATTGAAGTCATCAAAAAAGTGGAAAGTTTGACCACGTCTCGGGTAGCTAAGGCCAGGCATTCCATCAATTTAGCAGACACGGGATCACTAAGGCGAAGTTCTTCCCAACGCGACTTTAGTGCTTTAAGTGCATGATCTTGAAAAGACATAATGTTCAGGATGTGGCGAGAAGACGCCTCGATGGTCTTTGCGTCTTTCTCCACTAATGGAATGTCTGAGTCACTACGCACTGTGGGCATCCAGACTGTACGCTTCACGGGCTGCTCCAGTGCCTCTAGGGGAATTTTTTCATCCGCTGACCGATATGGTCCTGGTCGTACTGAGCAATGTTTAGATAAATGGAAACGCGACAACGTGCGACCCTCACCGGCGTCCATCTTCTTGAACTCTTTCGCGCGGACCGTGACAGCATGAGCAATGCCCTCACTGGTGGCTAGTGCGATAAACGAGTCCTGTTGTGGTGGAGCTGCCTGAGATGTCATCCGAATGGGCGGATCCTCCTTATCTAAATTTGGGGAGCCACAGGAGACCTCTGCTAAGCGGGCTATCTCTTGAATGGCATCCCTGAACGGCACGTCTTCTGGTGCAATCGTAGAAGCAGAACTCGAGGGGGCCGCGTCCTCGACCGATGGGGCAAGATCTGGTGGAGAGGGAGTACGGATGGGCCGTCTGCCCGCTGCCGCTGGATCTCTCCAAAGTCGATGCCCTTGGCCGGGAGAACGCACCTGCTCCACTGCCCGTAACGGTAAATGACAACGGGAATGTACTGACGTACCCTCGGATTCTTCTTCCCCGTCTTCCACCTCCGACTCCTGTTCATCAGATGCTGCTTCTGGGAGTTGGGATTGTGAAAAATGTGACATGTGGGGTTCCCCTACTGGGGTGTAAATTTCTTTCTCCCTGTTGCTTGGGACTGCTGCTAGGGGAGAATTTTCCATCGGCCCGATTTCCTCATCATCTTCCAGCAATGCGGAGACTTGGCCCGAAAGGGGCACGCCCACGGAATCCTCCTCGCTGATGGTGACCGTTTCGGGAATATCCACGTTAGAGTCCAGCGGGAGGTGAGGTACAGGCGAGCCCGATATCGCTGCCACTGACTGAATTTCCGGAGGAGGACGAGAAACCGTAGCTGATGGTTTAGGCTTTTGCCTTTGACTAAGCAGACTCTCCTGCTTCTGAACTTGACTCTGTAAATCCAAAAGTTGTTTTTGCAGTTGCGATTGCATAGACAAAAACGCTGAAAATTCACTCGGGAGACGCTGCAGCTGAGGAGGGGGGGATAAGTCCTCTCGCGGGGGAATGCCTAACTGGCCTGTAACCGCCGAAAGTACTGTTCCCGTATCCTTATGCGTTAAAGTCACTTGTTCCTCAGACGGGGACTTAAACGCCCCTCCTGGACTGCCACTGGGTTTCACTCTAGGAGGTGAGGCCCATGCCTCGCGGAGACGATCCCGTTCTTGCCCTTCCGGGATGTCCAATTCTGCTACAGTCTCAGAAAATGCACGTCCTTTACTCTTGGACTTTTTATGTCTCTTAACTGGCGTAGCGGATTCCGATTCTGTACCAGTGTCTACGTGTACGGGGGTGGAGACCTGGCCCAGAATAACGGAGCTAGCCTTCTTCATGGTATCACGAATAAATTCACGAGTAACAAACGAAGCTGACGAAAGGAATTTGCGCTTATCCCTCCTGCGCTCGTTCTTGGTCCTATTCCGTAATAGGACTTTCCAATCCTCTGGAGAAAGATGTAGACACTCGCCACACTGGCTGTCTGGCTCACACAGAGGTATTCCACTATTCCGTCTACAGCGGTCGCAGATGGAGTGGGGGTTACACGCGGTTGGAGGATGGATACACTGAGGCAGTAACGGTGGAGAATGTAGACTGGCCTCTGTCATATCTGAAATGCAAGCAGAGAAAAACAACGGTGAGAATATGTAGTATAAAACAACGCACAAAACTACATTTCTCCGTGCTTTGCTTCAACTGCAAGCTTTAACCTTCCAAGCTGTGTTTACAATTGCTTAAACACCGCAATAACTCGCTGGGTCTAAGGAAAGACGAAAAGAGATGCTTCCCGGAACGATAACGTTCCCGGGCCGTAACGGGCTGGACCGTAATGGCACCACCCGTGTCGGATATGGATCTCTCTTGCCTCAGATGCACCTGGGACCATCGGACCGTAACGGGTTTTGTGAATCCCGTTGGACCAGAATGGTCTTCTCGCACCCGTGACCGTAAGACCACAAAGGGAAAACGGTCCTGGCAAAGAAAATGACCCTCAGACGTCACAGAAAACGTCTCTTTTCGTCGGAGAACGCTGTCAGACTTGCAGAACCTGCTCTACAAAGACTGAGAAGCGACCCATGGAGTAAAGCTTAAGCAAAAACTGGCCATTTCCGCGATGACACAGCTGGCTGGTAAAGCTTGGAGTCTGATCAGGTCCAGCAGCCTGAAAAGATCCTACTCCTAGACGAACTGAGGTGGAACTGGTAAGTTCCTCGATCTGAATGAAAGTGGAGAAAGAGGCGCACTTCTCGGGACTAGGAAAGTGTCTCCGTGATCGTGCAAACTCAACCTAATCAGACCGAAGAGTAAGATGGCGAATAAACACACTTCGGCTCCATAAATTTATCCCAACGCACAATAATAGATAAAACAATCCATTAGGCAGTGAATTAAGTAAAAAATGAAGCAATTCGCACCTTAAACCAGTTCCCTTGCTGCAAAAAACCGGCAGCACACAGAATGGCGTGTTGTATCGACGCCACGCAAAAAGGGAATGTCGTTTATACGAGACTAGCAGACGACGTCTCGGGCATTCTGATTGGCCATAGGATGGATGGAAGGGTTAGAGTATCTTGAACAGTACCTCAAAAAGTTCTTTTTTATATTGCGTGGTAAATATTACTGGAAGGGAACCCATTAAAAAAAAGTGGAGATAAGCGAATTCAAAGCTTTTGCGAAGTAAAATTCATTTTTGCATTTCACATGAGCACGACGAGTCTTAGAAAAAACATCAAGCAAGAGATCTGTCTTGTTAATTAATTATGTGGTCCATAAAGCATCGTGACAACATTGCAAAAAAAAGACCAAGCTTAATCAGAAAATATCATAGTGTTGGTGATTTTTATCGGCACTTTTAAATGGCATTTAAAATTTTAAATTGAAGCTCTTCATAGGTTGATAATATTGACATTGCCTCAGCGCCAGGTATTGCATAGAGAGGCACAGACTTAGTAGACGGTGATTAAAAAATGTAACTCTGTGTTCCGAGAAGTGTCATGAAAGGAAATTCCCTGCCGAAATAAATGCCAAACGTGTTTGACGAACGTACGACATTTAGCTGAGTGACATTTGGTTGAAACTGGTATCTACGACATTTGAATATTTTTTTTCATTTTTTTGGTCAAGGCAAAACATTGTGATGATATTGTATTATATGTGGAAAACGAGGGAACCCCCAATAAACCAGACACCTAGCTAAACTGGAAAAAATTAGCTAAGTGAGCCCGTTTCCGGTCTATTGAGGTTCAACTATATAGAGTCAACTAATGGATAGCCATTTAGACCGTATGTCGCTGGGCTAAAAATGCCGGGTACCGTATTTGACGATACATACGAGCAGCTGGACATTGAAATGTTTCCTGTAAAAAGCTTTGATTGAGTACGAAGGTCATAGAACGCCCACATCGCTAGCCAACAAAGAAATCAGGGCCCATACTGGCGAAAACAAACCTCAGTCTGTGGAGAACCCCACAGTAAACAGTAAGGGTCACTGTGACTTTGAGACAATAGTTTGTCGTAATCAGTGGATGACGCCACAAATTCCATGTACAGATTGTGCTCGAAGGAGATGGAGGGGGGGGGGGCTGGTGAAAGAACATCATGGATGACCTTGGTTAGATAACGGCAACCCACCCCCATCCGCCCCACGCATTTTATCGCTAGGGTGGATAGCGGTTCCCGTGTTGATATAATTTTCATCCCCCTTTCACGGTACAACGCCAGAGTTGGCAGCGGATAATCTATGCAGTGGCTATATTACAAATGTGCACACGTAAAAAAACGACTTTGCTTTGGCGTTTACCCCGAGACGTTTACTGCCTGCAGACCTTGAATGACCACTGATGTGACTTGCACTTTTGACAGTCTAATACTTAATTTGCATACAAACGACCGTGAGCTTATCTGCTTGTTTGAATTGTTGTGAGTGACCTTAATGTAATGTTTTTATTCATGTTTGTTTTCTTAAGAAAAGTGTTATGCAGTCGAAACAGCATTGCACCCCAGCCTTCCGTGTTTTGATAACATTTAGACTTTGAATGGATATTCTAAAAAATAGGTAATTTAAATTTCCGACATATTGTATTGAAGATTTCAGCTTAAAACCCATTTATTTTATGAACCTTTTTCCGGAGTTACTTAGACAAGGCACCAAGTACATGTATGTTATTTGTTAACTCCTGTCGTTGCATCTGTAACAATGAAACGGTCCTTGCTTGAATACATCTTTTTCCCCATCTAAAATTTCCATGCAAAGCCTGGTGGCGTGATTTCACGATCGAGAAGCACTATGTCATTTTTTTTTTTTTTTTTTTTTGCTCTAAACATAATCTGACTTCATCAAGACAGCATAGGGCATTGTATTATTGTACATCATTCTATAAAACAATTGCAATTAAGTACACAGTATTGAGTTGCTGGTCTGTGTACCTTGAATTTTAAATCAGCTAAATTCATCACCGTAATAATAGTCATTGGGCTTCGTAAACTATATGTAAATTAGTTTTGCTGTATCTGTTTTCAGTGAACAGTTAATAGGTGCCAATTAACCTGTTCCTTGTGATTAATATCGGGATAAAAGTGCTCTAGCCGATTGATCAATGTTATCACACCAGTTGCATTTTAAGCATTAAATAAACATCTTTTTTCACTTTTTCTTTTCGTGTAAAAATACTAAGATTTTGCATTTGGTATGACTATTTAGCTGTTATTCTGCTTAAATAACACTGGCTACTTCTCAAACAAGCAAGTGGACGACCGCATTTTTGTTTTGGCTACCTCATTTCTGCCTTTCATTTCGTTTCCTCAAGTCTTTCACTAATTTAATTACTGAGTGATTTATTACTGAGTGGGGTGGGAGGGGGATTCATCGCCATAGACAACGGGACATTTTCGCTCTCGTTCTCTATTGCTTACAGGCACAGATTTATGTTAAAATGTCACATAATGTATTGCTCATTTTCAAGGAATGACTTCAGTTTTATTACATAATGTAAATAATAAGCAATGGTCATTACGCTATTTGAAGATCTAAGTATATATATCAGTAAAATAATAAGATATAAATGCTATTTCTCAGTCGATATTATTGGTAATTATTCCCAGTAAATATTGTTTATTAATCATTCTCAGTAAACATTCTTAGGTCGAACCAACGTGGATTTGGGGGTGCGACGTTGACCCGACCAAACTACAACATTAACTCTGGTTGTACTTTGGTTGTAATTGGTTGCGACGTCTTAATAACGTCTATCAAACAACGTTGAATAGGCGTTGGGTAAATAACGTTGTTTAGACACTGCTTTTGGTCGCAACCAAAGCTCAACTTTCTTGGACGTTTAATCAACGTCTTTGGTACAGCGTTGAATAAGCGTCAGAAAATTGACGTTGAATAGATGTCGAAAAATCAATGTTGAATAGACGTCGGATTCACAGAACAAACAACCGCCTTCATTTATCACTCATCGGTAATGGTAGCCATAGCAGGTCACTTCGAAAGTAGACCAACACGAAGATATGAGAGATTCAAAAGCACAGAAGTTTTTTCCACCTACTTTTGAGAAGTATTTAGGGAGATTGATTTCGTACGTATCCGTGTGACCGGATGACCAAAAAGTGGGGGGTACTGGCGATAGACGGGGTGACAGCATTATGACTGTGGCTGACGGCGATTTCAGATTAATATTTTCCCCACTCAATACAATGTCGCTTTCCAAACGCATACACAACGTTGGGAGATGGCTGTTGTTTCGACGTCCATTTGAAACCTCCACGCAACGTTGATTAAACGTCTATCCAACGTTGCAGGTAGATGTTGTTTCGACTTCTATAAAAATCCGACGTCGATCCGACTTCGGGTGAAACATCTGTCTACAGTTGGCGAACGTTGCAGTGTTAACTGGGTTCCGCCTAGCTGATGGCAATGATCTTTGTTTGAGCCATGAGCAATGAAAATTCAAGGATCCGCCATTTTGAAAATGCAGGAGAGCGAAAACAAACACGCCATTTCGCAATCCATTTTAGGGGCCATCCATGAAATGCCAGTAAAAAATGTTGGAGCCTCTCCCTCATCCCCTCACTAGTCACAAAAATTATGACGTCATGGACTGGCTACAACATCAGATCTCGGGATATTCCTTGCCCTCCTTGCCTTCTGTTCCCGGTGTAAGGAAACGTTTTGACCCCCAAAATAAATCGACCCTCAGGTCGATTTGTTTTAAAACAAACAGACCCCCCCCCCCTGAAATGTTTTAACCCTCTTATTTTTTGTTGATTTATTTATTTCTTTCCACATATGGCCACCTTATTAGTTTCTTTGATTGAAATAAAAACTATATCCATGAATAACAATTTATTTAGCAACTAACATCTACATTTTCAAACACGAAAACACTTCCAACACCACTAGCATATAGTCACCAAAAAATCTGTCCAAGCTCAATAATGACATTTCAATGGCTCAAAATAATAATTTTCTACATCAAGAGGTAGAAAATGCTTAAAATAGTATTTAAAAACCATATGCACCTTTTTTACTTCCAATTTTATATTTAAACATGATTTTTTGGAGGGGGTCATTTTATTATAGGGGAGGTCTGTTTGTTATGGCGAGCTTTCCTAAAAAAATCGACTGGGGGGGTCTGTTTGTTTTAAAACAAATCGACCGGGGGGTCGATTTATTTGGTTGTCAAAACGTTTCATTACACCGGGCGTCTGTGTGTACTTCACGACTTGTCAATATATAGGTGATTACACAGATATGTCACAAATTCGCATTTGAAGAGACTCTGGAAGGATTGTTATTTATCTCAGAATTGCCAACTACTTGTCGATATCTTTCATTAAAAAAATAGTACAACTAATCTATAGATTCGCAGGGCTTCGCCCCACCTCCCCCCCCCCCGCCCATCCACAGTCAGTGCAACTATTCACCCGGTATCCGCATATCTAGACTCGGTTCATCATTTAATATCCTTTAGATATGAACAGGTATCTGATAAAGAAGTAGATTAAGGGATTTTCTTCATATTCCAGCTGTCACGTTAAATTTAAAAAAAAAAGCAGCAGCCGAAAAAATGCAAATTGGAGACAGACAAGAAAATTACCAAACAAAACTATCTTTATAAATGCACCATATTTTAAAACAGAAACTTTGTTTAAATCACTGGAATTAGTCTGCAGATATTGATCTATGGTGGTGATTTTTTGAAGTGATTGGAGAGGGGATAGATATTGACGGCATTTCCAGTTTAAGAACTGACGTGTTTGATTTGTTGACTTTGTTGAATTTGTTGACTGTATTCTTTCTGGTTTGATTACCGCTCATTGATTTGTATTTACAAGTATCATAAATTGAATTTTAAGCATCCAAATTTTTAACGACAATATGGGAAATATTTGCATATATTATTAATTGAATCCTTGATAGGTCATTTCCTATTATTGATACCAATCAAATAGTTCAGCATGGCAATTGGAAATTCTGAATCCACAATTATGGACTTACGTAATAGATTGGTGATATCGAAAAAAACCTCATTGAAGTCATTCACATTATGTTGTCTAAATCCCCCCCCCCCCCCCACGCTCCGGGTGGCGATTGCATTGGGGTTGGAAGCCTTATCGCTCCAGACCCGCGCATACATCCTTTACGCACGTGCCTTGATCTATGCTCTTGATGTACGCAGGCATACGCATTTCGCCTGACCCGACGGTCTCCCTTCCCCCCAACGCCCCCCTCCCCAACTTAATAAGTGGCGACCCATTCGTACTGGAACTTGATGCCTTTAAACATTGTAACGAGACTATGAATTATTCATCTATTTGTTATTATTATTATCAACTAAATGTATAACATGCAGTGAATCTCAGATATCTAATACAGTAATAGAACCTATCCTTAATCTAGATTGCATGTACCAGATTAAAACTGTGCGTGATTTGTAGAAGATCGTGACATCTTCACCTTTGTGATATTTTAAAGGAATTTATGCATACAAAATCAAGCACAGAATACGTTAACATGAGTACCAGAAATGCCATTTCCAGTCACGCAAAGAGTACGTCACGAAGACTATGGGATCTACCAACACAGCCATCAGAAAATCTTCAGTCAGTCCAAAAAAGGGTACAGAGTTAATCTAGGCGACCCAGTTTACAAAGATCGTGACCAAAAACGTTACAACGACGTTGTTAAAACACGGGACAACAAAGACCTCAAGTGATGAAAGACAACGCGCCGTGTGATCGGTAAATAATTGTTGTGACGTACAAAGTAAATGGCATCAAATCAATCATAAAAAGAAGCGATAAAATAAAATACTCACATGCAAAGTATTGGCAGGTCTGTGTGTTCTCTTGATATCACTTGTGAACTCTTTACAAAATCTCTGTCAGTCGTTTTAATTAAAAGGCATAATCACAAAACTAATTCGTCTGGGTCTAAAAGTCGCAATTAAGAGACGTTGCCTTGGTGGAAAACTATAAAAGTTCAATACGTAAAGAAAATAAAAAAGGGTTGGGTGATTATTCAGCAAGAATTGAGCGCAAAGCTGTATCAGAGCCTACTGCGAGCTAGAGGTGTGACGGTTCACCTCCGGCTCGGTTCGATTCGGTTCGGTTCGGTTCAACAAAAATCTTCGGTTCGGTTCGGTTTTTTTCGGTTCGGTTCAGCAAAACCAATCGGTAGTTTTCTTTTCAAAGATATATATATATATATATATATATATATATATATATGCGTGTTTATTTTTTTTATTTATTCATAATTGCTTGCATTTAATCTGATATTTCTTTTTACGTTAGAACAGACAAAATCTAACATATAACGGTAATGTTTTATATTAATTACCTCAAAGCTTACTTACACAAGAATTTACATTGTTATTGACTGACAGCCTCACATGTAGCCATAATAAACGCATGGAATTCGTCATATGTTCCAAAAACAAGTGTTTGAAATATCTGTTGATTTGTCCGATGTGATATATATGTATATATATATATATGTATATGTTACATTCAATGAGCGAAACCCGCCATTTCACGAAATGGCAAATCATTTTAGCCATTTCGTGAAATGCCTGAAATCATTTGCCTTTTCATGAAATGACTAAAATTTTTAGCCATTTCGTGAATAGCTAAAATTTTTGCTTTGCCATTTCGTGAAATGGCAAACCAGACTTTGAAAATAAAAAAAACAGAATAATTTGAACTTTTTATTTGCAAATTTTGACACCACCGCCACACAAATACCAGTGTAACATACAGTAACAAGCTTTTTCATACTCTTCGTATTTCTGCGATAATCTTACCCGTTTTTAGTAACAAATTCGAATAGTTGCACATTTCAGCGAATCGTTATCAGAGCAAAATGCTCTAAAAGTTTAACTTTTGTACATTTGGACTCAATGGTGGACGTTCGGACGATTGTCACACGTCGTTAACAGGAGCATCTGAGCTACTGGCTGCGATGTCCAAGTCACTGGTGGTCATATCTGAGTGAGTGGTGGCAATATCCAAGTTACTAGTTGCAACCACTGGTTTGTCTTGGTGTACAATTTCCTGGCTTGGTTCATCCATACCCGCACCCCCCCCCCCCCTCGGGGGGAATTGTTCTGTGGGGGAATTGTCTTGGGGGGTTTGTCCTAGACCCCAGGTTTAATTGGAGAGCTTTTGAGCCTGTTTTAGTTAAAGAGAACAAAAGTATTTTGTAGATGATTAATATCTTGGTAATAAGTGGTTAAACGGAGTTCAAAGACCCCTTGATATAATAAATAAAAGACCACCAAAACTGTTTCACAGATTGCCTGATTGTATTTGACATATTGTGTAATGAAGCCTTGCAATTTTCAGCCATTTCACGAAATGACTAAAATGTTTTTTCCTTTCACGAAACGGCAAAAGATTTCAGGCATTTCACGAAATGGCTAAAATGATTTGAAATTTCGTGTAATGGCGGATTTCACTCATTGACTGTAACATATATATATATACTAAGACTAATCTATACTAAGAGAACTAAAATAATATTACCAAATTAATGCATTATCTTGTTATAAATAGTAAAAAAAAAAAACCGAACCGAAACCGTGATTGGGCTTTTCGGTTTTCGGTTCGAAACGAACCGAAGCCTTTTCTCGGTTCTCGGTTTTCGGTACGAACCGTCACACCTCTAACTGCGAGCCCCGTTAAGTATTGGGAATTTTTTAGGATTGCTATGAATAAAATATGTGAGACGTAGAGATTATTTTACCACACCAGTGACAAAAAGCAGTACTATGGACTCCATATTTATGTCAAAAACAAATAATTGAAAGAAAAAAAGCTCGCCTGTTTTGTTTCCATTAACACAAAGAATTTGCAGGAAATTACCTAGGGAATATTCATTTCTACATTTACATAAACACTATCTAAGATTAGGACACTATGTGAATTTGCTTTGGGCCAATTTTCAATAAAAATAAATATAAAATAAATCAATCTACTTATATGCGTATATATTATATAACAGTTATGTTATTGTTTGGGGCTTCTCGTGCGGCTTGGCATATTGGCAATTTTCAATATTTTCTGCCTGATATGATAGGGACGAGGTGTCTATCACCTTCTAATCTGACTTGTTCATCTTTTTGAAATCCTGTCTGTATGTCGTAACTGTTGAATATGTCATGATATGACTTCTTGATATCTACACAGGTTTTTTAGTCGCATTCAAATAATTCAAATATTACTGACGGCAAAATGCTGTTCGATTCTGCCCGAGTGTACTTCAGCACATCGTATATTATATTTCTGAGTTAACTTGGCTGAAAATACTCGTTACACCCTAGGACTCCTAAAGCAATTCAGTGTTCACCTTGAAGGAGGTCTTCTTTCATGAAGAGAGGAGCCACGGATGGGCAGTGACGATGTAATTATATAGTTACCATAAGCCTAATCACATACCCGTGCCCCTCGATAATCTCGTCAGTGCCAACCAGTCAAAGCCTTAATTAAACTGGGTCATCTCTGGAATCTCCCAAATATTCTAGGTCAACATAGATAACTTTGCGTACTTTTAGCTAAAGCAAGTGATAATTAAACCTTTTTCGCCACCGAGTAGCGAAAATTACACTTGGGGCCACAAAAAAATACGATTCTGAATTCTCAGAATTCAAAACACAGCATGAACTAGGAGATCAAGGTCACAGATGTACGTCTTTAAGGTCGTCTTTTAGGCCCAAAAGGTCCCAGATAGGTTCAAAATCGCTCTTTCTCTAACCGCTTCCGAGATAATGGTCAACTTCCGGTTTTCACCTTGACCATGGCAGACGAAGTCAAGGTCACCGAGGTACCTCTTATATATCGTCGGTTAGGTCCAAAGGGTCGAAAATAATATATATGTATATATTTCTTTAGACCCAAAGGGTGAGGACTCCATACTCTTAAGAAAATGGGAAAAAACTGAAACGCTGCAGTCAGCATGCACACACAAGCTGTAATCGCTCTCATTGTGTACAACTGGACGATCAATATGCCTATGCTGTTGTCATACCAGGTCCTTTAAAAATTAACCGCGAAATCAAAGCGTTTGCCTGCCTTAGGGCGTGAATGGCAATGCAATATCCCTTTTGCATCTTAAATGTTAAGTAATTTTTATATAAATTCAGCTTGACCAACTAGACATGCTACATTTTGCATCTACCAAATTTGGTCGTCCTAGCCGTAGCCGTCTCAGAGGAGCTTGCGTGATAGGGTTTTGGCGTGAAAAAAGAAACATGCGGAAACACCTTACTGAGTCGTACGAAGGCAATAAACTAGGGGATCGAAAATCTCCAAGTATAAGAAATCAATGCGACGTTCATGAGACTGTAATAGGCAAATGAATGTCATAAATAACCTTGCAAATGGTTTCCGCGAATCTTGTCAACAGTTACCATTACTAAATGTTACGTAAGTGTCGGGGGATATCCATTCTGGCCTTGTGTGAAATTATGAGGCAAAAGATGCAATAGCTGTTGTATTTTATCGATTACAATTTTACACCGCACATCAACGATAACAAAGCAGAAGTAACTTTAGCCAGCCGAACAGTAAACGGTGTGTGCTTACATAAACAGCCAATGTTTGTTTTATGTGGCATGTTATACGAAGTAAGAAAACCGCGGGCTATTGGTAGCAAGGCAGGAATACATAAGAGGATGCGGTATTACATTTGGTTACCGATTCTGAACTTCCTCCCTCTCTGTTTCTCCTCTTTTTGGCTGAGTTCGGGATGCTTGAATGTGACTTTCCTTCATATAAAAGAAAGTAGCGAACCTTTCGAATGGTCAAATTTAAGTGATTTTTCAAGTTACTTTTATTTCACATAACATCTTCAAATAAATCGTTTTTATAGGAGCGTTCCTTCTGAATTAAGTAGTATTTTGGAAGAATGTCTATATTCTTTGCGGTCCTCAGCCGAACATCCCTTCCCACAGTTTAGTTTATTGCACTGACTTATCATTCACATTAATCCATTATAGGCTTTGATTTATATAAATGTTAACTATGTCAAAACTTTTGTACGTTTCCAAGTTTGTCACTTCGCTTAGTTCTCTAGTTGACCTCACCGAATGTTGAAAGTGTGTCTTAAAATGTCAATTATTCCAATGTGAGCGTTTTGAATTTACCACCAAAATTAGTTTTTTTAGTTCTCGATTGATTCAAAATGTTCGTTCGTGTATCTTTCCATTTCGGTAGGTGTTTGGTAAGAGGTCTTGCCATATTAGCAAAAGACTAGCGATGCATGCGCACGATTTTTCATTTACCTATGCTGAGTTTAGTCACCGCTTTCCGTAAAACTAGATGTTTTAAGTGAAAGCTGAATAGATACTTGATAACCATATCGGTATTACCGGCATCAGTTCTTATGATTATAACATTGAAGCTTCAGTCAATAATTTGTTTGTTTTCTTAAGTTTACTTTTTGAGATTAACTAGTCTAATCTTTGAAAACTCCAGTATCCAATTTCATTTCTAAATTGAGATGAATTAGGAAAAGATATCTCTTGACGTTGCAACTGAGCCGTTTACAAGTGAATCTAATACCCTGGTTAACATACCCAGACATATTAGACTCCAGTAACACAAGTGTGTGTCAGCCAGGTGGCTTAAGCATTCATGTCATCTTGTATCAAACCCTACGTCTGTGATGTAACTCTAATCACTTTGCGCGTCTTTTTTGTAGACCAGCACTAGGATTTCGAATTTTATCTCTTCCTTAAAAGTCTGTTAGAAGAACATTAGATATGTGCTTTGAATGGTCGGCTGAATGTGCTACAGTGTTTGTTATTAAATCCAATTGTTGAAGTTGTTCAAGCAAGCAGTTTGTAGATGTGCAGTTTTGGGCAAATTCAATGCTTTTATATAACTACTTAGACAAAAGTGGATTGCACTTATCAGTTATGCAGTAATAAGCAGGTTCATACCGGTATGTGTTTCACATAATATACTCCCCAAGTATTTCTTCATTTAAATAGTAATTTCAGTACACTTATTCAAATTAAGAAACCAGTAATATCACTACACTAATTCGACTTAAGAAACCCAGAACATGAATATCTGAACACGAGCTGTGGTTGTGATGTTTTCTATGTTAAATGCGACATATTGGGATTCAGCATACTGTATTTTAGTTTAATCGTAGTCCCATAAATGATGGGTCTTCTTTAATATCTTTTAAGCGTTTGATTTACAACGTGGTCTATGAATTTCTGCTTAAGTTACACCACATATAACTGTCATTTGGTCTTTTTCTAATGCCAATGTGCATTGGTGATACTTAAACAAAAGGAACAAGACAAGAAAATAGGAAGAAATGAAAAGTTTGTCAGTTCTAACAATTATTAAGGATGCAATTTAGATTCCATTGATATTGAGTCATAGCTTAGGGATGTGGATTCACAAATATCTTAAAGTCGTGTCTGCACTCTCGATTGAACACCTGAGGTCAAGGATTAGGGCGGTGGATTCGCGAAGGGGGTATACGCTGTCGATTTATTACCTGAAGTCAAGGATCAGGAATGCAATGTGGAATTTGTATTTAAGTATGAAACAAACCAGTAATGAATCATATGAAAAATGAAAATTGGCAAAATGGTCGAGGTGTGTTGCCAAAATGGAAATTGGCAAAATAGCAATTGACAAAATGGGCGTTGCCAAAGTAACCGTTGGCAAAACGACCTTCACCGTGACTACAGTTACCTTCTCTCGCTCCAGACGGGAGAAAATATCAGTCTTATAAACATGTTCTGTGTTGTTTTTCGTACGTTGTTTTTTGCGATTAAAATACGTTTTTGTGGAGAAGCTTGGCCGTCCGCTATGTTGTTTGTACTTGTTTCTGAAATGTCTCAAAAGAACCTTGATCACACCGTGCTTATGAAATGGTGAGATTTGGTAGTTACACACTCTATAGTAATAGTAACCATAAAATATTTCCAATATTGATGATAAATGTAATCAGGCGAAAGCATACTGACTTGGCAGCATTTTCAAAGAGATGTGGATAGAAGGTTTAAAATTTTAATCTGTTGTTTTAACAAATAATTTAACTTGAAGCTCGGATTCCAGTCATAGAGGCAGCAGTTATTTTTATTACTTCTAATCCGAGATTCCAATATTCAGATTCGAGGTGTTATAGAAAACATTGAACCCAGGTAGAAAGCAATGTAAACTTGCTATAGATTTATAAGAGTATTTAGGTTTCTTTCTGCTACTAATTCTGCAACTCATTTGTAAATGGTACTCATTTGTAAATGTTTAGTTGTATAAATTGTATTCAACAGTTTTCGAGGCTCATATATTCATAGGGGCACCTCGAAATGCTTTTCTTACCAGATAAATATCACGCTTAATAAAGAAACGATTAAATGTAAGCATTGTGTGACATTATTTAAGCATAATGCATAGGAGTGCGCATATATTTATTTTATTCAATTTCATAAAACGCCAGTGTAATATTACAGTAACACAGAAAAAGTAAAATGATATTAATGTTGAAACTAAATCTCCAGGAAGCAATAAAATGTCAAACCCTGCTTATATTTCAGAGCTAAGAGGCTGGAGTTTTTTTTAATTCTCCCCTTTTTTATCAATAAAATTGCAATGTGAGCAGTAGTCTAACTGTGCAGTGGGATTGTATTGTTGAGCTTGAATTTCTAGTACATTATTTTTCTCTTGTCAAATCTTATAAATTTTCCATTCACCTTAGAAATACTGTGGGATACACCAAGTACAAAAGGTAACAAAGATGAAACTCGTATTTTTTTTCAAATGATCGTTCATTTTGTTGACAAACTTTTTGTTGAGACCCAGACTGCCAAAGTCCTGTATGCGCACATTTTAGATCCAGAAATTGATTGATAAAGTTTGCATCGCGTTCTTCCTCTAAGATGGGATGGTGTACTGAAGCTGGTTTTTTTTTCAGATTTAATAAGATACTAATAATTACTGTGAAATGAAATGAAGTATCTTTAATTTAGTTAGTGACAGCTCCAGACCAATATTTGATCCAAAAAAATAATTAAAAGAAATCTCTACGCGTATCTCCATTTCAATGTACAGTGGAACCTCTGAAATCGGACCACCCTTGGGACCGGATAAAATGTGCCCTAATTCAGAGGTGGTTCCAAGAGAGAGGTGGTCCGATGCCGAGGTTCCACTGTATTTAAAATTATCTTTCCATGAATCAGATCTATCTGCAATTTTGTTCGAGCTATTTCCAGTTCAATGCAGGAATCCAATTAAATGAAGCTTTATTTATGAGGAAATTGGGCCCAGCGTTAAAGCACCACCATGAATAGATATCATTAACGAATTAAATCTATTTTTTGTTTATTGATAACTCTTATTAAATTAGAAATATTTGTAATTAAATTTTAGAATGTCTAAATATGTGACAACAGCATACGGTATGTAAGTAGTCGGAGATTGGTGGTTTGGTTACGCTGTGGTGAAATTGATAAGAATATGGAACCTGAGACCATACGCCCAAATAAACAAGTTAAAAAGTGTCGCAGCACAATCCTATCATGTTTTTATTTGTATAACACCGTAATAACAAAAACGCGATTGTAAATAATGCAGTTTCAGTGTTCATGACTTGTAGTCAAGGTCGTATTCACATGGAAGTATTTCGCTGCGTGTGAATATGCGTATGGCAGTTTGGTCCTCTTTCAGAAAAAAAACGTGAAACTAAAAAAGAAAAAGAGAAATGGAACAGTCTGCTGTAAGTTATTGTATGTTATTTGAGCTTTTCTAATTCACATAAGTGTGTGAGTTATGAAATGTGTGAGTAAAACTAAAACTTTGCTCAGTTCTAATAATAACAATAATAATACTAATAATAATAATAATAATAATAGTAAAAGTAATAATAATAGCAATAAAAATAAAAATATTATTAAAGTGGACTTTGAAAGCCGCCAATAAAGGGGAAGGTGGAAGAAGCCCACAATTTTTGTGTCCAGCCATAAAAAGATCATTACCCTAACCCGCAGCATACAGCCTGTCTGTTTCGTATTTCGAGCTGGAGCTGTAGCAGATATCGCTACCTATTTCAAGTTGTCACGATGTACTGTTTCTAACAATGGCGGGTAAAATAGCAAGAAGGCCATATGTTGTCATAAATGTTAAGCAAATAGCACAGATAACAATCAATCCATGCTTTAATTACCTAACCTACACCAGAAGCTGGAAGGAATGCACAGTAAAGCCTTGCTTAAGGCAATGCTCTGATTCTGACAACCTGTGTGCTACTAATCCTCAATTAAAATGTAATTGTGATTCCATGTGGCGAAAGCGGTCATTTTGCAGTAACATGTGGTTATTTTAACTTGTACCGACAGTAACTAACAACTGGTATGAACAATTATTTTCTGGAGTTGATTCGAATGACGTTACTTTATATAGATATTGCATCTCCTTGTAATGTTTATTGGCGCAAAATGTTAAGGTTTTACTGTACGTATGCACTGTTAGTTGAATACCTGTCTCGCTACTTATTCAAGCAAACTGTCTTGTCTTTAAACTTAATTGGGGATGATATTACAAGACAAACATCACGACATCATAACATATTTGTTTCAAATATTTTACCAATTACTGATACTCGCGTCATCAAACGTAAATCAATTTAATCACCCTGCAAAAGAAAGTGATGGAAATATCATGCCAGTGTTTGGTGTGGTATGCAAACATCAGTCTTATCTTACAACCTGCTGTATGTTCAGGTTATCAAAAGGTGACTACTAAAAGATGTTCAAATACATTTACATACAATGTTATTATCACTGACGAAGTGTTTTTTTTTCTACAGTTGACTGCAAAAGTTTCAATTGCCACTTGTTAAGTAACGGCACGAAATATGACACATGTACCTAAAAGGAACGTGTTTGGAAAAGGGCTTTCTTCTATTAATGTTTCATAAAACCTGCAAAATCTCATATTTTACAACATTTCGGTTTATACAACATAAAATGTCGCCCATCTGAAATAGCGTGATTTCAGTGTAATACATTTCTCTGGTGCTATTCCAATTACAGATGGTCATTGCAAGTAAAATTTAGCGAATTCTTTCTGCTAATATTATATCGCTATTACTTATTCCCCATTTGAAGTTGTTATTTAAAAGTAACGCCTGCATAAGGTTTCCAAGAAAAAAAAATAGACGATTTGTTTTGAAAGATTCGATAAATCTCTTAACAGAAAGAAATGTAATTTCCTCTGCAATTATATAGGTATCTAATTTTAATTTGTGATGCTGTAAAATTATCAGTTCCGTAGACAAAGCTTACAATTTTAAGACCAAATTAACCTTTTGGAGTCTGTTACTAATTTTCTTTAGGTGTGAAAACTCACATGATGCTTCTGCTGAGTTTGTTTACAGTTAAACCTTATACACTTATACCCAGTAACCAATGCGACGTTGGACCAACGTTGCAGAGACGTCGCACCCGAAGTGGGATTAACGTCTGATGTTGTTGTTTATGGAAATCGAAATAACTTCTACATCCCGACGTTAGACGGACGTCTATTATCCGATATCTAATAATAATAATAATAATAATAATAATAATAATAATAATAATAATAATAATTATTATTATTATTATTATTATTATTATTATTATTATTATTATTATTATTATTATTATTATTATTATTATTATTATTATTATTATTATTATTTAGTTGGGCATGCTGTACGGTTGCACTGGGGTTTGCCGGCAAAACTTCTGCGTGAATATTGAGAGAACAGGGCGATGCTCAACCCCGAAACAAAAAGTCGAACCCTCACAGCACCTTTCACTGGATCTACACTTCCTCTTATTGTGTAAAATGGTTCTGTCGTGTAGATCCCGAAACTTTTTTCATTCAGTACAGGAGGTGTATAAAATGGCATCTAACTTCTCCATCACCAAATTGGCCTATTGTCGGGCTTCAAGACTGAACCTTTGTGTGCTAGATTTATTATCAAAACTAAATACCACAAAAAACGCAGATAATGACATGATGGCTGGTCCTGTTTTGCCAAATTTTAATAAAAATATTACATGCGTTCATTTATCTAAGAGGAATGATCGCATTCAGCCAACTTCTGAAATGCAAGATATAGCAAACTGAAACGACCCCAGTAAAGCAAATATTTAACAAAATGAAGTACCTTAATTTATGTTGTGTTTTAATCGCTTCAGACGCAACCTTATACTTAATGAATATTTCAAATAGCAAGGCATTTATGTTGCTTTATTGATTTCATACCATTCTCTTATTCACAATGTTAATTTGTGAACAGAACAAAACACACACACAACAGATACACACTGTCAGCTGTATGTTATGTAACCGTTGTTTTAACTGGTTTTTGTGGTTCACTTTTCCTTATATTGTGTGGTCCTTCATATTCATTGAGTGTATCAAATGAACTATTGTTTCATTTTTATAATAAAAAACATTGTGTATTCCATTTGAATTTACTTGTGTGCAATGACATTTCATTTCTTTGTAATTGCATTTTGATTCTTATGGAAAAAGTGATCCTTGCCCAAGTAGGCGCTCTTCCCATGGTACTCCAGATTTATGTAATAATCTCCATTTTCTTTCTCTGAAATTAGAATAAATAAAAAATAGGGCAAAATTGCAATTGTAAGCGGAACTCAGAAATGATTCGGCTAATATTGAAAACTAAAATTAGCATAAAACCGCATAAGGTAAGACGATACGTCCTTTGATGACGTCAAATCACCTGGGTCATCTAAAAAAAAAACGAAAGCCTTTATCGGCATTTGAGATATAAAAAATAAAAATCAAAAGAGATGTAAGCAAGGCTCTTATTCAATACCTGGATGCCCGAGATCATATTGATGGTATTCATAGATTGAAACTACGCAATTCAACGTTTTCTAAAATAATGCCAATGAAATTGCATTACAAGAGATCAATATCTTTATTCACATTTCGATTGAAAATGTACCACATGCACGGAATGTTTCTCAGGTGTTGAAACTGGACCAAATCATAAGTAGGTGATCCAAGTCACGTGTGTCATGACGTCACCATAATCTTTTTACACGCCCGAGTGTTATATTGCGTCGCATTTTATGTTTTTATTTCTATTATTCCGCGGTCCATTTTCCATATTTTATAATGTGTGTTTTTTCGCTGCAACAGTCTGTTAGATGCCTGTAATATCCGAACAAATCGCAGCAGATACCAGTGGCACGGAGTTGCCGTGCGGATAAACTGTATAGCGTAGGCAGAGAGGGCGGGAATGGTGGTTTGGCACTGGCAGAAAACCAACATTTTTTTGTCAAGGACTGACGTCATAAATGATGCTTATCAAGAAATGGGGAATGGGTGTCGGAAAGTTTATATATGTTACAGGGAATTTGTGAAATTAGGGATTTCATGAAATCCCAGTGGATTCGTATAATAACTTCCTCAGTCAATTTCGATGTTCTTATTGAGAATTTTCATGTTTGCAACTATCAATTTCAAAATTGATAGTAGATTTTGAATCAATATACTCAAAGCACTCGATTGCCAAACTATCATTCATGAGATACTTCAGTACCTGAATTCAGCGGTATTTTTTATCCCATGTAACTTATGTCACATTTCACGCCATATTCTGTTATTTTGGATGGTAATGTTATAAATTCCAATTCCTTTCGATGTGAAAAGGAATACACAGTTTTGGAGAATGGATAATTTTTCAAAATGGTTTTATAATCGACATGAGCTTATTCATTACACGAATTCCCTAGGGATTTCATGAAATCCCTAATTACACAGATTCCCTGTAACATATATATGGTAAAGTGAAACAAAATATTTCAGAACGGAATTTATAGGTGGCCCCTATTGATCTGGAGTGCCCTTGGTTAATGCTGATTGGCGTGAGGGTTGAAAACGACGGAAGGGTGACATGGAAATACGTCCATGCGTTTCACAAAGGTGGAGGGGTAGTAGTATAGAAACGACAGTTCTACGCCACTTGATGACGTCATACTTTCTGGACCGGAAGTGACGTCATACTGTCTGGACCGGAAGTGCTGTCTGGACCGGAAGTGACGTCATAGGCGTAGTCATGGCAACGAATTGAAACTTTGTAAACAAAAGTGAACTTTGTAAACAAACTGTGTGAACAAACTTTGTAAACAAAATTTGTAAACAAACTTTATAAACAAAATTTGTAAACAAACTTTGTAAACACAATTTGTAAACAAACTTTATAAACAAACTTTGTAAAGAAAATTTGTAAACAAACTTTGGTTATTTACATAATTGAAACTCATTGAAACTTTGTAAACAAACTTAGTAAACAAACTTTCCCCCACACTCTCTCTCCACACACACACACACCACGACTGAGCATTTCATAAGCCACATAGGTATTTCAACCTTCTGATGGCAACTTTTTTCCCCTCACACTCTCTCTCTCTCTCTCCACACACACACACACACCACGACTGAGCGTTTCATAAGCCACATAAGTATTTCAACCTTCTGATGGCAACTTTTTTCCAATCACTCTCTCTCCCTCTCTCTCTCTCTCTCTCTCTCTCTCTCTCTCTCTCTCTCTCTCTCTCTCTCTCTCTCTCTCTCCACACACACACACACACACCACGACTGAGCATTTCATAAGCCACATAGGTATTTCAACCTTCTGATGGCAACTTTTTTTTCCCTCACTCTCTCTCTGTCTCCACACACACACGCACACCACGACTGAGCGTTTCATAAGCCACATAGGTATTTCAACCTTCTGATGGCAACTTTTTTCCCCTCACTCTCTCTCTCTCTCTCTCTCTCTCTCTCTTTCTCTCTCTCTCTCTCTCCACACACACACACACACACCACGACTGAGCGTTTCATAAGCCACATAGGTATTTCAATCTTCTGATGGCAACTTTTTCCCCCCACACTCTCATGCATACATACCAACACCATGATAAAATGTTTTGCTTATGTTGCTATTTGTACTCCATTGTTCTTCTTTTCTTTTTTTTTGTTTGAAATGCAGTGTTTACTTAGAAAAGAAAATGGCGTCATACAACCTTCAATCGTCATCAGCAGCATTTCGTCATCAGTGTAATCAGACTGCGTAATCAGATTTCGTCATCAACAATGTAGACAGCGGTGTCAGGCTTTTTGATTTTCTGAGGCAGCAGTGTCTAACTGCTTGGAGTTGCAGTATGACCCTAAGTGTTAACCTTGACCGATTTGTATGAAAATTTCACTGTTCGATTCAGTTTTATATCTAGTTTTCACATAGTCATGGACTGGTTGCGCAGCTGGCTGTATGTATCATGAATTCACCTTAAAATGATAAGATAAAAGTGGAATAACTTTTGTTATGATTGACGGATTTGCATGAAACTTTCACTGTTTGATTCAGTTTTATATTTAGTTTTAACATTAAGTGGTTATAGGCTATTTGCGCAGTTGTTGAACATGTTGTTGAACATGTTGAACATGTTGAACAACAGCTTGTTGAACGATTGTTGTACAATTGCTAAACAACTTGTTGAACAATAGTTTGACGTAAAAATAATTCAAACACATGTTTGAATGGTGGGGGGCGCTCGCCATTCCAACAACCCACCTATGCCAAACTACTGTAAAGCTAAGACATCAAACTGAATCCAACGGTGAAATTTTCATGCAAATCCGTCAATTATAGCGGAAGTTATCCCACTTTTTACAAAATTAAAAATTGTGGTAAATATGCACACAGCCAACTGCGCAAATAGCCTATAGCCACTTAATGTTAAAACTAAATATAAAACTGAATCAAACAGTGAAAGTTTCATGCAAATCCGTCAATCATAACAAAAGTTATTCCACTTTTAACTTATCATTTTAAGGTGAATTCATGATACATACAGCCAGCTGCGCAACCAGTCCATGACTATGTGAAAACTAGATATAAAACTGAATCAAACAGTGAAATTTTCATGCAAATCGGTCAAGGTTAACACTTAGGGTCATACTGCAACTCCAAGCAGTTAGACACTGCTGCCTCAGAAAAACAGAAAGCCTGACACCGCTGTCTACATTGTTGATGACGAAATCTGATTACGCAGTCTGATTACACTGATGACGAAATGCTGCTGATGACGATTGAAGGTTGTATGACGCCATTTTCTTTTCTAAGTAAACACTGCATTTCAAACAAAAAAAAAGGAAAAAAGAATAGTGGAGTACAAATAGCAACATAAGCAAAACATTTTATCATGGTGTTGGTATGTATGCATGAGAGTGTGGGGGAAAAAAAGTTGCCATCAGAAGATTGAAATACCTCCGGGCTTATGAAACGCTCAGTCGTGGTGTGTGTGTGTGTGGAGAGAGAGAGAGTGTGTGTGAGGGGAAAAAAGTTGCCATCAGAAGGTTGAAATACCTATGTGGCTTATGAAACGCTCAGTCGTGGTGTGTGTGTGTGTGGAGAGAGAGAGTGAGGGAAAAAAAGTTGCCATCAGAAGATTGAAATACCTATGTGGCTTATCAAATGCTCAGTCGTGGTGTGTGTGTGTGTGTGTGGAGAGAGAGAGAGAGTGTGAGGGGAAAAAAGTTGCCATCAGAAGGTTGAAATACCTATGTGGCTTATGAAATGCTCAGTCGTGGTGTGTGTGTGTGTGGAGAGAGAGTGTGGGGGAAAGTTTGTTTACTAAGTTTGTTTACAAAGTTTCAATGAGTTTCAAATATGCAATTACCAAAGTTTGTTTACTAATTTTGTTTACAAAGTTTGTTTATAAAGTTTGTTTACAAATTGTGTTTACAAATTTTGTTTACAAAGTTTGTTTACAAAAATTCAATGAGTTTCAATTATGCAAATAACCAAAGTTTGTTACAAATTTTGTTAACAAATTTTGTTTATAAAGTTTGTTTACAAAGTTTGTTTACACAGTTTGTTTACACAGTTTGTTTACAAAGTTCACTTTTGTTTACAAAGTTTCAATTCGTTGCCATGACTACGCCTATGACGTCACTTCCGGTCCAGACAGCACTTCCGGTCCAGACAGTATGACGTCACTTCCGGTCCAGACAGTATGACGTCATCAAGTGGCGTAGAACTGTCTTTTCTATACTACTAGGGGTGTAGCTCATGGTCCTAGTCCTAACCACGCAAACCCAAACATTCCTATTCAATATTTTTTCTCTTTATTCCTTATAAAAAATATAAGGGTATAAAATAAAAAATAATCAATGCCAGTCAGAAGATATTAAGATGAACACATTTGACATTTTCTGTTCTTTGAACACGAAAAAGCGTTTGATAGGACACGCTAATAAGATTCGGAAACTAACGCAGCTTTTTTTCTTTGTACAAATCTGTATTTGTCACCTTCAATATTTGAAAAGTGAAAAAAAAATGAAGCATGGAATTTATGTCAAGATAATAATCGACAGCCCGAAGATACTTGATTATTTAATTGGTAAAAAAATTGTCAAACAGTTCTTTACAACGGTGATATAGTGAGATTGAACTGGAAATAATCTCAGGGTTGACGGAGAAGTGGGGGTGAGGGTGGGCCCACATGCGTGTACACCTAAACGCAGATGCCAAGTTTGAAAAAAAAAATAGCCAGCTGTGGACGTGAACGCCTTTGTTAATTTCACCCCATAAATGCGGTGTGTTTTGCGCGTTACTCTAATGGTAGAACGAAATCTAGAGAGACACTTACATGGAAAAGTTTGTGGGTGACAAGTTGTGGCCACCCTTTCTGCTGGAGAAGGAATGCAGTTCCAACAGTTTTGAAAGAACCTACTTTTTGTGGGGAACGCGGGGTACAGAATGAAAAGTTACCCCCTCTTCTTTCACAAATGACCGCAAAATGATGTGTTTTTTTTCTCTTTTCTTTGTTGTTTTTATTTATTTATTTCTAACACGCATGGTAACACATGCTAGCCGGGTCACGAGCTCGTACAACCGAGCACCGATAATGAGACCCATGTCAACAAAACAAGTAAAATCGGTGCCGATATACTGACATTTTTAGTTTTTTTTTCGGAAGTTACATAGTTCCTAGAATGAAGCTCATATCTCAACATTTACGCTTGTTAATTAGCAGTTGAAGAAAGACTTACTTTGTATCGTTTTCAACATATTTATAGGATACTTTGTTCCTATGATTTAAATTGCAAAGTCAAGTCGTGACACTTGTCTAGAACCATAAAGCTTTTTTTATTATGTCTTTAATACCATCCAAAAAGGTGAAGTCTACAAGTTTAATGAACCATTAATGTAGACAGGAACATTCCACGCCCACACACCTCTCTGTTCATTTTTAATTGTCTTTCTTTTGAAGGGGGAGGGGGTTTACCTTATGTGATTACCTCTTTCTGAATTTATATGATGAATAGCACAGAGATTAAAATGCAGTGGGTGCTGTGTTATACGTATATTATTAAAAAAATGTATATTAATAATAATAATTCAATTTTTTTTATTTTCGTTTTTGTTTTTTACAAATTTTAAATAATCCATTAAAGCTCTTGATGGAAGATTTAGAAAGCTTAGGCTTGAAGATAAATAACACATACAGAGGCTTCAACAGTAAACAGCGCCATATGATGATAACACTGACAATAATGAGTGAATTTATGAGTGATTTTATGAGTGATTTTTTCGGTGATTTTACGTGTAGAGTGATTTTAATGAGTATATTTTCACAAATGTTAGACCCAAGAAAGGTGCAACTGCGGTTTGAAGGTTTTCATAAGGAAGATGCGACTAGACCCGAGGTTTTAGCTGTTCTTTTTGCTTCAGTCAGAAGCCCATATGTTTCCTGTACATTGTTCACCACATCAATGACTTATCCCGTTACAAATTTCCGAATCAAAGTATACACGATTTTATCATTAAATTTAAGAAACTTGATTGAAGGATGAAAAGCAAAACATTGATTTAAATTTGTTATCTTTTCTAATAAGAAATTTGGAGTATCTCGTGCTGGATTGGTTTCTATAACTAATATATTTTATTGTTCATTTTAAATAAGGCAAGAGTTGGTAAAATTTTAAATCACATTTGTGACTGAATTGGACGTAAGACTGAGCGGTTTCGGGCACGCTCATCAATCAAATGCATAAAATATCACAAAAATATTTCGCAAAAAATATTTTTGCGCTTTGGCTTAATAGTTTGGAGCAACTTTGACCAAATACGGCAAAAATATCTTGCTGAGGACAAAGAAATTTGCACAAGAAAAATAATTACACATTACAATGCAATTCTTTGCATTGCAAACTGGTCGCAAAGAGAAGAATTTCCCTTTAGCAGGTTTCTTTTAAGGATTTTGCACATCGTTTCTAATAAGGCTCCTGGAAAGTTCTGCAAATTCCTGGAACATCTAAGAACTTCTAAATGATTCTCATGTTGGTGCCTGATATTTGTAGAGATTTCAGTGGTAATTCCTGGAATTTCTCAAGAACTTCTGAGGGTTTTCAAAAAGTTACATCGAGATAAAACATCAAAATAGATGTTCCATAGATATCTAAGGAATTTCTCCAAAACTGTTTCGGACTTCCTAGAATTGAGAACTGAGAAAGGGCTCAGAACTTAAACTTCTTTGATATGTGGCAGGAATTTTCAGTGAAGTGATGCAGAAGATTCTCAGAAAGGAATGAGCCCACCGATTTTTTTTCCTTACATTTCTCCACGTTTTCACCGGTCACTGTGACTTCACCTCTACCCTATCCACGTTTGTTGTCAGATGCTTGCATTTGCGTTGAAGTATCACTTTCAATATTATTACTGTATTTATAATATTAAACCTGGTATCAGAGAATTTCTTTATGCTAGCTTTTTAGCAAAGATCCTTAAATACAAGCTCTTTTTTTAGTGAGAAATTTGTTTCATCATTTGTTTTATTTTTATTCATTTGTTTGCTTTATTTTTTTTGGGTATCAGGAACCGCACGAAATCGGTGTCTCTATGACATGTTCGTGTTGATAATTGCCCAGGAAAAAAAACGAGTAACTTAATATTTATGTCCTAAAACAACATTAAGTGAACAGCAAAAAGAACACAAAATAAACAAAAAAAGTATTACCAAAAAATAACAACCAGCCACTGCAAAGAAAAACAGTGCTGTTGTGTTTTAGTGTCGCGTTTATAAAAGAGCGGTCGCGTTACCAAAAAAAAAGAAAAAAAAAAAAAAAAAAAAGGTAAACATACAATGTCATTATTTTATTTATTTAGTCATTGTTTTTATGGCAATACTTAATTTGAATGCCTATAGTTGCATATTCTTTTAAAATTTTCCAATCATATTGATACTTAAAACGTTATTTTAACTGATTTTGCAAGCATTCGAAACAGGCCACTGTCATTACAATTGTTAACAAATTGCATTTGAAACACGAATGGTTTTTCGTTTTAGTTGTTATAAGTAACACATAACTCATTTCCATCTCTGCTTACAGCTTTCGTTGAAAGATTATGAATATTAATTACTTTGTCAACACAGCAGTGATGCGTCATATTTCCATAAGAATTTTCCTGACATATTTGATGCTACGTCAGGTGTCGTCAACCTCCCAGGAGCGGCTCCTGGAACATGAAATGAGTTAGGGAGGGGCAGGGGAGGGGGAGGAGCTGTATAACAGCGACATCTGTTGTGGCCTATGTTCTTTTTCCTCCAAATTCCTGGTACTGAATTCATTCAAATGAAGTCGCTTTGAGCCTCTTTAAATAGTAAATAATATCTTTGCTATAATTTCTCAAGTTACAAAAAAAAAAAAAAATCCAAAAATTAAGCAGCATGCTTATATGCAATTTCAATATTTTTGAAGAAACACAACGACCATGATTTTTTTCAAGGGTTTGTGGAATTAATCAGTTTTTATTGCTGTAGTTACATATGCGGAATCACAGCGAATTGGTACAGGTCTTTAATCGACCACACAACAGCGCAACAAGACAGAGGAAATATGGGGGGGGGGTGAACAATCTCGTTCCACATCATTTTCGCCGCTGTTTTGTGGTTACAGTACCCTGACGACAATTTACCCGGGGTTGTAGAGGAAATCCACTACTGCGTCAAAACCCTCATTAAGTCCCACGCATCCTCACACCCGCCTTTATATAAATACAGCTCGCGCCAACTGGATAACTGCTGTGTATCTGGGGTTCAATTATGCTTGATGAGAGAGCGTAAGAACGACCATTTGATTGGTTAAGGATATTGCTTAAAAATCATATCAGTGAAACCAGTGTTTGTTTTGTATTTCTTCAATCACATTTAAAAGGAATATGGTGACTGCACCGAATAACTGATAAATTCAAATATTTAATTAGTTAATTAATTTATTTTAATTAAGCAATAAGCAGCATTATCAAATCGGATCAGACTTCCATCAAAGATTGCGGTACATAGCACTATTTAAGCATAAAAATAAGGAAAAATAAGCAATTTTATATTTCTTCAAAAGAGCCAGGTAAGTACCGTAAGATGTAATTGTTATTATTTATTTATTTATTTTTTTTTGCAATTTATAATTTGGCTTTGTGTGGGAATCAATGAAGAAAAATGTCACAGTCTCTTAGAGCTCGTTTTGTGTTAGTAAACCATCTTAACAATGTCCTGAATGAATTTTCCTACACCCTTATGAAGGTTTGACTCCTGATAGGTTCGTCATGACAGAGAAAAAAAAAACAACTTTTCAACAAATTCCTTAAATATGGTGGATCTCCACTGGGATCCTGCATATTTTCTCTACCGAGCATACGCAGTCGAAACCGTGAACTGGCTCCTTACCATGGAATTGTTACATCATAAAATAACAAAGCAGATCTCTATAGTTTTGGCACAAGAAAAGTTCAGTGTTGTTTTAGGGTTTTTTTCTCTCTTTCGTCAATATTATTAGAAATGCACTAAACCACCCCCTTGACAGTAACGTGAGACGCGCCAGAAGACACGCGATCCCAACACTGATGGGACTGCATGTGCTGAAAAACATGCAGTCCCATCACGTGCTAGAAAGCACCATCCCAACACGTGCTGGAAAACATGCAATCAAAAAACGTGCTGGAAAACACGTAATCCCAACAGGTGCTGGAAAGCACACAATCCCAACACGTGCTGGAAAACAAGCAATCCCAACACGTGCTGGAAAACATGCAGTCCCATCACGTGCTGGGAAGCACCATCCCAACACGTGCTGGAAAACATGCAATTCCAAAACGTGTTGGAAAACACGGAATCCCAACAGGTGCTGGAAAGCACGCAATCCCAACACGTGCTGGAAAACAAGCAATCCCAACACGTGCTGGAAAACAAACACGTGCTGGAAAACACGCGATCCCAACAGGTGCTGGAAAACAAACAAAGACGTGCTGGAACACATGCCATCCCAACAGGTGATGGAACACATGCCATCCCAAAACGTGCCGGAAAACAAGCAATCCCAACACGTGCTGGAAAACAAACACGTGCTGGAAAACACGCGATCCCAACAGGTGCTGGAAAACAAACAAAGACGTGCTGGAACACATGCCATCCCAACACGTGCTGGAAAACACGCAATCCCAAAACATTATGCTATTCAAGAGATTCTAGCTGAGTGGGTTTGCTTTAGAAGAAACTCAGGACTGTATGTCATACTGACTGCGATAACTGCACTCGCCGCCACTGTTTCGTATTCTGCACTTGAAAAAAAAACTTGAAAAAGAAAATGCCCGGATCCACGATTCCCTCATGGCTCGGAAAATACAGGAAGTGTCGTTTATAAGGTGGGAAAGAGGTGTGGCATCTTTAATAAATGTGTTCTTTTTAATTTAAAACAAATCAGGGTGTGCCAAAACTCGGCATCGTTAATCTTAACTGCTGGTACCCCTTCAAACCTTAAAAAATCGTGATCCGCATGATGTTCACTGATGCATGAAAATCATGCAGATATCACTGGTCCTTATCAGTATAACATCGTATGGCATTAGAGTATGTACTGAAAAATACTTTTAACAAGAATAACAGACACGCACTTTCTTTCACAGATTCTTTTTTACCTCCAAAAAGGCAATGGTCTACCAAATTCAAAACGCCTCATCACTTCATTTAATAGTTTAATATTACATCACGACAAGACGTGTCATAACTACAAGCTGTCTGACAGCTGCCAATTGCAGCTACATGCCCATTAGTAAAGGGGTGCAGCAGGGTGAGGTATTTATTTTGTTTTATTTTATTTTTTTTGTTAATCACCCTCCCCCAGTCTAGCGCGAAAGAGTTATTATACAAATCCATGATATAGCATTCCTGATTTTAAGGCTCAAAGTTCAAATTTTATACACCGGCAAGAAAAGGTTAGAGATATCTTTAATCTTAATGATTTTTTTTTTCGGAGAAGGGTGTGGGGGTGTGATTTCCTTGGGCAAGCTGCGCATGTAAGCGCAGAACGGTTATGCTCACCACATAACAAAAGTTCGAGGTAACCAGAGTGCCCTTAATATGCTCCCCCCTCTGTTGTCCAATCAGGATCCAGTGAATACTGAAAAGAGCCTCTGTGGCAGATTGTATAATGTATAAATAGGCTACTTTCATCAATATCGTCGGGTGCTTTCGTTCTTAGACCTATACTTGAGTCCCCCTTTCTTCACGCCCCCGCCCCCACGTCCCCTAACCTCAAAGATTCGGTGCCTGAAGATTGATTCATAGCACATGTCACGTGAGCGGCAAATCGGGTTGTTACAGTATGCTGCTGGGTAGTCGGGAACACACTCTTGATGCCCCACACTCCCTCCCCCCCCCCCCAACCGTACCCCAGCCGCCACCCTGCAAACACCGAACCCAGCTTTTCAGCCACATCGACTATTCGATGTGTTACAGAGACTCTCCTGTTCTATGAAGATGTGCGTTAAAAACACACAACACACAACAGCAGGAATTCAAAAAATTTCCTTCTTACATGCCACCATAATCATGTGAGAGATCATTAGTTTTGAAATGTAAACGGAACCCAATGTGTTGTGACATGTTTTATCGGTCAGAAATATTAGAACATGCCCTTATTGCTACTATGTCAAACCAGTAAGAATTGAAATTTCGTACTTGAAACTGGTATTCCAAAGAAGCTACTCTTGTTTTGCAAATATTTGCGTCATATCATTATCAGTTAGTACGCGTGGAAATTTAATATATGTAAGTTGTTTTCATAGGGATGCAAAGCTCATATTTGTGATACTTTCCACTTTACAAAGACAGCAATGGCCATGGAATAAAACAGTTCTAAGGGGAATTTCAGATGTCGCCTTTTGGATTGCGCTATTGTTGATAAAACCTGAGATAAACGTTTTCGAAGCGTTTGATGCACGGTTCTCGTAAACACATTTATAGGACGACGTGTGTTATACGGTGTTATGCGGTGCGTTATGCGATATCAGTGTTAGGGAAGTTATGTCCAAATAAAACCTGTGGTATCTTGAAATTAGAAATGGCGGTCAAAATCAAGATCATTTAATAGATTAAGCAGTTCTCATTTTGAGGGAAGCAATCGGTTCCCATAGCAATGACAACGATGACGTCATGGCAAGGCTGACGATGCCACCCCTTTGCTTATAACTCGACATTCTCCTTTCCTCCTCCTCCCCCTCCTCCTCCTGCAGCAGAGCTGAGACATTTCTTCCCCCTCATGGAAGCAAAGCTTTTCCAAGTAAAACTAAATTGCGATATTCTTATTTTTCTTGCTACAAAATTCGAAAATTACCAAAAAGTTACCCATTTCACACCAAGCAGATATTGACTATCCCCACTCAGCAATGGTGCAGGTTGACCTCATGGAAAATTATCTCTTTATGTAAAAGGTCAACGTGAACTTATGTTGGTCCGAAGTTAGTTCGACGCATAAATTGTGAATTGAACTTTTCGTGGAGGCGTATCAGGTCAACAAACATGTCCAAAATTGCCTTATAAGGGCATATCCGAAACATCCGGTAGTATAAAGCTTTTTTTTTATCTTAGTTCCCCTACGCCTAAGTGGGGTTGAAACAGGATGGATAAGGGCGGGTTATTGAAGTTCTAAAAGCGAACTACACTTTTTTTCGTAAAAAAAGACAGCAATGGCCATGGAATAAAAAAATTCTAAAGGGAATTTCACATGTGGCATTTTGGATTGCGCTATTGTTGATAAAACATAGATAAACGTTTTCGAAGCGTTTGGTGTACGGTTCTCGTAAACACATTTATAGGACGACGTATGTTATACGGTGTTATGCTGTGTGTTACATGGTGCGTTATGATATGTCAGTGTTAGGGAAGTTATGTCCAAATAAAACCTGTGGTATCTTGAAATTTGAAATGGCGGTTAAAATCAAGACCATTTAACAGATGAAGCAGTTCTCATTTTGAGGGAAGCAATCGGTTCCCATAGCAATGGCAACGATAACATCATGGCAAGGCTGACGATGCCGCCCCTTTGCTTATAACTCGACATTCTCCTTTCCTCCTCCTCCTCCTCCTCCTCCTGCAGCAAAGCTGACACATTCCTTCCCCCTGATAGAAGCAAAGCTTTTCCAAGTAAAATTAAATTGCGATATTCTTATTTTTCTTGCTACAAAATTCGAAAATTACCAAAAAAGGTTTTCCATTTCACACCAAGCAGATATTGACTATCCCTAATTAGCAATGGTGCAGGTTGACCTCATGGAAAATTATCTCTTGATGTAAAAGGTCAACATGAACTTATGTTGGTCCGAAGTTAGTTTTTTGATAAGTATCAATAGATATTCCGAGTTTTGTGA
Source organism: Protula sp. h YS-2021 (assembly GCA_949752745.1). Classification (NCBI taxonomy): domain Eukaryota; kingdom Metazoa; phylum Annelida; class Polychaeta; order Sabellida; family Serpulidae; genus Protula; species Protula sp. h YS-2021. Next base: position 19,647,421 of record OX457031.1, on the reverse strand, counting down.
ATCGGGACCAATAAATGACAAGCATGAAATACTTGTTAATGAATAAATTTCAATACCCAGCAAACATTAAGACGTCAGAATGACGTCGGGTCGACGTCGTGACCCGACGTTTCTGACGTCGGACTGACGTGCCGGTTTTGGTTGTATATGAAATGGAACCGACGTCGGGTTTTCGACGTCAGAATGACGTCGGGTTCCGACCTAAATCCGACGTCGGAATTAAGTCGGTTTTAGGTTGTATATATACTTGGAACGGATTCCGACCTGAAACTGACTAGAGTTATGTAATTAATAGATAACTAATCATTCAACTGCTATTGTGAAATACATACGAAAGCATTTTCCATGTAAATTTTTACAATCTGGGAAGAAAAATACCGACGCGCCATCAAAATTCTAAAATTTTCATGCAAGAATGACGTTTTCTCTTCCTCTTTTTCAAAATGACTTCCATTTCCGGTGAGCGATAATGATGTTCATCGCTTTTTAGTCATTTTTGCAACGTCAGAATGACGCCAGAAATTCGACGTCGCCTCGACGTCGGAATAATGTCGGGTTTTGGTTAAATATGTCAGAATATGGTTGTGAAATCGTTGCGACCAAAATGCAACCTTTTTTCAACCAAAAAAGACGTCGGTTGTTTGCTGGGTAATTACCAAAAATCTTGTAACGAGTAGCAGTTCTTCATTATTTTGAGTCAGTATTATTTGATGAAGTATTATTGACCAGGAAGAAAATTTTGACGTTAAGGTCAATATTGTAGTGGCAGATTTAATAACAAGTAACAAGATATCTATCACCTTTTGTGTTCCGATTAATGTTAAAAAATTGATGACTTGTGAACTAACCAATCAGATTACGGCAATTATCCAAGTCATGTAGCATTATGTTAATCAAATATTTTATCAGATATCGCACAATATGTACTTGCATTATTCTATCGTTTTTCTTTCGTAAAACGCTTGTTTCGAGAAAAAGCGTAGTTCGCGTTCTTCATTTTTATACGGAATTTTCCTCATTTGCGGTATCGACGCATAAATTGTGAATTGAACTTTTCGTGGAGGCGTATCAGGTCAACAAACATGTCCAAAATTGCCTTGTAAGGGCATATCCGAAACATCCGGTAGTATAAAGCTTTTTTTATCTTAGTTCCCCTACGCCTAAGTGGGGTTGAAACAGGATGGATAAGGGCGGGTTATCGAAGTTCTAAAAGCGAACTACACTTTTTTTTTCGTAAAAAAGCGTTTTACGAAATAAAAACGATAGCGTTATTTCGTAAAAGCTAACTTCGCTTATCTCCACCTTTATACGGAGTTAGAAAATGGCGCTGGGGTAAAACCCACTTGGCACGCCTCGTGTAGAAAAGTTCTTTAATGCGAACTACTCCCTAACTGACATATGAATTATATGAGATAAATAAAAGACATCAAAGTACCTTTGTGGTTTTTACTGAGTCTTCAAGAATTAACAAATTCTGAGTACAAAGACATTAGAATAATTAGAATAACGTTACTGAAAGAACGATAGTTAACAATCAATATGGGTGGAGCCATGACCAGGTTGGCTCCAGTGGAGCTATGATAGAACCCTGTGGCTCTGGCCGTATGGGAGTAGCCATTTCCTTGGAGTAGCTCTACCCATAGTGGACCACGTGGCCGATGGGTATAACCATGTGGGAGGCGCCCTTTCTAGAGATGGCTCTATCCATTGCTTGCTTGGTTCTTTCCCCCCTTTTTTCCCAAGGAGAGATGAGCTGTCACCGTGGCGAGTGTGCATCCTGTAGGTATTGCCCGACTTAAGACAATCGAGAGTAGACAATGCTCTGATCTAAAATACTCAAATTCTTATTACCACCCCCTCTAACCCCCCCCCCCCCCTCGGATGGTACGCCCAATCGGGTAACACGCGTACGAATTGTTAATCTTAACTTAATGATAAAATTCTTTTATTGTGATAAAATCATACGATTCCAAGAAATAAAAAAGTAGAGTAAACCGTAGAGATTAGAATTATTAAAATTAACTATCAATTTAGATGCTAAATAGAAAATTTTTTCTAACTCAACTTGAAAAAATTCAAGAAGGTGACGGATGACCTAAACCATTATACTCTACGGCAATAAGTGAGAAGTGGGGAAAATGCCTCCACCCACTTCTCTTTAAGCCGACCGACGGCTCGAGTGAACGGAGCCACTTTGGTAAATAACAGTCCTGAAGTCTATTGAATGCTAGCTGTCCTGGAGCTGCTTTCCTTCTCTGGGTTTGGCTCTTGGGTACTGCTTGATGCCTAGGCCCCATTTGTTGGATGTGGCTCCTCTCTGGCTCTGGCTGTGATTATTGTTGTAACAGACAGGAGCTGGGTTGAAAATGACCTTCTCTGCTGCTATGAAGGATCCTATTAAATAGAGCCCTGTTAGTTCAATTCAAATGAATTTGTTTAGATAGAATTAGATAGGTGTTCAGGGATGACCACCATCCTTTGCGAAGAATATCGTTTAACGAAACATTGTGTAGCGCGTTCGAGGAAGTGGCTGCCTGTCTGCTGCGGGTCTGATTGGGCTTTCGAGTATGCCTCTAAAATTACCCGTTTGATATATTTTGGAGACACTTTGCTTGGAAATGTCTCTGTTTACACTGGTTCTAAATGATATAATTAAAGCTTTCTGCTTCGGCCCCTAAAATTTTTGGATGACGGGGCATAGTGTGGGTATTGACTCTTCTTCTGATGTGAATGGGAAGGGATGAAAGTTTGATTTCTTCAAATGACCCTGCCCCTCTTGTGGATATGTGTATCTTACCCATGAAAGACGGGCTCAGCTTTAGAACCAGGAGCTTTTTAAAAAGCTAGGGATAGGTACCATACCCTCAGGCTTAGGAGGTGAGGGATGGACTGACTGTGGTCCCAATATGGTTGGTGTAAGAGCCTCGGGTGGCAAGGGATCTGAAGGCACTTCTCTACTTTGAAACGCAACAGTAAGGTGAACTATGGAGCCTCTGGTTACCATGGATTTATTAGAATAAGCCTTGGAACATAAGGGCCTGAATGAGTGCCTGTTTTAGAATGGTCTGTGGCGGGAAGGCATAAAACACTTGATTGGATCTAGACAGGGAGAGACATATATGGGTAGACGGTGGGTTAGTGAAGTGGCAAATAGATCCAGAAATGGGGGATAGAGTCAATACCCAATGAATAGAGTTTAGGTTTTAGCACCACTCTGTTTGAACTACTGTGCCTACTCTGGAGGCCATATCGGCCATCACATTTAGTTTGCCGGCTATGTGGTTGGCAGAGAGCAAAATCCCGTGATTTTATGCTAGGCAAAGTATTTCCTTTGTCAGCTGTTTGACTCTGCCGAGCCAGTGCCCCCTTGCTTGCGGAGGTAAGCCATCGCTGCTGGGTTGTCCATTAGGATATTCACCGACCTACTCAAAGTGAAGAGAAGTTGTTTGACTGTTAACCATACTGCTTTTAGTTCTAGCCAATTTATGTGTTTTGTTTTTAAATTGGGGGGGGGGAGGGGCAGGTGTGTTTCTATAGCTTTCGTTTTCGTAAAAATCCCACTCTTCGGATGACGCGTCTGTTTGGATCGACAGGACAGGAGTGGGAGGTTTGAATGAGTAACCTTGCGACAGACAGTCCGGAGATACCCATCATTGTAGATCTTTCAGAGTTTTTGCGGGGATGAGCATTAGTCTGTGAGGTCCGCTCCCCCGAACCACTGCTAGTTTTAGGGCCCTTTGAAACTTAGTACAGTTTGCTCAAGTGGACTGTCATGTCTGTGGCTACTAGTAACCCCAGTAGAGACTTTATTTGGGTTAGGTTCATGGCATGAGAGGAGATGTCCTGGGTCATTGACACGATTTTCTCCCATCTGTCTTTTGTGGGGACTCTGGCTAGCCCCAAGTCCAACCTTTCTCCTAGGAAGGTCATTTGTTGTTTGGGCCTAAGTTCTGATTTTGCTAAATTAACTATAAGTCCTGCCTGTAGCGCTTGGCCTGAGCCGTCTCTTTGTGGACGAGAAACCAGTCGTCCAGGTACTGAAATACTAGCATGCCCTGGTGCCTGGTCTACGCCTTCAGAACTTGCATCACCTTTGAGAACACATACGGGGCTTTGGCAAGTGTCGGAAACCAATGTCTTTTCTGCCCTATTTGAAAGCATAGGTATTTGCGGCTGTTCGGGAGAAACGCGTCTGATAAATCTATGGAAGTCTTCCAGCTGCCTCCTTGCAGCATTTTCTTTATAACCTGGTGTTCTTCTGAAAGGTGATTGTGAGTAGATATTGGTACTGATCACGGACAAGTCTATGACTAGTCTCCAGCCCCTTGTTTTCCTTTGGACCAGAAATACCGGACTGAAAAAGCCCTGTTTGGAATCTGGCATTTCCTGTATGGCCCTTTTTGTCTATTAGTTCTCTTAACATTAGTTGAAGAGCTTGATTCTGCTAGGAGCGCTGGTTGTAGGAGGTGGCTATATATTTTGGAGATGGAGAGGCATTTTGAAGCACCAGTCTCTTTTGTCCCTCTTGACAGGAAGGGAGTACACTTGTCGGAGCTAATTGACCACTCGACATGGTGCTCCCATCTGGGCCCAAATTTGTTAAAAATAGCCTAGCCTTCCTCCTACGGGTCAGGAGTCTTTGCGATTCAGTATCTCCTTTATTTCTTGAGATATAAGAACGGTATCGAATGGATATGAGTTCTTCATATCCCCGCGTTACCTTGATTGGTTGCTGCTTGTACTGCTGAGAGGCACCATTGCTGGTGACACTGCCCTCCTGCAACCTCTGTCTCTTGGTAGATGGGGAGTCGTGACGTGGCTGTGGCGCAGACCTCTCCTCCGTCTTAGGCGTGACATCAACCTCAAATCATGGCACAAAGCTCTGTTTTCCAAATTCACCCTTTCGATTTCTTGTGGGGGAATAACTCCGATTGGCTGAGGATGCTTGAATGTCTTAATTCTCTGGGCCCTTTCACTGACGACCAGCAGTGTAACAGAAAGGCGTCCCCTTTGAACCATCTAAGTTAGTTGATTGGTTGCTATTTTCGCTGTGTCTTGGGTGGCTATAGAGACACATTCAAACAGTTTTAACACTACTGGGTCTGATATTCCCCCTTTGGGCTAGCGCCTGTTTGAGTGCTTTCAGTGTGTGGTCCTGCATAAAGGTGATGCTTAATGTCTGACGACTTAGTACTGGAGTTTTGTCGCCTTTGTGTACCAGGCGAGTTTACTTTAGCCATCCACACAGTTCTCTTTGTCTGTTGCTGGTTTTGGTTTTGAGGATGTCGGCGTGGATGACGGAACCGTATGCGCAATGAGGGCGTGCAGAGAGACTAGCTGCGCATGCGTTTGTTCCTGTAGAGCTTGCATAATCTCTTCTGGGCTAGATCCTTTCTCGATTTCCAGTTGGCGTCTGAGGAGGTGGCCCTTTGTAGATCCAGATTTTGCGACAGAGGGATGCCTAAGTCTCTCTCGTGCAAAGTCGTCACGGGGGAGCTGCTGTGACTGATACTTTCACAGATACCTCCTCGCCTTTTAGTGTCGTCCCCGGTGCCGGTGAGATAACCAGGTGTCCTCAAGGCCTCCCTGTTTTCTGTACCAGTTCTGCTACCGTTTCTGACGATACAGAGCGAATCAATTTTGTCTTTTTCTAGTCCTGCCTGGTGGTGGAGCTCTTTGGCCAGCTTTTGACTTACCGTTGGAAAGGATTGGGCTAGAGGCGTGTCTTTTGAGTCCGAGAGAGCCTTCTGCATCCTACGTCTCTCCCTTTTTTGTTCGGGAGTCTGAGAGAACCTTCTGCATCCTACGTCCCTCCCTTTTTTGTTCGGTTGGTGTCTATTGCTTTCCATTCTACCTGGGTAAGGTGCTCCCACTCGGACCAGTTACTTTGCTCCTAGCAAAGGGAAAGTCCTTCTACGGCTCTACACTTGTCACAGAGGGAGTGGAGCTTACCTGAGAAAGATGGGTGCCCACACTCTGCCTTGTGCATTGATGTCTCTGTCTCTGCCATGTCTGCAACAGAAATCTGTGGTGAGTACTCAAGCAACAGCCCTTGACCGATTATCCCCTAATCACCCTTTGTCCTATCTATACTCGAACAGGGAGGGGGCACAACCCCGGGTGGGCTGCGGAATACCGCACGTGGGTAATGCCACTTGTATATCCACGTGGGGTGGAGCCACAAGGGAATACTTACTCTGGCTAAACCTGTCATCGGAGTGGGTTGAGCCACTTGCCTCTATTCTCTCAAATCGGTGCCTCAGCCCAGGAGGACAGTGCCACTTAAAGTCCCGGTAAGCCCACGGGGGCAGGGAATCTGGCTGTAACCTCGTGAATCTAGCTAGAAACGCATAAGCTCGATCAACGCCTGCTAATTGAGACTCAGCAGCCCTGGCAAGCCAATGGCGCTGGAGTTCTATGGAGCGGTGTGGAGGCAGGCGAATAGAGAACTTACCAGCGCCACCACCTTTCTCCGTACCTCTCTCACACTCAGTCTGACGCTAACAACCAGACAGGCGGTCAGATTACCACCGCTCCAAGTGCCTCCAGGTGTGACTGAACCGGTGGAGAAAAAAGGAGAGACATGTTACGGTGACAAAGACCGAGTCTGTTTACTAGAGGCCAACACTACGATCCCTGGCGCCATTTAGCTTCTGCAGTCAAAACGCCGTTAAACTCCGCCGTAACATAAAAACCTGTTACGCATGAGCAAAAAGTATCAAAAACTAAAAAAGCACCTCTACCCTGGAAACATAAATGAGAAAGTCTTGTAAAGATTCTTTCCAAAACATATGGCGCTGGAGTTCTATCCACAATTTATGCGTCGATACTGCAAATGATGGAAATCCAGTATAAAAGTGGAAATAAAGGAACATATAACCTTTTTTACCACTGAATTAAACACACCTTGAATGTCAACGAAACCGTATCGTTTTTGGAACTGCATATCGAAACTTACACACAAAGTTGCACATGGACCCAGGGGGCATGGCCCACTATATATATTGCCAAGTTTCGCTTCCTTATCAGAGCCATTTTGGAGAAAAAAACGAAGCACTAAAATAATTTAATAATAAAAACATGAAAGCAAAAAATAGAAAAACTTTGACAATGCCTGGTAAACTCCTTGGGACTTTCATTCCTAAGTGTAAGGAAATCTGATTTCGCTCCAGGATAATAATAAAAAAAACAAAACATGCTTGAATAGTCGTATGTCAGATTTTAATGCTTACTTGTAATTAAAAGATGGGGAGTGCTTTCGAAGTTCCTCAGTGATTTGACCTGCGTTCATCCGAAAATAATTATATCATCCTTATGTGAACGGACACCGATTTTTAAGAAAAAGCTTAAAGAGAAGTTTTTAAAAGGCAAGTGTTTGAACTATTTTGAATTAAATTTCGTGTTTTTTCTACAAATCAGTTAAATTTTGACAAGTCGTCCAGATAAGGGTGAAACTTCAAGAAAAATGTTAAGAGTTAAATGTTACTTTATATTTAAAGCCTTGTAATAAAGAGAGTAAACTAATAGTATGTTAAAATAGTACTGATGATTGTGCTGTCCAGCGTGGCGTAATGAAAGGTACGGCGTAACAACTCTACATCATGTACATTCCACGCTGCAGAAACTAGAAACACAAAACCCGTGTGAAGCTAATGCATGCGCTTAATTTCAATATGCGAATTTAGCACACAAAAGACCAATGAATGTCATAATAAAGTATAGGGAAATGAGCTTGACATGCCAAGTGCATGTCTCTACTGAATTGGGACTGCCTAGCCGTAACCGTCTCAGAAGAAATGGAATCTTGTATCCAAAGCTGTACAAAAAAAGCATGAACGGTAACTTTGCAAGTAAGCAAGAACCATATGTGTTTTCCAGTAATGCAGCGATAGGCTCAAGAGTAGTGCACTGCGCTGTGGACACTGTAGTGGTGGAAATGATGTTACAAGTGTCGTCAGCTGTTTCAGCTAAAGTCTGTGCTTAAACGAACAAATTTCAATGTTCGTTTTTACATATATATGTTTTTACATATGTATCTCAAATGAAGACCGGTGTGAATAAACTAGGCATACTGAAGTACATCTCTGCCAAGTAGACATAATGAAGTATACCTATGCCAACTGGATTTGCTAAAATATGTCTTAGGTACATTTCATTAAAACCTTTTATTTTGTAATAATTAAAGTGGCATCAGGGCTTGTTACTTTCGAAGAAGCTGTTATTTTAGTGCTTAACTGAACCACGAATACAGTTCTGTAACCCGAGATTCAGTTCACTTTGGTAAATGCAATTCGATATAATGACAATTAAATTATTGAATGAGAGGTACTCGCACGGCTGGTTGCTTAGGCACTTAACCTATCAGCGACCGATAAGATGAACAAAGAATTTCTGGCCTTCTGGTCAGAAATCAAACCACTTAGCCACAGTTATAATTTTGACGGAATGTTGTGGCTCGCATTTTAGACCAAATGTCGTTCGAATACATTCTACTCGGTTAAATGCAAAGATATCGTTCTCATCCCTACAGTGCCTTTCTCTAAATCTAAGTGATAAACAAGATAATCGTAGATTACACATCCCCCGCCGCGCTGATATACAGTTTTGTTAATCTCTGAGGAACAGTAACAAAGATACAACCTGGACAAAGAGGATTGCGGACGGACGGACAGACGGACGGACACGAGGCGTTTCTATATCCCCCGCTCATGGCTAGTGCAAATAGGATACCTTACAGCTCAGTTACATGAAGGAAACCAAGAATGAAATATAAACCACTTCTGTAAAACAAGGGAACTATGAAGAAAATATATAAAAGACTGTACAATTAGAGATTTCAGTTAATTGTAAATTAATAGTTAAGCTACAAGTGGCCTAAGCTTCTGTCAGATTATTAATGCTTAATGCAACATTGCTTTGTCTGCGAAATTATTAATCAGTCAATGCTAGTTCAATACTAAAGTCTCTTGAAATAATGTGATAATTAGCTAATCACCGGATTTTACATAAGAGATATATACATAAAATAGTTTCAATTTTTAGCGGTTTCTCACATTTTTTATGTTATTCAAATTTGCTCTCAACATTGCTCTTTTTGTTAGTATAATGTTACCGATGTTACTATGCGCATTGTGCATGAAAACCAATAAAATAGGAAAAAAACTTTGTTTTTTTTTCAGATAAAAGCTGTGATGGAGAACAGGAAAGCGTTCATAACAGCAGCTCTTCTTCTTCTTACGTCGGTATATTCCATGGACTTGCCACCCTTAGGTAAAAGTTGATTTTGTTCTCATATAGTTGCCCAAGCGTTTGTGGTTGCCTTGAGCATTTCGCTCATTGTACATTCACATGATAGAAAAATTTAAAGTGGAATGCCGTTCATTCTGCTTCACTAATTTTATGCTCCGATTGATAAATTCATTATGATGACATGTGAATAGTGTGGTATTTACTCTGTTGAGAGGGCAATGTCAGTTTTTATTTTTTTATAACGTGTACAACTTCATAAAAGAGACGCCTTTTGGGTTTGGTTTTATTTAATAAAACACAGGAATCCATCGTTCTTAGGTTAACTGTTCATCCTTATGGTAGATTTATGATTTATGACCTTCGAGCTAAATCCATATTTAACTTCAGCTGAAACCCTATACTCTGGGCTCTGTCACTCTAGCTTGTCGGAGCTAACTCCTCAGTTTATAAAAAATCACATCTGGGCCAAGCTGTGTTGCAGGGAGAGCATGATCAATTTCGGTTTCCTTTTTGTGCAACGTCTTCTTTTCTCTTGTTCATAGTACTTTTGGAAATCATTAATTTGCTTTTGTTACACGAGTTGGGTAAATGCTGTAATCTAACTAGTCTAAGTTTCCTTTACTGTTGATAGAAATTGTAGTTATTTGTAATCAAAACAACATTTAAGCCATAGTTTGATTTGTTCACATGCAAATATTAGTCCCCAGTTTAAAAAAATTAACCATTTGGTTAATATTTTCTTTCTTGTCAATAATTAGCAGATGTTTAATTATTTTTCGTCAACATGAAGATATATATACAAAATCTACCGGCTTTTGATCTCCGGCTGATGAAAGCATTGATGAAAGTTATGTAGCAATACTCCATACTGATTAAAAACAAAACATTATCTTTGTTGCAACAGATCCAGTATGCTACAACCAGGCAGACATCATTTTTGTTGTGGACTCCTCTGGAAGCATAAACGATGCAGACCCCCGTAACTGGCAACTCATGCTGAATTTCATCAGCGACATCGTGAAGGAACTTGAAGTAAGATTAGATAAGCTTTACCATAAAGTATAAATATATTTATTTCAGATAACACATTAGCAAATTATTGATTTAACCTTTTCCTGGAAGGGTATAAGTAATACACACACACACACACACACACACACACATATATATATATATATATATATATATATATATATATATATATATATATATATATATATATATATATATATATATATATATATATTAAAAATCGTCCCTAAGTTGGGTCACAGCAATCGCAAATAAATACAGTCGGGTGCACAAAATCTTCTCAGTCAAAGCTAAATATGGAGCTACATGCAATTTGCAACTTCTTTTTTTGTTATCAGTGTTATATAACGAAATTAAGATCGGGTGTATATGTTTCCATTGTTAGATTGGCCCGAACAATATACGCATTGGAATGGTGAGATTTTCAAACAGAGGAAGGGCCATATTCCCGCTAAATGCATACAACACATCCCAAGAAGTACAAAATGCTGTACAAAATATGGAATATATTGGAGGTATTTTAATGCACGTTTGGTTTTTTTAAGAAAATCCATAGCAAGAAAATAATATAACTTTTGGTACAACAAATTCTGGTTTTGAGTCAGCTGACGCATAAGAATGTTCAGGAAGTCTGGTTCTACTGTTCAGTAGCATCTCGCTTACCTCTACCTTTTACTAAGAACTACTGTAATAGCAAATGCTGTTAAAGGACGTGTAGAGCATACAATATACAATAAGTTTACCTTGTCTAAACAAGATTTTAAAATTCTTACTCTAACTTTTATCTTAAAAAGGCAACACAAACACGTCTGGTGGAATTGAAGAAATGATATTGCTTTTTGACGAAAGTAAAGGTGATAGAAGAGCTGCTCCTAACACAGCAGTTGTTATTACAGGTGAGTACTAATAAATGAAACTAGTAGAGGAGGTACTTAAGAGCATACGTGTTACTATGCGTATCGAATAAAACGTGGAATTATTTTGCGGCTAGACAAGGTCCCCGTGGAGTGTCAGTTTTTTTTTAAAAGAAGGCAGAGTCATTTTCAAAGTCGGAACAAGTTCGAAATTGCATATAGATTTCCTTAAGACACTTCTTACTAGTACCAATTTTACAAATGAAAAATTGGTGTATGTCATCATCGTCATCATCATCATCTGCGTTTTTATATAGCGTTTACCCAGCTGTTTGGTCAAAACTCTTCACAATATCCACCTTCTTATCAGTTTCAGTTATATCAATTCCAGTTTCAACAATACGAATTGGTGTGCTGGATCTAAAATCTAATGGTATTTACAATGGTGCGCTCTTTGAAACAAGAATATTTTAAAATCTCCTTTAAAATGTGGCAGTTGTTTAGTCTTTATCTTTGGTAATAATAATAATAAATCAGGAAAACCTTTGCAAAAATTTATCATTCCTAAGATAGAATTATCAAAGAAAATCTTTGCTTTGCATTGATCCTGTTAAGAATTAAAACTTGAACTTTTTTTCAATAATACACTAAAAATGTCAAAGCTGACCTTTACCATTTCTTGCCTATGATATTAAGATGGGAAAACAATCAAAATAAGGCCATGTCTTCGTTATTTCGTCATCCAGTTTCATTAAAAGGGGGCAATTTTCATTCTTTGCTCCGCATTTGCACAAATATGTGGTTCCTTATTAACTGCACTCCGCGTTCGGTTGAAAAAGGGTATATTATGTCTAACCTTTCACTCGTCATGGCTCTAGGCATGGCTATGCATGGTAACCCATCTGAGTGGGCCCTCTGGGTAAGCATAGAGTTTTAAAGTCATGTGCTAGGGTTAAGAATAAACGCAGTAACTTTGAATTACAGATGGACAATCTACCTACGACAGGGAGAAAACGATTCCAAATGCCAACAGGGCCAAACAACAGGGTATTTATATGCTGGCTGTCGGTATCACTGACAGTATTGATATGAATGAGCTGGAGAACATAGCATCACCTGATATTGAGGGACAGCCAGGTAGATCTCCAATAATATCTGTTAACACAGTATAAATGCCGAATAAATTATCCCGGTGCTTCAAATAACAGCGCTTGCACTAAAAATCTATGTCTTGGGATGTAGAAAGATTAGAAAGAAAAACTGATACTACAAACGAAAGTGGTTCTGAAAAACTGCGTCACCCTCATAAATACGAAGAAACTGTGTGTTAACTTTAGCTTTGTAACAAACAACTGTACAAATGTTTATTCACTATAACTTCAAATAAAACCATCTGATCCTCTGCTTTTGTTTCATTCTGTTCACGAGCCATATTTAACAGTGTTGTGCGCAAGTAAAATCAAACTGAATAAAACCCCCTTTCTAAGAGAAGAACAGCTACGTAACACACATTATATTTATCAAATCCCATTGCTACATTATGGAAATAGTAAACTGTCAGCTGTCCAGTCACTGGAAGTCGATTCTTACTCAAGTACGAACACTGGGTTCAAATAAATGCAGCCACAAAGAGGTAGAGCAAAATAAAGAAAATAAAGCAAGAAAGAAGGAAAGAAAGATAGAAAATAGAAAGAAAAAGGCAGGGACAAATCACGAATGTGATTTCATCACGGAAGTTAAATTTAAATGCAAAATGTTGAAACTATGCAGAAATGTGTTTCGGGTACGTTTACAGCCGTAGCGACGGTGGGCAATTTCACGCAGGTAGGGAGTATTTTAGAGAGAGTTGTAGAGCTGACGTGCTTTCAGCCGACACGACCGCCGACAACTACCCCCAGTCTACTAGATCCCCAACGTGAATATGCTTTCTTTTTAACAATACAGTTCGCTTGCACATAAGTATGAATTTAAACTTAAGCATTTCAAATATTTACAACATTTAAAGTACTGATCCTGTTATTCCTGTAATTCTGATATTTATGTTAACCCAAACAGTAATTTTGCTCTAGAAACCGTTATTCATGTTCCACTGAATTATATACATTTTTATATGCAACAATACTTAAGATTTAGTTATGTCAAATATTCGAACAAGCGATGTACCTGTAAGTGATATTCGAATACTTGATCAGCTTGCAGACAGAGGGCGGACGTCATGTTTGTACTTGACTCAAGCGGAAGTATAGAAGCAAACAACTTCAATTTTGTGAAAGAGTGGCTAACCAGACTCGTGGAGGAGTTTGATGTAGACAACGATATTGTTGATATCGGCATGCTGACTTTTTCTAATAACGCACAGTAAGTAAAAATTAACCTTTTGAAGTTTTGCTAAAATTTTAATTATTTTTGCAATCTAAACACTCAATAGAGGACATAATTTTGTGAGCAAAGCGATGCATTTATGAAATACGAATGTATCAGCATTCATTTTTACATAAATATTTATAAAATGTGGTGGCTATCCTAACAGCATTTTATGTGTCAACTATGCTGTTTTCTTTACTTTTTAAACTAGAAGGCAAAAGCCTCCAGTTCTCAAGTCTAAAAATATACGACTAAAATTATCTAAAATACACCGAAAGCGATTAAAACGAAATCCATTATAATAAAGGTATATTATCAAAATGACTTTTAAATTTTGCAGCGTTAGAGTAGATTGTCTCATAACAAGCTATAAATAGAATATATATGCAATAAAAATACAGAAAATCAACCAGTTATAAGATAGCTTACTTTGAATAATTCGTTGGCTTACAGTAAAGCAAGGAGTTATTCGTTATGTTTTTATTATACGCAGTAGTGGTAAGTGCAGTGATGACAAGAAAATTAAAGGCAAATAAATCTGGAATTTATATCTAGGTTATTAGACATATAAAATTTGCAGTTTCCTGGCTCGTCAATTCTCATAATGCAATGAAAAAATCACTTTACCCATTGTACTTGTGATTATGATGTAAGTAGAATTAGATATCAGTCAAACTATGCATGAAGTCCTGTGCAATTAATGTACCAGAGGTTTGAAGATAATTTGAGTTTGTAATGTATTTGTACAATATTACATAAAAAACGGACAATTTGGATACTTGCTAAAATTGTGTTTTAACAGTATCTTTGAGAAACTGTAATCATCAACACGTTAACATGTGTTTGTAGGATGCGTTTTGAAATTGATCAGTATTCTAGCAGAAGAGATATAATGGAAGCAATTAATGAAGTCGCATACGAACATGGCACGACCAATACGGCTATGGCACTAAGGTATATGTTTCAGACAATGCATGTGTTGTGTCATAGATGTGACAGATGCTTTGTTTGCGCAACAACAGATTAAAGTATTACTAAATAAACCTATATTTATTGTATAAATATGTAAAAAAAGATAAAGTATGCTTTGCAACTGACATGCAAGGAGAAACTTGCATTGTAAAATATACCCAACAACAAAAGAAACGCCGATTCTTAGAAATTCCACATCTATCTTCCTAAATTTGCAACTGGAATCTATGTTACATATATCAAAAAGGCAGTTGTTATAGCATACTTCTAGACAGTTTTAGTCACTTTACAGAAGATAGTCACGGTTCATTTAACACATCAAAAGTGCCTCACAAAATGACGAGTTAAAGTGCCTAATAACGAGTGTGGCCTCCGTTCGCGTTAATCACCGCCGTACACCGGCGCCTCATAGAGGTCACCAAGCGCTGGATTACGACTCTAGGTATGCGATGCCACTCCTCGATGAGGGCTTGGCGTAGCTGTGGTAACGTAGACGGAGGGTTGCGTCTCTGACGAACAGCTCGGCCTAACACGTCCCAGACGTGCTCTATGGGTGAGAGATCTGGTGAAAACGCCGGCCATGGCAACACGTTCACTCCATTGGCACGAATGTAATCCATGGACAACCTTGCCACATGGGGTCTGGCGTTGTCCTGTTGGAAAATGAGATGGTTCTGTTGCACTGTAGGAACAACGCACGGCTCCAAAATTTGATCACGATATTGCTGTGCGGTGAGATTCCCATCCACAAAGCGCAGTTCGGTTCTTAATCCAAAAGCTATTCCACCCCAAACCATAATACTTTGGCCACCAAAGCGGTCACGTTCTTGCACGCAAGCGTTCGTGAATCGTTCGCCGCTCCGACGCCATACTCGTCTTCGTCCATCGGCAAATTCCAGACAGAAACGCGATTCGTCTGTGAAAAGAACCCTATTCCAGTCCGCAAGTCTCCAGCGCACATGATTCATGGCCCATTGACGCCTCGCTTGGCGCCTAGCACCGGTTAAGGGCATTCCGCGATACGCGCGCCGGCTTCGAATACCGTGTTCATGAAGCCGTCTCCTCACTGTTTGGGCACTGATGCGATTGCCCTGACGTCCTGGGAGTGCTCCGGCGGTGGTTGTCGCTGGAATAAATCTCTGGCGTAGGTGTGAGACCCGAATATAGCGGTCCTCCTGGGGAGTAGTAACACGTGGTCTACCTGACCGAGGTCTGTCGCGAGTAGATCCAGTGTCCCTAAGACGACTTCGTAGGCGTCGAACTGTACTTTCATTAACATCAAAGTGGTGCGCGACGTCAGCGCGGCTCCTTCCGCTGTCTAGCATACCCACGGCGCGTTCCCTATCAATTTGTGAGAGCCGTGGCATGGTTTTTCCGTTGAGTTTGTTTCAATATTTTAACGTTTTTTATCCCTTTTTAAGCTTGTCTTTACTACGCATTTCAGTTTGTACGGGTCATTGTAACACATGTTGCCTAATATGGAAAAAGGTGTCAAAACGACCACTTCATTGAATTGACCAAGGTGTTAGGGTAATTAAGCCGCCACCAACAGACCACATAAAGGATAAAGAAAGAAAAATATTACAGAAAAAAGTTCGCACACAAGTTTCCCAGAAATCGCCAAAAACGCAAAAAAAAACCACACGAAAATTATTCGGCGTTTCTTTTGTTGTTGAGTATAGCTTAAGCAGTTATCGCTCAAAGCAAATTCAGCTATAGAAAAATGAACAATTTAAAAACACCCTGTTACTTTGTTTCAAGCTCCTTTTGCTGTTTGAGCGGTCTGTAAACTTATATTCAACAAATTAATCACAATTTTTCCCACCTGATGAGGCAGTTCATATATAATTTTAGACTGGCCCGAGAGAGACTGTTGAGTCGGCGTAGGGAAGATCGCCAGCAAGTCATCTACCTCGTCACGGACGGCAATTCAGACGACCCCGAAGACACATTGAGGGAGGCCAAGACTGCCAAGCAAAATGGCATCCACATCATAGTGGTCGTTGTGGGAAATTGGTTTAACATGCAGGTGTGTGTAAAATCCTATTATAAATTAGTTGGTGAAAGATGTCAACTTACAATTTGCAAAGATGCAATTTCTTCAAACAGTTATTGCAGATATATTTGATCTTATCGCATGAAGAAGACTATATAAGTCGTATGTGCGTGGTGCAATACATTAAACTGTTACTCAGTTCGTAAAACCCTTTATACAAGTAATAGCGTAGTTTGCGTTCTCCACTTTTAGACGAAATGTCACTATTACTGGTAATCTGATCACATACATCCCAATATGAAGCTTTTTTACACGTATCGATGGATAATGTAAATAAACATCGCCAGCATCGTCCACATATTTTATAATATTGGAGGCCAACAACCACGCTAGAAAGAATATATAAATGTCACATAATCTGATTCCGTTATCTTCAAGATAACCCAAAGCCCCTACTGGTTTAAAGTCGGTTTGAGTAAGAATGAACATGAAGATGGTCTAAATACGGAAAAATGCGAACTACATTTTAAAAAGTGACAGGTAACATACATACTGACAGGCGATTATATGTCATGTACTTTATAATAACATAGCCAAAAAATACTGTGACATCACCGGAATCTCTGCGAAATAAAACACCTTGTGCAAACGAGCCGCCTCCGATCAACCAAATGGATTTGATCCATAACCAGTAAAACACAAATATCATTTTGAGAAAGAAAAAAGTGGAACTAAATCATTCTATTCTCCAACTAAAATGAACTCAGTCAAGGAGTGGGGAGCATCAAAATAATAACAATTAAAAACAAACTCTACGTCGAAGAGAAGAGAGCGATGGTAAGCCATTTCGCCTCACTCTTGTGACAATGACAAATACACCACTGGCTGTCCTGTGAATATTTCCCACTTGTGCGCTTGACCTTGGGGACTGCCTGAATGCGGGCCAAATCTTCCTCTGCGCCGCTCATCTCTGACCCTGCGCGCTCATCTCTCATATTTGCCCTTACTTTCTCTTAGGAAATTATCGTCGGACTAGGCATGGGAATACCTCTAATATCTTGCGTTCAGTACAACCAGAAGCTGTCTGTGTCGACATACCTTTTGACACGACAGGTCTGAAAGAAATAATAAGGCCTTTTGTTCAGGGACACGATAGTCTTTTGACAATTCCAGGTATTTTTAGGGCACACAAGAGCACACACATCCTTAAAGATAAGGACAGAGCAGAATACCACCCCAAAAGTGGTATTCTACTCTGTCCTTCTTTTCAAGGATTTTGTTATTTTTAAAAATAAGGATGAAAAAAGCTATTCTGCTCTATCCTCAAACTTAAAATCTTTTTAAAATAAGGATAAAAATTAAGGATGAACCATCTAATCTCAAGGAATACCACTCCAGTTGTCTTTCCACAGCTTCCCGTGGAAAGATGTCCGAATGCCTTGGAGAATGCGTCTGTATGGGTGGATGGGCAACCGTCGATCAGGTTCTCTGATAATACTTACCACTGTAAGTCCTAGACTAACTTTTTGTGGCCCCTCCAACCAGTAACTGCTGTTTGGACCAGCCCCTGAAATTTCCTGCATTTGAGCTTGTCTAACGGCACTGTCCTTTCCGTGGTCCCCAAAGATCTGGCAAGGATTCCATTTCCGGTGGGCTTCATGGGATGCGTAATGGAGATTGAATCGGTGGCTTTAACAATGCTCCGACCTTCTCACCAGGGATATAAGATCTGTCACCAAATGCCACTTTTCTACAAAAAAAAATTGCTGCTTGGGTATGACTTCTTTATATTTTCTAATAGATCTGACCACAGGGACTGCTTTACCCGGAGAAGGCGTTGAAGTCTGGGCCTAGCCTCCGCCCGTGAGCCAGTAAATAATTGTGTACATACTGCAAAACTAGTATGCCGTGCAGTTTGGCTATTCGAGCACCTTCAACACCTTTGACAATATATAAGGGAGAGTTGAGAGACGTGCCAGAGATCAATGTCTTTTCTCACCTACTTCACTGGTAACCGGAGGGGCTGTCGTCTTGTTGCCCCTATTTCTTAGCCATCAGAATCGTATCGTCCTGACACAGAGCCCTGTTCTCTCTTCGTCTCCTTGATTTGGAGGAGATCCGTCTGCCTCGCGATATCTGTGTGTGAAAGCTACGGTTCCTCGTTCACTGATAACCAGCAGTAGAACGAGTCCCGCCTCAACTGCACCATCCAGTCGAGTTGTGGTGCCGCTATCTTTTCCGTGTCACTTGTGACAATTGACACAGTCTTGCGTAGCTTTAGGATCGTTGGGTCTGTTATGCATCTCTGGTTCAGTAAGCCTTTGAGGGCCTTCAGCGTTTGATCCACCATAGAGGTGGTGTTTAACGTTTGGCGAGCCAAGCCCTCCAAAATTTTAGCGTCTTTCTCCATCAGGAGAATGTTTGAGTCGGATCGTACTCGGAGCATCCAGAAAATTCTTTTACACGACTGCTCCAATGGTTCTGCGGAGATCTAGCCGTCAGCCCAGCTCTCACTGGCAGTTGTTTATGTGGGTGGAGTCTTGCCATACCTTTCATCAGCAGACTCTTCTTTGTCGCCCTCCCCCTTCCAACTAGTTGTAATTTTTGTTTATTCTTGGGGACAGTGAGCAGGGAGGAGCAACAGCGTGATTGGATGTCCGAGTCTTTCTGTTGTAATTTGTATAAGTTGCCCCTACACTGGAAGGCCGAGCGAATCTTCGCTGGCTGGCGTCGTGATAAAACCGTCTCTGCCGGTGGGAGTAGAAGCTACCACCGGGGGAGGGGTAAGGTGTCTCGCAAGTGGCTGTTGTTGCAACAGAGGTGCCGGTAGCGAGGCTAGTTGAGCTGGAAAGCCCTTATCGGTAATCTGGCACTTGGCACACAGAGGATGTTGATTGTTGGCAAGAGATTTGTGACCACACGCTGCCTTGTGCACATATCCTTCCCGTTTAGCCATGCCTGTAACAAGAAAGAATAACAAGCAGCTGGGTAAAGCTGGCAGTCATACACACACACACACACACACACACACACACACACACACACACACACACACACACACACACACACACACACACCACCTACTAAGTGAAACCCTTCTCTCGTATCCAAGACTATGCCTGAGGCGTGGGAAGAAGCAGGGATAATCCAAGTGAGGATACCGATTTGGTTATCGTCTTGTGGGGATACCCATGTAGGCATATCCAAACTGGCTAACCTTCGTAGAATGGTAAGGGAAGAGCCAGTCCCCCCCCCCCCCTCCTACAACTACCATTAATTGCTAAAACAAATTACAACAGTATCAACTAGACAATATATCTCTAAAAAATTTATTCCGTCTGACCCTCTCAGTCTCAGAGCACTTAACCGGACAAGCTGAAATCTGTTCCGGATTTTGGCATGGCGGAAAAAAGGAATAAAAAAACGCATCGAACGAATTCAACAAATCATTGGAATAGAAAATCCCCGAGTGTAACTACATCCATTTTAAAGCGCTGTTTTCTATTAACATTTGCAGTGCATAAGCGAATAGATCGTTATAATATTTTAATAAAGTGTGGCGTGTAGAAGACTGAGAAGCAATATTTTTTCAGAATTTTCTTTTGATTCAAAGGAAGTCAATGGAATTGCTTCACATCCCTACGAGCGGTCCCGCATACATCTGAACAACTGGAATGCATTTGATGACGACTTTAGACGTTCTTCTCGCGATCTTATATGCAACAGTAAGTGCTAGTAAGCTGCACGGATTTTTAAAGATTTTTAAGTTACATTTAAAAGAACTCCTGATATATTAAAAAGAAACTTCTGTATAACATAAGGTATATCTTCTTGTTTTAGTACTTCAGTTTAAAATATATATTTCAAAAACTTTAAACTTCAGTTTAAAATCTGTGATTTAAAGTTTTTGAAATATATATTTTTTCAGAGATATCCCGTTAAACCTTTCTTTTGAAATATATTCATAACTGATTCTTATTTAAGACTGAGAATGCAAGTTTTTAAGTAAACGTGTTCTTCATTGTTCCTGCAGATGAGGACGAGTGTTTGTCGAATCCGTGCAGGAATTCCGTGCGTTGTGTTGATGGCATCGGCTTCTTTTCTTGTATCTGTGTCCAAGGATTTGGAGGTGTCACGTGTCAACAAAGTATGTATATGGCTTTCTGATTGGTTGCAATAAATTGTAAAAATTAAGGTTGTTTATTTGTGTTGTACAGACGGTGCCGCAGCAGTACAAATAGACCTTAGCTAGTGAGCACCTATTGTGGTGCCCCCTATCCTGTTAGTGAGAAACTACTGTGGCGCCTCCTCTCCTGTTAGTGAGTAACTATTGTGGCGCCTCCTATCCTGTTAGTGAGTAACTACTGTGACGCCAACTATTCTGTTCGTGAGTAACTACTGTGACGCCCCCCCCCCCCCATTCTATTATAGTGAGTAACTATTGTGGCGCCCACTCTCCTGTTAGGGAGTAACTATTGTGGCGCCCCCTATGCTGTTAGTGAGTAACTACTGTGACGACCCTATGCTGTAACTACTGTGGCCCCCTATCCTGTTAGTGAGTAACTATTGTGGCGCCTCCTATCCTGTTAGTGAGTAACTATTGTGGCGCCCCCTATCCTGTTAGTGAGTAACTACTGTGACGCCAACTATTCTGTTCGTGAGTAACTACTGTGACGCCCCCCCCCCCATTCTATTATAGTGAGTAACTATTGTGGCGCCCACTGTCCTGTTAGGGAGTAACTATTGTGGCGCCCCCCTATGCTGTTACTGAGTAACTACTGTGGCGCCACCTATTCTGTTAGTGAGTAACTGCTGTGGCGCCCCCTATGCTGTTAGTGAGTAATTACTGTGGCGCCACCTATTCTGTTAGTGAGTAACTGCTGTGGCGCCCCCTATGCTGTTAGTGAGTAATTACTGTGACGCCACCTATTCTGTTCGTGAGTAACTACTGTGATGCCCCCCCCCCCCATTCTGTTATAGTGAGTAACTATTGTGGCGCCCACTGTCCTGTTAAGGAGTAACTATTGTAACGCCCCCCTATGCTGTTAGTGAAAAACTACTGTGGCGCCCCTATCCTGCTAATGAGTATTGTGGCGGCCCTATCCTGTTCGTGAGTTACTACTGTGGCGCCTCCTATCCGGTTGGTGAGTAACTACTGTGGCGCCTCCTATCCGGTTGGTGAGTAACTACTGTGGCGCCTCCTATCCTGTTAGTGAGTAACTACTGCTGCGCCTCCTATCCGGTTGGTGAGTAACTACTGCTGCGCCTCCTATCCTGTTAGTGAGCAACTACTGTGGCGCCTCCTAATCTGTTATTGAGTAACTACTGTGGCGCCTCCTATCCTGTTTGTGTACTACCATATTTTTGCCACAATCTCCCACTCCCAAAGAACTTACTGGGTTTATAGAGCAGTACACAGACTAAAACCTATGCATGTTTATTTCTTACATTTTGTGGAAATAATTAAAAAAGGCTATTGTATTTTCCAGGATGCAGTGAAAGAATTGATGTAGTTTTTGCTATTGATGCTTCATCGAGCATAGGCAAGGAGAACTTTGAGAGGGTAGTGGAGTTCGTGCGTGACGTCATTGAGGGCTTACGCATAGGCACTTCAGACACAAGTTCGCCGTCACGTGTAGGAGTTATGACGTACAGCGACACAACGAACATACTGTTCCATTTAAATGTAAGGATATGAATATAGTTATAAATCAAAGGTCTATTTCAGGTTTGTTGTAATTTTAAATGCTGACTTCTGGACAGATCCATCTTCTATACATAGCCACAAAGTGCATAGATTTTAAAAATAGGTCAAGTGTTGCACTACCATTCTGAGTATATTCTGATCGAATCCCAACCCTTGGTATTCTCAAAAGTTAACTGTGCAGTTAAGGTATACCACACGAGGGAAAGAGCTATTTTTTTTTTTTTTTTTTGAAAACAATTTTTACAGGAATTAATTTTAGTATGTAAGTAAAATTTGTTGATCAACTTTCAGAAGTTCTGTTTGCTACAGGGGCAGTTAACGGAATCTGTTAACTGTAAAGTTAACTTTTGTGGCCACAGTGGTCAATAGAGCGAAAAACGTCTTTGACAAGACACCACAGAGGTTGGCTTTTGGCCAACAACGACGCTTTGCTGGTGTTTGTTTGTTTGTTTCATTTTGGTCGACAACATGTTGAAGCCTCCATCCAATGGATTTATGCCAATGTTGGAAAGATGCCGATAACCCGATGATGGTTACAGACGGACGCTCGATTCACAATAAAAAAAATCCCGATTAAATAATAGTATCGCTCAGTTGCAATCTGTGGCTTAATTAATCATTGGCATACTTGGCCAATTCGTATTTATCTACAATTCGGCTATTATTTCTTGAGTGTGGTTGGCTTTGAATTTTATTTTTTCCGACCAGGCCTTCGCAATGAAGTATGACATCCTGAACGCCTTTCCGCCCTACTATACGCAAGGGACAACGCGAACTGAGCTGGCTTTACGTACGGTCAGAGAACAAATGTTTACTAGGGCAAATGGGGATCAGCCTGGCGTTAGAAATCTTCTTGTTCTCATAACTGACGGGCGGTCTAGTGAGTAAACAGTAATCTAATTACTTTATTATAATGTAATTCAAAAAAGACCTTTAATGGATCATCTATAAAATAGGAGCGCGCAGTCAGTGGGAGTTGGGGGAGGGGGAGGGTGGTTTTAGAGCAGGATGTCACAAATGTATGCATGAGCATTTTGGGGATAACTATTTTTATTTGTAAAACAGACATACACATACAAGAAAATATTCCCGGAGTGTGTGTACGCCACTGTTGTGGTTAATGGGTGACGTCACAACTTTTGTGTACGCGGCCTGTATAGTCTGACCATTCCGCGCTATTCCTCAAGATAAATGGTTACGAAACATTTGACAAGTCACAAGGTCTGACTGTGTTGTTCTGTCGCCCTGGTCTGGCATTTTCTAACATAATTTTCTCTATTTGAACATTATTTATTTTACTAAATTAAGTAATCAATTATGTGGTTTATTTTTAGCCAATGAGCAGGACACGTGGGAACAGGCTCGCATAACAAGGGAATCAGGTATCGACATCCTGACCATTGGCATCGGACAATCCATTCGTCTGAGCGAGCTCAAGGCCATATCCTCCTTCCCCAACGTAGAGGGTGAAAATGTGCTGTTGGCGAGAACATTCAGTGCTCTCAGTGACTATATCAGTCGGATCACCAACGCCGCCTGTAACAGTATGTGCTTCTTTGTGTGATGAAAATGATGGATTAAAAGAGAAGTCATTGAGATTAGCAAATCAGTCACAAAAGTTTATTTGTGTAAAAAAAAGCTATATGGAATAAGTATAACTCCTCCATTTCCAACTGAATGCGGTCTCTGAAACTGAAGAAAATGATCCAATTAGTCAGTCTTGATATTAATTATTTCAGCAATCAGAAGTGATTTTTTTCTCTCCCCCAACCCCCATTTATCAGTTTTCTAATATGTGACGGCTACAACCATTTCGCTATCTTCTTAGGTTTTATCAATATTTTGCTTCAATCGATTCCCAAACATGATTGCAAAGCGATAACACATAGAGAAACGTTGCATCGATATGGTTTCTTATTTTTATTGCAGATGAAAACAATTGCGCGGGAAACCAATGCCGCAATGGCGCCACCTGTGTTGACATGATTAACGGCTACGAATGCCGCTGCCGGCAGGGATTTTCTGGCAAATTCTGTGAACGACGTAAGACCATTTATGTTGTTTGAGACTTTACATTGACACATTGAGACACTGACACATTGACACATAGACACACGGACATATTGACAAATTGACACATGGATCACAGCAAGAACGATCACTTAGCGAAAAGCGGTAAATTGCAATTTGCAATTGCAATTGATCAATGATGCTTGCAATACAGACCTAGCATAACACAGATCCTTTTACCCCTTCTAGTTCAAAACCACCCATGCCAAACCCTACCATTCAGAGAACTGAACGGGTAACCGTAAATCTCCTCAGGGAATATGGTTTGATCTACATGAGCAAAATAATTAAAACCAGTGAATTAAAACCACTCAATTCACACAAAATATTGAATATTACAGTGACTACAAACTTGAATTGTATTGACAATTAAATTCATCAATAATAAGTTTATAATGGTGAAAATGGTTTCAAGTGCTGGAGTGGCCAGGCACACCCTAACTGGTTACCATGCATGTCCGTGACTTCTGTTAAACAGCATCTAAACAAGGAGTGCTAAGTTTAAAATAATACCTCCTTTTTAACCAAAGCGTACTTTTCCGAAGGAACCTACTTACCTCTTTTGTGGGAATATTCAATGAAAATCACCCTCCTTTTTTAACGAAGTAGGTGTTCCTCGCGGAATCTGCCCTGTGTGCAAATTATCCCTTTCTCAGCGGTTTATTGGAAATGCACGGTAATACATAGCAAGTGCGCGTCCCCCCCTCCCCCCTCCCCATCTTCCGGTTTTCACGTGGTTGTTGATCGTCTTATTATCACAGGATGCGATGGCCAGGCAGACGTTTTGTTTGCCATTGACGTGTCTGGCTCCATAAGACGTGAGAGATTCCCCATGATCAAAGACTTCATCAGTGGTATTATAGATCAGTTCGAAGTATCACAGGACAAGACCAGGATAGGTGTGGCGACGTGGAGTGACAACGCCGCTGTGGCATTTCACTTGAATGCTTATACACTGAAACAGGACGTCCTAACCGTGAGTACCGACCTCTACACACCCATACCCCATCCCATCTAACCACCCCATCCTCACGCAACCAAACCCATATCCCACCCTACCACACCCACACCCCATCCCATCCACCCATCCACCCATATCCCACCCCACCCACACGCCACCAAATCCGTATCCCACCCTACCACACCCACACTCCACCCACATCCCATCCCATCCCACCCCATCCATATCCCAGCCCACCACCCATATCCCATCCCTCCCCACCCGTATCCCACCCAAATCCGAGCCACTCCTACCACACCACACCCACATATCACCCCACCCACACCCATCGCCACCAATATCCCACCCCACCCAACGCTCCATTTTGTTGAAATGGGGGTGTGTGATCGAAAATCCACCGGTCAGTTCCGCGGATGCTTTATTGACTGGTCCCGTTTTGTCCATATATATAGACACGTATTTATTTCTCTCGGAATGTTTCTTTATTGAAATTTCTTCTATTCACTAAAAAAATCGGTCATTTTGTTGTTGAAATCCGCACATCGGTTGGAGTTTTCATTATAACCGAAGTGAGAAAGCAACTTTTTAAAAACATTGTTGCATAACAGGGTTCATGTGACTCAGAATAAAAATCCAAGTGTGTCCCTTGAACCAGTTTCAAGTGGCCTGGAGGAAAACCATTTTAACACATTGTAAACAGGAAGCGGTGTAGAGATCTCCAGCAGGGAGAGCATCAGCATGGTTTATCACCCAATGTTGACAATTTCATTATTTTTAAACTTAATCTTTATTGTTGTTGTTTTCTCTTCAGGCTATCGGTTACATTAGGTACTTGGGCGGCAGAACAAACACAGCGAGCGCCCTGAGATTAATACGCGAACAGATGTTTATAACAGAAAGAGGTGATAGGCAAGATGTTCCCGACTATATATATGTGGTAACCGATGGCAACTCCAATATCAATTCCGATACGACAGTGAAGGAGGCAGTACGCCTGCGCGCAGAAGGCGTACACATTATGACCATTTCCGTGGGTAGGTTGTCTGGACGCATGTCTCCCGCAAATTATACACCTAAAACATGTGTGTGAAATTCCATGCAGATGTGCTTTTTTCAACATGTTTTTTCTTATTTTTTCACAAGCTCTCACAATCATCATTCACAGCAAATGAAAAAAAAACAAAAAACAAAAACAAAACAAACAAAATACAGAAAAAAAACAATAAAATATTTTTCGCATACCACATGCAGACACAACAGTTAAATGACGTCATGTTGTGTCGTCATGTTGGCATGTCGAAAGACTGATGTACAATGTAATCTCGGAAATACGACCACCCATGGGACACCGCCATGGTCCGATCCCCAACTTCCACTATACTTCCTAAACAAAAAAGACTTCATAAAAGCTTTGCACGTGGAAGGTCTAAAGTATCTTTTACGCCCTCCACCATACTGGTCCACGGATGACCCCCCCCCCCCCCCACCCACCCCTAGTCCTACGCCCCGAAAGTATTGTGTATGCTATTACGATTTTCAGCAATTTGGTAGTGCGTGAAGTCCTGCTATTCAAATAGTTCTCTAATATGAACAGAAATAATTAAATTGGTTGTCAGGACATACACGTGCTTCGATCGTTTTTAAAATTTTGGCTAAGCTGCTCTTTTGAAAAAGTCAGTTTTCCAATTTAACAACTAAACTATTAATGTTTCATTTTAACAAAAACCGCTCGATCATCCACCGGCTACAGATACCCAACATTAACACCCTGTGAATATGAATATTGTTAGTTAATATATCTTTAAAATAAAAACTCAGGTCAGCAGCTTAACATGATAGAACTGATGGGGATGGCCAGCGACAATATCAACGACAACATGTATACCGTTGAGCGCTTTGATTTGCTTTCGTCTCTCACCAACTCCATGCCAGAGGCCATTTGCGACGGTAAAGTTTTATCTTTTTTTAAAACGACTATTTTTTTTGTTTTTTGCACAACTCTCTTACAGTCGATTACATGCTATTTTTTTGTTTCTATTTATCTATTTTTTTTTTTAAATTTTAATTTTATTTATTTATTTTTTGCACAAAGATGAAATTCTTATTTGTTTGTAAGAAGCTTTTCTGCCAATGAACCGACGTACTGTAGTGCTTTTTAGATAACGAAAATATATCCTGTGTCATGAAATTAAAAAAAAGTTCAACAAATACTTATGGAATATAGAATACCATTTTCAGATTTATTAGACAATTAGTGATACCAAGAATTGAATTGTGATCTCAAAAATTGATTTTTTGATATCAAGAATTAATCCCCGATTATTTTTTTTTTCATTTTTTATATCAAGGATTATTTTGGCTGTCTGTAATTATATTTTATATCTCTCTAAATGTATTCTTGATCTCAAAAAATAATTCTTATTAGATGTCAGATGTCAGAAAACATTCACTGATGTCAAAAATGATTTAATGGTATCTAAAATTGATTTTATATATTAAAAGTTCAATTTATGATAGCAGAAATGAAATATTTTATAGCAAAATCTCAGTTTTTACCTCAATAATTTATTTTGATATCAAGAATTATTCTTGATATCAAGAATTTATTTTCGATAACATTGTCTCAGAATGAGAGTTTTTTAATTTATATTTTGAAATCTGCAACTGATTTTTGTATCTAAAAATTATTTTTTGACACCAAAATATTAGTTTGTTCTTAGAACATTATTCAGAAGAATATTCAGAAGAAAACATCTGTAAGTAAAAGAACGGCAGGTCACTGTACAGAGAATCTTTCTTTTGATTTTTTACTCCATAAAATAAGTGATGCTTGAACTCAAAAATTGCATTGTTATTATTGATATCAATAATTCAGTTTTGATCTGAAAAATTTAATTGATGATTGGTGAAATTTTATCCCAAAACTATATTTTGCCATTTAAAATGTAATTTTTGATACCAAAATATAAATTAACGAGATCTATATTGATTTATTGACATCATTGATCATATTTTGATATCAGAAATCAACATTGAATGTTAAAATGGCATTCCATTAGAAAAAATAGCTGGCAGTTTAATATTTGAAATTAATGCTTTAAAAATTTGAAAACCAAAAACAATAGTTAAATTTATTGTTCTTACTAGGATTCATTAATTTCAAATCACATGCCACAATGTGCTCCTTGTTTTCTTGTTATTTTGGTTTATGTGTACTCTTAACATTGTGAAAGTTGAAGGAATGATTACCCGTCAAAATAACATTTAAATGGCAGCAATAAATCTCTACAACACGCCAAGAGTAAATCTTTATATCTTTGCTCAATACACGGTAGGCAATTTTTGCAAGTTTGATTCATGACTCTATTTAAAGAATTTTTTTCATACTTTTCTCTCGTTCTCGTGTTGTTCAGATGAAGATGAGTGCAGGAACAGCCCGTGTAGAAATGGAGGCCGTTGCCTCGATACGCTTAAACGCTACACATGTGATTGCCCGGAGGGCCGCACAGGCTATAACTGCCAGTACTGTGAGTGATTCGCCACCCTTACCAAAACACCCTTGCCCTAATTCTTATTTAACCACTGTTGTACCAAAGACGTCTGTGTTTACGCATATAAACAAGAAGTGTCTAATGTGAATGCTGAAATCAACCCAAGGTGTTCAGGGTTTGAATAGCTCTAAAGCAATTACTTATTTTTATCAGAACAAAATATCACATAGGTGTCATTGTCTTGAATAACATTTTTGTTTCCCTTATAATATCTTTTAAAACCCCTCTTAAAATCTTTAAAATTAAATTATTTCAACAAACTATTTACATATATAGGTCTTAATTTTTGCTAAAGAAATGACGGAGGCAGCTAACAGGCAGAAATATACTACTTTAATTTTTTTCACTTCTATTTTGAAGTTAAGTCAGCTACTGTCCGAAAACTAACGACCACGTAGCCTGAACAAGCACACAAAAAATATGATGGTGTCAAAGTCTGAATAATAAAATGTATTATGACATAGCTTGGGGAAATGCTGTAATCTGATTGGACGATTCCCGATTGAATAATTTTTCAATGTTGACCGGAACATAAAAATCGAGAGACATTGCAATTATTTGCAATCAAAACGCCAGTTAGTGCAGATAATACTGGCCAGTTGACCTAAAGGTCAACATTTTTTTACCAGTCAATAATACATTTTGTCATCTGACTTGTTTAAGCGCTGTAATCCCGGTCGATTCCCAAGTCAATATTTTTTTTTGGTGTTGACCGGGATGCAAGTGTCAAAAGTTATTTCAGTTATATGTTACCAAAACGTCAGTTAATTCATAACGATTATAGACCAATTACAATAATATTGACCAAAACGGCGAATATTTTTTCTAGTAAATATCAATTCATGCTGACTCAAAATTAGTCAATATATGCCAAATATTGACTTATAATAAGTCAATAATTTCTAAATTAATGGGGAATTGTTGGAAAATCAATTTTGTGTCGTTTAGAATGCCATAAAGTTTGGAATTTAACTAACAAACATTATTTGTTCAGCTTCTACATTTTCAAGTGAAATAATCGAGAAATTAAGACATGCTTGTTAATTCTCTTTCCTTTTTTCGAATAGCTTGCAGAAAAAGCGTGGATGTGTGCTTTATGATTGACTTGTCGGGGAGCACACAAGACGAATACGAGCGCGCTATGGCCTTTGTTCGCGAGGCAGTGAGTGGCCTTGACTTCAGTTTCGATCGTGCTCAAGTGGCAGTTGTTACATATGGAGATAACGCTGTCACACAGTTCGGCCTCAATGAGTACACTTCAAAAGAGGGCGTGTTGAATGCGTTGCGGTTTGTTCCTAATGTGGGGCGCACGAACACACAGGCTGCTATTGCACGCATGCGCAATGACATCTTCCGCTCCAGTCAAGGTGACCGCCCAGGGGTGCCGAATATAGGGGTTCTCGTCACTGATGGTAACTCGAACATTAATAGGGATAATACTATACCGGAAGCGAATCGAGCCAAAGACGAGGACATTGCTATGTACGCCATTGCTCTTGGGGACGAAGTGGACATGGCCGAAGTGGACGGCGTTGCCGGATATAAACAGGAACCATCGTCCGACTATGTTTATAGGGTTATGAATGTCGGACAAATTCCGGCTGTTACTGAGCAATGGTTGGATCATCTTTGTCAGTAACCAAATATACTATACCCTTTTTTTTATTTTTACACCAGCATTTTAGCATAATGATAATATTTATATTTAAATACCATTTTATACTGCTTTCATGTATTAAGACATTGTAAATAGGAAACTTAGACCAAAGCATATAGTCTCTTGAAGTCAGATGTAAAGATTTAAGTTTATTCAGTAGCCATATCAAAACTGCGATCAGCCTGTTGATTGCTGAAAGCTTGAATAACTGCTTTGGTCGCGAAGAACAAGATGTTAAAATCTGCTTCATTTTCAACTTCTTTTTCAGAAGATTAATTTGTTGATTAATAATAACTTTGTGTCAGACAAAATAGTGAAGAAATATAAATATAATACAATGTATTAATACCTTTTCCTAGAAGAGTGAAAATTGCAGAATTTTTTTAGTTTTATGGTCAGTGTTTTTTAAATTTTCGAACCAGCGGAGTTTTTATTTCTATTTGTTACTTGCTATATACTCTTTTGACACAACCCAGGTGCCTTCTATTTAGGATAACAGAGCAGTAAAGTTATGTAAACCGAATTTAGGATTTGCAAACCAATATTTGGTTCCATCAGTTGTTTATTAGTGAAATTGATTGATAAGTTGGGGCGATCCTAGCGAGTTCTCATTTACGGTCATCAACTGTGTTTGTTATACACATTTTAGTGGCCAACTGGGCGTTTTAGCGGCATTATATCGTAAGTTAACGCATTCTAAATTTTGCATTGTTGAGTAGAAATCTCGGGTGATGTCTACGCATGTGTCATGCAACATTTCCTGTCAACCAAGGACAAAGTATTGCCAAAATACATGGCACAGATACTACACAGTTAGAGATCTTTAATAAAAGAAATAGAGAGCTTTAGATAAGAGCTGTCTTTAAATGATATCAGCTCTGAGTACTAGATAAATCTTGGTTGTGAGGTTTGTGAGGGGGGGGGGGGTGGGGAGGGGAGGGGGGCGGTATGTGGTTTGGGCACGCAATTTCATATCGACCATGACTATTTCAAACGACTCCGAGATGCAAATTGTCCACTTTATAATACACGTTTTTCAATACGAAGACACCCTCTTTTTTTACCGCCAAAACGTGAACTCTCAAGCTAAAATTAAACATTTTCTGTAAAAACGGACAACCTAAAACACAAAGCTCAAGACCGAAAAGAAGAAAAGAAAATACTCAGGAATAAAAATCAAAATCTTATTTCCAAGCTACTAAACGTAGTGACTGAATAAAAATGCCCTTCATGTGAGTTGCGAAAATGGTATTTGGCACGGACCGATTTTAGCCCCAGGGTTCCCTCATCCCTGTCCTTTTTATCGCTTTATTTTGGTACAGATGTTGACAATTTATTTTCCACCATTCTCACGTGGTCAATAAAACAGTAGGGGCAAGTACGTGTACGCAGATCATCTTACCTAAAATTTACTAATTTTACTGTGTCACTTAAATAAAAAAAGAAGTAATAAGTATTAACTAAGAACTAGATGTGTTGCAGTTTTAGTTGTACATACTAGATTTGAGGTTGGTTTCCAAATAGCATTGATAAACAGTAAAAAGTACCTATTGCTCAGCGTAAAAACTTCAGTTTTTTATATGTCATCAACAGTTCTTTTCTGTGTTATATTTGTTTTCTCATCTGTTGACAACCCATCCTCCAACCTACCTGCAGATCCCTTCTGTGCATTTTAGATGCGTACACGCTTTATTGATTAAACCTTACATGTTAGTTAAAATCATGACATCGACGTCACGTTTTTTTTAACGTGGTATACTACTTATATCTATAGAATATATCTGAAATGTATACTTGAGGTACTTGTAGGAACCAATGTATAATTAAGGTACTTATAGGAGCTGCTGTGTTCTTGGGGTACTTGTAGGTACCACTCTATGGTTGAGGTACTTGTGGGAACCATTGTATAATTGAGGTACTTAAAGCTGCCATTGTATGCTTTAGGTACTTGTAGGTACCGCTGGAATACTTGAGGTATTTGCAGTACCACTGTATGTTCGATGTACTTGCAGGTACCACTGTATGTTTGAGGTACTTGTAGATACCACTGTTTGCTTGTGTTACTTGTTGAGTTCCCGCTGTTTACCTGAGGTACTTATAAATTACTCTATACTGTCTTTATGGCTTTTATTTTCTTCTAGCACATTCAAAGTACTGACATCAGGCGTTTTAACTTATTCTTAGCTAACCAGTTTATTTATTTATAATCACTATAATGTTAGTTTGGGGAAAGGCGTGCATGTTGTATTTGGAATGAAGTATGTAGTGTTCCCAAAGTGTTGTGTTTTGTATTATAGCAACATTTTCAATCAAAAGTTACTTTTGCTAAAAATATAAATATAGAAAGAAAGTTTCTGTTACTCAAAAGCCTAATGATAAATGCAACGTGTTCAATTTTTGATGAGTTCGGATAAAAACTGTTTAAAACACATTAAGCTCAGTGATACTTTCCTTCTTGGTTTCCTTTGTGGCAGCGATATAGACATAATTTAGACGGTAAGCTTTCGGACATATCACATTTTAAAGCCTTTGGGATATTCGTCACAATCGTTGTAAGAATGATTTAATGCCAACAATTGTCTTTCGTCTATTTTCTACAACTCCAATAAAAATAACACGGACATGAATTCAAATTTTTACCTCTAAACGTCAGTAAAACAGATTGATTTGCATGGATCATTATTGCTCTGTATACATTAAAATATATATTATATTTTTGAGTCACCAGTAATGATTTATTTACTTTGTTGAATATGCTATACTTGGAAACTAGAGATATATTGTACAGTTGGGTATCCCCAATTAAGCTACCGCCAATATCCGTTGTTACGTGACATGGACGAATATTGTAATCTGAGTGGTCGGTTTCCAAGTCGAGATTGACCGGAAGTTGACCGGAACGCACATGTCGGTAGATATAGCAGTTATTTATCATCAAAACCCTATTTAAGTACCCCAACAAAACACATCTAGACTTATTTCGATTTCAATTGAAAACTGTATTAACCAGTCACGAAAACTTTAACCAGTAAAAGTCAACTTTACTGGTCAGTAATACTTCACTTTGACTCGTAATAAGTCAGTATCTAATGGCTGAAAAGACGCGGTCTGTGGCTGGGGACGCTACGCTGCACCTTTTGAGGAGTTGTGCTATTTGGCCTTGTACAGTGGTCGTTCTGCCTTCGCAGATCTTCAAGCAATAATTGCCTGAATTTTGTCTGCAGTTGAAAGATTACACAGAATTCTTTGTGTCATATTGTTGTTTTAGTCATGAAAAATTGCTTTTTTAGCCTAGCTGACTATGGTCGCTGGGCTTTACTCATCATTTGTGGGGTATCTTTCGTCCGTTATGTGTGTGTGTGTGTGTGTAAAAATTTTTTAAAATGCTACTATTGTGGGTAATCCTCCACACAGCTTGCTTTTTGATTTTACAGAAATTCGCAAGTTATCGGCGAAATTTAAGAAAACCTTGAAAAATGATACTGTTCCTACAAATCGGGTCCGATTGCGTTTAAATTTTACAGAAATATCTCATCAAGCTCCTCGATCAGGCCTGCATTTTGTTCGACATTTGACCGACCGAAACTTGCCCAAAACGTCAAATTGCAGAAAAACAGAAATGAGCTCGTACTTGATGCTTCTTTTAGTAGAAAATATTTATAGTTCCGCTTCCCACAGGGGCAGTGGTTTGCACTGCCGCCTCCGAAGCTCGTGGTTATGAGCTGAAGTCCCGCTTTAGGCGTACGTTTTCACTATCGCTCTTCATAGGTTTTACAGGCTATATTTGTAGTTCTTTCTTTCCTTCCCTTTCTCCCTTCCCTGATCTCAGGTAGATCATCAGTATAGTATTTTTATTAGTATTTTTTATTATTGTTCGACAAAAACTAGCCAAAAATGGATTACTTTAAGAGAAACAAAAAAATGCTGTTCGTCCCACAGATCCTTTCCGATTACTTTCGAAAGCAATGTTACCCACGAGGCCATATACCAAATCTAAATTATGTCAGAATTGGTTGGTTTCTCCTTTAACCTTCCTAATGTCTTCGTTTTTACGGCTGAACACAATGTCCACAGACATTCTTATTCTGTGTTATAATTACATTTTAAAGGTAGTCTGCATATAAAAACAACAAACAGTGAAAAAAGCTATGGGTGGGGCTAAGACCTCATTTGAACTAAGTTTTGTTTTGAATTCGAAACCATAGATGTCATATTATTAATATGGAAATCATTCTCCATGTTTAATAGCTTTCCTTTGACATCGAAAACTAATGCTAAATAATTTTGATTCCCCAACGTTGAACATTTACAGTAATTTGTGCATTTTTCTTAATCAATTAAAAAATCTGTAATGGAAACAAACAATTCTATAAGTCTTAATAGCTGTACCTCGCATAAACATGTTTAAATTTGCTATAAGCATACAAAAAATCAAATTGAAATGTTTAGTAATTTTCTAAAACCTATGATGTAACTTAAAACGGGGTTTTCATTAGGCAAAATCGTTTGTAAGAGAACTAGTTTGTTTGAAAGTAAATACATTTAAAAGAGCTTCCAAAAAGATTTTTACTGCATTATTCTTTGAATGTCTTTCAAGCTTTATTTTGTACTTGGAGATAAATCCAAAAGAGTGTTAAGTCCATGTTTTAATTTGTCGTTTATTTGTCATAGCAGAAGTAATATGTTCTAAGTTAATAAACACATATCTTTTGCAATTTTCTTACCCTCTAAATTAATCTTTTAGCGTAATATAACTTATAAAACTAAATGTGGCATAAAGTAAATTAGTCTTCCAAATTTTAAGGATGTTTATATTTGATTGATTTTTGTGCCATTTTTATTGACTTTGTCTATTTGTACGAGTTTGAGAACCATTTCCTTTTCTACTGGGTACATTGGTACACATGATTAATTGCTATTAGTTGCTATATTTCCCACTTTTTATTACACTTTATAAATACACTTAATCTCTAAGCTTCTCATTTTGTTATTGCGGTTTCTTCAGAACATTCTTTTAAAGCAAATTTTAAAGAAAATATCTTGTAGAATTGTGCTCTTGGCTACAAAATAATTCACAAACATGGAATATTTGCAGCTTGCTTTACGACACACATTTCTATCATTTAAACATTCTTTAGATGATATGGGTTTGTTCCACAAGCCATCGTTTAATTGAATAGCATTTCATACGTTTTATCCTACTGAATTGTTTCTATGTGTGAATGAAGTAACGTCTTTGTATCTGTACATATAAATTCGTGAATTGGTAACTGTTGGCTCCATCACTTTTAATAAAACTTTTATAAAACAGGTTACAGAGCATATACTTTTGCAAAAGCTGAAATTTTCATCCATAAAACATCACCAGTTGTTAGTCTAGAAAGCCCACAGCTTGGGCGATAGATATTGTGAAATTTATTTAAAATACTATAATTATTTTGAATTGGTAGATGTTGCAAATTAATTTTAGTGAATTGGCACCTAAGCTTCCTTGGTACAATAGCAAAATGAAATTCTTCGCGATTACATAAATCTTTACAATATTTGGTTAAACAGGCTTTGCACTAATTGGAAGCTGACATATGATATGACGTAGCTTTGAAGAAGTTTTAAAATGTACTATAAAATCATTGTATAACGCGTTGCATTAATCTTGACAGACCTTACACTCAATTTCTGAATGTAAAATTAAGGTAATATGTAATACTAAAAAATCACAAATAAAATTAAGCTTTCATTATTTCATCAATTTAATAAAACGATTCTTTTCTTCTCTTTTGTGTTTTGGTAAACCAAATCTATGTCAGGTGAAAAAATAACCAATAATTTTAAATTATGCATTAGATTTTAGGTATTCTTCAAATTGACATACACACTTTCTGCGCGGTGCCCGAAAATGTAGCAAAGAAAACCAGTCCATTGCGAACGCTATCAAGCTGAATTACTGAATAAAATTCTGTGAAAATAGAAACACTAACTATACGTTTCTATCGTTTATTCTGTAGCAATTTCTAAAACAAACGCCGCTTATACAAAGAAACATAGCACCATTGTAATGTTCAAATATTACTAAAAATATATTTTACTCAAGACCCACTTATTCCTTAAAGTTAAATATACGGTTAGTTTGCTATTGTCGTAGAAGCAATTACACGTCAGAGAACTAAAATAACGAATTTAATTCCTAATAACAGGCAAAACATCCTGGCATGTTTGTAAAAAAGTGACATTTTCATAACAATAGTTTACATACTGAGAAATAAATAACAGTTTTACATGCCTTTTATTTTATTTTGTTTCTTGTATGTACATAAATAGCCAGGGCAGCAATATGCTAATGCCTGAGCGCATTGTAAAGAAACACTAGAATATTATACGAAAAACTATGTTCCTTCATTTTCCTTACCCTGTACGCAACACTGTTAATTCACAAAAGAATACTATGACCTCATCCATCAATTTTGTAGAGAGGCGTTGATAAGTGATATCTGGAGATGTGCTGACGCCAACTGAATGATAACCAAGTCACGTTACTCGTTTAAATTAAGAACTCAGGAAACCTTAACCATTTGTTCACCTTAATTGCCCCTTAAAACACAGTGTACAATACAAATGACCAGTTCATTAAGTGCTTCAATTCCATACCTAACGTTGTGTTTAAAACTGCTTATGCTGGTGATTAGATGCAAAAACACGTCTGTAGCCTAACATTGTATCCTCCTCACTCACCGTGTCAGATTTATACCATATTTTAAAGAAACAATGTCTGTACACATCCAGTGATGCAAAGGTTAATGTACAATCACGAATGTCCCTTATTTCATTTATTTAATTTTTAAATGAAAGATATTTTTGAATTGCAGGCATAACAAACGAAGCAAAAACAATGCGGAAACAGCATGCATTTCATGATATTCTCTGTTGATTCCCAAATTGTATTGTGTGAAAAGAAATTGAAGTTCGCTTAAGAAAAAGGAAATAAGGAAATATTAACTATCACATATTATGTAAAACTTTGTTCATATGATTGCGAATTACATAATCCAAGCTTGATAAAATTACCAGTTGAAAACGTGTCATAATCTGTTTGCAATGTAGCAACAAATAGTAACAAAAAATGAAAGTCTTGGGTCATCGCTTCCTGAAACTAAAACAAGGAGCTGCATCACGTTGTTGAAACACAAAGACCTTTAAATGCTTGTTACACCTGTCTCACACACATAAACTTGGTCAGCGGCATATGTAACTGCGACCGCAACTCTTCAGCTGTGCACTAGGACTTATTTAAAATGAAAGAAAAAAGACGGATGCTTAAGCGGTTCGAATCAGAATTGTGATCAGAGAACAGGAAACAATTCCACAGATCCAAGACGTTCATAGTTGTGCTAGCGATGACCAGATGTTTTCTTAAGGGATACAATAACGGCTTTAAGGCGGAGATTAAGTCATAAAATTAATCCTGGGATAACCTAGTTTGTAAACAGACGAACACATTGAGTTGGAATGGCCTGCATCCCAAGAAGTTACACGATTGCCAACATTCATTGATATAAACACGTAAAATGAAACAACTGTGCATATGTTGTACAACTTGCCAGACTATTACAAAACGAAGTAAATTAATTGCAATTACTGCCCTTTACAGCTTGAAACATTGGGGCAACATATAATAACTAAATTAAAATACTTAATTTTGATGTAGTGAAGTAGAGATTTTGCAATAATTATTTATTTGTTACCTATTTACAATGCTGAAATTGAGTGGCAAATATGGCAGGGGGTAGTAAGAAAAACTACTCGACTACTTCTATGTACAATCAACGACTATTGTTAGTGCCTTTGCTTAAACTGTTAAGGCATTATTACGTTATTTTTGATATGAGTTGACAACTGAGAAATCAGTTTACTATGGCAAATGTAAAATATCTCCCTACAATAAATACTCTAAAAGGTGCATTTAGGTAAAAATGAAAGCACTGTATATATTTTTTAAATAGTGTGCACTTGAGCCGAGCACTGCGCAAACACGTGAAGAACAACGCGAGCTAGAGATGTGAGCCGAGCACTGAGCAAACACATGAAGAACGACGCCGGCTAGACACGTGAGCTGAGCACTGAGCAAACACGTGAAGAACAACGCGAGCTAGAGATGTGAGCCGAGCACTGAGCAAACACGTGAAGAACGACGCCGGCTAGACAAGTGAGCTGAGCACTGAGCAAACACATGAAGAACTACGCCGGCGAGACTCGTGAGCTGAGCACTGAGCAAATACGTGAAGAACAACGCGAGCTAGAGGTGTGAGCCGAGCACTGAGCAAACACATGAAGAACGACGCCGGCTAGACACGTGAGCTGAGCACTGAGCAAACACGTGAAGAACAACGCGAGCTAGAGATGTGAGCCGAGCACTGAGCAAACACGTGAAGAACGACGCCGGCTAGACAAGTGAGCTGAGCACTGAGCAAACACATGAAGAACTACGCCGGCGAGACTCGTGAGCTGAGCACTGAGCAAATACGTGAAGAACAACGCGAGCTAGAGGTGTGAGCCGAGCACTGAGCAAACACATGAAGAACGACGCCAGCTAGACACGTGAGCTGAGCACTGAGCAAACACGTGAAGAACAACGCGAGCTAGAGATGTGAGCCGAGCACTGAGCAAACACGTGAAGAACGACGCCGGCTAGACAAGTGAGCTGAGCACTGAGCAAACACATGAAGAACGACGCCGGCGAGACTCGTGAGCTGAGCACTGAGCAAACACGTGAAGAACAACGCGAGCTAGACAAGTGAGCTGAGCACTGAGCAAACACGTGAAGAACAACGCGAGCTAGAGACGTGAGCTGAGCACCGTGCAAACACATGAAGAACGACGCCGGCGAGACTCGTGAGCTGAGCACTGAGCAAACACGTGAAGAAAGACGCAGACCAGCGTAGCGCCAACACCATGCAAGCAAGCAAACGAATCATTCTATACGTGTCAGATACACCCGAGCACCCCGTAACTAGTCGTTCATCATTTGACCTGGGTCAGTGTTCGAGTCAATGTAGCAAATATTCGTGGTGGCATGTTGCACGTTCGCAATGGGCTATGCACGATAGGGAAGGTTCGTATCATCTAGTTAAGGGCCTTTGTCGGCTAGCCCAAAACCGGATAAAACTTCTCCGCCCTTTTCATACAGACAGCGTAGCCGATATTAGAAACAACTAATTTCTACACAACAATCAAAAAAGTTTCTATGTCAAGTTCAACTTGAGAAAGTGACCATTAAAACTGCGTTTAAAAATATTAGAATTGACTAAATATTACACATTAACGCAAGACATCTTATTACCCTTTAAATACAATCACCCTTTAAGTCTAAAACTGTTCTTTTCAACGACATGCGTCAGAAGAAACACAGAGATATGCCTTCTTTAATTGCTTAGATACATTCTGTACTAAAATGCCATTCATATATTTGAAAGGAATATTGAGTCTTCGTTATGACTCTTTTTATTATTTATTTCTTGAACAAACGTATCATAGATAGTGATAAACAGTAAATATAGGCTATAGCCGGAATTATTGTTAGATCTGATTTGCGAGGTGTTAATAGCTTGCTTAAACTTTGTTGTTGCAGCTGGGGCATTTAAACCATACGCAGAAATAAACAGATCGTCGAACTTACTCTTCTAAAACGTTTAACTCGCTTATAAATTTTACTTTTTCTTAATTCTTGAAATTCCTGAATGAAGTTGAACCATTGTTTAATCTTAAAACTATCTGCGGTCAATATAAAAAAATCTCTGCCACATGTTTAGAGAAAGTGAACAAAATGCCTGGCCGAACCGCAGAATGAACCAAGCACTCACATAGACTTCAGTAGCTCAGCCTAATAGAACAAACTCCATGTCTTTTATATTAGCAACACAACTGGACCTTACTTTGAGAGATCAGGATTTTATTTGATCATTGTAGCCATTTTTACACACTGTTCTATTCGTGCATTTTACAGTACGTAGAAGCAAAGCTCACTATTTAAAAATGTTGACCACTCCGCGATGGCACACACAATTATTTGGAAAAATAGGTGAAGAATATCAGTTAAGGAGTAGTAGTCTTGGCCACACGCATCCTTGACCTTCATCAAATTCCAAACCCGATACTGGGGCGAAATATCTGGATAACTGAAGTTTTTTTTCATACGATACGGTACCATAATAAAAGTTGACGTTGCACTGAGGACGTTGTAGATTTGTGAAGGAAGAGTTATTATCATATGTTTCTGCCCCAACCGTTTTCGCTGCTAGCCCTGGGGTGAATCCATTGCAGCTGACTGGATATTTTACGGCGCGGACGTCAATGTATATATGAATATTGTAAATATTCGTGGCTCAACGGAGTATTACATATTCCCATGTCCGTTTATTGTCAACATTTCCATTCGTAGCAAAATAATAATAATAATAGTAATAATAATAATAATAATAATAATAATAATAATAATAATAATAATAATAATAATAATAATAATAATAATATAAACGACTCATGAACCTAAGAAACGACCGTTATTTAATAGTTTGCAAAAATGTAGAAAAAAACTGTAAAGGGTGACAGGCAAGCCTGTGTGAAGGTGGCGAAGTTCTCAGCGAGGTTCGCCATGACACGAGTAGAGCGTAGGTATCGTGAGCCATGGGAGAGATCATACTGGAAGGATCTATGGACTGGAATATAAAAGAAGACAAAGATAAACGCGAGTCAAAAGCGGGCGCTTGAATACTGAGGAAGCTAAAAGCTGAGTAACACACAGAGAACACAAGTGGGGGACAACCCGTGAAGGAAGAAGGCTAGTAGACTCGTCGAAATGGAAAGCGATGAGTACGTCGTTGTTTGCATGGTGGTAACACGACGGGTTGTGGAAGAACAGTGCGGAGAACAAGTCGTATATTAGTTGAGGTTGGAACAAAGAATTCATATGCCTGGGTATTTGCAAACTAACTAGAGTTGGATACAACAACGGGAAATAAACTGTAAATTAAGTCAACACTGTATGCTTATGGATAATGATTAAAAATATTAACAATGGTATGGATATTCATTAATATTCCCAGTATGTGATGTACATCAAAGGAGGCGTTTGACCAAGCCATTTTTGTTATCATCCCGCCCCACCCCACTCCACCCCCCCCTCGTCCACACCCTGTCCATTTTACGCTAGAAAATAATCTTTAGTGTTGACTTATTTTAATGTGTATTTATATATAGCAATCTGACTACACGAGGTAAAAAATATATAACTTTTTATAAACTTTGTCTTCCATTTGCTTCTGCAAAATTTTCCACTCTTTTAGTCAGGACCAAAACAATGTTGTGCATCTTCACACATTAAAATACAAGTCATGATTAAAGATTGTTCCCTGTGTTGATTTATACTATATAGTAATCAAAATTTAGCATCGATTTGATTCTACAAACATGAGAAAAAATAACAAAAAAGTGAAGTTTTATCTGCAGAGGATGTTGAGCAGGTCGTTCACCGCCCCGTCCACGCGACTAAGATCTTCTAGCCTGATGACGTAATCACTGTCGGGATCCGAGCTGATCTCATTGATATCTGATAGATTAGGACTATCGCCGACGGCAACAGTGTACATCTCCACGCCTCGGCTTTTCGCACGTCCTGCCTCGGGTACTGTTTGTGACTCTTGCTCATTTGCATAGCCGTCCGACAGCAACACAGCAATATTCCGAACACCATTCCGATCGCCATTATTTAATAAAAATTGCTCATCGTTCAGCCTTCTCAGAGCATCGTAGATGTTTGTTCGTCCACCGTAATGTTCAAACCTCATCGCGTTCAAAATGGATTCCTTGTCTTGATAGGTATTGAGAAAAAATTCATTTTGCGATTCAGTGGAGAAGGTAATGATTCCGACACGAGTTCTTCCGAATGAGAGGTCAAGGCCGTAAACGAGACTTCGGGAGAATCGGGTTACTAGTTCATACTTGTCCTGTGTACTGCCAGAGAGATCAAGTAGCATGACCAAATCGGCACTTTGAATGGAGCATCCTAAAAAATAACAACGCAGTATAATTATTATTGTTATTTTTTTATTCTCGAGTTCTGAACAGAAAAATGAAGTAAGATGACTAACATACAACGGAACTGTGACTTGCAAAAATAGTGCAGGTTTGACGGTTTTGAAAATCTTTGGGTCAGTCGATCACTGTTAGTTGAATGCGATAGATTCCAAAGCTTTGTAACAATCAATAGATTCCAAGCCATTTTCGAAAAAACAAAACAAAAGCAAACTCTTTTCAACTTACTTCTTTCGCAGTTGTAGCCCGTGAATCCATTGTCACACATGCACGAATACCTGTGAAACTGATTAATGCAGGTGGCGCCATTAGCGCATGGATCGCTCGCACACTCATCAACATCTAAAACAGGGTTGAATACATTCTATCACTATTCTATCACTTAAGTTGCTTCTCGAACGAAACCAGATGAGAGTTTTATCAAGCGAGGAAAATGACGAACCACGAAAAAGAGATGTTAAACGGCTTCGGTGTTTGCTGTTTCCCCACATTATTATTATCATCATTATCATTATTCTTGTTATTGTTAGTGTTATAATTATTACTTTTCTTCTTATTTTTGTTATTATTACTATTATTATCATTATTATTACTATTATTATTATCATTATTATTACTCTAGCCGGTAGCACAGAATTCAACAGACGTAACAAAAAAATCACATCATGTTCTTATATTGGATTTATTTTGTTAGATTTTCAACTTGATTTCAACACTATGTTGGAGTTAATAAAATGCATACCATTACACACGGCCAGCACAATATTCATAACTATATCTGGAAGATCGCTGAACCTCTGTGCCTGGATAACCATGTCTGAAATGGGCTCGCTCGCCATACCCTGGATCTCTGGCATGTTTGCAAACTTCTCTCCTATTGCTATGACAATGATTTCTGTGCCGAGCATGCGCAGTTCAGCTGCTTCTTGCAGTGTCCGGTCTGAGTTAATGTTAGAATTGCCATCTGTAAAAGGGTCAAACCTTATGATTTAAAAAATCCAAAGGGGCCTCGAAATTGAGATTACCATCGTGACCAACTAAAAGGAGCTTCAATTTAGATGTGTAGTGTTACTTTAGATACATAATTATGATTGGGGCAAAACAAATAAAGGGATCGCATAACAGCGGTCTTACTTCGGAAGTGTTCTTATTTTGGAGACGTTGCTGTTCAACAACCAACCTCTACGGCGGTGTGTATAACACTTTTGTACTCCGGTCGACTGGGGAATGCGCAAATATAGTACTCATAAAAGTAAGGACTACTTTTTAAAATATCCATCCGTTCTGTATTCATACAAAACAGATATAACTCTCAGAGGTCATCTGTTTTATAACAACGAATTTGGAGATTGTCTTACAGAGAGGTCCTACACATGCAAATTCGAGCATGTTGTGCTTTTTTTGCGACACTTTGCCCTACTCTGTATGAAACAAGCGAAAAGAACTCAAAACACGAACTTGCAGCAGACTGGGAGAAAATAAGCCACACATTTTCTCCCAGGCGGGTTCCAAATATACCAAAATGCTCAGGGTATGGTTCCAAGATAAAGTAAGATAAAATTACACCGGAAATCACCAAATGAGAGCTCAGGGGGAGGGGGGACGGGGGGCGGAGGAAGGAGAGGGACTGTCCTTAACTATGAATACCGAGAGACAAGTGCTGTACATCAAACGACGAGCTCCTTACCTGTAACAATAATAGCAAAGTTGGGCTGGAGAAGGCGATCACCATACCGTTCCTGGAATATTTCTTCTCTCAGTAGTTGTATCGCATCCGCTGTGTTCGTTTTGCCACCGAGGAAGGGGACACTGCGAACAGCCTGGAGAGAGAAACAAAATATGCTGTCAAGTCCCCGGGCAGTTAAATTAATTTGAAATATCACATATCAGTGCACTCAATTCACACACCCATGTGTAAGAAAATAGATCGACTCAGCTCCTTAGTTTTCAAGTTAATTTTTAATGATAAAATGACACCAGTTATTGCTTTTACTCTATTGTTATTATTATTATTATTATTATAATTATTATTATAATTATTATTATTAT
Source organism: Protula sp. h YS-2021 (assembly GCA_949752745.1). Classification (NCBI taxonomy): domain Eukaryota; kingdom Metazoa; phylum Annelida; class Polychaeta; order Sabellida; family Serpulidae; genus Protula; species Protula sp. h YS-2021. The sequence goes on along the minus strand of OX457031.1, from coordinate 19,602,875 downwards.
TATTATTATTATTATTTACTATTATTATTATTATTATTAACCAGGATTCGAACCCTTGTCCATGAAATTTCCCGACCAAGATGTCTAACCTGAATTGCGTCTTGCTTTGATTGGTAATCCCTCAAGCGGAAGTGCACATACGCGTTGTCACTCCACGAGACAAGCCCAAGGCGTGTCTTGTCAAGGAAGTCGAATTCAAACTGTTCCACTATATCCGTAACGAAGGCTAATATATCCGACCAACGCTCGTTGCGTATGCTGCCGCTAGCGTCCAGGGCGAAGGCGATGTCAACCTCGTGACCGCACGCTGTAATAAGATGATATTTCTAAAATACATGCGCACCGAAGGGTGGGGGTTGGGGGCGGGAATGAGGCTCTGGTACTGCGCCTGCGATGGTGTTCAAGTCTATGGGTGACGTCACAAAGTTTCTTTACTGTATGGAGAGGGTGGTAACAAGATATGAAATTTGTATACATTGTGGATGTTTCCTACGGTATTACTTTTTGAATAGAAGAAACATTAATAGCACATGGGATAGCTGAGATTCGATAAACTTATTGCATTTTCAAACAGGGATTCGAGTGCATTTTGTATGCAAAAACAAAATATCAAAATTAATGTTATAAACACAAAAAATGCAAGCAAAAATTGTGAATAATATTCTTGATAACTGTATTTTGCTCTATGAATTCCATGCTTATTTATTTCAGATTTATCTCACATCTTTCACAATTGGCGCCTTGGAATTCGGCAGGGCAGACACACCGATAGCCATTCATGAGATCTATACACTGGCCCCCGTTCAAACATGGGTCACTGCTACACTCCTGGTCATCTGTTGAACCAAACACCAGCAATTTGATTTCATTGAACAAAACAATGTCTTATTTATTGCAAGCAAAGATAGCAGAATTTCAATATTTTGCTCGTTATGATCACCATTAAAATTCATCCTTTTTATTTATTTACATATTTTTTCTCCTTTTTTTGAGGGGGGGGGGGAGGGGTGGAGGGGTTAGATGCGGTTGTTAAATTCATCACTATATTTGATATCAGTTTTGGATATCAGAAATGATTAACGATACTACTAATTGATGACTTTTATCTCAATATTTAGACGTCGCCGTAATATCTCGCCGTAACGACTTTGACAAAGAACACGGAAACATCAAACAAATTAAAAACCTAAATTGTATGATCTTTTTAATCATTTAAGCATAAAACGCACTAAAATCAACTTACTATTGCAAATAGACATTCTTAGGCGAGCCATTAGGTCCACTGTGAGAGCGCTGTAATCCTGAGCGATGATGACATTTTGTTCGACAGGCGCAGAAGCCAACCCGTCTAATTCTAGGTTGCTAACCCCTCGTCCAATAGCCACCGCGATTATTTTAACACCTGCTAGTCTGCAGTCCATAGCCTAGAAGCAACATAATTCGTGTGTTAGTGTGAGCAGTTCATAAAACAACATATATACTTATTTCTTTGGGATTTGAATTAAATTCTATATAATAACGCAAACAAATAACTAAATAGAAAACGTAGAATCCTTAAATATTGTGCTATCCCTTAAAACCCCCTTATCCCTTAAAACAGTAAATAAAGAAATATAAAGATATGGCTTCCTTGAGCTGGTGAACGTTCACAATTGAAGTGACTACCTCTTGCCAGGTGACGGTGCGATTGTCTGACTTTCCGTCCGTAAATACCACGATATAGTCGTCCGCATTTCCTCTGTCACCATTTTCTGACGTAAACATCGTTTGGCAGATGTAGCTAGTAAATAATAATAATAATAATAATAAATAATACAAGTGCAATAGAATCGATTCAACTTAGAATGTCATTCGCATTTGGACAAATAACTATTTACCTTTGAAACGCTTGTAGAAAATACTATCAATATGAACAGAAGATATATGAAACATTTGCTAATTTTCGTATTTTCGTCCTCCTGGGGCACAGCAGGATGAAAAACAGAGTTTGCCATTTAATCCAAAAACATTATCTCCGGGCTTCTAATTACATCTAAACATTGTGATTGATCAAATAAATACATAAACAAACATTATTTTGAGACAGATTTAACAGGTTTTTGTCAAAGGGGTGGGGATTCAACTTCCAAAAATCACCCGAAGTAGGGAGTTCACCAGTCGAATTTTTTAAAATAAAATGTTCTTATTTGTTTTCGAATTGGTTTGCAACCCCTGAACCTTCCCCACACACCCCTTGTTCTACCAGCTATTGCAAAGTCAACACTACTATAGATAGGCATTGGTAACAGTACTAACTTGAGGGCATCAGCCGTGTTGGTTGTCCCTCCGGTATAAAGAACCTCCATAGCATTCAACACTGTGTTCTTTTCACTAAGAGAAAATACATAACAAGAAAGTGTGTATATTTTGTCAAAAACAAGAGATACTCAATAAACTTCCACTTATTCCTTGAGTATTTTTTAGAGAAAAGGGATGCAATAAAATACGTATAAAAAATCCTTCGACAACAGTTTCATTTGTCAAGTCCAGTTGATTCCACTGCAGCTCGTCTTTCAATCACATCATAGACTGAGAGAAAAATGGCCCGATTTAAGAATTGTCACATGGGAGTCTAGGCCCAAACCCCCCGACCGAAACCCCCCCGGCCCTAACCCCCCCCCGTCAAAACCCTTCCGACTAAAACCCCCCGGCGGCCTAAACCCTCCCCCCCCCCGACCCAAAACCCCCCCGTTCTCAAAGAAAATGTGTAATGTTAATTTGTTCTGGCGCCTCTTTTCGCACTCGTACGAAACATAGCCATTTGCTGGATTTTTTTTGCTTCATGTACAAATGCCCTTGGTACAATATCTTTGAATTCCCTTTAGCAGATGTGATGTATTCCATGATGGTAGCGTGATATTTCACAGCAATCTGGGTCACTAAATTACGAATTCAAGTGAATAACAATGTATATCAGTCACATCTACCGCAAGAGAAATTGTAATTTCTAAACTCGACTGATCTCGCAACCGGCATATGAATTGCAATTTTTAATGTGTACACACTCATCAATCGTAAGAGCATTTGCGATTTCAAAGGTTCTCTTCATGGGAGACAGCTAGAACAAGGTGCACTAAAGAATGGTCGTATCTGTGAGGTGGTTCGCAAATTCGCGGGGTGGTCTTGTCTCCGGCGTTGTGCTGTATCTGTCTGCAATCAAATCTGGCCAAAATGCCGTGATGCTTACCTGTAGGCGTTGAGATGAAATTCATGCTTGTACGTATCGCCAAACGTTACCATGCCAACTCTCGTGCCGGAAGAGGGATTATCAATGTCAAGGTCGTTCGCAGTGTCAATGACAAAATATATTAAACGTTGGAAATTTTCTTGCCCTATACTTCCGGAGGCGTCGACGGCAAAAATGACGTCAGCCGGTGAGGAGCATCCTGTCCAAACGACAGAAATGTCCGTAAACTCGTAGTTTATCATAATAAACAACCGAATTCAGAACTCCAAAAAACTAGTTTTAAAAAGTTGCACTTGATCTCACATTTTATGCAGTTATAAAATCTACATTGCTGGTTATATAGTATAATGAACAAATTATATAGTATAATGAACAACTTATATGGTATAGTGAACAACTTATATGGCATGATGAACAAGTTATATGGCATAATGAACAATTTATATGACATAATGAACACCCTATATGGCATATTGAACAGCTTATATGGTATAATGAACAATTTATATGGCATAATGAACAACTTATATGTAAAGTGAACAACTTATATCTTGACCAAGCTCCCGTGGTTTTGCAAAGGAATGCTTACTGATGTTAAGCCTTTCGCATCACAACCAACAAAATGTGACCAAACTGGGCAGCATAATTAAAGTTACATTATTTATACGAAAATATAAAGAAATCATCCTAACATTCATTCTGGCATAGGTGTAATTAAAATGAGCAAAAGAAAATCTACATGTCAACCCAGAAATATTTTGTTATACGAATGGAATATGTTTCTTTGAGAAAAACAAAGTCCGAAAGAAATGCATTTTGCACTTACCACATGGAACTTACCATATGTTTCTTACCAAATGGGAGTTACCATATTAAAATTACCACATGGGTTTACCATATGTGACTTACTATGTGGGACTTACCATATGAGAGCAACCATATGGGACTTACCACATGAGACTTACCACATGGGACTTACCATATTGGACTTACTACATGGGACGTACCATGTGGGAGTTACCAAATGGGACTTACCACGTGTGAGTTGCCACATGGGACTCAGCATATGGGAGTTACCACATGATACTTACCATATGAGCAGTTAAGACCACTGAATCCGGCTGGACATTTGCACCAGTAGTACCCAATCTCGTCAAAACAAGCGCCACCATTTTGACACGGCTGCAAATCACACTCATTCACATCTGTGCAAAAAAGCATGACATATCATTGAACTGATACAGTTCAAGCATGTTCTTTCAACAAAAAGAAAATAAAAAAAATGTCAGAGATTGAAAAGAATGCCTGCTAAATTCGTATTATTTTGTCAACTGGAAAGTGGAATGATGGCAGCGACACTATTTGCCGATTCACATGAATCCTGCAAATTGCATTATTTATCGACTAAAACTGTTTGTAAAATTCTCGAAATGTTTGAAATCTTTTCAAATTTATCTCTACTTGTTGGTGCCTGCATTGGTGTCTGCGTTAAGATTTGATAAACACGGCTAACACACTGAAGCACTGCACGGCATTAGCAAACCTGAAGGTTCGCTGGCCAATAAATAATCGGCAGATTCTTGCATATTTTGTGTTAGCATGATGTTTTATTCACCAGTAAGAATTTGTTTGCTTTTCAGAGTCGACAATATCTTTATGTCAAACTTCGAAACATGTCGATATATGCTTTGTTACAGCGTCGATAGTAACATGACTTGTTAATGCTGTAACCGGATTGGTTGATTCAATGGTCAATATTTTTTTCCGATGTGGTCTAGAACGCAAATATTAACAGATGTTGGCGCTATTTGCATAATCGAAACGCCTGAAAATTCATTTAACAAAGCATACATTGATCTATTTTAGTCAACCTAAAGGTATATTTGACCACTGAGAAAATGTTGACCAAACACTCAACACTTGCTACTGATCAACAATGGCAGACTTTTAGGTCACTATGTTTGTATTTGGTCAAATCTTCATGTTGCCTAAAAATATATGCTTTGTTACATGACTTAAGTGGAGTAGTAATTACAAATAAATACAATATCCATTGACTTTCCCGTTTTGATCAACATTCCAAATTATTGTCTTGGAAATCCACCAATCAGATTGCAGCATTTACCCAATGCATTTAACAATGCTTCATGATGACTCAAAATAAATGTGGATAAGATAGCATAACTTGAAACGTTGACCAGAAGTCACACAGCAAATGCTGATTTCGTGTTTGTTTCACTTAATATCACAAAGCATGTGTCTTACTGAGTGCAGGAAAAAATGATAACGGAAAAATGGCCACGGAAAGAACGGCAATGGAAAAAATGGCAATGGCAAAAATGGTACAAGGAAAAAATGGCACAACAACAAAAACGGGAAAATGGAAACGCCTTTTTTGTTTAATTTGCAACTGCTGCAAACTTCCGGCATTACTCCGGAATTCAGTTAAGGTCAATAACAACGAGACATGTGTCTTGCAGTCTGACTCAAGACCAAGGAAAAATCCTTTCAGTAATTCTGGTCAATTTCGAGTGTTTGCAGCTAAACCCTGTTTGTAGAAAATTACTCCGGCTGCGATTAATGGAAATCTGATGCTTCAGATGCTCTACATATGGCCGGATTTTTATTTGAAAATCATCAAAATGGAAGTGATAACCAGCAATAAAGGTGGTCAGAAGTTGTGTTCGAATGGCTTTATGTACACCAAGCAGATATCTAGACCAAATCACATAAAGTGGAGATGCGTCAGGCGTACTACAGGCTGCAAAGCTCTTCCGAACACGTCAGTAGGATTGGAAAATCCCACCCTATTAAAGAAACACAACTATGACCCAAGCGACGCAAAAGTGACTGCTGCCAAATGCCCCGTACACATAAAAAAGGCAAAACAGAGTTTTGACAAACCTGCTCAAATATTTACGCAGCACATGAGCGAGATCGACGTCGATTCCAGGACAGAACTTGGCAAGGAAGAATTAGTCAAACGAACTCGCGGCGGACCCGGACAGTCTTCATGACCTGCTTCTGGATGGTGAATGGACCCGAACGGCTTGCCCAGACCCTGAACAGTGTTTGATGTATGACAACGGTCCAGATGCAGCTGCAAGAGTGATAATATTTGCAACAAGCGAGGCGCTAGATCATTTATCCCATGCAACCACATGGTATATGGATGGCAATGATGCTGTGGCGCCACATGGATTTTGCCAGTTGTACGTCATATGTTCACCACTGGGAAACACCAGTTTCATGTGCGCATGCCCTCCGCTACCGTTAGACCAAAGAGACATACCAGGAACTTTTACGTGCGATCATCGTCAAGTGCGCAGAACTGCACCAAGAGCCGGATCCTATGGCCATAGTGATTGACTCTGAGCTAGCCATGAACAGCGATAACGAAGACCTTAGGTCAGGACATTACGATCCAAGGACGCTTCTACCACCTTACTCAAGCTACATTCAGAAAGATTAAGGAACTCGGATTTACGGAATTGTATAGGGAATTAGAGTAAGTCAAACTTTTTTGTTTCATGATGAATTCCCTTGCCCTACTGCTCATTGCTGATCTCGATGAAGGAATCGCTTATGTCCCTGCCAACACACCAGAAGACGTCAGTCCACTTCTGGATTACTTTGTGAGCACATACTGTTTTGGGATATACCGACCAATCCAACGCCGCGGAAATGACGGACAAGACGTGATTACGCTGCGCCGCATACCAGTACTTTTTCCACCAAAAATGTGGAACGTTCACGAAGTTATCTTGAACGGCGAGCATCGTACAAATAATCTATGCGAGGCCTGGGACCACAGAATCGAACACCCGGCTAGCATTCTCCACCCGTCCGTCTGGAAACTGGCTTAAAGCCGACGCCGCCCAAGTCAGTGCTGTGTTACTGAATGCCGAGCGCGGGGAACCTCCAAGAAAGCCCTTAAAACGTGTTTCCGTTTCCGTACACCTACAGACGCAACTTCTTCAGTTGTGTTTGGACCGACCGCAGGGCATAAAAACCGTAGAACAGTTTCTTCGAAATGCAGGTCACAACATTCGATGCAAGCCGCGCAGAAATCAGTCTGAGTTGAAATAATGTTGTGCATCGACAATAACAGTTTTCACAGTGACTCTAGAGCCTGGTTTTATTTTGGGAAACGTAGATCTTGAGTATTTCAGATTTTGGCTAGTTTTCATTACATGTACTTTTTTGAATGTGAATTCATTCATTTGAATTTTTTAGTGAAATCGATTTGCAAGTGAACATGGTAAAAACCTATTATAATGTTCCGTTTTCCGTTTTTAATATAAATAAAAAATGAAATTTTGATGTTGCCATTTTTTCCGATCTTGCACTGTGCCATTATTTCCTTGCGCCATTTTTCCATGTGCCATTTTTGCATGTGCCATTTTTTCATTGCCATTCTTTCCGTTGCCATTTTCCGTATCCCTGTTTAACTTACTATCCTATCGCATGTGTTTAACTTACCATCTCATAGCATGTGTTTCACTTACTATCATATAGCATGTGTTTACTTACTATCAAATCGCATGTGCTTTACTTACTTTCACATCTCATGTGTTTTACTTACTATCCCATCGAATTTGTTTTGCTTACTATCACATCGCATGTGTTTACTTACTATCAAATCGCATGTGCTTTACTTACTGTCACATCTCATGTGCTTTACTTACTATCCCATCGAATTTGTTTTGCTTACTATCACATCGCATGTGTTTACTTACTATCACATAGCATGTGTTTTACTTACTGTCATATAACATGTGTTTACTTACTATCACATAGCATGTGTTTTACTTACTATCGCATAACATGTGTTGTATTTCTTCAGCGCTGTTCGGAAGAGATGCGAAGTTATCGAAATACATGGCGTTCACTCTGGATGGGAAACTGGCCATAGAATTCACTTCATATCTGTCAATCCACCCGCCAATGGCAACAGTCATTAGATGGATTCCCTCGCTTTTTGCCGCCATCGCCATCGCCAGAGTAGCATCTCTGTCGTTAGACTCGCCGTCTGTGATAATGACACCTATATTTTTGACGCCAGCACGGTCTCCTCTTTGAGAATCAAACATGGTGGTCCGCAGGAACTCTAACGCGGCCGCGGTATTGGTAGAGCCACGAGAATACTGTATGTTCGCAATGGCGTTCAAAGTGCTGCTCCTACAGATGAAAAAGTATTCAAAAACATGCATTAAATATTGACGTAAAATATTAATATAACACGAATAACATAACACAACACAAACATAATATAATATAAGATAACACAACACATACATAACATAACACAACACAAAATAACATAACAGAAGCATAACACAACATGAGCATAATGTAACACACATACATACGTACATACATACAAACATAACATGACGGAAACATAACATAACATAGCACAACACAAACATAACACAACAGCAGCATAACACAGCATAAACATAACATAACACACATACTTGCATACATACGTATCATAACGGAAACATATGCACCACAAAAACATAACATGGTACACATATATGCTTACATACATACATGCGTCTTATAAAAGAAATATAACGGGAACATAACATAACATAGCAACAAAACACATCAATTTTGCCCTTACACTCTTACATTTTTGTTATGTGACATAGCATAATAAAATAAAGTAAGGCAGGAATAAGACTTTTATGTAAATAACATTGGGATTAGGTACCTGGTGAAATAGGCATCCAGAGGGAATTCCTCTTTTGCTTCGTCAGAAAATGTCATCACGCCAACACGGATATCCCCGTTTTCCATGTTAAGAATATCAACAATGAGTGAGACAAATTGCAACATAGTATCAAAATTCTCCTGCTCAATACTTCCGGATGAGTCGATGACGAAGACAACATCGGCGCTGCTCAGACACAAGTCTGGATCTATAAAATTAACAGGATCGTATGGATTATAACGCTATAGTGAAGGTAATACGGGTCACAAATTGTGTAGGATAATAAATATAAAACTAAACAGTTTTTGCTGCCAAGTAGCGAAAATTACACTTGGGGCCACAAAAATACAATTCTGAACTCTTAAAATTCAGAATTGACGAAGAACGAGGAGGTGAAGGTCACCAAGGTACCTCTTCTCTTACATCTTCTTTTTTAGGCCAAAACGGTCGAAAATAAGCTTAAAATCGCACTACCTCTAACCGTTTTTGAAACTTCCGGTATTCGACTCTGACCATGACCGAAGTGGTCAAGGTAATCGAGGTACCCGTTACATAACACTTCTAATATCAATCGTTGAAATAAGCTCAAAATCGCTTTTCTATAAACGGTTTCGAGATAATTCTCAACTTCCGGTTTTTTGGCATTGACCGTGACCGAGGAGGTCAAGTTCACCGAGAAACGTCTTATATATCGTCCTTTTAGGCAAAAAGGTGCGAAAATAAGGTCTAAATCGCTCTATCTCTGTTTTTGAAATAATGGCCCACTTGTGGTTTTTGACTTTGACCATGGCTGAGGAGGTCAGGTCACCGAGGCACCTCTTACTAGGCTGATATCATACCAGTTCCTTTTGCTTGGTTATAATGGATGTCAGTGGCAAAATGTCCATTTTTACATATTGAATTTTAATGAATTGCTAAAAAACTAAGCTGAACCAACTATACATCCTACATTATGTCTTTGCCAAATTTCGTCGTCCTAGCCCTAGCAATCATAAGGTGACAAGGTTTTTTCAAATTTTAAATGTTAATGTCCATTTTTGCATATAAAATATTAATGAATTTCTTTAAAAAAATAAACTGGACCCACTGGACACGCTATACAATGTCTCTGCCAAATATGGTCGTCCTAGCAGCTGTAGCCGTCTCAGAGGAGTTTGCGTGACAACGTTTTGGCGGAAAAAAGGAAACATACGGAAACATTTTCCCGAATTGAACGAAAACAATAAACTAAGGGATTAAAAATCCACAAGTGTGAAAATATATAAAAAAAAGTTTAGAGGGATGGTATACGATCCTGTTTTGATATTTTCCACTTCGACTTTATAGTAAATCTAAACGAGAGATATAGAGATAAGAGAGACATTTTATTATTATTATTATTGTTATTTATTTAATGTCATTTTTGTGTACGAGGTAAATTTAGAATGTACTTTGTTGTATGATTGAAGTTATTTTTCGTTTCTCATTTTCTAAAAGTTGTCTGTGAAAAATCAAATTGAAAAAAAAAACAGCTAAGGAACTAGAAATAAATATATTTGATTGGTTTCTCTGAATATTTGTGTCTTGTTTACTAAAACACTTCGGCAAAAGGCATCTCTCCTCCGGTTGTTTCGCTGTCCAACAAAACTTACCCAAACCTTGTCGTTGTAAACGTGGTAAATGTTAAGAAGTAGGGAGGATAAACAAAATAATGCTTGTGCTAAAGAAACTTATTAAACTTGTCAGAAGGGTTTATGGGAAATAACAACTTATTTTGGAACTGGAGTGATGTTATTCCTGCTGGGTCTTCCATTTGTCCCCTCCAATCCATTGTCTGTTAATTCTGTCATAGAATAATGGATTCGAGGGGACAGACGGAAAACACTGTTCAAGTTAAATAAAGTTAAAAATGAAACTGGTAAGGAAATCTTTACAAATGATTAACACTCACATTACCCAAGTTATTAAAGGGGAGTTTGTAAAATATGTTAAATCAAATATAAATAAATAGTAACAAATCGCGTTAGTTAAACAGGACACAGTTAAAATTATACAATGCACTTAAAAACACATTGTTTGGTCAAGGAAAATAAACTAAACATTTGAAAAACTTGCAAAAAAAGAAAAGAATGGTATTAGCTTTGACCTAATGTCGGAACTGCAGTGGTGGTAGACGGTGTCGTCACTGTGGCTGATGGCGTCACTGAAGGTGTCTCGGAGGGTGTCATGGATGGTGTCATGGAGGGTGTCATGGAGGGTGTCATGGAAGGTGTCACGGAAGGTGTCATGGAGGTTGTCACAGAACGTGTTATCGAGGGTGTCATGGAAGGTGTTACGGAAGGTGTCGTCGAAGGTGTTTGTGGGGAAGGTGTAGGAGGAGAAGGGGATCGTGAAGTGGACGGTGTTAACGGTGTCGGGGATGGGGATGGGGAAGGCACTGGTGCAGGAGATGGCGTTGGGGATTGTGTAGAAGGCGATGTTTGCGGGGACGGTGTGGGTGAAGGGGACGGGGACGGTACAGGGAGTGGCGCTGGAGGGGATTGCGTGGGTGTAGGGGAAGGTGTTGGTATGGGCGGCGTTGTAGGGGACGGTGTTGGCATGGAGGGCGTTGTAGGGGACGGTATTGGCATGGGGGGCGTTGTAGGGGACGGTGTTGGCATGGAGGGCGTTGTAGGGGACGGTGTTGGCATGGAGGGCGTTGCAGGGGATGGTGTTGACGTTGGAGCTTGTGTTGTTGTTGACGTTGGCTCCGCTGTTGACGACACCGGTGTTGATGGTTGTGGTGTCGTAGTCGTTGTGGTTGTTGTTGTTGTTGTCGGTACTGTAGGCTCCGAGGCAATAATCGCAGAGCACACGGATTCAAGCAGGTTATTTCTCACCACGTTAGAACTGAGAAACTCAAAATCTAAAAAAGCACACATAAAGAGGTTGTTAGCTGGAGGGTAGTACCATACAAACCAGTCGTGGTGATACTTGGGCTTGTCGGTGAAGAAGTGGTACTGGTTGTACTAGTTTCGGTTGTAGTACTACTGGTTGTAGCACTGCTTGTTGTTGACGGGTCGAAGCACACTGCCTCTAGGAGTTTTAGCCTGAAAGTTGTGTTGCTTAGATCTTCAAAGCCTGTAAATACAATTTTACAACATCAATCTGTGTTTATAAAACAAACCGCATGCCGATTCTTATTTAGACAGATCTGCAGAAACGTGCAGTGTGCATTGTATTCACCTGTGGACAAACCGGATCGGATTGCATCCACTGTGACCTTGAAATTGGGAAGGCTCGATGGACAGACGGACAACACAGAATCTATTATATCCCCGGGTTCGACGCGCTGTACATTTCCCCCTCCCCTCCCGAGAAGGTTCTTAATATCGGTATAATCAAATTTCTCTCGAAAAAAAGGCGTCAGCAATGAAAGTTCAACTTGTGGTCTTTTCAGAAACCACACCAGTTAATTCCGCTCATGTTGGATTTTGGTTGAAACAGAACAGCAAAATATTTAAGCAGCCAATGTTCATGTTACGAAGGATATGGAAGTGAAATTTCACAGTGGTGAAAAAGTTGAGGACTCAAATCCTTAGTGGGTTATCTACAAATCATCAGCTACTTGTTAAAAGCTCCCGGGATTTCCTACCGTTCACAGTGAGGACGTGCTCTGAGTCTGGATCTGAAGCGATGTTATTGAGCTCGTTGATGTCTACATCTTCCGTTATTCCCACCACAAACACCTCAACACCTGACAAAGAAAAGCAACTTCATAGCCGATTTTTTTAAAGCATACCGCACCTGACACCAAGCAATATTCTTATAACTGAACAACTGGTGACGAATCCGCGACATCTCGCATCTGGACACCTCGCATCTGGACATCTCGCATCCGACAACTCGCATCTGGACATCTCGCATCTGGACATCTCGCATCCAAATGAAAAAGTGGACATCTCGCATCCGTGATTTTTTGCTGGATTTATCATTGTGTTTTTGCGGTGGGGTGGGGGTGGGGGGTAGGTGGTAATCATTTCCCTTCATTTCCCTAGGTGGTAATCGTTTCCCTTCCAAACCGTGCATCAAAGATAAAGTTTTAAAAATTGAATAGATCAGTGGGATTAGTGGATTTATTCTTAATACTGATCCGCCGCACGTTCATTAAATCCTTCATGCTTTTAAGTGCCTCTTTCGAGGGATTAGCATATGTGGATTCGCGCTGCATCGAACGTTGGACTACTCACTATGGCATTCACTGAGTACAAATGTAAGTCTAACTCTTGAATTACTCCGTAAACTGAACTGGGTTTTTTCAGTTGATTTACTCAAATGACTTACGTTTTGGAAACCCCTGTTAATATCGTCAAGCACAAAATCTCGCTTATAATTTGTTTTTACTCAAATAACTTACGTTTTTGAAACCCCTGTAATTTATTTTTCTGTGTGAAGTTTCCCAAACACAGTGTTAAAGCTCCCCCTTAAAATCAAAACGGATGCGAGATGTCCACTTTTTCATTTGGATGCGAGATGTCCAGATGCGAGTTGTCAGATGCGAGATGTCCAGATGCGAGTTGTCAGATGCGAGATGTCCAGATGCGAGATGTCCAGATGCGAGATGTCTGGATACCCTGGTGACAAGTGATGGCAACACCACATTCATAACTGATTTCGTAAAACTCCACTATTTATATAAAACTGGCCAGACTTTGAATGAGGCATGCAAGTGAGCCTTTTGGCATGTTAAATATTCACAAAATTACTTCGCATAGTGCTATTTCTAAATTAAGACCGGAGCCGATTCAACAACTTCTTTAGTTCAAACCGGTTACTAGTCCATCGCAAAAGGGTCTCTAAAATAAAAGCGGGCCCCAATTGTAGCCTCAATTCACAGACTGCACTGTGCACGCACAGGATAAATTGCAAAATGTTAATAGAAGACCCACACTGTACCTTCAGCTTTTAACCTGTCAGCCTCAGTAAGCGTCTCAAACCTTTCTACGTTTGAACTGCCATCGGTTACTAAGATGACGGACTTCGGTACTGATCGGCCGTCGGACTGAGCCTCCCTAAACACGGTTCTAGCTTTACGCAGTGCGTCGGCCAGATTTGTTTCTCCTTTTAAGTGAGCCAGATTTCTTATAGCACTAGAGGAAAAAAATAACATAAAAAACTGTCGGCATATTTTACAAGAAAAAGAAACAAGCCTGGTGATATCTTTGTTTTGACATGAAGAACGTTTGGTGGGCCAGTCAGGCTGCCACATCAGTAAAAGATGCCTGTAAGGTGACTGTCATTACACTTGGGAAATTTTCAATCCCTGGTTTATTGAATTCGTACCATTCGGTGAAGTGTTTCCGTATGATTCCTTTTTTCCCGCCAAAACCTTGTCACGCGAACTTCTCTGAGACGGCTAGGGCTAGGACGACCAAAATTTGGCGGAGGCATGACGTAGCATGTCTACTGGGGGTCCGGGTCATTAACATTTTATATGCAAAAAACAGACTTTAAAATTTTGCCGCTGAAGCACATTTTAAGGCAGATAGATGCTTTGATATGGCAGTTTAGGCACATGGTATGATATCAGCACAGTCATACTGATCGCCCAGCTGCCCACGATGAGAGATAATAGCATGTGTGTGCTGTTGCCTGCAGAGCGTTTCAGTTTTCCCGATTTGCCAAAGAATATATATATATATATATAGTTTACGCTGTTTTACGTGGGAAGGTGAAATTTGGCTAACAGATAGAGGATGACGAGACGTCGTGAAATTCGCATTTTTTTATCTTGACTTTAGGGAACGATTGACCATTATCTCGAAAACGGTCAGAAATGGAGCGGTTTTGAACTTATTTTCGACCCTTGGAGCCGAAAAGTCCTTACGTTAGAGGCAAATCGGTGACCTTGACCTCCTCAGTATGGATAAGGTCAAAACCCGGAAGTTGACCTTTATCTCGAAAACAGTTAGAGACCTTTTTGAGCCAATTTTCGACCCTTAGGGCCTAAAAGACGGCATGTAAGAGGCACCGCGGCGAATGTTGTTCAGCCATTGTTACTCGTTAAACAAGCTCTTTTTCATGAGCTGCCTTGGCCCCCATTCACAAGTTCTTTATAAAACCAAAACGGCAGTAATAATAGGACAGATTACAAGAGTATATCGGCTTTTATAACAAGAGAGTAGGTACTGTGTGAAACAGATACACCGTCTTCAAAGAAAGATTATTTTAAAGTTTGAAAACTTAGCAAAGACTGCAGCTGTATTTCAATATTTTGTCCAAAATCGTTGCGTTTATAAAGCTTGGTGGCGCCTAGGTTTTGGTCAGAAGAATTACGATGATGGTCAAGCTAATCAGGACAGTGGTCCTTTTGACCAGTTTGTGGTGAACACAGAGCTGGTATTCTTGACTTACTCATCAAGTGTTCCTGCGTTGTCATGATCACTGAGGGCGATCTCCAGTCGGGCAGTGCTGCTGAAGGTTACCACAGCTATTCGGGTTTTGTTTTGACCAATCGAGAAGCCACCGGCTATGGCTGCGGCGAAGTCCAGCATTACCACGTCCCTACGCAACACGAATATAAAAAAAAAAAAGGTTTCGAGAAAAAAAAACAACATACAAGCCAGTGACCGTTGTTTGAGAACTCTTCATATCTGGGGAGGCCTTGGCAAAGGTTTGGCTGACAAATAACAGCAGGCAAGGGACACAACAATGCCAGCTTATGTTCGGAGATAGAATAAGAAATACTGAACTATGACGTCAGTGTCGTCACTTGAAAGATTTACTTGTGCTGAAGTTATTTGTCTGCCTTAATTTTGTTTCTTTTTCTAAAGTTGTCGACACATTTTCTCACTTTTTTTGGGTTACAGCTAGTATTTCAGTTCTAATATATTATATGCCGTAATTTTTCAAATTTTAAAAGTTTATGAAAAGGAGCAAATTAAATTCAAAATAAGGTGTTAGACAAACAAGTACAGACTGCCAAACCTGAGAGACGCCACCCCAACCCCATTTTGGAAAATCCTGAATGGGTGCTTGACTATGTTTATGTGTTCCTTACCATGTGTTGGTAGACTGCCATATAATTGACGAGGAGGCATCGAGAACCAGCGCGATATCGGCGGCCACATTACACGCTGCAAAGTGCAATAAAACATGTTAATTGCACGATTTATGGTTATATAGAATGCCATTTTCACATTTATTAGGAAATTATTGATATAAAGAATTAACTTTTGATCTCAAAAATTGATTTGTTGATATCAATATCCATATTTTGTTATCAAGAATTAATTTTTGCCATCTATAATTGTATTTTTGATATCTCTAAATGTATTCTTGATCTCAAAAATAATTTTTGGTATCAATGAATATTTAGAGACATCAAGAAATATTTATTGATATCAAAAAGGATTTAATGATATCTAAAATTGATTTTTGAGATAAAAAATTCAATTCTTGATCGCAAAAATGAAATATTTGAAGCAAAATATCATTTTTGAGCTCAATAATTCATTTTCCTTTTATTGATATCAAGAATTTATTTCAGATATCAATATTTCAGAATGATACTTTTTTAATTTGCATTTTGAAACCGGCAAATGATTTTTTTATCTCAAAAATTGATTTTTGATCTCAAAATATCTCTCTTTTTAAATAAAAAAAATTCAGAAACACACGTAAGTAAATAAATAATGGCTGGTTCTTGTATGCAGACTTTAAATTTTTACTGCACAAAAAAGAACCAATTCTTGAGATCAAAAATTGTGCTGCTATTATTGATCTCAATAATTCAAATTTTCATCTCCAAAATTGAATTGACGATTCGTGATATTTTATGTAAATGCGTGTCTCCCTTCTGATTTCTTTATCTGGACCTTTATCGGAGCGATAATTGGTGGTCGGTAAGTCTTGTTGTTTATGCAGTGGCGTTTCCTTCGCCTTCTAGCATTTCACACGAACCGAAGACTTTGTAACGGCCATCAGAGTTGAGTAACGGTGCGGTGGAAGCTCGGGCCAGTTTTGCACGCAACGCCCAGGACTGTGCTCCCACTTCAGAGGTGTACACACTATTTCTGGTTTAGAGAGCAGAACGCGGATTTTTACAGCTAGCGGACACCTCAGAGTTCGCTTGCAGTGCCGCAGACTAGGCAGCCACCTCTCGCACCCACTTTCCACATTTGCCTTAAAACAGTGAAGTTACTGGTAGCTGCATTTTGAGCGGGAATGCGCCCGCAACCTACCTAGATTTTCTGTCGGTTGCTTCGTTCCTGCGGACCCCTGACGTTCAAAATGGACACATGTCAAGGCATAAAGAAGGCGGTGGAGACGGCCATGTGGACCACCTCAATAGACCTATCACATTCCTCTCTCCACGTACCCACGAGGCTCCAGCATCGCAAATACCTCTGCTTCCAGGTAGAAGAGAAAAGATATTGGTACAGGGCCCTGCCATTCGGCCTCTCTTCGAATGCCCCGTGACTTTTTTCAGCAAGACGATGCGTCCGCTAAAGGCATGTGGTCGACGACATCCAATGTTACTTTTCCACATTTTCAGACGATTCGCTCATTGCAGGTGTGGAGAAGGAAAAGGTTGCGCAGCAGACGCTCGATCCTATAAAAAACTGCATAGATCTGGGTCTGTTGGTTAACCTGGAAAAATCGGAGGTAGAACCCAAGCAAATAATTGTGTTCTTAGGGGACCAGTTTGATTTCGTAAGGGACCTGATCTTGCCCACGACCGCACGGCTAGAGGAACTAGAAACACTAACGCAAAGGGGCCTTGGCCAGTACCGCTACAGCTGATGAAAATCCTACTGGTGTTGCTAGTGGCCACGGAGAACACAGTGCCCCTGGGTAGGTTGAATTTCCGGCACGTCCAGAGAGCGGTACTGCTAGCAGTGCGACGAAGGCGGGGCCCCCACAGTCTGGTCACACTGGCGGAGCAAGCGAGGGCAGTTCTAATGTGGTGGGGCAACCGGTCAAACACACAGCGGGACGAACGTTTTGTGACCCCGCAGCCAGAGGCACAGATACAAACCAATGCCTCCCACCGCAGATGGGGAGTTCCCTTCGAAGGCAAATTGTTTCAGAGCGGCTGGCTCTCAGAGTTTCAAAATCCGCATATAAATGTGCTGGAGATGCTCGTGGTCAAACAAGCTCTCCAGTTACTGACGCGCAAACTGCGAAAGCGGACCTTGCTGCGCCTCATAGACAACTCCACCACGGTGAGTTACATAAGAAAACAAGGGGGAACGAGTTCGCCAAAATGATGGAGGCAACACGCCAAGTGTGGCGCATAGCGGTAGCACATCTGATCACGTTGTGCCACATAACATTCCCGGCCACCTCAATGTGCTGGCTGACAGGGGCAGGTTCTTCCGGCAGAATAGAAGCTAAGCCGGCGCTGTTTCCGGTGGGTGGTGGAGCATTTGGTCCTGAGGCCACCACAAGTGGACCTATTCGCCACCAGCCTATCGAAACAGCTGATACGGTTCGTGTCTCCGTGCCCGGATACGGAAGCAGTAGATAGCGACGCCATCAGCTGCACATGGCCACAGGGAGTGCTATATGCATACCCCCCTCCCCCCATTTGATGGACAGTCTAGCCAGTGAAAAACGTTTCCAAATGATGCTGCTAACCCCAGACAACCCCTCGGCACCGTGGTACCCGCTGCTCACCAGACTAGCGCTGGATCAACCAAAACTGCTGCCGGTGAGTGTGGGGGACGTGCACCAGCTGCACTTGCCCCACAACCAACAACAACCATGGGACATAAACTTCCACCTGTGTTGCATACAGCGGGCTTGTTAGAAGCACAGGGTTTTCCCCAACAAGCACTGCAACGTATACAGGATCGGCACGCAAATTACACTAAGTCTGTGTACACATCACAGTAGAGAGTTTTCGAGCGGTGGTACCTGCTAAAACAACTTGACCCCGTCGCGACGATAGCCCCACTGTTGGCCGACTTTTTTATACACTTGTTCGAGGCCAGACAAGTAGGCGTGCGAACGATAGACGGCTATAGATCGGCGTTGGAGGCTATGTTGAAAATGCTTCCGGGTACGATCCCGGCCAGGACGATTGCAAAACAAAGCTAATCCGTAATTTAAATTTCTAGGTTCACCTGTGAAGAGAACACGCCACTCAGGGAGCTGAGGTTTAAAGTTACGTTTCTACTGGCCCTAGCATCAGGCAAGAGACGGGGGAAATACACGCCTTAGACAAGGACTAAACGTATGAAGAAAATCACAAAAGAATTATACTGAAGCCAAGGGCAGAATTCTTAGGGAAAATCGACATAATAACACACGGGAAAGGCGCCTTCTCGGAGATAGTACTCCCGTCGTTACAGGGACAAACAGGGGAAACGGAGGGTGGACGGAATCTGCTGTGTCCAGTGGCAACGCTGTTGCGGTATCTGGCAGCCACCAAGGCTATAATACCCCACAGCAGAAACGCCTCATCATCTCTTTCATACCATAAATAAACAGAGACGTAGGGAAATCGACAATATCTAACTACCTGCGTCAAGCAATAGTTTTCGCGTATAAAGAACTCAACCGAGACAGCGGCGGTCCAACTCAATTCATGTCAACCCTTACGAAATACGACAGGTGGCCTACTCGTTGAAAGCTGTCAAAGGGGCCAACATGGAGGAAATTTTAAAATCGGTCCGTTGGCAATCCTCAGTAGCTTCATAAAATCCTATTTGCAGGACTTTACTCGAGACTCTGTTTCCAAACTCTGCAGGCTGACGTTTGTGGCCGCCGAATCAGTGATGAACTCAAAGTAATGGGAACATTATGGTCGTATCCAGCCTAGTACGCATGTGTTTCTGTTCGTAGATATCGAGGTGGGAGCAAAAAGAGTTACAAGCAAGGGGAGAAGCCTCTCAAGCACAAGAACAGACCACAGTAGTCCCACATTAAGGAGTTAGTTTCGTTTTTTTGGTCACAAGGCCGAGACAGCGGCACCACGACAACTGGGGACCAGCACGGGGTCCCACAGACGCAGACGGCGAACCAGTCACCACAGCAACGCGGAGGGCCCCACCCCCCCTCTCGGTCCATCAGATGGAGACCACAACCGACAGTAGGGGGAACACGATATCAATCGGCGGCCCCACAGCACAAATTTGGCCGGGGCCCACCAGAAATTTGGGGACACGCCGTGGGGCCACCAGCTAGAGCGTGTGTCGGGACACAAAAAAATGGGGGGGGGGCATGGACCTCCTCCGGGAGCTCGACACGACAGTGGTGTCCCAGTTTGTTGAGACCTGGACTGTGGCGCCCGTAGGGGCGCCAGAGTTAGTTATTCATTTATTTTATTCCGTTTAGTTGGGATATTAAATTTTCAGTCAACTTAACTGTGTTTGTTTTCTGCGTTGGCTAATGTAGTACGGGCGACTTCCGCAGTTCATGCAAAAGAGAAGTAACCATCCTGTTTGTTAACCTGGTTTTCAAGCGTCGGGACGATACAACGGCAGCTATAAGTCATTTGTATGAACAAAACTCGCGTTTTTATTCAATTAAAACGGATTTTTGTTTGTACAAATGTTGTAGCTGTTTAGTTGGATCGAACCGACGCTAACATTAACCAGCCCTCTCCTCCCCCTACATCAGGGCCCACTTCCTCGGAGCGTCAGGATACAAAGTGACGTTAGTGGAGCCACCTGGGGGTTACTTACAGGGGAGAGCACATGCACGCACTCAAGGAAAAATTTCATGAATGGGAGACCCTCATTAGTTTGGATCATCCAGTTCTATGATTTTACAGGCCAGAAAAGATATGGATGATACTTTTCAAGCGTTGTTTCGATCCAGCTAAACCTTTGACAATAAGGGATTGCTTTTCATAAATAAACAGTTGCATTGGATGCTGTTATGACAGCTGTTATGGAGAAAATCTATTTTTAAGTCTAGTGAACAGTCTATTAGAAGAGAGTTTACTCTATTAAGTCTTCCCTTCAACACGACGGAAAGTGATGCAGGGCCGTAATGTCTTGATCTAGTACCGGATATTTTGCTACTGCTTCCCTATTTTTTCTCACCCTTCCTTCAGGCATTGTACTGACCTGGTTCTGTGGCACTGGCGTTTGTACAAGCGGTCGATAGAATGTCATCAACGCGACTCATGAGATCACGGAACTGATCAATAACGATGACGTCATTGGGTGATGACGCAATCAATTCCAATTCATTGCGATCAATCTGGTCGGTCACTCCAATAGCTATCAATCTTATACCTGCCATAAAACAGTATTTATACAGTTAAAATGCCTTCACATGTTTTAAAATATTCTTAAAATAAACAAAAATATGTATGAAATTGTAAAAAGTCCAGACAAGGCAAATTCGAACTCTTTTGCACTTCAAACATAAAAATGGTCAAATCATTTTTATATTTTCAACAATCAAACATTTTTTGAATATAAATAATCAATATATTTTCACTGTTACCATTTTCAACTTATAAATTGTTTGGAATCTGGAAAATCTATATTTAACACAATCATCGTATAATTCTAATTTTAAACACTGGAACACTACTTTGAAATGTTCGATTTAAAAATATTCTAAAAAGGTATAATATTACAAGTACACTCATTTAAATTTACTAAGCTTACTCTAAATTAAACATAGCATATTTATATTTACGTATTTGCATGGCCTGAGTAATCCGAACAGCTTGCTTGTTCGGACAAACTTTGTCAGTCACAGTTGCTCTCCAGATGAATCAGGTTTTACTGTATATTTGGTGGTGTTTTTGTGTTTTGAGATTTTGACTTGTATTTCAAATATTCATCAGAAAATGTTACCTCTGTCTTTTGCAGCTTGGGCGGATAATTCGATTTGGTCTTGCCTGACGTTCGCCTGTCCATCTGTCAGCACGATAGCAATATTGGGTGCGTTCAAGCGATCACCGTTTAAACGGACAAACATGTGGCTTACTAACAACTCCAATCCCGCAGCTATGTTGGTTCTCGAGCCTATATTTAGAAGCCCATTAATGGCATTTATGACATCACTTTTTGTTCCATGGTCTTTCAGCAGAAACGCTGGTTCTTCTGCGTTTGAACTAAATTGTATGACACCAATCTGAACAGCGTCTGGTCCGATTTCTAACTCTTCAACAAACAATCTTAAAAATTGCTTTACATCAGTCCAAAATTCTGGGGTGATACTCTCAGACGAATCGACCACAAATGCAATGTCTGCAAACTGGCATCCCTCTGTTGATTGTGACGTCACAGTTGACAATTGAGGAATGAGGGTGATGAATATACCCAGCAAAGAAGGAAGGACTAGTGCCCAGCTGAGTGGAGTATGTTTTGTCGTCATGTTCGTGTTGTTGGTCTAGTCCATGAAAACATAAAACTGAAATGAGAAAACATACACGCATTCGTATCAGCAAGGTACCAGCTAAGTGCTTGACATCAATCTCTACCTTCATTTCATCTTTTTTTAAAACTTTTTCCACACCTCAAGCTACTCATTTGTTACAATTACGCAATAGAAATTTTGCTGACTTTACAAGTCGCATTAATTGCAAATAGCCATTGCAATAGTTAAATGATATCCACACAAACATTGACTTGGCAGACAGCAGTGAGACTGATGCGGTCAGAATTTCGGAGCGGTCCTGTTTATCGAGGTCTGCATAAAAAGAAACGCACCTGGAATGGGACTATTGAAAAGTGGTCGTGTTTGTGGTGTGATCTGTCGTATTTGTCGTGTGATCTGTCGTATTTGTAGGGTGGTCTGTCGTATTTGTGGGGCGTTCCGTCGTATTTGTGGGATGGTCTGTCGTATTTTTGGGTGGTCTGTCGTATTTTATTTTTGGGGTAGTCTGTCGTATTTGTGGGGTGGTCTGTCGTATTTTATTTTTGGGGTGATCTGTCGTATTTGTCGGATGGTCTGTGGTATTTGTGGGGTGGTCTGTCGTATTTGTTGGGTGGTCTGTCGTATTTCTTGGGTGGTCTGTCGTATTTGTGGGGTGGTCTGTCGTATTTGTGGGGTGTTCCGTCGTATTTGTGAGGTGTTCCGTGGTATTTGTCGGGTGTTCCATCGTATTTCCGGGGTGATCTGTCATATTTCTGGGGTGGCCCCATTTTTAAGAGGCCCTATCTTGGGTTCCTTTGCATATATTTGACGTTACAAAAGCAATTGGAATTTCGCTATTGAAAACCAATAACTGAGTGATGGAACATCGGTAATGCCGGATCGGGTATGTTTGATAAACCTTCAAAAAATTACGATGCCAAAATGAAAAACGACATGCGTAAATTGCAACCAGAATCATGCACACGCGTTTTTGTGCTAAGATTTATTTATATTCAACAAAACTACACAACAGCAAAGATAAAAAGACAGGAATCGTGATTTAAAGGAACATTCAATTGTGTTTCTATGTCCATATATTCAAACTACTGACTTTAAACCGCAGAATGCTCTTCACAAGCGTGTGATAACTTCTGAATCGAGTCCTTCTATTCCTCACACTTAGCTGACATCTACACTTTGCTATTCTAAAAATACAGCTGAATGTGTTTCTTGAATTTTGAGTTGTTGTATCTTGGTTAACGTCTGAAATTAACTAGACATTTAAAACCCATATTTCGCAAAAGAGATGCATCTATATAGGTTATTTCTAAATTTTCTATATATCCCCTGACAGAAAAAAGGAACACGACAATGTCCTTCTGTAAAATGAAATTCGTGAAAATATAGGTCTATCTGTAACATTTTCGAAATGTCTGAAAGATTTTAAAACATTCAGTGCACACTTAGTGCAGTTTCGCTTTGCGGCAGTGCCCTTTTTATTATTATTATTATTATTATTTTTTGTTTTTGTTTGTCTGTTTGATTTTTTTTGTTTTTGTTTTTTTCTTACGACATAATAACAACTTATGATGCTGTTCCATCAATTTTTCCGACGAGAGTTATACTTAAGAAAGATCATAATTGCTGCAGGCAGCAAACAACAAATTGATGTTTTTTACCATCGGAAATAAACTAAACATTTTTTGTGTTAATTTCTTACCTGGCTGTCATTGAAATCGTGATGTCTTATTTTTACTAACGCTGTTTTAGGTGCTGTTTTCAAAATATTTCACTTGAGAATCTGTCATGTAAATGCTGCCAATAACCCCAAAGCTGTTTCTAAATATAACATAGCAACTACGAGGAGATATTTGACATCGATTTTACAACAAACAAGTGTATATTTTGATAGTTGTAGGGCATGTAGAAAATTACAACAATATTCCTCATTGAAAATAAAGTGTCACAACAACTACGATCGTAGATTGAAATATAAAACTACTTAAATCCAAACCCAAGGTAAACTGTCATCATGTAAATATCAACTAGTCCGTCATAAAAATAACAGTCTCGCCTGTGGAATATTAAATACTTCTCGAAAATTTTAACACGGCACATTACGATCCTTTTTAATATGGTATGTTAATTCTACCGTATTAAGAACTTGGCTTGACGAATCATGCTACCAAAGAGTAACTAATGTTTCGAACTCAGTTCTTACAGAATGGCCAGTTCAAGATGGCAGGGAAACAGAGCGACTCATTCCAAACCTATGAGATATTAAGCTTTTTGTCAATAGTTGACAAGGATCCCATTTGGAGGCTTGATTATCACGCACAGGAAGGAGAGATTTCCTGAGAAACAAACTCAGATGCAGCCAATAAAGTGATGAAATTAATTTATTTATTTACAACCCAACGAACGGCGTTGACTATACGACCAAGTGAAATGACCGTTACATGCAATTATGTGCGTTTAGGCGCAAAAAAAAATCAGATAGAATTTATTACCATTGTCAATAATCACACGCTACAGCCACGGGTGATGTCAAGTGCCGATTACTTTAATTAAATAAAATTGTTAAATGACTTGGTAAATGCTGCAATATGATTGGTCGATTTCCGAGTCAATAATTTTTCAGTATTGACCAGCACGCAAAAGCAGACGGACATCGCAATTATTTTGTATTCAGAACAATAGCTAAGTTACATAAGAAAGCATTAACGATCAACATTTTCTTAGTGGTCATTAATGCTTAATGTTGACTCGAAAAAAGTCAACCTCTCCAAATTGTTTGTGTGTGTATTTGTATTCAGAACAACAGCTAAGTCACATAACAATGCATTAACGATCAACAGTTTCTTACTGGTCATTAATGCTTAATGTTGACTCGAAAAAAGTCAACCTCTCCAAATTGTTTGTGTGTGTATTTGTATTCAGAACAACAGCTAAGTCACATAACAACGCATTAACGGTCAACAGTTTCTTACTGGTCATTAATGCTTAATGTTGACTCGAAAAAAGTCAACCTCTCCAAATTGTTTGCGTGTGCGTGTGTGCAAAAAATCACACAGATTTTAATGTCATTATAAATAACCACAGCGTACAGCCACGACTGATATGGCGTCTAAATGCTGAATGGTTTAATTGAATTGTGTTTTTTATAATGTCATTGTTATTCAATATTACATCCCTGTAGTTACAGAAATTGAGACTTAATTCTCTGTCACTTGCTTAAAATATTTAAAGTTTTAGTAAAGTTTTAATATTGTAGATGCAATTTTAACGCATCTAACCTCAAGGAGGTTTATAAATTATATGCCAACAAAGCAGTGTACACTAGCAACATACGTCCCTGTATATCCCATTTCGCCAGATGTTAAATGTCGTAGTCCCATAAATCCTTATTGGTGGATTAGTGAAATGATGTAATCAACTTGGTGCAATAATGCAAGGTGTCCAGTCATGAAGACTTTCGCGACTTTTGTCGTGTAGAACTTCCAACTTGTGTCAAAAATACCGATACTTTATTCGGGTAATTAAAGTCGCCTTCTATAGCAGGCAAGTTCCCTTCAACGCCTAAAGGAATTTTGGTGTACGTTTTAATGCCGTACGTGACAGGAATATTCTTACCACGATCAGTATGTGTTTGAGTGGTCGCTTTGTTATTGTATTTTTCTGTCGTTTGCGCACATGAAATAAACCGCACGCATCGTTCTCGGCTGTTTTTTTTTTTTCAAAATAAGTAATTCTTTCTTCCTTTGCTGTTGTGTGAAGCACTATCCATGTCACTGGGTGTCACATAAAGTGAAACTTTATCCAAAAGTAATTTCACAAAACGTTAAATTATCTTTTAAAAAGTCTTATAAATTACGATATTTTGCGTAAAATACAACATAATTTAAAGACAACGTAATTTTCACTGCCACCGTCCTGTGTCAGCACCAGGATGGTTATTACTAATTAACAATAAAAATTGCTCTATAAAAAGCAATGTGTTGTGTAGACTCCATCGTAGTTATGCTAAGTAGTGCAGACCATCTCGTTATTGTTTTTGCCTTTGTTGGTAATCGGTGGAACATGAACAAAATAAACGACGAAAACGCACGCGTGATGACGATGATGGTGATGATGGTGGTGGTGGTGGTGATGATGATTATGATGGTGATGATGATGATGATGATGATGATTATGATGGTGATGCTGGTTTTGATGATGATGATAATGATGATAATGATGATTGTGATGATGATGATGATGATGATGATGATGATGATGATGATGATGATGATGATGATGATGATGATGATGATGATGATGATGATGATGGTGGTGGTGGTGGTGAAGATGATGATAGTGATTATGATGATGCTGATAATGATGATGACAATGATAATGCTGTGATGATGAGGTTAATGATGATGATGATGATGATGATGATGACAATGATGGTGATGATGATGATGGTGACGATGATGATGATTATCATGGTGATGATGGTTTGGTGATGATGATAATGATGGTGATGATGTTGATGATTGTTGTGATGATGATGATGATGATGATGATGATGATGATGATGATGATGATGATGATGATGATGATGATGATGATGGTGATGGTGACGATGATGATGATGATGGTGGTGGTGATAATGATGATGATGATAACGATGATGACTATGATGATGATGACTATAATGACTTTGATGATGATGATGATTATAATGATGATGATAACGTTTGGAGCGACTTAAAACTTTTTTTGTCTTGAAGCAGTTACGTTTACATAGCAAAAACTACAACGATGTTTCTTTGAAGTGTCTACTTTCAAAATTGAAATTTAAGAAACAGGCCTTGGAGCAAATAGCCTAAGATCAATCTCATGCCTTTGTCTGTTTGCACCTACTTAATATTCTAACTTAACGTGTGTTTTGTTACATGGGTCTACTAGGCCTTCTTATCACCGCCATCACATCGCCTGTTTCTTGTTACACACACACACACACACACACACACATATATATATATATATATATATATATATATATATATATATATATATATATATATATATATATATATATATATATATATATATATATATCGTCAGATGTTTCTAATACTTCGATATAAGTGCAGAATGTTCAAGCGTGGGAGCGTGGATTGTGATGGAGACATCGATCCGAAAGCAAGAAAATGGGGTTCACCATTTGCCTAAGAGTTGTTATTGAATTGAATATAATAACATATAATTGTAATGGTGACAATAAACTAAAATGAAAAATTAAAGTGAGAGTGGGCGTTTTGTAGCAGCCATTGCATTCATGCCCAGCTGTGCAGATATTCACATTGAAAGGCATTGCAATATTATTCAATCTTTGAAAAACTGGCAACGCTCCCAGGAGACTCCCTACAGCCTCATATGAAAGTAGCACGAATAGAGTTGAGGAGACTCGAGAGTTCGCAGGAGACTCCACACAGCCTCCTACGAAGGCAGCACGAATACAATTGAGGAGACCCTGGCTCTCCCAGAAGACCCCCACAGACTCATGCGAAGATAGCATGAGCACAGTTGGGGAGACTCTAGCTCTCCCAGAAGACTTACCACAGACACCTATGAGGGTGGCACGAATAGAGTTGAGGAGACTCGAGAGTTCCCAGGAGATTCCACACAGCTCCCCTCCCCCGAAACATATTAAGGGCTTAAAATCCTTCAAACAATATATAATCCTTAAATCACGTTTGCAAATGTTATGAAAACTTTTATTACGTTTATGTATGTTTATTATTTTGCAGTTTGTACATCCCTCTAAGTGTAACTTTGCTATCGGTATCGAAATCGGTTTAATATTTAATTTGATTGCCACTTTGTCCCAGTTTAGAGATTGTGACTTCGCCAGCTTATCATACGGTCCATTTGCTATTTTATCCTTTGTCATTATGTTCTCTTATGGGTTTTCCCTTGCCATTTTGTCAGCTTCCCACACTGCCAATTTGCTACTTTTTCCTCAGCCATTATGTTCTCTTGTGGGTTTGTCTCTTGTCATTTTTAACAGCTTACCATACTGCTTATTTGCTATTTGATCCGCTGTCTTCATGTTTTTCTATGATACTTACACCTTGGCATTTTGCCCTGCAGTCGATTTGTACGTCGCTTTTGCCCCGTATGTTGCTGTGTGTCATATAGAAGTAATTCCATGTGCAAAAAAGTGGAACGTTTCTAATTCTTAGCCTATATGGTCTGGGTTTAGAGAAAGCAGTAAATAATTATTTTACACCTATGTAAGTATATTACAACATGGGCCTCTCACATCGTATCAAACAAATAATTGCACCCTGTATCAAATTCAAGATTTTTCATGTAATTATATGCTTTATACCTTGAATTTAATTTTAGTAGCCTATGTACTTTCATCTGGTGCTGTAGTGACAATTTTTAAAAGCTCCATGGTTCCCCGTCGGTATTGCTTCTTTTGCGATGTTCCCCTGGTAAGATTACAGACTGTCAATATGCTCTTTTAGCTATATATATGCTAAAACGGGATAAAGCGAAAGATGCAATATTGCTCCATCGATACAAAGCTAGCAAACATCCATTTTTTAAATTAATATTTTAAATTAGCTCTAACCGTTGAAAAATAAATGTATGTTTTATACTTTTGAAGAAAAAACGCTACTTGTTAAATAATAGGTCTTCTACTTTCTCTGTCTAGACGTGATGCATCGTCAGTTGAAATTTACTTTCAAAACTGGTTGCTTTTGTAAGACCCGAGAGTTGTTTTTATATGACTATCTCTGCCTGTTTCGGAAAATGTGCAACAAGTATGATCTAGAGAACTGTATATATGAGATTGATTTTATTTTTATACCATTGTATCAGTTTTAAAATAAATAAAAACGCACAGGTGAGCCACAGAAAAGAAGTCACACTTGCTAAAAAATCAAATCTTAATTTTAAAAGAACAAACAAACAAACAAATTAAAAAGCAGTAGTCACTTTTGCATTGACAATACTTTTAATTATTAAGCAAAGAAAGGAAATAACAAAAATGAAAATCGGTCAAGATTTATATAAGTCATAACTTGAGACTTACATAAGTCATAACTTTTCTTTAGTCGCCAAAAAATGAGGAGGTATTTTTAACTTTTTATCGTTGTTATGACAACACGTTATTTGCCATGAAAACACGTTCAAGTATAATACGAAAAATACGATTTAAGTTTGGGAAGATCATGACATAGCATGAAAAGATTAAATCAGCCAGCTATCTATATGTAAAGGTCAATCAGAAGATATCAAAAAGGTTGTCAATAACGACCACTTGATCATATCCATTTTTTAATTCAACGCCTCAGCACAACAGCAATACGGGAAATTATACCCAATATGTTTGAAAAAGTGTTATTTATGACCTTTTTGTTGTGACATTGCATGCAAAGTCACACTACATATTATAGCACGTGTTATCTGTGAGAATTTTGAGACCATATTTCTTGTAAAGGGAATTGTACACATACTCTGCTATAAGAACAATTTCAGTTAAATTTTATTTTGGCCAATTTTCTCCGTTTTGCTACACTTGAGACATAACTCCAAGGAGTTATTGTGTTAGCAACCATTGCGAAAATTTCTCTCTCTCTCCCTCTCTCTCTCTCTCTCTCTCTCTCTCTCTCTCTCTCTCTCTCTCTCTCTCTCTCTCTCTCTTTATTATTACTCTTTGCTTTTTTGTTTTTTCTTTACTTTTCTCGTCAATTACTGTTTTCCGTGCATCTCCTCTGAAACGATGAAGGGTAGGAATTTTAAACTTGGCACACATATAGTTGTCTGTGAGATCTCGATGTAGAAACTGTTGACTTATGATATCACCATCAGCGTGTTATGACGTCATGACGGTTTCAAAGTGAAATATTTCGAAAAGTGGCAGTTCCAGATTTGAATCAAATACGTCATGGGACTACTTTGTTGGAAGAAACATTTTGGTGACCTATTTTTTTACCTGTGACGTAACTATGAAGTCATTTTTTCAAGTTTTTATTTCTAAACGGTTTATGTGCTGGATTTCAACAGAGTGTGCACAGAGTACTTAAAGAATAAAAGAATAAAAAATAGAAGTAAAATGTAATTACAAAACGCCTTAAAACTTCAAGTAGAATTTTCATAATTTTTCGGCATGATTTTGGTTTGCCTTTCCTTTGCAACAAACCAATATTTTGTCAGATTCCAAAACTTTGATACAATTTTTTCCTTGAGAGCAACAGTTTTGCTACTTCCTCCATCACTTGCCATCCCGCCCACCTCTTTCAATCCTCACCAAGAACTATGCGTAACTGAAGATGTTTTTGCATTCCCGCGTCTTTCTTATAAACCAACACAAGCATTTCACTATGCTCAGCGTATTTGACGTATCCAAATAAAGCAAACATTATTTGTGTTATGCACAGTGTAGCTGGTGGAACATGCAATAGGCTCGTGCAAATGCGGTTGCAGGCCTTACGCATTTCTTTTGGTGATCAAAAATCACTGTTGCTTCGCGTTTTTATCTCGAAAATGAAAACCAAAGGTAAAACAAAAAGTGAGTGCAAAACTTCAGGTCAGATACTGCATATGCGCGTAATTTTGAGGTCCTAGATCCACCGTGGCCAAAGCAGTAGTGGAGAGAAAATGACAGACTGATAGAGGGAAGAAAGGACCGCACAACAATGCATGAGCCGTAAGAGCACTTGTTTAGCTCAGACAATGCATGACGATTTAAATTGCCGGTGGCTCTCTGCTGAAAATATTTTCAAAAAGAGTGTAAATAGTTATGTATACTTCAGAACTTTGTCAAAACTACATTTTGCTTTCAATCAATATGATTGAAAATTAATTTGATTGTGTTTGCCACACATTCTGTTACATTTTAACACACGGTATCTCCGGTCTCATGGGCTATAGCTACGGTATGACCTCTTTCTCTATTTGTCCATCTGTAAGTTTCGAATGAATGCTGTCTTCCGACAGATTTCAATTTATCGCTACAAAGCTTTGCAGATAGATTGCCCAATCAGGTTAGTAGGGGGATGGAGGCACTTTATTATTTTATTATGGCGATATCCAAATTTTCTCCAGTGTAGTTAATCCGTAACCTCTTTTGGTAAGAAAAGCTGTCTCCTTCCACTAACTGGTGTAATTTTGCAACAGAATAGTCAAAATTAGGGTGTTTGTTTCGAATTTTTTCATGAACCTGGTATTACTTTTAACAAAATATTAACCTGATTATGACATTTTTATGCCTTCATTTTATTGATTTTGAAAATTGGGAATGAAAAGTGGGGCATGCCGTGAAGGAAGAAGGGGGTGGCCAGGGAACATGTGATATCGTGGTGCCGTGATTTGTTCAATTTTATGCAACCGAGACACAGTAAAACCTGCTAGTAGTGACCAGTTTTCACAGGTTACCACTTTTCACGTCTCTACGTCCGTCTGTGAAGTGTAATTTGCACTTCTGCTCCTACAGTTTTCAATAGTTCGCAACAAAATTTTTGGTATATATGGCTCACTCGGGGGGGGGGGGAGTGGGTATTTATTTAGAGGGGAGGTAGGGTACGTCAGGAGGCAGCAATATGTATGGCTTCAGATGTGTCTAATTTCGGAAAAAAAGGAATAACCTTAAAGTCTGCTCGAGTTGCTATTTTTCACGTCTTTCCGCCAGTTTTTATTGAGTGCTACGGCTCCTACAATTTTCATCATATTTACGTAACATTTTGTTGATACATGGTCCAGTGAGATGCGTAATTTTATTGGGTAGGGGGTTTGATTCATGCTATATTTTTATATGGACAATTCACCAATTTTAGACAAACTGAGGAACAGATACTTCATTTTCTAAAAAACACGTGTCGTCTTCTACATATTTTTGAATTTTGGTAAAAGGATAGCCAATATCAGAGAGACTTTTTTAAATTTTCCAGTATTTGTCATGCAACTAGCGTGATGAATTTACAGCATAGTTTCAGATTTTTTTAGCCTTCAAGCTAATCAGCTTGAGCTTCAAACTCTAAATTTTGCTACTCTGTAGCGAATTCGGTCTTGTTTTGTGCAAAATATTTCGAATTGGCTGGAATCAGCAGACAGGTCTACGATATTCAAAAGGTCTTCAGCATGCCTTTTCTTTTCATATAACGATGAAAGGTATGGCTTAAAAGTTGGGATCACTTAAGAAAGTAGCAAATAATATCCTTTCATAAATGAGACAGTCGAGTCTGACCAGTAAGTTTTTTATTTAATGCTTTCTGACGTTGGATTTGGAGATTTTCATGCCTTACACATACTAAAATATTAGAAATGATGGGTAAAAGTAATCTGGATTGACGACTGTCTGGCGAGTTGATCTGATGAAGAGAAGTTTCTGACGACCCATAGATCGTCGGTTTGGGTACCGTTAACCCAGAACTCGACAGGCTGAAAAGTGCAGACACCCTACACTACCAATGTCAACTGGCCTAGGGATAAAAAAGGGCATTGCTTATAATAGCATAACTTCGGGGACATTTTGAATTCTTGATTTGTGTAGAACAAGCTTTGCTGTCGTTGTGCATGAAAAAAATGTAATGTATGATAGCGGCATCCCAGTTTTTGATTCTAACTGCATGTCAAGGTCAAATATCAGAATGATGTAACTTATTTTAAAATTTAAAGTCATCAAGCGCGTGATTTATAATTTATTATGTACAATGTTACACAGAGCAAAGTGCAAAATGTTTAAAACATCCTTTAGGTGCTTAAGTATTCTTCGACCTTTTCCAGGCTAAAAATAAACTACTTGCATGTTACAGCGAAATGCTAACACGCCATTTAATGAAATGGCACTTACAAACAACTTTATCAGCAAAAACGTGAACAGTTGCAACTTCCCCACCAGCAACAACTTCAACAACCACAATAACACCAACACTAAAAAGGTACAAAGAGGTATTGGACTTTTTTGTTTATTCACAATACAAAACGTTGTTAAAGGTTATGTTTTCCATCTGCTTGTTCGGAATACTTGAAAAAACCCTTACTACCAAAGAGGTGTAAACAGTAAAAAGCAGTTTATAACAGACACCGATAACAATGATGTTGCTTTTCTAAATCTAGTGAAATAATAAAGTTGTTGTGTTTTAAAGAACCGCTCAGACATGCAGTAAGTTTTAGAATTCTGGTTACACCTGCAGTGTCGAATTAGACAATGACAACACGTATTTGGGAGTGACTCCAGAACCTTCTTTGCCTTTGGTATATAATGTGAGGCTTATTCAGTGTGAACTTTAGCCTAATTTTAACATGTAGTATGAGACGTGTTGAAGAATAAAGGAATGAGAGGTATTATGTTACCACTTCGTTTTACTGCATGCCAAAAAAAGATGTTCCGCGTAAAAAATAATAAAATAACAAAACGTTAAACTTTTAAGAGCTCCAAACTTGAAAGTCTATTTTACTCGAATAACAATTTCGTAAAATAAGAGCATTACCCTACAAATGGGAGAAATGGTTAGATCAGAAAAAAATTGGTTCGATTTTTGAGGTCGCTCCTAATTGCACAGTTCTTTAGCTGGCAGGTGAGTAGAAAGAACCAGTAATAATGGTTCAATTTAAATATACAAAACTCCCAATTCACAATTTAGATAAAGAAAGAATTCCACATAAAATCAAGCCGACAAAAGTTAAAAGGTGAAAAATGCACAGCCTTGAATCTCTTTAAATGACACAGCTTTTCTAAATAAAAAGGACACCAAAAGCTATGATCTGAAATAAGCGGTCATTGCAACTTCGGAGCTTGACCCAAGACAACTAAACCCAATTTTGCCTTAACACTTCTCAACTTAGAAATGTATAGAATATTGTTTACAGCTACATTGCAATAGATCCTCTGGCCGATTCAGTTACGTTTGTCTTTGAGATATTGGCAATCTCGTGTGTGTAATTACATTACAGGACTGAGTCATATTTGCTTTTATATGGTCAAATCTGGCAGTAAACACCATAGGAACTTCCCCTCCCCTGACCCCTACCTTTCTTCTGAGATAGAAGGTTGTAAACAGTTTATATAAAATGTACATAAAAATTTATTTTTAAGACCTAAGATTGTGACTTTATGTTTTAAAAGAAACAAATAAAAGTGATTTATTTTCTTAAACTATTTATGCAGTGTATATTCGCTGTATTATGAAGTATATGAAACATTCATAAATGGCTTTTACAAATTTGCAGAAAGTGTACGGTTATGACTTGGTTGAACTATCTCCTAATATAAAGATCCTTGAATGATGTCGTGAAAGAGTTTGGCATGCGACAGTTAAAATTCAACAATAATCTCATCAAACAACACGAGACTACAAGTGAGGTCTCGCGGGATGTAGTAGAGCTTATATTTATTGCCGAATCCTGTGGTTTCACATGCAGACGAATACTATGTCATAATGAGAGCACTGTTCACGTGACACGGGGCGGGGATGGGGAGAGGGGGGGAGGGGGGAGGGGGCGGGTGTCAGGAGGAATGTGTGCAAAAACTGTTATTTCTATCCAGCTAATCATAAGGTTTATGTTGTGGGTGTCATGATACAACAGTCTCGTCATCCCAGTGGCCTCATGCAACCCGCATACTTCCCATTGACATTTTCTACACTTATTAGTTTCTACTAATGATGGACTGTTTATAATATAAATAAATATATATGTATATATGGCGTGTTCCAACAGCGACCATCACACAATCATCCATTAATGACATCTCTTAGGAAATGTGAAGAGCAGTGTAAATAAGGTATGTCTATTAACACCATCCAACCCCCCCCCCCCCAAAAAAAAATATATATATATATATTAATCATAATTAAATAAGTGTGATAATTAAAAAAAAACTTTTTTCATTTTTTTTCTCATGAGTAGGGAAGCAAAATAAGCTCCGCAACAAAATGATCAAACATACTGCATAAATGAATAATAATAATAATAATAATAATAATAATAATAATAATAATAATAATAATAATAATAATAATAATAATAATAATAATAATATGCGAATTTGTTCAAAAACATTAATTTTATGAAGTACGAAGTTATGAATAAAATAAAATAAAGTAAAATAAAAAAGAGATGCTACATTTAGCTATAACAACAATTCAAATTGCCACACTCCACCTTCTCTACAGCAGCATTATACTTGTGCATGCTTGGCCTTGGACTGAGGCCGGTGCGTGTGGGAAGTCATTTGAGACCCCCCCCCTCCCCCTCCCCCCCCCCCCACACACACAACGGAATAACAGACATACATAAAGTGCAATCCCAAAAAAATGAGAAGTCCCGAAAATAGGACTAAAACTGAAGTGAACCGATTCCAAGGGTGACCCTGTTTTATGGTTTCTTCGCACTGCAACTCGACAGAAAACGAACCATTGAAAAGCGATCCGAATTGTGAGGTGGTCCTATCTCGGGGTGCCGCTGTACTCCCCTTTAAGAAAGGTGCATGCTTTTTTGGCCTTGGATGAAATATGTCGTGCATATCAAAAGACATTTGGCAGCCCCCCACCCCACCCCCACACTACATAAGGGGCTAATATATAGTTTCATCAACATTTTTCTAGCATTCAAAAATAAAATTGGTTGGAATGCGCTGAGAGTGAACAGTGAATAGTATCGCTTCTATACGTCATATCCAGACAAAATGCCTTACCGCACAACAAAACTACAACAGACTTGCCTTTACATGTAATGGGTTTGCGTTTTCAACTTTTTAAATTAAAACAATCAGAGAGGAACTCATTTCTGTTGTTTTCAATTCCATATGTTGGAACACCACTTTAACACGCGCGTGGTTTCGTGCGGGTAACTTTGCCAACGCAGTGGATTAAGTCTAATTCGTTTTCAACAAACTTTTCGGATTAGCAATGTAAACTTTTTTAAAGCTTAAATCCCCTTGAATTGACCCCTATAAGATCTTTTTTTTTCCTGTGCTAATTAAATGTATAACCTGATTTTCTGTTCGCGCAATAAAACAAAGACTGGGACTATGCAGTTGTTAGCCCCCAACCGGATCTTTAGAAGAGTAACTTTGGGCTTATGTGTTGTCATGTCTCTCGTTTCTAAAGGATCTCTGGCGACCTAGAAAACTCCATGTACAAGTAACAAGTAATAAGTAATAAGTCTATCTCACAAAAAAACCCGGAAAAACTCTCCAGTTCCCTCATACAATAATACCACCATCAAAAAGAGTCGTGAACATTATGTTAATGGTGATTATTTTTGGCAACACTTTCTTTTCGCTTGTGTTTATAGTACACACTTTGTTGTTTGTGTTCTAATATCTTATTACTGGTCGATGTGCTGAAATCTATCGGAATACCTTCGAGATAACCGTGGGAATATAATAATATTATAATAATATTTGCCTTGAATCTATAAAATGAGATAATTAATGCTCACAAGAAGTGTCTGTTTATACTAACGTGTGGTGTGTGTGTATATAATGTAGATAAGTAAAAAAGAGTATCAGAAGACGCACTAAAGAAATGAACTCTTTTCATAATATCTATAGTGTACATTTATTCTGGCCTTGTTTCTACAAAAGCGATGAAAAGCGATTGTGCGGTGTCACCGCACAGGATTTCCAACTGAATGGAGATCCTCGTGACAGGGTTAGTTATGATTGTAAAGTATCACGCTTAATTTGAACCTATTCAATTGTAAAAAATTATAACCTGACAGACAGTACATCACGAATCACATGTCTAGCTACATATGAACTAAGTTGCAAACCTAGCAACGAAGTCGCATCTCTATCAATAACCATACACATGGAATTATTTAAATGCAAGAGTTTAAAAAAAATCTAATTGCAGCTGAACTATCAATCATCCTTCTTATTATTTCCATTTCTTGAATATATTATCACAATTGTGAGCCAAAGTACGCATCGTTTATGAACACCTATGCATCTCTTTTTTTAAAAGCAATAGGCTAAAAAAATGCCGGGGGATACGTCACGGCTGAAAGTCAGTCACGGACCGCCTACAATATGATTACCGTTTTTTCACAGTATGTCTTTTTGTTTATTTCTGCGAATCCTAAAACCTGCTTAGAAATGAAACAATTGCTTTCTGTCCATGTTTGTGTCATTTCGTCCCATTTTACATCAATGGTGCCGGTGTTTAGTGTAACCGGTTTCAAAGCAGTATCAATAGTGGCTGCTTTCCCTTGCTATTTACTAGCTATGCGATGGTTCAAAAGGCAAGTTTGTTGCCTTTTATAATAAACCTTCTGTCAAAAATCACATTTTAAATAGAAAATGAATTGTGACGCCAACTAGTTAAAAATATAATTTAATAGAAAGAGAAAAAGTAAATTACCTTGGAAAGTGATTTTCGTATGATGAATCCGAAACGAAACAACACAAGAAAACTATCCTGGCAACGGAAATTACAATTTTGTTATATCCAAAACATGTAAAAAATATAGAGGCCAAAGCATCTCCTTAAATGACGTGCTTATTTCTGTATTTTCCGAACTCAACACCGGCATTTCACTTCGGAAAGCTTGCGTTTAAGTCACCCACCACAAGCACACGCCATAGCAAAGGCGTTTCCTGCACCGGATGTTATGCACTTGTGTCGTCTGCTATGTCAGGGACATACCATTCGTTGTCATTTTGCTTTTTAAAAAGATAGAGAAGTGGCTGTTTTTGGACGTGTGTATTGATGTGTTTTTGTTTGGTAATCATTAGCGTCTGATAGCTGCAAACCACTATACCATGATGAACTCAATATATTTCAACTACAGTATTTTGATACCAGTTTTAACACAACTTCAAGAAATTCCTATTGTATCTCGCTCTTGTAATTGTATGGCGTATATCAACACCGCTATGTGGTGAAACTCGAATTATTTCACATATCATGGTGTTTTATTTTATAGATTGATTAGTCTGCAGATAATTTTAAATTTAGAAAAAGCTTGCTTTAGTATTTGTTGATGTAAAGTCTTAGCGATAAAAACATGATGTGAAGTATAAATTAAGTTTTTCATCGGTAATGTGCAAATGAAAGCCTTTGGAACGAATGTTTTGCCGCCAAACCATGTGCAAATAAAATAGTGTGTAGGAAGTTCGTGTCATTGCCCTGTAAAAAGCAAGGTTCTTATGATAGGTCTTTGTAAGAAGAGGACCTCCCGATGATCGATTGCAGTTTTTTCATTATCTTTTAATTGACTGCAGGATCGAATCCATGATTTCGTGGCAGGTGGGGTATAAACAAATATAAAGAAACCGCATGAGAGGTACACAGGATCTGTTACCCTGGATCCGTTACATAGGATCAGTTAGTCTGGATCCTGTCAAAGTGCTCTTGGCACAAAACGTGTTTTTAAATTTTAATACAGATTAAATCAGCTATTACAAGTATACAACGAATACCTCCTCACCGGGGTATGTGTGTGTTGGGGGGGGGGGGGGCTATCTGATCTTTAAATGATGGAATATTCGGCAGAGGATGCAAGAAATCTACCCTGCCCCACTCCACCCCCCCCCCCCCCTTCATCGCCAAAAAAGCTTAATTCGAAAAAGAACTAATCATACTGTATTGATCGATTTTGCTTGTTTATTTTTGTTAGCTCTTCTACTTCTTTTAAGTACCTTTTTCCTTTGAGTAGAAATTATTCACATAAATAGACTTCTTATGTTTTATTCTTTTTTATTGTCTAAAAAGCGATTGTGAACAAATTATTGAAAAAAAATAAATAAAATTATATGTAAAGTATTTGTCTAATCTAATGCGCTTCTCTGATTATAAGATACACAAGATACCCCTGACTTAGGCCCAATTTCAAACTGATGTCACTCTCTCAGACATACCACAGATCTTCTCAGATTTCTACACGCTACAGATCTCTACAAGAATGTTGTAGATTAAATTTAAAAAAAAAACAACAACAAGACATTAAAGCAACTATAATGATTATAAGTAATTAAACTGGAACTAAGTTCCTGTTAAAAGCAAGCAATTAAGTCAATCCCATATAAACAACTCTAGCTATAGGTTTAATAAATTAAGAAACAGTTATAAGTTATAGATATCAAACTGATGTACGCCGCATGACTGCTTTATGATGCCATGTCCACATTTATAGGGGAACCGTCTCAAACCCCCACCCCACCTCCCCAGTACCCTAGCCTTTCTCTTTGAACCTATTCAACATTAGGGATTCAACATTACAGGTGGTTGGGTATGAGGGTGGGGGTTTGAGTGGGCTGATGAAAATTGTGGAACAAGCATGAATCTTTACTACAACCGTACTTGACTGTAGTGAGTACAAAATATATCTGTGACAAAGCATTTAATAGATGTAGGATCTGAACGGCGCGCTAATCATATACGTGCACCAGCATAAAATGACCAAAGAACTGAAGCACACTGGTGCCAAGAATTACATTTATAAGATCATAAACTAAATGTTTCTCATTCACTTTCAAAATCAGCCACATTAATTATGTGACAACAATATTCCTTTGGGATTATGATGCATCAGACTCATCAATTCAACAGCCCAGCAAAAACTTTGACGTCTGACGAACGTCTACGTGAGTTCACGACGCCTACTGATCAATTTATAAACGTTGCAGTTTGTTGTTTTACGTAGTGGCCACATCGTAACACGTATCCAAACGTTTTTGTGACAACGTTGGTGAGACGTTGAGATTTGGTTGTATCTGAAAGTCGTATGCCAAACAACTCCACCCACCCCGATGCCCGACCATGAATAGACGTCGGAAATACACACACACCCATACACACGCACACACACACACACGCACACACACACACACTTACACACAAAGAGTTTTATATTATCGCTCAACAGAAATAGCAGTCACGTGAAATCTCCTAGGCAATAAGCCAAAATGATTACTTAACACAGAACCTTGAGGCGCGTGAAAGTGTTTTTATTGCCTACTTTTGGAAATTAAACATGAAATTGACTGCGCATATTCTAGGCCAAAAGCCTGGTTGTTTTGAAGGAGTGGTGGTCATGTCATCTCAGAAATGTCAATTTCCCTATGTTTATCTATCGGCCTTTCCCGGTGTCTATCCATCGTCAATCTCCGACGTCTGTCCAGTGTCGAACCCCGACCTATATCCAGCGTCGATCCCCCGACGTTCATCCAGTCTCGAACCCCGGCGTCTATTCAGCGTCGGTATCCCAACGTCTATCTGGCGTCGATCCAACGCCGTATATCCATCGTCTATCTCAGACGTTTATCCAGCGTCGAACCCCCGGCTTCTGTCCCTCGTCGATCTCCGACGTCTCTCGATTGTCACTCTCCCGGCGCCTGTCCAGCGGCGATACTCTGACGTCAATCCAGCGTCGATCCCCCGACATATATCCATCGTCGATCCCCCCGCGTATATCCAGCGTCGATCCTCCCGCGATTCCCGGGCGAAGACAAAGTTTCGGCTTTCACATACAACTAAATCCAGACGTTGAGTCCTCACCGGCTAGCAACGTCTATCTGAATTCGACTGAACGTCGTATATTGTTTTTAAGCGCTCCCTCCCGCTCCCCTCCACCCCCCCCCCCCTCCCCGCACAATTTCCCCACAGCACGCAGAACGACAACTTCATTCATTCATTAATTTATTAGCTTAAGATTGCAGTCCTGTGTCACAGAAAGCTGGTAAAAAATAATAATAATAATAATAATAATAATAAAAAGTAAATTTTCGGGTATTTGCTGTTTACCTAAACATTACCTCCGAGAAAGTTTCTGTGGGGAAGGGGTGGGGGAGGGGGAGTTCCCGATGCTATCCAGAAATTTCCCTATGAGCAGTCCTGTAGTCTGATATGTACACACGACTCTTTGGGTAGATTGTTAGCACAGGTTGTTCTGTCGTGAAACCAACAGGAGGACGTTCTGTCGTCATAATCAATGGCAACGCATGCAAATTGTGCGCTCTGTGCCTGGCACCTCATAATGCAATCGTTCGGGTCAGTTATGTCCTCTTGTAAGACGCCACCAAGTGCATGAGTTTCGGGGAAAGCCACTGAAACAAAAAAGAATAAACCCTTTTGCTTATTATAATGTAACATTTAAAACTTCACACTAAAGGGTAATTTAATGCAATGTACTGAAATAGCATTCAAAGTGCTGTTATTCTGCACATGCATGGGCTTTATAAAAAGCGTGTTTCTAAAGCTGATATAAGCACAAGTAGTGAGTTATTTACGAGTTGCGCCAGGTAATCCTATTCGTGTTTATCAAATACACTTGCTTGCTTAAATTTAAAGAAAAAAGAAAGAAAGAAAGTAAGTAAGTAAGAAAGAAAGAAAGAAAAAGGAAAGAAAGAAAAGAGAAAAGAAAGAAAGAAAGAAAGAAAGAAAGAAAGAAAAAGGAAAGAAAGAAAAGAAAGAAAGAGAGAAAAAAGAATGAAAGAAAGAAGAAAGTAAGAAAGACAGAAAGAAAGAAAGAAAGAAAAGGAAAGAAAGAAAAGAAAGAAAGAAAGAAAGAAAGAAAGAAAGAAAGAAAGAAAGAAAAAAGAAAGAAGGACAGAAAGAAGGCAAAAAAAATGCGTCCCTTGAATAAAGCGGCTGTTTTTTGTTGTGGGGGGGGGGGGGGGGGGGGGGAGTCATATACTTACTGACTGTGCCAGATGCTGCAAAGAGATAAAATTAAAAAATAGTTCTTCGTATTTCTATAATAAAAATTTTGAACTGCTGAGCTGTTTCTTGATTTGTTAAGTGGCTTTGTGTTGATTTTAAAGACCGTTTTATTACCGGTTAAACTCCAAATATCAATGGTAATGCATTTGTAGATTCAGATGTCCCCTACGAGTTTAAACCAGATTCGACACCAGTAAATGAATTTAATATTATTTGGAAATACTTACGGCATTGGACGAATCTGTAATGGTTGCACTGGTTCTGGGGCATGAGCAACCCACAGACACTGTTTCCCATATGCATAAAACAGCGGCCGTTTTCGCGATCAAAATCAACCCCTTGGCAGTTGATGTCCAATATACAGGCGGTTTGGCAGTCAGCCTCGTTGTCGTACAAGTCTGCCAGCTGTCCCCCTGGCACACACATATCTCTAAAAACAGCTGAAAAAAAATGGCCACCAAAACATAAATAATAATATGCTACGTGTTCAAAGCTGCAAACACACTTTTTTATTCCATTAAAACAGAAATAAACATCATTCTTTATCGTTTGTCTGTCTTCATTTTTTTTTTTGCTGAAAATAGAATGGTATTAAATATGACCAGCTGCACCAGTATGTTGGCTCATATAATATATATGTTACAGTCAATATACACATACAATGGCGATCGTCCTGACAAATACACACGGCCTTTTGCTTAACAAATTCTTCATCATTCTATACAAAATGGAACTCGGAATTCCCAGTTCAGCTTTCAGGTTTTGGTCTGTTATTGACCAACAGCCTTTTTTATTACTATTACTTGTTAATAACTTCGAAAGCCTAAGTCGCATCCGAATAATTTTAAGCAATTTCGTATTTTTCGAATGACGTAAGGGCTGTTATTTAATGGTTCCCTACCACAATAACATTGAGATTTATTGTCGAATTTTAGACATCAGTAATTGTTTAAAGACAGCTAAAATTGAATTTTAGATATCCAATTTAAATTTCAGATATCTGAAATTAATTTCTTATATCACTAATAGTGTTATGTTATCAAGTCCAAAAATAAACAAGCAAAAAGAAGAAAAAAAGAGAAAAAAAGAAAAAAAAACAGTATGGCAGCTATTATTTACCAAAAGGAGGAACACCGCCACCTGGCGATGGCGTAGCTGGCGTCATTGGTTTCGTCGGTGGTGAGCCTCCGCCAGTGCTTGTTGTGGAAGCTTCAAAAATAACACGTGAGCATTTTTTGCGAACTGACACAACTGCCATACAAACATGCAACTCCCCGTTTGATTTTATGAGATAGTACGCAATATTATGTCTCTCATACCGTGTTTAAAGCCATCAGTTTCAATTCTGTATCCAACCCAGCACACAAAATAACATTTATTCAATTCACTGAATCATTTGTTACCCTGTTAATTTTAGTGAACCTCGGCTAGTTATTTATAAGCTTTTCATATTAATTTTCCTGGTTGTTGCTTTTTTCAAAACAACTTCTCTGTCTTCAGTATCAAAATGACTCCATTATGGACATCTCAATATTTTTAGCTTGACAATGTTTTAGAATTTAGTTAATAGTCAACGAAAACGTTTTCTCTGATTTTATCACATCTCATTACTCTTAATGCCTCAATAATACTAA
Source organism: Protula sp. h YS-2021 (assembly GCA_949752745.1). Taxonomy (NCBI): domain Eukaryota; kingdom Metazoa; phylum Annelida; class Polychaeta; order Sabellida; family Serpulidae; genus Protula; species Protula sp. h YS-2021. The sequence continues at coordinate 19,559,333 of OX457031.1, read as the reverse complement.
TATTTGAACAGAAATGAGTACTTAATCGAAATTTTGAATTATGGAACGTTTCCAAACTAATTCCAAGCCACGAGTAAAGTTGTATATTGTATAACTTTTAACCTGGCAAGTTTCAAATTATTAGGCAACAGAACTGACTTATATTTTTTGTATATAATTTATATTTTATTATACAGTCTGATATTATTTTAGTTAAGATCCCGATATTCCACCGTACTTTGCTTTTTAATATCATTTGAATTTATGTCTGGTATTTTTTTTTCAATATTTCAATACATCTTTGCATTATCTTTTTTTACCATGACATTAGTTTTTTTACGATGACATCACAACCTGTGATTCTGCTGCAAAAAGTACCACCACCCCCTTCTCTCTCTCCCTCCCTCCCCTCCCCACACCGCCCCTCCTATCCCGGAGAGAAACCCTGTATCCGCCCCCTCCCCCCCCCCTCCCCACTTACGACAATGGACGAGTCTGTAGTGAGAGCAGTAGTCCTTTGCTATCGGAGTTTGGCAGACTGAGTCTTCCTCATGGAACCAACACGTCTGATCTCTAATTAAATAAATAGCAATGATAATTGTTTCAATGAAGTCACATGATGGTTTTTGTTTTTCCAAATCTCGGATCGTCATTTTTATGGAGAACAAAAATACAACAATATATTTGGAACTCGAATTTTAATACATTAATCCAATGTATTGTATGATGATGGTGATGATGATATGATGACGATGATGACGACGATGTTCGTGGTGATGGTGGTGGTGGCAGTTGTGCAGCTGGTTGTAATAATTGAGTGTATACCTGAAATTGAAGTCAAAGCCACTACAGGATGTATTCTGCACACAGCGGTGGAGACACGACGTGGCGTCATAGACGTTCTTCTGCAGTTCCCCCAGGGCCACGTGATATCCATCCAGCTTATACACAATGCCTAAAATCAGGTTCCTTGTATCAGGCCACAAAGCAAGCGCGGACGAAGTGTGGACTAATAGGTGACATCACAATTTTGTGTACGGGAATCGGGGGGGGGGGGGAGGAGGGATAAGAAAATCTGACTTTATGGAATGCATATTTCATGAATATCCTCTGAGCGTCGTGAGACAGGTATGTAACAAAACTGCTTTGACACAAGCAGGTACTTTCTTTTTTCACTTGAATAAACACCAGTGGTGGTATTCACAAAAGATAACTGTACAGTTAACTGATTCCGATAACTGCTCCGTTTGAAAACAAGACGCCAAAAATTAATTAAGAAATTTATCATGTTTAGCAAACAAAAAAATCCATCTAAAATTATTTGCATGATATGGCTAGATCGACCGATTTTCGCTTCTCGGAGTACAGTTAACTGCACAGTTAACTTTTGTGAATTCAGGGGCAGAAGGCCGGAAATAAGAATATCTGCAGGACGGTTTTGAATTGGAACAACAAAAACTGCCTTAGTTCCTTGAATATATTTTGGAATTTATGAATGGTGTTTTCCAAGATCACTGACTGATAATTTAGTTATTTACTCATGTATAAAGCTATGTTATTTTGTTTTTTAAAAGTGAGTCCTTATTGCTGTACGTGGCGTTGGCTTGCTTCCGCCATTGTCCTCGCCATCGTAATGAGTGGCGCCGTCGCCTTGGACACCGTTGACTGTGATCGATATTGTCCCGTAGTCACCATGGTAATTCACTGCTGTGCTGATCTGATTGTTGTCCTGACCCGACTTTACAGGACAAAAAAAAAAATGAAATGAGTTCAACAGCGATGCCTCTGGAGGTATTGTTTATGTACCAAATGAATCTAGCTAGGGTAGATGCCACCCTTTGATTTGCCAGGTAAAGCTTTTGCCACCCCGAGATTTGCCACCCATAATATTTTATGTATATTTTCAAAAGCGGGAAAAAAATACAATATGGCTACTGCTCGGTGGCAAATGGCCTGGTGGCACCTACCTCATTCCCGTGTCATGCATATCGACATTTTTAAACATAACATCAAAGTTTTCAAATTTTGCTAATTTTTCACTTTACACGTGTGGTTTCTGGGATTACTGCAGTAAAACGTTAACGCAACAATATTGAGGGTGGTTGAAGAAGTTTGTATACGTAATTTATGGGTTGCCCCCTTTGCCTCCCCCTCTGTCCTCCGGTTAAGATGACCTCACCTGTATACGTACTTGAGGGGTTCCTCCCTCCCCACCCCCATTTCCCGTCTTCCGCGACGATGACATCACCTGTATAAGTACTTGAGGGGTTCCTCCCTCCCCACCCCCATTCCCCGTCTTCCGGCAACGATGACCTCACCTGTATACGTACTTGAGGGGTTCCTCCCTCCCCTCCCCATTCCCCGTCTTCCGCGACGATGACCTCACCTGTATACGTACTTGAGGGGTCCACCCCCCATTTCCCGTCTTCCGGCGACGATGACCTCACCTGTATACGTACTTGAAGGGTCCCCCCCCCATTCCCCGTCTTCCGGCGATGATGACCTCACCTGTATACGTACTTGAGGGGTTCCCCCCCCCCCATTCCCCGTCTTCCGGCGACGATGACCTCACCTGTATACGTACTTGGGGGGTTCCTCCCTCCCCTCCCCCATTCCCCGTCTTCCGACTACGATGACCTGACCTGTATACATACTTGAGGCGGCCCCCCCCCCCATTCCCCGTCTTCCGGCGATGATGACCTCACCTGTATACGTACTTGAGGGGTCCCCCCCCCATTATCCGTCTTCCGGCGACGATGACCTCACCTGTATATGTACTTGAGGGGTTCCCCCCCCCCCCTATTCCCCGTCTTTCGGCGACGATGACCTCACCTGTATACGTACTTGAGGGGTTCCCCCCTCCCCCCATTCCCCGTCTTCCGGCGACGATGACCTCACCTGTATACCGCTATGTCCAGCAGCATCTCCGGTACTGTGTAACTCAGCTATCCCGAACTGGTCCACATAGGTACCGGTACTGTGGTAGCTCCCGTCCGGCTTGTGGTGATGCTTATTGTCCGGTTCATAGCCACCGCCGTGGTGCGTGTAGTCAACGTCGTTGTCTTCATAGCTTTCTTCATAATATTCCTTATCTACGAATGTGATTGGGCGAGATTTTAGAAAAAGCCTTTTTTCCGAGATCGACATATTTTAACGATAACTTGTTTTAGAGGAGATGGAAACAATAAAACGATACCATATGACTTTATACCACGACCTCGCCAAAAGTAATGTGGCGTCCATTATTTTTGTTTGTTAACATTGTTTTAAGCATACAAAAAGTGCAACTATTTATGGAAACAAAATGCATCAGATAGGTAGGAAATTCAACTTGAAACCGCATCGTCTCACCTGGTCGCTTCGTACAGAATATGTATACTGCTGTCAATAAGAAATTTGTCTTTCAAACATCAGGAAAAATACTAAAAAATTGCTCTTGTGTTCCACGGTCAAATACAGTATGCAGAATGTACAGGAGAACCCGGTGAAAGAATCACAAGGCAAATAGTTCCTCTCCAGGTGCTTTCATTTATGAAGAACGTGAAGAAACAGGAACCACTATACTTCACCGCTGGTCCTTTTTTCCGGGGGATACACTGTAGTTCTCGTATTCTGAACTAAAACATCAATTTCCACAGTTTCGTACTTACGATGAACATAACAATCGCTCACTCGCTCCGTGCACGGATTGGCGTGACCTTCGTAGCCGTACACGGTTCCGGATCCAGGGGCGCAGCGAAAGACTCGCGGCAGCACGAACTGTCCATTCACGCACCAGTAGAAAACACAACGGTTGTCTCGGTCACTCAGAAAGTACGAGTTCTTCGTGTCTGGACAGTCTAAAGGAAAACAATTTAAAAAACTAGAACCGCATTTCGCTAGCGAAATGTTAAACACTTGACAAAAATTAAAGCGCAAAGATACTTCCTGGGTTATTTCTTGAATTTCTTGAATTGAACATTTAATGCACAGCACAGAACACAGTTGCTCAGCTTTGTGCGAGCTCTCACTGCGTAAATAGATAACACGGCGTATGCCTGATCAGTCAATAAAACCTTAAGTCAACAAAAACTAAACACTACTCGGCCTATAAGATGTATTCAAGCTGTGTTGTTTGCAATATATTATTCAAGAAATAACCAATTGAAGAAAGTATTTTTGCGTTTTAATTTTTGTCAAGTGTTTAACATTTCGGTAGCGAAATGAGGTTCTAGTTAGATATTGCATTTTATTTGGAACAATAAATTAGGATATATGAGCTTCTGACTGCAAACTATTAATAAAATTAAGACAAAATTTTATTGTAAAACGTTACGTTTGTTTGTTTGTTTTTTCAATGCCGATATTGTTTTAAATCAATATTATAAACAAAAACAGCACTTACGTCCGACGGGATTCCCCGTGGCCTCGCCATATGCAATTGTGGCAAATAAAACAGGAAGAATATACATCAGCGTTGTTGGGATTGATAGAATTATCTTTTGAGACATAATTTTATTAGACATAATAATTCATGGATTCCAAATACTATATTTGAATTATGCAAACTTTACTTATATCAATTTGTTAGCTGCACATCATAAATTTCAGCAAAATGTTCTTTTTTTATTTTATTTTATTTCATTTATTTTAGTCTTATTTTATTTTTTTTATATTTCTCAAACATATTTAAAGTATTCCTTATTTCTAAATCGGTGGCTAAGTTTATCCAAAGAGCACAATTTTACCCAGTCCAAATCGGTACGAATGTTGTGATGTATTGTCACGTGCCCTTTGTTTATATATCGTCTGGCTCCAGCCAATCAAATGCGTCCATTTACAAACAATCGGTCTCCAAGGCAGAGTCAAAGAATAAATGGTATTAGTGATGTAGCTTGATTGTCCTTGATATAGACATAGATAACGGTTTTGCAAATTTGGCAGAAAAACACATCATTCTGTTCCTTTTGGCAGCTTTGCCTTGCATAATAAATTTAACTGATGTGTGGTGTAAACAAATTTGTGCAAGTGAAAACGGTTCATAGATAAATGTAACTCCTGCTGTGAAATGACATTGGATGACGTCACAGAACAAGCATGTCGGAGGTCATCTGGAAAGTTCAAATGTAATCGTTTAAGAACAGGTTTAGATTCTGACCAAACTCTCCACATACGTTTTTTATGGGCGTTTGAAAACTGTAAAACATAACAAAATTGCTCACCTTGAGCCTCTCGGCCATCGATAAAGGTTATCAAGGAGTGATTTTTTTATCAAGATCATGCAATGACATCTTGATAAAATTCCCAGTCACTATAAAAACGTTGAACCAAGTTCTGTCTGAAGTTCATCAAAACAAGATTGCAAATGTTGCAATTTCTTGTATATACATCGCAACATCTATCCGATGCCTTTTCGATACGTTTATTAGTTGTTGATAAAAGGCGTTCCACAAGGTCCTGTGAACGTTGCTTAGACGTCAGCTGTACAGCAAAATCACAAGTGTAAATGTTACGATTTGGTTGTAAATACAATGCCCTCAGAACGGCTTTTTAAAGATATTTCACAAATTGTTATGATTAGACATTATGTAGACGTGGGAATCGCAAGAAAATAGATCATAACGGGCCTCAATTTTTCGGGGGTCACTTCGGACAGGGGAGAACTCTGGGCAGGGAGGACACTTCTGGCAGGGGGGACATCTCGGGCAGGGGGACACTTCTGGTCTCAACATACAAACTGTACTTCATAGAACCCTGAAGCAGCGCCTTAACCATAGCCAAATGCACCAGTTCGACACTGTATGCACATGTTTGAATTATGGCTGACTGTCCCAAGCTGATGCCAAGTGCAGATTTTTGCCACCTATTGTAAGCAAATGAGACGCTCACGTCTCGCCAAACTAGAGGCACTGCTGCATCAGTTCATGAAACTTTTTTTTTCAGCATCTTCCAAGCACATAAAATGTGAAAAAAGTCATGTGGTTTATATCACTGGTGATATCATTAAATCAAGGCCATGGCGTAAATGGCGAATCCTAGATTATGGTGTAATCAGATAAACACATTATAAAACAAAAGATGAATAACTCACCAATGCCAAGTTAAGCACAATACCTAACCATTTAGAAGTGCGATTGTATGTACATATATTTGGCAGTGGTCGGCGGGTCACGTGGTCAGTGTACGTGCGTAGCCCAAGGCGCCATGTTCGCGGTGGTAAACGAAAGAAAAACCGTCATTTTATGTATAACCCTAGAGTAGCAAACCAGTGTTTTAACTATAGATTAATGACTGGGCTGTTGTTTTAATTGATTAGGCATCACTGATGAGCATGTTAATGTTTTAACTGATCGATTGCTCAATCTAAAATGTTCAATTAGTATTTCTTTAATAAAAGAGATATCAGTTCTTGTTACTCCTGTAGTTTTTCAACAAATAGAAAAGGACAACTCGATTTACACTGCGTGAATTAGCGTATGAGTGAGAAAAACTAAATGTTCAGCTAGGTCATGACGGTGCGAGGAGCTGCAAAAAATAGGGCAAGTGAAAAAGGCGAGCGATAATGTGATAGTCAAAATTGTTGATGTCCATATCCAACCTCTACGACTGCTCGGTCTAGTGTCTATTAAACCTTTTTGTTCGGTCGACCCACTGGGGATTCCAGGAAAATAGTACTCGCATTACAACACCGGAACTACTTTTGAAATCAATCCATATTGTGTTTAAAAGATTGTTCTTTCCAGCGGTCAGACGTAAAATAACAACGAGTTCGAAATAACTGGACTCTTGAAGGTTCACTGTCATAAATTAAAAAACCCTAGTTTTCTTTTAATATGCAAAGCACTAACTGTTTTAAATAAATTAAGAGAAAACATTTTTCCTTTCTTTTATTTACTTGGCAACCAGCAGATATTTTAAGTACTTTTAATTAACAAAATAAATTAAAAATGTGTATTCTAACGTGTCAAACGACTTGCCCCACCCCTACTCGCTATTTCAAAATTTCAGGTCTGGTGAATCGCAGTTAAATTTTTGCGCCCTCACCACTCCTTCCTCTCCCTCCTCCCCCAACCAACCAACAAAGTGCCATTTCTTTGCCCTGGAACACAATATTGTGCGACATTCACCTGTGAAAGTGTTAGCATTACAACACGACAACAGCGGTATTTCAACAAGGAAGATGGGCACCTGTTTATTATTTTAATTAAAAACTTACGTATCTTAACATTATGGACGGCCCCTATGTAGAATAAAATCGCACCTAGGGGAATTGGCTGCGTTCACTAGGTGGCACACGGAAATATATACAGGTATACATCTACTGATTGTGAAAGGAAATCTTGAGTGTCATTTAACTGGGTGAAATAGGAATTTGCTAAACCTGTGTCGCCCGTATGACATCGAGTAGAAGTGCTTATTCAGCTCTTGGCCACTTTTAGCATTCTTCGTCGTTTGCTACAGATTTTGCTTACTAGGAAATTTGTTAGGCTGGCACACTGGGTGTATTTTTTTATCTATAATTAGTTAGTTTATAGTAATGTTACTTTAAAAATCTGAAGGTTAATGAAGAAAATCTTAGGCAAGAAGAATATTTTTTGTTTCTTATAAAAACGAAACTAAACTAGAAGCTCATTCCGCTAGCGAAATGTTAAACACTTGACAAAAATTAAAACGCAAAAATACTGGCTTCAATGGGTTATTTCTTGAATAATATATTGCAAACAACACAGCTTGAATACGTCTTATAAGCCGAGTAGTGTTTAGTTAACACTTGACAAGCCTTTGGCTTGCAAGAGTTATATGAATTTGTGCGAGCATAAATTCGTCCTTTTTTTTTCTTCTTGACACTTTTTCCGATTTTTTGTGTCTTCTTCTCCTCTGACACAATGGGCCCTACGACCATGAAACTTGGGACTTATGAAGAGCTTGATCTGAACATGTGCATGTCAATTTTTATTTTCGTCTTTGATTTCGTTTTCTTTGTTAAAACGCCATGTGAAAAGAGTGCATTTTTTGCAAGTAAATTCCGAATAAGATAAATCTCACATTATGAGATTTGTCAGGAGACAGGCTTTATTTAAATGGGTACATAAAGGAACAAAAATGAATTGAACTTTCGACAGGATTTAGTATTTGAGCGAAGTAACAAAACAACGTAGATGAATTTGTTTCCTGTGAATAGAACTTTACAATTTAAAACATTCAATTTGCATAATCCAGGCAATGAAGGTTTTGTGGAGAAAGATCATTCTTGGCTACATCCTAGAACTGCTAGATGCGCTTTCAAATTCTTTTGTATTCTTCAAAATGTGTATTACGTAATTCGCTTTTCATTATTCTAATAGAACATGTATTGCTCTTTTGTAATTGAAAAATAACTAGAGAAATATTGATGGTACAAAAATGATATAAATAATTGCACAAATCCTTGTATTGTGTATCTTAAAAGAAAACTGAAAATCATGAATATGTTTACGTTCTACTTCCGTTGTAGGTTTGATGCTTTAATACCTCGACTTGTACCTTACGCGCCGTTGAAAATTGAATGTAGGCGGGCTTGCAATAAAACACATGTAATTCCTTGAACGATAGCCATACATAATTTGTTCTTATTCCCATTACCTTTACAAATTAAAGAGGCACAATGACCCACGCTGACAGGGATAACATTGTGTGGGTCTTTCTCCACTAATCTGACCTCACTGCATTGTCACATAACTCCATCTTTCCTGTAGCTAATGAAATGTCATATGCATAAATCGGATCATATTAAATACCTCTTTTCTGATTTTATTTGTAGTGTTATTAGATTTTTAACAGATTTATACCTGAAACATTTAAGAATAACATTTAACAGTCGTAAAATATTTCAATATAATCACGTCACCATATTTTCAATTCACCAGAATGCTGTTCTTAGGAAACTGAACGAACTAAGAAATAGACAGAAATCAACCCATCGTATACACTGTTAAAAGAAGATAAAATAAGGATAAACAAAATGCTTACTTTGGCTTTATTGGTAACTCTTTTTGGTAAGTGATCTTTAAAATATTAGTTTTGCCATGTTGTACAACACCAAAGTTAAATATAGAACATGTTTATAAATAGAAAGTGCACTTTAATGATCTTTTCATGTAACAGCTTTATTTTTCTGACTGAAGTTTCCACATTACGTTTAATTTCAGTAATTGAGTACAAGTCATATACCAATTGATAGACGCCAATAAATCTAATGCTCTTTTTCATACAGCGGATTAGCTTTGGATCTGCTTAACTTTTTAATTCTATCGCGCTTAACTAAGCAAAGCTTACCCTGCTCTCTTCTTTTCATACTCCAACCAAACGCAGGTTTACGTAATCCTAGCCGGTCATAATCTATGCCTTTTCCTACTGCGAATTTGCTCTGGATTAGCTTACGTACTGTGCATCAGAATGTCATTACGATATCGACAATTTTAAGCCAGGCTAAGCAAATCCGACGAGTGTGCATACTGCAGCTTTCTTTATGATTTACTAATCAAGGAGGAATTAATTAATATCGATCTTGTACTTGTAATATTGCAAATTAGCTCGGGATTAGTTAAACTAATCTTGAGTAAATCTACAGTATCAAACGAGCATACCTTATAGCACAAGGTGAAAGATAGACTTGCTTCCAAAATTTGTATTTTCAGGTTGACTCTTCAACTTTGTTGAAATTTGAAATCCTTTTATAGAACCGCGTATTTTGAACATAGTTATTTAAAATTAATTACAGTGTCAAGAAAAAAATTTACAAGCATTTTTTGACAAATTCAAATAAAATATATTAAAATCGTTATTAACATAAGAGAGTTTTTGTTGTCATTGATTTTAATTTTACAATAGTGCAACAAGCCTTGAATGTGAATACGTTCCAGGAATGTCATTGGGCAGAGAAGTGGAGGTGTTAGAGCAAGGCATATGTGATGACGGTTTTCATGTCGAAGCAATATTATACAACAAAAACGATGTAGATTTATTTCAGGTATAGCTATTGCTTCTATCTCTATGCAATGTTTAGAATTTAAAATTTTGTTCAAGCCTTAAAAGAGAATTAAGCATAGATAACGAGAAAAATTAATGCAAATTAATTTATTTGTGCAAAATTTATGTTTAAAATCGCACAGCAAGACAGTCTAATTATTAATGATATAAGAAGTATAGAAATCATCAGCATCACTCATACATAAACATATTTTTCAAATTTTAAAGTTAATGACTTTTTGTAAAGATATTGTTTAAGGAATCGATTATTATTTATTGCTTTTTATTGTGTAACAGTTTGTGACATTGCCATCTGAAAATAATCAGAACGTTACAGATCTGGAAAGAAGTGAGGGCAACTATATAAATGTACGGTCCAACGAAATATTACAGGTAAAGTTTTGTATTTTATTAGGGAAACAGTTATAGTTTTACAAACAGTTATGGTTTTACAAAGGAAACCGTTATAGTATAAGACAGGTAGATATTTCTCTCTCTTCTCATTATCATGGTAACGTAATTGATTGATGCAAAACAACACAAAGACTTTTTAAAATATCTAATTTGGTCACTCGGCTACAGGCAACGAGAGTTTTTATCAGTTATGAACGAGCTTTATTTTAAACTCTTTGTAGAATTTGGTTGTCCTATAGAAACACTTGATTTACTTTTATGAATTTGAAAACTCTGCAGAATTTACATGAAAATACCACATATATACTCTTCGTTTAGCTACATCTGGATAGTTCACAAGACATACGGAGAGTTTGTATAATTGTGCGAAATATAAGAAAAATCTTCCTTGATGTTTGGTCTTCGGAAGATCCGGACAATCCAGTTTCTCTCAAGGTTAGTTATATTTATTTACCAGGTTCAAGTTTTTGTTTCATAACTGAAGTTAGGAATTGTTGTGAAGAATCATATGAAAAAAACTGTTGTATTTGTTTGTGGGTTGGACTGGAATTATACACAACCATATGATTGAAAATTTATTGTTTTCGAGAAACCCGTAACAATTGAGTTCAGTTTACTACAGGTCGAAATCAACTTCATCACATTGTCAATCAGGTAACATCTAGGCTATTGACTGTTTTTTCAAACTTTTCAAAGAAAACAATTACAACTTGATTCACACACATGCCAAACTCCATCTTTGTGGCACTTCTAAAGTTAGTGTAGAAACGTAATCGCACAAGTTTTTTACAAGTTTCAATGTCTTGAAATCTAAGCAAAGAAAGCTAATATTTCATTATATTTAACAACATTTTAAAAATATTTTTTTTGTTTATTTCTGAAGTTATATATTGCATCAAGAATCAAGTTGTAAATTGTAAATGTTTTAAAACTTGTGGAAGCTTCGTATTTAGGTGATTGACGCCAAAATCTTACAACATAATATCGTTCAGATTCTGCTGCCGATAAATACAAAAGTGACTTTGTTTTGTACAATTGACAATATTGTGAGTTTTTCTTCTTACAAAAAAGAACACTGTCATCAGATTATACATATATTGCAGAAAGACATTACGTTACCCTGCGCGTGGAAGAAACGGTGCTTTAATCATATAAATAAACTTGGTAACCGGATTAAATTTCGTTTTCAACATACTTTTGAATGCGGTGAATATGAACATGTCCATGTGATGGGACTGACAGTCAGAATGTGCGTAGCTGACGGTAAGTGCAACGCTTATGGTATTTGGCACAACCAAACGTGGCCGAAATATATCTATGAAACTGTCAGTTTGATCCTTGTTTAATTACTGTAATGTTGATATTCGTTTACTCACAGCTGCTCTCTTATTGTTTAAATAAAAGGCAAATGATGTACGGATAACATAAATGACTTGATGAAATACCTACAATATTTCGAAAGTAGTTCATAAATGTTTTCTTTTTATTATAAAGCTGAGTCCTTATCTGCTTTAAAAAGATGAACCCTATTCTTCCTGTCTTCTACAAACTGAGGGTTGACGCATGCAAAAACAGAAACAGCAAACATGAAATAAGATTTGAAGCAAATTATATCGATTGTTTTGATTCCGTAGTAATCAGATGTTTTGTTTTTCGTTTTAAACGAAATACGTTATTTTTTAAACTAATTCCAATGCTTGTTTGAAATAATACATTTAGACCAAGTAAATTATATCATATATCATAAACATATTTATTTTTAAAAAAACACCCACAAAATGTGGTTAACTTTTATCGTTGCGCTACTAAGATTGTTTGCAGAAGATACCAGTACATCACTGACAACAAGTTCCCGAACAACAACAACAACTACTACTACTACTACTACTACTACTACTGAGAGCGAACCAACAGCTGCTTCTTCATCGATGTTTGAGAATGAACCAGTCTCTGAAGAAACAACTATTCAAAACCAGTCCAGAAATGTCCCCAAAACAACTGATGACGCAGAAATCTTAACAACCAGTCCACTTGGTGCAGGAACTGAAGAAACAGGAAACTACTCATCAAATTCCACCGTGGCTAAAACGCAATCTGTAACTACTGTTCAGCAAAAAAATGAAGAAACGGAGCAAACTACATCTAAGCCAGTTGAAGAAACTGAGCTCACAACTGCTTTTCAGCCTACTTCTGAAAACGAAGCGAAACAAACCAGAGGACAGGAAGTAACCATGCTAACACCAACTGCAGAGGGTAATAATTAATTCACGGGTAAGCTATTACCTAATATGGTTACACAAGCAAGCGTTTCATAATTAAACTGCAACCAGTGATGCTGTTTTCTATTAAATATGTTTCACCTGCAACAAAGTTTGTTATTAGACTGTTTGATTAGAAATGTGATGAGGCAAATGCACAAGTTTTACACAAAAGAGAATATGCTTAAACTACTTATTAAACGATAGAACTCATCCAACAGCCATGTCTTCCTCCATAGACGTTCCCCGTCCTACCTTACACACACACAGTTTGTGCAAAATTCTGTATGCAGCATTGGTTCATGGTGATACTGTGACTGACATCTGTCACTCGTAAAATAGCTGTTTACGTTTAGAGGTAGTTATAAATTAATGCTGATCATTGGTTAACCCTGTTTACCGTTACCCTTAAATTATGGCCTTTGTTAAATGGCAACGTTTCTTTTGAATTATAAATTTTATGCACAAAATATGACGCCACATCTAAATGTCAAGAACAATCGTTGCCATAATGAAAACATTGCTTACATCAAATTATTACTTGCTGCACTACTTACCTATTGACTTCGGGACGCCACATCTAAATGTCAAGAACAATCGTTGCCATAATGAAAACATTGCTTACATCAAATTATTACTTGCTGCACTACTTACCTATTGACTTCGGGAAATTATTCCAATTAATTGGATCATGAGTCACGAAATCGGGTTTTAGCAAAGCTTCATAAAACAACGGCAAATGGGGCCTTTCGATAAGGCCTGCTGTAAATTAAGAGCCGCTCAGATCCCATTGTCATTCATACCAATCGTGCAATACCTCTAACTTAAGACCACTTCTAAATTCAGTCTTTCTGTCGTTGGGTGCGGAAGTGCTCTTAATCCAAGTGTCCCATTGTATAGGTATGGGCGGCGTATTGCAGATATATCACGATTAATTAAAATATCACCTCAAGACTTAATCATATTAAAATATTTCAGGAAATGACACCGGGTTGTAAAATCTCAAAAGAACAGACAGAGAAGACGAGAGAGAGAAGACGAAAAAAAATAAAAGGAGAGCATTATCATCTACATAGACCTGGTTTTCACGTAATGAGACTCTAAGGAAACAAGAATGACACAACTATTTTTTTTTGAAAAAATATAAAGCATTATTCATATGGTAAAATAAAATCAGGCCAACTGTAAAACAAAACATTTTATGAAAGCAAATCAACTTTGAATGCATAAAATTTGTTTGGTAATTTTTTCTTTGAGGCGGGAGCATGGGGGATGATGCAGTGGTTGATATACTCATGCACATCAAAAAGTGTACACAGTCTTGAAGTTTTTGTATCTTTAAAACAATTTAACATAAAGGAATTCTATTTTGCTGAAACAAGACTACATGAATGCTCTCTAACTGACGAAACAATAAATTCGAAGAGTGGCAACGTTTTGAGAGAGTTCAATTTGAAACAAAGGTAGGTCCAATTTTCACCGTTCACAGTTTCAGTGAAGAAACCAAGCACTTCAATAACGTGTGTGACCACCTCCAGCATAAAGCAGAGCACGAATCCTTCTTGGCACCGAGCAAATTAGACGGTTAACCCTCCATTGGGGGTAGCGGTGCCACTCCTGGATTAATGTTTGGCGCAGTTGTCTAACATTTCTATCCACGTAATCCCAGACATGTTCTATGGGGTTCATGTCTGGGGAGTAATATGGCCACGGCAAGATGTTAACGTTATTGTTTTGCGTGTACAGTAAACTGTTTCGTGTCATCCTGCATAAAGATGGCATTGTTGTTTTGCTGGATGTAGGGGACCACTTGGTCTGCCAGTACCCACTCCCGTCTTAAGTGACGTCTTCGTGCGTCCAGCATCACGCCTCGATAAGGTCTGCGAGCACGTATTCCGTGTTCCATCAAACGTCTGGACACTGTCATTCGGCTTATCCGTTTGTTCCGTCTGCCTGGTGTTAGTGCCGCCGTTTGCATAGCACTCTGGAACCTGCTGCGTAAGTGCACTAAACGGATGTGGCGATCCTGCTGAGGGGTCGTTACACGGAGTTACCGGGTAGAGGTAGATCATGGATATTCCCCGTTGCTGTATTCCTCTGCTGCAGCCGATAAATCGTTGCTCGGGTGCACCCAAACCGGTTAGCGATGTCCCGTACAGAAAGTCCACTTTCCAGCATGCCTAAAATCAGGTACCTGCAGCTTTCAGAAAGCCGTGGCATTGCGTCTTTAAGTTCCACACAAAAATATTCAATGAGAAACCTTAATGCATTTGTCTTAACTTTTTCGTACCACAAGAAATGTCGTGATCTACTGTGTGTATACTGTGCACCGAAACAATATTGCTTAAACCCCGCCATTGATCGGTACTAAAGGTTTAATGGTCATAGCAAGGTGTGAACAGCAATGACGGTGTACAATAAACATCCAAAATAGCATGTGGAATTTCAAACCTGAAGCTTTATTATTTTCGTAAATATTCCAAAAAGGTGTTTATACTGTCTAAAGTGCAAAAGTATATATTAAGATTCTGTATACACAGCCACTATAAATAAAATAAAAGTTGTATTATGTAACATTCGCTAATGGTAATATTCTACATAAAGCAATGGAATAAATCACTAATTATCTCCTAATGGCTTAATGAAAGTTGCGGTGTAGAACTAACGTGTACAAAATTAATAGAGTGTGGATTTTGATGCCTGTTGTGTGGAAAAGAAGCATATAGGGGCATTATACCTTGCTTACAAAGTTTACTTCTCCTACGACTTCTTGATTACGTAGACTTTGATCACAAGATACAAACTTTTCTCAACTCTATGTAGTGGTCGATAACACTGAAAAATAAACTTTCTGTGCGAGCTCTCCAATATAAACTTATATGTACTGCTAGAAAATCTCGGACACTTGTATAACCTTATCAAAGTGATGTACACAATCCTGAGACAACTTCCAAATCAATAGAGCTGTGACGGTTCGCCTCTGGCTCGGTTCGGTTCGGTTCGATTCGGTTCAACAAAAATCTTTGGTTTGGTTCGGTTCAGCAAAACCAACCGGTAATTTTTAGTTTTTTTTTTCAAATATATATATATATATATATATATATATATATATATATATATATATATATATATATATATATAGTGCCTGTTTATTTATTTTTTATTTATTTATAATTGCCTGCACTTAATCAGATATTTATTTTTACCTTAGAACAAATACAAAACCTAGCGTATAACGGTAATGTTTTATAGTTATTACCTAAAAGCTTACTTACACAAGAATTTATACTGTTATTGAGCATCTAACAATTTATTCTGAAATATTGTTTTAACAAATAATTTATTCTAAAATATTGTTTTAACAAATAATTCGCAAATTTCATCAAGATTTACGTTTGGTAATTCACAAAATTTTTTATCCTAAACAAAATACATGTAGCTACTAGCTATGTAGAATCCAATCAAGTTACTTCATTAATTTTAAACCGCTCGACGATGAAAGCGTCCAAAAATAATAATGTCTTCATCCTCCAAGTCTTGCGATAGCGACCCACTCTCAACCTGCTTGTCAAACAGTGTACCAGTGAAGTCCTCCCTATCATTTGCAGAATAATGAACTTATCAATTTCTACTAACACTTTTCCGGCCTCTTTCAAGCAAGCAATCGTTATCCTCTTCAAAAAAGCCAAATTTCGATACTATTCCGAAGAAATATCGCTGAATTTCCAATTTATCTTTTATATCCAAAATCCTTGAAGAGGCAATATGCCAACAATTAAATGTCCATCTCACCTCCCTAGTTTGGAAGAAAAGTATCAATCAGCTTACCACAGGTATCATAGTACTGAAACTGCCCTTATTCGTTTGTTTGATAACCTTTTGATCCAACTGGATAACCCCCAAGTTGTGTTTCTCACATCACTCGACCTTTCTGCCGCTTTTGACACCGTAGATCATGAGATCTATCTACACCGGTTGGAGTGCTCCTTTGGTGTCGAAGGTTGAGCCCTTGATTGGGTATCATCACACCTTCATGGTCGCAGTGCACGTGTTAAGGTCGATAGTGGACTTTCGGACTTTACTACCTTGGATTGCGCCCTACCAAAAGGTTCTAAGATTGAACCACGAATACATTCTCAATAAACCAAGCCATTTGGGTTCTCTGATAAAATACACGGACTACCGTATCATTTTATGCGGATGATTCTGGTCTAGAAAATGCCTTCAATCCACGCTCAGTCTCAGAACAGGGCGTTGCCCTTGCTCAAGTTTCTGACGCCATCAAAGATATCGGGTCCTGGATGACCACTAATAAACTTAAATTGAACAAAGACAAAACTGAATTTTTGGTTATAACAGATGCAAGGAACGAGAAATTTATCAGTACCCAGAGCCTACACCTGACGTTGTTAAACGTTCACACGTTGCTCGAGCTTGGGAGTGCTCGCTGACTCGCATTTAACAATGGGGGCACATATAAACTCTGTTGTTCGAACGTGCAACTACTACCTACGGTGGATACGTGATGTTCGTTCGCGTTTGGGCGACGATGCTGCAAAGACACTCGTGCATGCTTTGGTGATCAGTCGCATCGATTACTGCAACAGTGTATTAATCAGCCTCCCTAAAACGCAGATCAAGCGGCTGCAGCGCATCCTTAATCACTCTGCACGCATTGTGAGACCATCTAGTGAAGAAAGTGTTAAGGATAAACTCATGGCTCTCCATTGGTTACCGATTGGGCGACGTATTGTGTTTAAAGTCGCCCCTTTGACTCATAAAGCCCTCAACAATTCAGCACTTGAGTACATTACAGAGCTCCTTTCACCTTATACTCCATGGCGTAGCCTGAGGTCGTCTGATCAGTATCTTCTCCAAGAGCGTCGATCTAATCAGTGCTACGGGGAAACAGCGTTCCAAAATGCATCCCCCAAATTTTGGAAATCTTTACCATTTAGAATAAGACAGGAACGTGATATTTTAGTTTTCAGAAAATTACTAAAAACTTTTTAGACTGGCATACAATTAATATCAATTTTATCTAGTCAATGTTTTTATTATTTTAATTTTTAATTTCTTATTAGAATACCTATATTGTTGGCGCTTAGGGTTTTACCATTGTAAGTGCGATATAAATGTGTTCATAACAATAATAAAAAAGTGTGTGAAATATTTGTTGATTTGTTCCATGTGATATATATAATATAAAATAACATTACCAAATAAATGCATTATCTTGTTATATATAGTAAAAACAAAACCGAACCGAAACCGTGATTGGACATTTCGGTTTTCGGTTCGAACCGAACCGAAGCCTTTCCTCGGTTCTCGGTTTTCGGTACGAACCGTCACACCTCTACAAATCAATATGTTTTATGTATGTAAAGTTAAAAAAAACACACTTAATTATGGCATAGTAGTTTATTTTGCAATCAATTAACAAGTGTAAATGAAAGAAACATTTCATAATACAACTGCACAAAAATTGTCCAAGCACCGATAAAAAATATTCATGCCGAATATGAACAGAAACGTATTCAGTTTACTGACCAGTGTAGCCTAAAAGTAGAACAGTGGAACAGCAGAGTAAGGCTTATTTCGTTTCCAACACAATCCCCATGTTGTTTAGAGGAGGGTCTTGCACATGAAAACTCCTAACAGTATATAATTTATATTTATATTCCACTGCGACATAATGAAAACGGAGTTTAATAAGTGAAACTGAAATTTAATTAACCAATTTGTGCCTCTAGATTTTTCTGATAGAAGTTTCTTTTCGAGCGTAAATTCATTGGGATAAATTGTTAAGTAATGGTGAGGAAAAAATTAAAAATTCTAATTTTCTTTCAATATGCGAACTTCATAAATATAATAATAAGACATCAACTGAGTTAAAAAAATAACAATTTTACATATTATTATGTCTCTTTTACAGCCTGTTTGTCAACATGTTTCTAGTACAAGTTTTGCTATTTTTCATGTTTTTTTCTATCATTTCTTCACGTGTTAAATCCCACGTAATAAGGTGTTTTAAACAGTATTTTACAAATAAAAGAAGCCATAACAGAAAAACAGACGAAATGAAAATTACATTTAAATATTAAAAAATATGTTATATATTACGAAATATCTAACCGATAAATCGGTCTGATTTGGGAGCCTTTCATTGTTTTAGAAAGGTAAAAAGTAATGAAACAATTGTGTACTAACTGCATGGATAACCCCATGTTTGTGTAATCCATGACCAGAGCTTGATCTGTAGCGCCAGCTGACCTATGGCGCCTCAAACATTCATCCGGCGCATCGGAATTAGAAGTGCTGCGACTGCACACTCTCTGTAAAACTTGTGAATGTCTTTTTTTACTTTAAATTTTTTATCTCTGCTATAAAACGTATTTTAAAAGTGCTATAATACTGAGTAAAAAGAGAACAAAATTCTGTTCGAGATTTACTTCTCGGGTAGCACTATTTGATTTTGTTTCTGTTATTTTATTCTGGGCGCGTCGTTCCGGCATAGGACGCGCCGCTCTTATGGGTGCTACGCCCACGAGCGCGTCATCGATCCGAGAAGCATAAGCTCTGTCATGCATACTTATTTCATTCAGTCTCCTCTAATAATAAAAAAATACGCTACCACATTACCCATTTACAATCGCCGAATTTAACAGGATTAAAGTCTTTATTGGTAATGGGTGCAGTTATCAAGAAGCAATCGACATCGCGATAGTCCCCGAAGTCTAGCGCGAAAGCGTCCGTCCATTGGCGGCGTTTCGTGTGATAATACTGAACTTCATTGATAGATACATCCGGGTCTTGCGCCGCATGCCCTCCAATCACGTAGATTTTGTTTCCTGCATCATGAAAAAAAACAAAAAAAAAACAATTAACACTTTTTGACGAAACTTTAAAAAATTAATTAAAATATTCTGCGATTTTCTTAATACCGAGGAACCACTTCACACATAGGACCACTTTCAGTTGCCCCATTTTTTCACCTTCTCTTGTACAGAACACCCCATACATAGAATCACCTGGAAATAGGAACATTATAAGTCAGTCGCACCGCTTGTCCAGTTTCCGGGGTTTCGCTTTATTGCACAGTTTAGGTAGACTAGTCGGATAATGAGCTTGCAACTGGAAACCAAAGACAATGAACCAAAAGAGCTATTAAGCCCCGCGTACCGCAGTAACGTAAGCAGTTGCGCAAGCAGTCGCTTGGGGTCAAACAAACCGGTCTTCACATGGTGTGAATAAAAAGTAGAACAAAAAAAAAAAACTTAATAAAATGCAGTTTCACTTCCGGTTGGGCAGGGGACAATAGAAATTATCCCACGGACTTACCTACGGTAACAGCACCCGCCCCACAGCGTGGTGTCGGGTTATCCGGAATGTCGTAGATCCAGCTGGACTGATCACGTGATTTCTCGCCAATCACAATAGCCTAAAAGTATAATAAGTTTTATGACCTACTTTTTAAGACCACAAAACCACATTTTCATCACATGTTGTCTGAAGAAACATAACTGTTATGGTTACTATTCCTAACAATCTAATGCTGGGTGGGTGTCACGTGACTCATAGTAAGCTGGATTTGCTACCTGCTATGGTCAAGGGAGACATAGATTGCTCGGTTCGCTCCACCATTTTTCGTGCTGTTCTGTTAGGTTTTTCAAACTACAGTGGCCGTATTCATTAAAGTTAACTGTACAGTTAACAAATTCCATTAAATTTTCATATAGCAAAACAGAACTTTTGGAAATGGATTAATTCATATTACTTTAATATTAAGACAACTTCTTGTAAAATTGTTTGAGGAATTTAGCTGAACCAGCTGATTTGTCTTCTGCAGTTTGCAGTTAACTGTACAGTTAACTTTTGTGGATACCAGGACTGGCTGTTACACGATTGTTATGCCCAGGAAATGGAATTTGTGGCACAATTTAGATAGGATGGATGATTTTTTAAATGTTGATATTTAAACGCGTATTGATATGTCGGGTTCCCAGACAAAATCAACCAATGCGTATTTACAAAGAAAGCCAGAGTAGCCAAGTCTGTATGTAGAAGGACGGAGAGTATGGTAAGGCGATACACAATGCACGTTATTCCTTTATCAAAGTAGGTATATTATTTTCGGTAACTAATTTGGAGCACAGACCTGAGCACCTGTTTTATGTGCGACTTGCGTTTGATTGGTGTTCCAGTGTGACACTTTGTCCTTCAGAGATGAGACCGGAAGACATATTTTCTCTCTACTTCTAGACGAAAATCTGTACGCTTCAACAGCTGAAAAATAAAGAAAATGTTTTGCGGAAATTGCTGAAAATTCTATTTAAATGCATAAAGTACTGATTTTAAACCGAAACATTGTTGCCCTGGTGACGGGTATTATGGAAGTGCAGCTGTCTTTCGAGAACAGTGTTAGTACAAGATCTTAACTTCTGACTGGTACCACAGCGCTTTCACCAAGCACCCGAGGGTGGGAGGCAGGGGCGTTACTTAGGGGCATGTGTCTTATGATGCGTGTAAAAACACGGCAAAGAGGAGATAATTTTGACGCCAATTTCATTTTAAAAAGGGGGCGGGGTAAATTCCATTCAGTACTCCCAAAAGGGGGATTGCATGTTTATATTTTTGTTGTTGTGGTTTTTGTTAGACTTAACTTTTTTGTAAGACGCAAAATGTGCTCCATTTTTATGTGAAGGGAAATACATTTAATTGTAAATTTTCTAGAATTTTTGTACAGAATAGAAAGACAAAATGTTTGGGGAGCCAAAGTCTCTCGGAACGGTAAAATAATTGCGTACGTGGTTTATGGTTATTCCGGGGGGGATGTGGAGGGGGGGGGGGCGGGGGTTTGGAGGCTGACCAGAGCGTTGGTCTGCTAAACCCGAGGTCATGGGTTCTAAAACCGACCCGGGGGAGGTGAACAATTTTATGACTTAAAAGATAACACCCATTTATTCTTTCATTCACCGCTTCTATTTATAGGAGTGTTAAATGTACTTCGATTACCTGCACATGTAGACACAGCCGTTTTCTTACTCTTCCGTCTACCTTTTTGATCTGTGTCTACCTGTCCCTTCGTTACGCCTACAAAATATTTCATATTTCACGCCTACAATGCCACATTTTCTGGTAAAAATTTAACAAATCTCTTAAATTTTACAATCTTTTTTTTTTACAAAATGCAGTTCCGGTCAGTGCTCATTTTTGCTTAGGTTTTAAAATTTCAATATGCCATAGAAATCACAACATTTTATTATATTTTTAAGGTTTATGGTTTAAAAGAAATATTGTAGAGTTTGCTTTTGTTTGTTCTGCACAAATAAGTGACTTTTTTCATTTAAAATAAAGGCAACACATGGTATTTGCCGTTTGAAAGGAAGGTGGTCTTAAACTGTTTAGAAAGCGGTATTCTTTTTAGAAAACAACATGAAAACAATATGAAATAAATACCACATTAATAAATATCGTATTAAATATATATCTTATTAAATAATGTCATATTACTCAAAATTTCTATTTATGACCCTTTTTTTCTGAACGCTAATTGTGTGACTGACATGCCACTAAAATAGTAGTTAAAATGGGCAAAAATAGATCACTTTTCTGACTGATCCACAGCCGTTTTCTTCACATCCTGACTGATCCAGAAAGACACACTTTCAAAGGATATAATCTTCATCTGGATCTCTTATTTCTAATTAGACCATTTAATTCCATGCAAAATATTTTGTGCTAAAAAGCAGTATCCTCATCCCTCTCCCCTTCTACTCCGAATCAGTTTCTGCACCATCAATTCTGCACACTCTAACAGGTAATTTTGCTGGTTATTTCTCTGCACTGTGTGTTTTTACAGTGTTAACTCTTCCAAATATGTGTGCAATTACCTTACTTTGAACACACATACGCAGTTCTGTAAAATATCAATGTTATTTCGTTGGACAATGCAATTTATTTTATACATGCAGTTGTGCAGATGTTCAAACAAGTAATAACACCCCTCCCCTCAAACTAGATATCCAGCCCTCTTTCAGTGCCATATTCTCAAATCCAAAATATAAATATATTTGTTTCAATTTTTCACCTCGGTAATTCGCAAACAATATCCATTCTATACTTCAACTGGATATGGAATGCAGTGTTAGTAAAAAGAGGATGTTTTTTTTAAATACAGTAAAACCTGCCTACACCGAGCAACGGGGGACTGGTGGAATTTTTCCGGTAATTAGAGGTGTCCGGTATTTCAGGGCCCGTGTAAACCAATGGGAAAAAACGGGACCGAGTATTCTTGTCCGGTATTGGCAGTTGTCCGGTATTTCAGGGTTTATCCAGAATTAGGTTTTACTGTACATATTCAAAGGTGAGCAACAGAAAAAAATTGACATCTATTTTAATGCTAATGCAAAATTATTAATTGAGATTCGTGTTATTAACCAACACTAAACAGTATTAAATATAACATACAAAACGATATACATAATTTTAAATGCTAATACCTCCTATACACAAATAATTGTTTTTGAATTTTACAGCGGCAAATTTACTTCTCTTTTGGTTCATACTTAAATGGTAACGACACCAAACCCAGCCTTGTACAGCGGTTTGTCTAAACACCCTGAAGTGAATCCACCAAGAAGATTATATGTACACTCGGAAAGTTTAAAGATGAGCTGACAGAGTTAACAGATACGAAGTTGCATTATTTTCATAAGGGACCTTCCATAAACTATGTAAACACGCAAGCTGTGCCCCTTATGGTGAAATCTTCGTTGGCATGGTTTATGGATGGCCACTTAATTATGTACTCTTCAAGTTGTTCTTTCAGCCAACAACAAATGTTTTCTTCGTGTTTAAACGTTTTAATTCTGATTGCCATTGAACTTTTAGTCGTTTATTTAATAATGGTTGAACTGTCGTCTTAAATTTTAACAATTTGAATCAGCGTTAGACTTTCCAAATGTTTTAAAAATAGACATAAAGTAGACACATTTAATTTTCAGACCTCCAGTTCAACTGGGATCGTAGTTCACAATCAGTTGTTGGCTGGGAAACTTGCTGAAATCAAAAGAACCGTATTAGTAAAGGCGTAGTTGTTGAGATTCCAGGGTGCATCCGGGTGCGGTGTAATGAAACGTTTTGACCCGCAAACAAATCGACCCCCCGGTCGATTTGTTTTAAAACAAACAGACCCCCCGGTCGATTTGTTTTGGGAAAGCTCGCCATAACAAACAGACCTCCCCTATAATAAAATGACCCTCTCCAAATAATCATGTTTAAATATAAAATGGAAGTAAAAAAGGGTGCATATGGTTTTTAAATACTATTTTAAGCATTTTCTACCTCTTGATGTAGAAAATTATTATTTTGAGCCTTGGAAATGCCATTATTGAGCTTGGACAGATTTTTTGGTGACTGTATGTTAGTGGTGTTGGGAGTGTTTTCGTGTTTGAAAATGTAGATGTTAGTTGCTAAATAAATTGTTGTTCATGGATATAGTTTTATTTCAATTAAATAAACTGATAAGGTGGCGATATGTGGAAAGAAATAAAGAAATCAACAAAAAATAAAAGGGTTAAAACATTTCAGGGGGGGGGGGTCTGTTTGTTTTGAAACAAATCGACCGGGGGGTCTGTTTGTTTTAAAACAAATCGATCTGGGGGTCGATTTATTTTGGGGGTCAAAACGTTTCCTTACAGCGGTGGCAAGGGGGTAAGAGGGGACCGATTCCGGCTTATGGATACAGTTTAAAGTAATTTAAAGTATGGAGAGCTGAATTTCTATAGCATCAAAACTGCGTATAGCTATATACGGCTCCATCTTTTTTTCACATCGGCGAGGAAGAGAATGTTTATCTCTCTTACGCCCGCCCGCTGCGAGGGGCCATCCAGAAATACTCTAAGCCACACATTTTATAAAGCTTAATATATAAAATGTTATATGCATTTAAATAAATGAATATTTTTTGTGCGATGCTGTTATATCAAATAGCAAGAAAGAAATGACCGTCGGGTACAGGTTGTGCTTTCAAAGAAGTCGCCGCGCCAAGATATATCAGCTGGGCTACTCATATGTGGAGCCGGTGTTCAGGCCAAACAACCCCATTCATTTTGTTTAGACTTTTCGCATAATATACATTTCCAAATCGGTTAAAGCATAGTGGGCTGTAGGTCCAGTGGGGCGTAAGTCTAGTGGGCTGTAGGTCTAGTGGGACGTACGTCTAGTGGAGGTGTAGGTCTAGTGACTGTAGGTCAGGTGGGGCGTAGTTCTAGTGGGCTGTAGGTCCAGTGGGGCGTAAGTCTAGTGGGCTGTAGGTCTAGTGGGACGTAGGTCTAGTGGAGGTGTAGGTCTAGTGACTGTAGGTCAGGTGGGGCGTAGTTCTAGTGGGGTGTAGGTCTAGTGGGGTGTAGAACTAGTGGGCTGTAGGTCTAGTGGGACGTAGGTCTAGTGGGGGTGTAGGTCTAGTGACTAGGTCAGGTGGGGCGTAGTTCTAGTGGGGTGTAGGTCTAGTGGGGTGTAGGTCTAGTGGGGTGTAGAACTAGTGGGCTGTAGGTCTAGTGGGACGTAGGTCTAGTGGGGGTGTAGGTCTAGTGACTGTAGGTCAGGTGAGGCGTAGGTCTAGTGGGGTGTAGGTCTAGTAGGGTGTAGGTCTATTGGGGCGTAGGTCTAGTGACTGTAGGTCAGGTGGGGCGTAGGTCTAGTGGGGTGTAGGTCTAGTGGGGTGTAGGTCTAGTGGGACGTAAGTCTAGTGACCGGACACCGTAATAATCGTTGTTATTCACCCGCTGTGTTGTTTCTAATTTTTACGTTTTCGTGCTTGCTCAAGGAATGAACGTTTTCTGTCCAATTTGGTCATTTTATGAGCAATTTGGCAAAATCACGACTGCTGTACCCGATTTTGCAAGGTTTTAACTTCAAAAAATCATTTCTTTGGTATTTTGCGGACGCTTTTAGGCAATATTCAATTCTAACATTGCCCGTGCTATTTGACACACTATCGAACAAAACATATATGACTGAGAAATTAGTTATGATCTTATACAATCTTGTTGTGGAGTATTTTGGTTACCTAGACCCCAAGACAGAATGACAAATAAGCTGCAAGAATTAGATGTAAGCCGAAGTATTGTACCTTAAATTTATTTGTATTTCAAATAAGGGTTTGTTTACTTGGTGCGAATG
The DNA here is from genome assembly GCA_949752745.1 of Protula sp. h YS-2021. Taxonomy (NCBI): domain Eukaryota; kingdom Metazoa; phylum Annelida; class Polychaeta; order Sabellida; family Serpulidae; genus Protula; species Protula sp. h YS-2021. The sequence goes on along the minus strand of OX457031.1, from coordinate 19,533,510 downwards.
CCAGAATCCTTTCTTAAATATCCCGTTCAAAATTTCCTTTTTATGCAACTGGTGCACCAGTTATATTAAGCGAAGGAGTTTCTTTTCTCAGACAGAGTGGTCGTGTTTGGCGGTTCCTCCGCAATTAATGAAAGGTAACTAGGCACCTTGGGGAGTCCCGTTTGCAAAATGGTTCAACTTCTGAGACAGTCTTTTCTCGGGATTTCGTTATATATTGTTGCAACTAAGGCACAGTGTTATGCTGCAGACGGCTGGCTGCCCCCCCCCCCCCCCCCCCACTTCCCAGTAATCGTCTAGATATTATGTCCATTTTGCATGCACAATCTTAACTGCAATTAAATGTAATTGCAATTAAACAGTTGAATGATTTGTAATATTCATTGAAACGCAAATTCTATTTAAATTCTAATTGCAATTCATTTTAAGTGCAATTTGCAATGGGCAATCCAAGGAAAGCTTTTAGAAAGATGTAAAAGATTCTTTGAAGATGTTTAGGATCTACATACAGATAAATGAACCAATAATTAAATGAATGGGGGATTATCGTGTATGCAAAAATTGAAGAGTGGGGTAGGGGTCAATTTACAGGGTCTGCGCAATTGGCAGCTTACGGGGGTAAGGAGGGGGGGGCAGATTACCGTTAACAACTGCAGATACCACTACATACCCCCATGACCTACATCCTAGCAAACGCACTAAATAAACAAAAGCCCCCAACCTCCTAAAATAAACATCTTTTTTCTCGCCATGAGCACGTTGTGCTTTGCTCTTCTGTGAGTCATACTCTTCTGTGATTTATCTTTGAATGGGAACCAGTCGAAAATAAACTTTTGTGGAAAATGTTTATCTGGAGCGTACTTCTTTAACACCCTGTAATTGAGAAATTCATATATCGTTAATAAATATACTCATTTTTTCTTAATTAGTCTCGTTCCAATCGAACTCAGATATAAAGATATCGGAAGTGAAACACCATGCGGAAAAAACGACAACATTGGCCCTGCCCTATGAGTGGTCATGGTTCCGGTGTTTTAGGACACAAAACAAACACTGCATTGGCCCAGGCCTATCCTTGGTCATATTTCCTCTGTTTTAGGACAGAAAACAAGCACAAAATTGGTCCAGGCCTAGCAATGGTTATATTTCCTCAGTCTGTTTTAGGGCAGAAAACAAGCACAACATTGGCCCAGGCCTATCAGTGGTCATATTCACGTGTTTTTGGACACCAAACAAACATAAAAGAAACATAAAAAACACAAAACATAATATTACTTTAAACAGTTAAACCGTTATCAACAATACGGTGGACATGTTTCTGCATGATCAGTACAAAAGTGTTGTTTATTTTTTAACCAAAGTTTTTTTTCGTATTCTCGCTCCGTCGAGGATATTGAGAAGCGACAGAGAAATCGCCATGAAATGATAAGGAAATTCCTTTAAAATAGCAAGAAAAAAATCCAGTCCTATGGAAAGTTCGTTTTCAGAAAGTATTCGTGCCTTCGAAGAGATATGTCTCTGGTTCATTCGTTTTGGTGGAGTTCGTTAAAATCCTGATAAAAAATATATGTACATCACAAATCTTCATCAAACATATGTTCACTACATGTTGAAACATAAATTTAACATGTGTTTACCAAATTATTAACACATGTTCAACATGTGTTAACCATACGAACATATGTTTGTCATGCATCGTTAGAATGTTCCGTATTAGCTTATACCATATTGTGACCATATGTTTAGCATATGCTGACCACGTGTTGCCTATGGCAAACAAAGATGGTTTAGCATAGAAAATACATATTTCCGCCTAGTCAACATATGTTTACCACATGTTAAATGCAGCACATGTCAAACACAAGTCCAACCATTGTTCAACATGCGGTAACCAAAAAGTTTGGTCACAAATTTTGCTAACAATTTGTGAAAAATTTGACCTTGGCTCCGAAATGATTATTTAACGGTATCAACTATTCAATAAATTATGTTAATCATTTTTTGGACAAAATTAATCAAATATTGTTGTCACATGTGGACGACATAGGGTAAACATGTAATTATGTGGTCAACATATGTCAACCATCTGACTAATAATTGTTAATAATTTGATGAACATAATGAAAGGTCGTAGGTTAGAAGACCACAAGCGACATTTTTGTAAATTTTGAGCCGAAGCTTGTAATGAATCCATAAATGTCTCTTCTAATATTTCCAAGGCAAAAGATTTCTCGGTGTAACGAATGGGTCCATTAAACCACCACAAAAAGACGCGCTGTTCTGCATTTTGCGACCCTTCAAGGGAAAGAACTGCAAAAGCACAAAAACCAAAGAAATGTGGCTTGTGCACTTCTTTTCCTATGATGTTGAACATGTGTTTGGTGAAGATTGCAGATGCATACCAAATATAGGTTAACCAAGAGAGTAACCCATGTTTGAGAATAACTGTTGCTGTCCAGCATCAAACCTCTATAGTGGTTCAGTCTGTTATGTATGACACCATTTTACTCCATAGACCCACTGGGGATTCTGGTATAGTATTCATAAACAGAAGAACTACTTTTTCAAATATCCAACCGCTATGTGTTTATACATAACAGACAGATCTCCTCAGAGGTCAGCTGTTTTATAACAACGGGGAATAACATGTTAACTCTTATATATATATATATATATATATATATATATATATATATATATATATATATATATATATATATATATATATATATATATATATATATATATATATATATATATATATATATATATATATATATATCAATTGTGGAGAACACGTGTTTACGACATGTGTCACAAATATCAATAAAGAGCAAGCATGCAATATGCACATTTTTATGGAATGCCACTTTCACATTTATTAGGGAATTATTGATATAATGATCAAGAATCAATTTTTTATGCAAAAAATCCATATTTTGATATCAAGAATTCATTTTTGCTCTCTGTAATTCTATTTAATGATATCTCTAAAATGCATTATTGTTCTCAAAAATAATTTTTGATATCAATAAATATTTAGAGATATCAAGAAATATTTATTGATATCAAAAATGATTTAATGATCTCTAAAACTGATTTTTTAGATAAAAAATTCAATTCTTGACAGCAAAAATGAAATATTTGCGAGCAAATATCAATTTTGAGCTCAGTAATTCATTTACCTTTTATTGATATCAAGAATTTATTTCAGATATCATTATTTCAGAATGAGACTTTTTAACTTGTATTTTGAAATCTGCAAATGATTTTTTTGTCTCAAAAACTCAAACATTTTTGATATCAAAATGTCAGTCTATTTTTTTAAATAAAAAATTCAGAAGCACCCATTTGTTAATTATTAATAACTGGTCCATGTATACAGAATCTTTCTTTAAATTTTTTACTCTACAGAAGAGAAGCAATTCTTGAGATCAAAAATTGTGTTGCTATTATTGATCTCAATAATTCAAGTTTTCAACTCCCAAATTTAATTGACGATTCGTAAATTTTATGTAAATGTGTGTCTCCCTTAAGATTTTGTAAGTTAGTAGATTGGATTTTTTATCTCAAAAATAAGATTTTGCCATCTGAAATTCAATTACTGATAGCAAAATAAAAATCACACTGATTTCTTGATATGTTTAATTCTAAACCTTCAATGTGTCTTAATTTGACGGAAGTGACCAATTTGACGGAAGTCATCAATTGCATGGAAGTCACCAGTTTGATGGAAGTCACCAACTGCCTTATCGTAGATAAATATGTCAAACCATTGAATGCATCGACAATATATCAATATATCGAAAATAATTGAATCGTAGACTTTGCAACTATTTCCGATTCGGTCAGCCACATAGTAGAATGTGTCTGTAAACCAGTTTGCGTATTAATTAATATTTTCATTCCAGTTAGATAAGTTATATTATGGCATTTTTAGTACCTTACCATATGCTTAATACGTGAAACCACGAATAGGGTACAAACACACAAAAAAGCAGAAGGACTTTGCATCAATCGATTTTAGTAGATTTATTAAAACCATTTTGCAAACAAAATATGCCTACCATATGTGATCGCTAAATGGCTCTGCCTTGGACACACCTCCACATAGATAGATGGCGTCTTGCGTGGCTACACATGCGTGATCTTTACGCGGCCCAAGCAGCGTTTCTTCCCGGTGCCACTCGTCTGTCAGAGGTTCGTATGACTCACAATGAGCCATCAACTCCCCTGTTTGAGATTCACCGCCTTTAAAAGCGACCACATAAAAACGCTGTATATTTTAGAATGGCAAGATAGGTCATCTTAGCAAAGAAAAACATTTTAAAAATAAAGTTTTTAAACATTTTCAGTAGTTTAATAATTGCCTCAAGTTTGTCAATGTTGATCTTCAGCATTTTCAACCGAGCGATTTGTTTATTTCCGCTTCATATTATTTGCATTGAAAGTACCATTGAGATTATCTTTGCCAGGCAATGAACCTAAAGTATATGAGGGAAGTCCTCCCCTAATTCCTGAATGAATGACAGAAATGCCGAGATTTATGGCAGTTTTGTCTCCTGCTAGTTAGTTGTGTTACAGGGTATGCCAATATGTACTTACCTGTGACATAAATACCAACTTACCTATGACATAAATACGACCGTTAAAGGCAGTGGCTGTGTGACCACACCGGGCTTTCTTCATTTTAGCACACTCTTTCCATCTACCGGATGCCGGGTCATATCTGAGGGTTTGTTTCAGCATTCTGTTAAGAACCGTGCAGATAAAATAAAATTGGAATAATTTGGTAAGTTTTGCGGATTTTAGCTGAGCTTTGCTTTAACGGTTGGGTACGTCTTGCAGATCCTATATAAATAAATAAATATCTATAAATAAGAAATTAAATGTCACATTAAATTTTATTATAGAAATAAAAAAAAAGACAGGAAAATGTAAGTGTCATGTTTTAATTGTGTTTTTTTTTTTGGAAGAAAAGTACAATAAAACCTGATTAATTCCGACAGTTGGAACTTGCAAAAATTGTCTTGGGTATGATCCTGAGTAGGATCTTGGGTATCAGCTTGAATGGGATCTTGGGTATGATCTTGAATATGATCTTGAACATGATCTTGGATAGGATCTTGAGTGTGATCTTGACTATGATCATGAGTATGCGCTTACCTTCCCGTACTCTTTTCCTTACCGCCGATAATATACAGGTAATCTTTCAGCACGCATGCGCGATAATCTACTAAATCCGTTAGCCGTGGCCATTTCACAATGCATGGTTTTGGAAGTAAAGAATTCGTTCGTGGATCAACCATAAAATATGTGACCCTCATGAGACCACTGTTTTTGCAAAATACAAGCACAAACTCATGTGAACCCAGTTTGTTGTCAATATCCGCTTGCTTTTTAACTGACATTATTGTAAGGCATTGGCTTACATTTTATTTCATAGAATCCTTGTGACGTCAAATAACTCACGCATCTATTCCAACAATCTTTATTCTGTTTATTCCAATGTGTTTTAAGACCAGTTTCATTTTCTTTAAAGTTTCCCAACTCATTTCATATTCTGTGGTTTATTAATTTAATATAAGAGTATGTTCACATCACTGCGTCTCAGAATATTCGAGACGAACAGACAACCACTTCTATTTAGCGATCTTACTATAACACGTACCCTAATAGTACAAGAACGACTATATTTAGTGTGTTGAAACGTATTTAACTGTTAATAATCCTAATCCGTAGTGAGAAAAATATGGTGCAATTATTGTTATTTCAATAAAAAGTATACGCACTCATAATTTAGTCAACATTTCTATTGAATGTCGGTCTTGATGTGTTTGCTAAATCGACAATTCAGTGAGCGCAGGGAAAGGACAATAAAAGGCTTCCATATTGATTCTTTTTACTCAACACGGCAAATTATCTCCCAACTTTTGATATCTCGAAGACACACCATAAATATGTTTACACTAGAGACAAATTAACGCTATAAGAAGACTGGGGTTTTATACAGTGAAAACCGCTTTCGACAGTTTTATAGGCCTTTTATGAGGCCGCCACAGCGCATGTAAAGTAATGATTTCCGAGTTTCTCACTATTCCCCCCCCCCCACCACCACCACCTCCTTCCAAGCAGAATTTATGACGTCACACATTGACTATGACATTACGCTGGCATAGCTCCAGGCTGCCTCCTCTCCTGCTTGCGGCCGTACTTCATGGAGGGACCCTAGCCCATTTTCTCCCCCGATCTATGGCGGTTTAAATTCCATGGCGAAAATAATGTCTGCTGTTTATTTATATTATCAGCTATACCTTATAGCTGTCGCTGCATCGACGTCACCCTCAGATAAGTATCTAACCCCCAGATAAGTAAGAAACACTTAGATAAGTATCAAACCCTCAGATAAGTGTCAAACCCTTAGATAAGTAACAAACTCTCATATAAGTATCAAACCCTTAGATAAGTATCAAACTCTCAGATAAGTATCAAACACTCAGACAAGTATCAAATCCTCAAATAAGTATCGAACCCTCAGATAAGTATCAAACCCTTAGATAAGTAACAAACTCTTAGATAAGTATCAAGATCCTACCCAAGATCCTACTCAAGATCATATTCAAGATCATACTCAAAATCATATTCAAGATCAAACCCAAGATCATACTCAAGATCATATTCCATAAATATATACTCCATACTAGATAAGCATCGAACCGTCAGATAAGTATCAAACCCTTAGATAAGTATCAAATCCTCAGATAAGTATAAAACTCTTAGATAAGTATCAAACCTTCAGATAAGTATCAAACCCTTAGATACGTAACAAAGTCTTGGATAAGTATCAAACCCTTAGATAGGTATCAAACTCTCAGATAAGTATCAAACACTCAGACAAGTATCAACTCCTCAAATAAGTATCGAACCCTCAGATAAGTATCAAACCCTTAGATAAGTATCAAAGACTCAGATAAGTATCAAACCCATTGATAACTATCAAACTCTCAGGTAAGTATCAAATACTCAGATAAGTATCAAACCCTCAGATAAGTATCAATCCCTCAGATAAGTATCAAACCCTAAGATAAGTATCAAACCCTCAGATAAGTATCAATCCCTCAGATAAGTATCAAACCCTAAGATAAGTATCAAACCCTTAGATAAGTATCAAACCCTCAGATCAGTATCAGACCCTCAGATAAGTATCCAACCCTTTGATAAGTATCGGCCGCATCTATTCAAGCACAACACTTTATGAAGTGGTGCGTTGCCAGACTAATGTGACTGGGGCCTATCAAGTTTCAATCAATTGCCCAGCGCTCCTAGCCATGGCTCTCCTTTGGTGAAAACATCCCCGCCCCCCTACCCTGTCGTATAGCGAACACATTGTCAAGTATCTTTATTATCTGACTTAATCGATCAAAATTATAAACAGAGAGCTCTGTTGAACCACTTCGGTGATATATTGCTTCACTGTGAAAAATCTCTGATCTATTTGCAAAGACAATTGTCTCTTAATTTGCCCCCATATACATGAAAGAGTTCTTCCATCGGTCGGGATGACAAGTTTGTAGAATAAATTCTACTTCTACTACTAATCGACAGCAATAGAAATCCAGAGAGCATATTGGAGCAAAGATAACAAGTGTAGACCCTCTAACCCCCTCCCCTCTCCCAGTCGCCAACAGCCACGTCCGGTTGAAAAAAAAACAAAACAGGTGTACTATTCAAAACACGGCACTCCACGCTTAAGGATCGCTTTTAGAACTCATGGGTAAGCAAGTAACCAAATTTTAAGTGAGTGCCCCGGTGTCATGATTTCCAATTCCCCCCTTAAATGTTACCCCTCCTCCCGGGAATTTGAAAACGTTTTCAAGTTCCCTCCCCTCGATTTCAAATTCCCCCTCCGTCCACTAAATACGGACTTACAACCTGGCCATATGACATTCTGTCGTGTCTCTCAAGAACAAAGCCACAACAAGGTTTGCTTACTCAAAACCAAAGGAAAGTACAATATATTTCACTTTATGTCTTAAATGCCATACCTAGACTGATGCTAATCCTACCCTTAATCCCCAGCGTTTGCAATAATAATCGCTAGCTGTCTCAAAACAGATATACGAGATGCACCAATGTTTATACAAGAAATCCTCATGTGCTGCTGATGCCTCACATACGCATATATACTTGTGTAAAATTCACAGACAGCAAGTAAGGATAAACCTATAGTTAAAATAGCTGGAATAAATAGAAACATCAGGTGCTAAACCCGCAGGATGTATCAAAAACAGTAATTATTATTTTTGAATAAAAAGTGAAAATATAATTTAAACATTTAAGATAATTTATAGTTAAAATAGCTGGAAAAATAGAAACTTTAGGTACTAAACCCAGAATGTAACGTTGTATAAAAATGTGTTAAAATCTGTTTAACTGCAGTGTGGTTTATGTGTATTGCAATTCTGGGAGTGTAAACAAATGGCTGCCGTGCAGATCACTTACTTTTTCTAGCGGGACACGACAAAGAAGTCGCTATGATGAGTAATTGTTCTCACCATTTCACACCTGTTGTAGACATGTAACGCTTGGACGTTAAATTCAGTGTAGTGTGTGCTAAAATGTGTTGAGCTAGAAGCTTTTTAAAATTTTAAGTGGCATTTAAATTGTGAAAACTATTGTCCTTAGTTTTTGCCTTTATTTATATTTGAAGTGAGAAGTAGACAAAATAAAAATGAGTGTATTATTTGTTTGTTTGTTTGTTTGTCTTTTTTTTGCGTTTTAACATCGTCAGGAGGGAGTTTGAAAACGTGGGGGGGGGGGGGGAGGATTTGAAATCATTTTCAGATTCCCCCGGAGGGAATCTGAAATCCTTTTCAAATTCCGGGGGGGGGGGGGGGGTTGGGAGGTAACTTGAAAACGGGAGGAATCTGAAATCATTACACCGGTGTAAGGAAACGTTTTGACCCCCAAAATGAATCGATCCCCGGTCGATTTGTTTTAAAACAAACAGACCCCCCGGTCGATTTGTTTTAAAACAAACAGACCCCCTCTGAAATGTTTTAACCCTCTTATTTTTTGTTGATTTCTTTATTTCTTTCCATATAAGGCCACCTTATTAGTTTCTTTAATTGAAATAAAACTGTATCCACGAATAACAATTTATCTGGCAACTAACATCTAAATTTTCAAACACGAAAACACTTCCAACACCACTAACATACAGTCACCAAAAAATCTGTCCAAGCTCAATAATTGCATTTCAAATTCTCAAAACAATAATTTTCTACATCAAGAGGTAGAAAATGCTTAAAATAGTATTTAAAAACCACCTGCACCTTTTTTACTTCCATTTTATATTTAAACGTGATTATTTGGAGGGGGTCATTTTATTATCGGGGAGGTCTGTTTGTTATGGCGGGTTTTCCCAAAACAAATCGACCGGGGGGTCTGTTTGTTTTAAAACAAATTGACCGGGGGGTCGATTTGTTTGGGGGTCAAAACGTTTCATTACACCGGGACGAAAAAAATAAAATAACATCTGTTATATACAATTGAAAAATGAGACAGGCGTCTCCGATCAAGAGTGTGCACCAGCTCGATACTGCTGAAAAAACATGAAAGTGATGCGCCAAAGAGGCCATTAAGGTACACTTGTTACATAAGAACAATGCAGGTCATTTATTGGTACTTGTGGCGTGATCCGAAAGCCCAATAAATGCCTTGCTGCCGTGTTCGAGTTTAACAACTACCATTTTCACGGAAAAAGGATGACAAAATGTAGAACTTTTCAATGAAGGTGTTTCAAATATGCTAAATAAAACTTCCTGTGTGAATGGTTGTAAGTGACCTATTTTATTATTCCATGTTTTCAGTGTTGCAGGATGAAAGCCCCACACTTGTTTTATGAAAATCATGTAATAATAGGAAGACGTGTCACGCACAGTCATTTACACACCTAGTAACACGTGCTCATACAGTGTAATGTGAATATTCCTACACTTTGACGCCCATCCATTCAAGAAATAAGGCATAAAAAATCTGTCAACAGTACAGTCATTGCAAAGTCGGTCCACTCAACAATTTTATCGTGTACGAGGGAGAGGAGAATATAGATGTGAAAATGTAGAAACTCAGATCATGTAAGGCTTTTTTTTTTAAAAAGTCCTGAATAAAACTTGCTGTGTTGAATTGTTCACAGTGTTGCAAGCGGAAAGCTTCATACTTATTTCATGAAAATCGTGTAAGAACAAAAATGGGTCACTTACAGCAATTCAAACAGCAAGCTCCACCCACTTAGTGTAGTATGACTATTGCTAGAATGGGGCGGCCATTTATTCATTCATGAAACAAATATAATTGTTCATGTTCAAACTTTTGTATAATAAAGTCAGCCTAAAATTTCACTTTTCTTTATAGAAGGAGTTATGAATTTATGGGTAGAAAATTAGCATAGATGCATTTTGCACGCATTCAAATTGCATTTGTCATATAATGTCATGTATTGGCGATGTCATATAATTTGGTCTTCCGTAATGGCCGAAGTTCATGCAAGCAATGCTAGTTCTATTTGAGTCCCTCCTGATTATCCATGCCTTCCCTCAGTGCCACCCGCCATATCACTATACCACGTGACCGGGTAGTTTTAGTCAGACTCAAAACAAGACAACTACCAGCAACAGGTTGTCTCGTTTTCCGTCTTAAAACACATGAAATGCGTTACTTTTCTTCAGTTTTCTTTAATACTTCAGTAATCATAAATAATTTTACTTTCAGTACGGCTGTGTCACCACAAGACGTTTCTTTCTTGTTTCGACGGGGAGGGAGGACACTAATCATCCCAAAACGAAAAATGAAAGGGCTAGTAAGCATACTGAATAAGAGAATTTTAATATTCATATCATTTCTTTGTGATGACTAGTCAGTTTTGCTTCATCATCAGTAGTATTCATATTTAAAAAAAACAGTGGACTTGCTTCCGATGATGCCGCACTGCTCGCCGGGTGCTTTACAAACAAATTTTGCTGTATCACATCGATAAGAAGCAGATGCAGCTGCACGTTTGCGTTAAAGTTTGGCAGTATGGGTCAAGTGAAATGGCCACAAAAATGCAACACAAATTTTTGATTGCCAGGTCTCTAAGACTTGGATGAGGCTTCTACAGAATTCTAAACGGTTGTAGTTGTAACTACATCTCTTATCGTTCCTAGAGCCCATATATACTCCATATTGACATATCTTATCAAATAACCATGCAACAAGTCTTTCATATTTATTTTCTAACTAACCATTCATTTAATTAAACCGTTTTCGCTACCAAGTAGCGAAAATTACGCTTGGGGGCCACAAAAAATACGCTGAACTCTTAAAATTAAAAAATGACCGTGAGCGAGGAAGTGAAAGCCACCAAGATACCTCTTCCCTTATCTTCTGTTTTAGGCCCAAAAGGTCGACAATAAGCGTAAAATTGCTCTATCTCTAACCTTTAACGAAATAATAGCCAACTTCCAATTGTTTATATTGATCATAATCGAGGAGGTCAAGGTCACCGAAGTACCTCTGACATGTAGTCTTGTAGACCCAACGAGTCGAAAATAAGCTCAAAATTGCTCTGTCTCTAACCATTTTCGAAATAATGGTCAAATTCCGGTCTTTGATATTGACCATGACCGAGGAGGTCAAGGTCACTGAGGTACTTGTGGCATATAGTCCTTCAGGCCCAAACGGTCCAAAATAAGCTCAAAATCATCTCTATCCGTTTTCAAGATAATCGCCAACTTCCCGGTTTTGACTTTGACCATAACTGAGGAAGTCAGGGTAACTGAAGTACCTCTTACATGTCGCCTTTTAGGCTTAAAGGGTCGCAAATAAGCTCAACATCGCTCTATCTCTAACCGTTTTCGAGATAATGATCAACTTCCGGTTTTTGATATTGACCATGACCGAGGAGTTCAAGGTCACCGAGGTACTTCTGACATATAGTCTTTCAGGCCCAAACGGTCGAAAATAGCCGTTTTCAAGATAATCGTCAACTTCCCGGTTTTGACTTTGACCATGACCAAAGAGGTCAACGTAACCGAGGTACCTCTCACATATAACTTTTAGGCCTAAAGTATCGAAAATAAGCTCAAATCGCTCTATCTCTAACCGTTTTCGAGATAATGGTCACTCGTTTTCAGTGAGCCAAATTTCATGACTCTTTAGCAACTGGGAAAACCCAAACGCTGCAGTCAACTTCAGCCTTCATGCACATAGTGTAATCGCTCCCATTGTAGAGAATCGGGTGATCGATACGCTTATGCTGATAGCATAACAGTTCCTTTTACTTCGCAAAAGCTTCGAATTCGCTTATCTCCACTTTTAATGGGTTCCCTTCCGGTTATATTTACCACGCAACTATGAAAAGGAACTTTTTGTGTTGCAGTTCGAAAGCGCCTATCCCGCCATCCATCCCCGAATTTTGCAGCAAGGGAACTGGGTTAAGGTTCGATTTGTTTCATATTTTACTTAATTCACTACCTAATGGATTATTTTATCTATTACTGTGCGTTGGGATAAATTTATGGAGTTTAAGTGACATAAATTTGACATTTTGTTTCTCGGTCAAGTTAGGTTGAGTTTGCACCATCACGCTGACATTTTTTGGTCCCGAGAAGTGCGCCTCTTTCTCCACTATCTTTTCAGATCGAGGAACTTACCAGTTCCAACTCATTTCATCTTTTTCAGGCTGCTGTGTCTGCTTAGACTCCAAACGTTACCAGCCAGCTGTCATCGCGGGAATGGCCAGTTTTGCTTAAGCTTTACTCCATGGGATACTTCTCAGCCTTTGTAGAGCAGGTTCTGCAAGTCTGACAGCGTTTTCCGACGAAAAGAGACGTTTTTTGTGACGTCTGAGGGTCTTTTTTCTTGGTAGGAGCGTTTTCCCATTGTGGTAATACGGTCGCAGGTATGTGGAGACCATCCTGGGCCACGGATACCATCCGAGACAAGACGGACCCATTCCGGGAACGGAAAAAGGTCCATTACGGTCCGTCCCGTTACGGCCCTGGTACGCTAATTCGTTCCAGGAAGCATCCCTTTCCGTCGTGAATCACTCCATCGAGTCATTGCAGTGATTGGACGATTGTTTACACAGTTTGGAGGGGTAAAGCTTGCGCTTTAGAGCAGAACACATAGGAAATGTAGTAATTTGTTCAAGTTTCTCTACATGTTCTTATGGTCGTTTTTCTCTGCTTGCTTTTCAGATATGACAGAGGCCAGTCTACTCTCTCCACCGTTGCTGCCTCAGTGTATTCATCCCCACCTCGTGTAACCCTCACTCCATCTGCGACCGCTGCAGACGAAACAACGGAATACCTCTGTGCGAGCAAGACAACCCGTGCGTGGAGTGTCTACACCTCACCCCAGAGGATTGGAAAGCCCTCTTACAGAGTAGGGCCAAGAACGAAAGCAGGCGGCATAAGCACAAATTACCCTCTTCAGCCTCGTTACTCGTGATTTTATTCAGGATACCATGCAAAATGCGAGCTTCGTTTTTCTGGGCCAGGTCTCCAGCCCCGTACACGTAGACACTGGAGCAGAATCGGAGCAGAATAGGGGACGTGTCTTTTCTGAGACTGTAGCAGAAGTGGATATCCCGGAAGGGAACGAACGGGATTTTCTCCGTGAGGCATGGGCATCATCCCCCAGGGTGAAACCCATTGGCAGTCCGGAGGTGCATTCAAGACTCCTTCCACGGAGCAAGTGACTGTTACACACAAGGGTACGGGGACAGTACTCACAGCGGTGGCAGACCAGCTAGGCATTCCCCCTCGAGAAGATTTGACCCCTCCTGCCCCAGCTGCAGCGTGTCCCTAGTGACTTTTCAGCTTTTCTGTCCATGCAATCGCAGCTGCAAAAGCAACTTTTGGATTTCAAGTGCAGAAGCAGGAAGCTCTGCTTAACCAAAAGAAAAAGCCCACACTGTCAGCTACAATTTCTCGCCCTCCTCCGGAGGATCAGTCAGTGGCAGCGACGTCAGACTCGCCCCCACCACACTTCCCGGCGGACCCCAACACGAACATTCCCGAGAGGGTCCCCATCAGTGAAGAGGATTCCGTGGGCGTGCCCTCCTCGGGCCATGTCTCTGCGTTACTACAGAAGGACGAGGAAATCGAGCCGATGGATACTTCCCCTCTCGTCACAGTTCCAAGCAATAGAGAGAGGGAAATTTACATCCCATCTGGGGAACCCCAAATGTCACAACCACAACATCACAGTTCCTAGAAGCAGTATCTGACGAGCAGGATTCGGAAGTGGAGGATGTGGAAGAGGAATCCGAAGACACATCAGTGCATTCCCGTTTCCATCTTCCACTACGGGCACTGGACCAGGTACGGTCCCCAGATCGGACGCAAAGACTTTGGAGAGACCCAGCGGGCAAACGTCCTATCCGAACTCCCTCTCCACCAGCCCTTGCTCCTACGGTCAAAGATGCAACCCTTTCGAGTACCGCTTCCACGATCGCACCGGAAGACGTCGGAGGTGCCATTCAAGGGATAGTCCGCTTGACAGAGGTCTCCTGCGGCTCCCCACGTTTAGATATAGAGGATCCACCCATTCGTATGAAATCTTAGGCCGCTCCACCAAAACAGGACTCCTTCATTGCACTAGCCACCAGCAAGGGCGTAGCCCATGCTCACGGTTTGCGCAAAGAAATTCGAGAAGATGGACGCCGGTGAGGGTCGCACACTGTCACGGTTCCACTTATATAAGCACTGCCAAGTACGACCAGGTCCGTAAATTTCAGTAGATGAACAGATCCCTCTGGGAGCTCTTGAACAACCCGTGAAGCGTACAGTCCGGATGCCTACATGCGTAGCGACTTGGACATTCAGTGGAGAAAGACGCCAAGACCATTGAGGCGTCTTCTGGGCACATTGTAAACATAATGTCATTTCAAGTTCATACATTGAAGGCACTAAAGACCCGTTGGGAAGATCTACGCGTCAGTGATCCGGTGTCTTCTAAACTGATGGAGTGCCTGGCCTTAGCTGCCCGGGACGTGGTCAAGCTTTCCACCTTTATGATGACGTCAATGGTCTACCTACGTCAAGACGCGTTTCTCCAGCACTGCTGGTCCAGTGTCAAAGGCTTACGGGATCTGCGCCATGCCCCCATCCTGGGGGAACGAGAACTGTTTCCCCCCGCTGAGGTCGAGAGGGTTAACCAAGAAAGTCGCTCACTTTCCCAGGATTATGCCCTCATGTCCAGAATGTCCCGATCCTCGTTCTGAAGAGGAAACGGCCACAGCAATCCTCGTCAACACAGGTCAAACCGAGTGCGCAACCACAACAGCCCCCTGTTAAGAGACCGAAACCCAACAACGGCAGCAAAACAGAGCGGCCGTCTCCACAGTCGTTCAGGCAGCAACCAATTTAAGTACCGTCAGGAGATTCAATCATCTCCTGGCGATACTTTAACAAACCTAGAAGATTTGGAAAGATTACTCTCCTTAAACGCCTCCTTGCCCGTAGGAGGGAGACTAGGAAAGTTTTAGCAGCAATGGGAACAGATGGGGGCTTCTCGAAGGGTAGTACGATGGTTGAAGAGGGGTTACTCCCTACCTTTCAAGCGAGACCAAAACGGGCTCAGGTGCCCTATTCCCTTAACCATCCATGCACCAAAAGAACTGGTCACCTCCTACCCCAAGGGGTCGGAAAAGGAAAAGATCTCCACGAAATGTTGCTGAGCTTGACACAAAAACAGCAATCGCGGAAAAGCCAGAAAATCAAATGGGCTTTTTCAGCAGGGTTTTTCCGGTTCCAAAGAAATGCGAAGTTTGGAGTTTAGTAATCGATCTCTTCCCCATAAACGGGTTTCTCCGAGTTGTCACCTTTCAGATGGACACGGCCCAGGTGATAAAAGGGTCATTACCTCCATATCCCTCTGCACCACTCGGCAGGAAAGTTCCTAGCCTTTCAAGTAGGGGAAAGGCGTTTTTGGTTTCTAGCACTTCCCTTCGGTCTGGCTACGGCCCCGTACGTTTTCTCCAAGGTCATGAAAGTGTTAAAAACATGGGCAGGCCTGGAGAGGATGTTAGTCTTTCAGTATCTGGACGATTGGTTCTTGGCAAGTCAAGACAAGCAGATAATCGAGTGCCAAACGATGACGTTAGTTCGTAAGGCACTGCAGGTAGGCTTAGTAGTAAATCTGTCCAAATACGAACTAATCCCCAAACAGTTAATTACTTTTCTAGGGGAATCTTGGAACCTAGCAATAGCAAGAGCGTTCCCCACGCCAGAACGCTACCAGAGAATTGGAAAGGCCATAACGGATATCCCCTCAGGCAAGAAGGTAAGATTACAGACCATGGAGTATGTTTTAGGTCTGCTAGTTGCAACAGAAAAGACGGTCCCTCTGGGTCGTTTCCATTACAGACCTTTCTAAAGTCAAGTGAAATGGGCATTGCGTCAGGAACGTTCATCCACAGCCAAGATGCAAGTTTCACAGGTACCTCTACAAGCTCTACAGTGGTGGTGCGATGTGCAGGTCATGTCCGAAGGGATGCCGTTTCAGCCCCCCCCCCCCAGGGGTATAAATTCAAACAGACGCATCCCACTCGGGGTGGGGAATTTACTGGCACGGTCAGGTATGGAAGGGCAAGTGGCTGCCCTCTCTCCGGTCTTATCACATAAACTGGCTGGAGCTCCGGATGGTCTGGATTACCATGATCAAATTGACCAACCAACTCAGAAACAAGGCAGTCCTATTTCGGTTAGACAATTCCACAGCCATAGCTTACGTGAACAAGCAGGGAGGTAACAATCACGGTCCCTGTCCAAACTAGCATTTCAGATTCTCACCAGGGCCCGAGAGGAACCTGTACCAGTTTCAGTCCGTCAGCTTGAATGGAAACTAAATGTACTAGCGAACTTAGCTTCCAGACAGAGTCAAGTAATCAACACCGAATGGTGCTTATCCCCTCGATCTTTTCAGTGGGTAACACATCAGCTACCGTGGGGTCCCCCGACGTTTGATCTGTTTGCAAATACCATGACAGCCCAACTCCCCCGTTACGTGTCTCCCTGTCCAGACCAAGCAGCCTGGACAGTGGACTCTCTCAATTGTCAGTGGCCACTGAACGAAGTCCTGTATGCCTTTCCTCCACTGTCAATCTTAGGGCAAGTCCTGCAAAGGGTAATCGAGTTGAAACCACCGTATCTGTTGCTCATTGCCCCATGGGCACCGGAAGCTCCATGGTTCGCCCTCCCACTCCACTGCAAGATAGTGAGGTCGATACAGATCCCATGCCACAAGGAATTGCTGTCACAGCACCACTGGCAACACTTCAATCCCTCCCCTCACTTACTGAAATTGCACCTTTGGTGTCTGGTGAATCCTTCCTGAAGAACAAGAGATTTTCCAAACAGGTGAGAGAAAAAATAGTAACCAGTCACAAGGGCTCCACGGCTAAACTTTACAGGTCTCAGTGGAATAAGTTTGTCACCTGGTGTAGCAGCTCCAAACTGGACCCGTTTCAGGCTAGCCCAGCAGTGGTGGCGACTTCCTCGTTCACCTATTCACGGACGAAGTTATAGGTAGGTTCCATCGAGGGCTATAGGGCTGCTATAGGTTCCAGACTCAAAGCGTCAACAGGGTACGACCCGGGCGAAGATGCAACCCTCTCACAGCTGGTAAGACATTTTAAAGTAAACTCCCCACCCTGCCCTTCCAACATAGCGCAGTGGAACTTATCTTTGTCTAGCGTTATCTCCAACGCCCACACATTTTCGGTGAAGACGTGATTTCGGTTAAAAACGCAACACTAAGATTCACGTTTTTATTGGCATTAGCGTGGGGCAAAAGAAGAAATGAGATTCATGCACTGGACAGAAAGGTAAATAAAGATAAGGGCACCTGGGAGAAGGTCATCCTGGTCCCTACGGCAGGATTCATGGGCAAAACCCATATCATGACCCAAGGGATGGGAACGTTCGATCACATTACCCTTCAATCTCTACCAGACGACCCCGATACCGACGACTTAGTCTCTATTTGTCCCGTCAAGGCTTTACGCCAATATTTGGAAATGTCAGAGGCCTGCAGAGTGGAAAACCAGAAGGCACCCATCATTTCTTTCATGCTGAAGTTTAACAAAGATCTTCGAAACAATCTATCTCAAATTACATTAAAAAGATCATTTTGACAGCCTATGACGATGCACAAATTGACCCGAACAAAAAGTCAAAGCCCACCAGGTAGGGCAAGTAGCTAAATCCCTGAGGGCCGTACGCAATGTGTCTCTTTCAGATATGTTAAAAACATGTTGTTGGTCTTCCCCCCAACTCATTTGTGAAATATTATCTGAAACACTTTTCTCAGGATGAATTGTCCGGTCTCTACTCATTTGGACCGTTCGTAGCATCAGAAACGACCATTACAGGCTGATGGTTTCTGTTGTAGATCTGCGTCCTCAAAGTTCAAAAACAAGGGCAAGCAGAAGGGCAACTTCTCCAAGGGCCGCAAAGGGAACAACAACAACAACAACAACAACAACAACAACAGGCCACGACAGTAACAACCCGCAAGAAAGATTTCGCCTTCTTACTCTGGACATTTCGCCCTTCGCTTGGGTCCTATTGGACCGTTTCGGCTCCGTGCTTATATTATGTTGCGGGCAAACGTGGAACGTTTATTATTTAATTAAGCATCCTATATAGTTCGTGGTGTTTATTGTAGTGTGTGTAATTAATATAGCCCAGTCTTCGGTCTTACGGCTACTCGGGTATCTTAAATACTTAACTCCTTTCTTACAAGTCTTTCAGAAAGTGACCATATACCCGTATGTGTCCGGAAGACCGAAAGACCGGCCTCTTAATCATGATACAGGGTACCATAATGGGCCCATGGGACCATAACGGCCCCATATAGGGAAACAGTTACAAATCAGCTGAAAATTGTCTGAATTTCATTTTCTGCCGATTCTCAGTAGTCTTAGAGCTATCTAGTCAATCTTTACAGATTTATTTCGAATAAACATGGTAAATTCAGAGAATTTCTTGGTGAAAGAAAGTTTAGACAACAGAGTCTCTTCATCCAAGTATTAGCAGCATGTCTTGTCAAGGCATTTCAGTCCCGTTGCTCGAAGTGTCAAAAGGTTTTAATTTGCGTAAATCCTATGGATTTACGATCCTATTGTAGAATTGCTAATAAACATAATTGTACAAAAATACATAGCAAGTGAATAGTGAGAACCTGAGGTAGGATCCATCCTGTTGACGGTTGGAGGGGGATGGTAGCAGTTCTCAAAGATTAAGTCATGGCTGGAAGCCTTTCTCATCTCGGCTTACAGTTGCTGCGATATTTTACATTTGTTTCCGATTTTATCTTATGTTACAAGACCGGAATGGTACTCTTTCGGACTTTCTTGGGAAAATCATTAAAAGAATTGAAACTTATCTGACAAGTTTTATTTCTTCTTGTGCATCAAGTGCCCAGCACTTCTTTTATTTAAATAACGAGCTTTTCAAGCCATAGTGTAATTCGCGACCTTTTTGGGCAGTTCAAAAGAATGGCAGGCTCCCCTGCTCCTAACTGAAGTCCCATTAAAAGTGGAAATAAGCGAATTCGAAGCTTTTGCGAAGTAAAAATAACGTTTTGTTTCGTAAAACGAGCTTTTACGAGTAAAAGCGCAATTCGTGTTCTCCACTTTTAACTTAATCTATCCATCCCGTCCTTCCCCAACTAGCCTGGGCATGTTGTACCGCCGTTTAGGGCTAAAAAGGGAATGGCTATGCACACAAAGACTAGCAGACGATGTCTCAGTCATTCTGATTGGTCGAGGGATGGACGGTGGGATAGGCGCTTTCGAACTGCAACACGAAAAGTTCTTTTTTATAGTTGCGTGGTAAATATTACCGGAAGGGAACCCATTAAAAGTGGAGAACGCGAATTGCACGTTTACTCGTAAAAGCTCGTTTTACGAAATAAAACGTTAGTTTAACTGCAAAAGCAAAGCGCTTGCCTGCCTTTTAATGGGCGTTCGTCGCAATATTTCAATGTCCATTTTACATATTAAATGTTAATTAATTTATTAAAAAATTGAGCTGGACCAGCTGCGCAATGTCATCCTATATTATGCCTCTGCCAAATTTGGTTGTCCTAACCCAAGAAGTCTCAGAGATGTTCGCGTGACAAGGTTTTCAAATTTTAAATTTCAATGTATATTTTTTCATATAAACTGTTGATGAGTTTCTAAAAAAATTAAGCTGGACCAACTAGACATGCTATACTATGTCTCTGCAAAATTTGATCTTCCAAGCCCTATAAGGCCGTCTCAGAAGAGTTCCCGTGACAAGCTTTTGGGGGAAAAAAGAAACATAGGGAAACACTGCGCCGAGTCGTACGAAAGCAATAAATTATTGAATTCAAAATCCCCAAGTGTAATAATGCAAGAAACAAGCAAAAGATTATCAAGTCATCGCTGCATACTCATTTACGCCTGTTACAATACCTCCGAGAAGCCTATTTTTATTCAAGTATCTTTAATAATATGTAGGGTCAATACAAAACTTGTAATTCTAGGCAATAGTGATATCTTTTATAAATCTACCACTTACCACAGCAAGTAACCCCCCCCCCCCCCCCCCGCCGCATGTCAAATGTGTTGCCCAAGAAATATCCATAAGCATAAGAAATCCACACATGTGAAAATGCGTTAGACTCTGTCCGCCATATGAAACACGGATTTATCAAAAATAATACTTAAGTATTTTGAATACATGTTGTGCCATCGTACCATCCACACGCTATAAGTTGGGGGGAATTCCCTTTAACATTATTGTTGGACAAATAGCTGGAGACGAAACGAGGGGGGAAATCACCTTCTCACGAACGAAGTTCATATCAACAGAGTATACTGGAACGAAAGGTCTGTAAGTCTCACAAACATACATTTATAAGTATCTTGAAATAATAGTTTCCAAGTGGTATTAATCTGGTTGTTTTTGTTTCGAAATTTCCCAGGGCGTGTATCCATGGTTGAATGTAAACTAGCGATCAATCATCTGAGCTGTTCGAACTCTTTTACTAGTTGAGATAACATAAGACTCCATATTGTTTTATTTCCCTCCTTGGTTTTGTTTTCAGATTCAGCTGTTACAATATTCAACAAAACCGGAAACTGTCATATCTGTTTACATGGCAGCTCAAAAATAAAATAAAAAAAACGGGAAGAAGAGATGGAGGGTGCGGAGGAGGGGCCATTGTACGAGGAGAGAGGATGGCCCCACTATGACCACCAGGAAGACTGGTGGTGCCACGGAAAAGTGAAAACTAAAGACGCTGAAATACAGGAACCGGAATTAAACACGCCACGCAAACCGCGTGTGTTCCGGATCCGGACAGAACGGCGCACAGAAACAAACGCAGACATTGTACCGACACGTGACATTCAGACCGATAATATCCAGTCCTTTCCGGGTGCGGAAGAAGCGAGGGCACCATGTCCTCCCCAACACCCACTGCGCGAAAGTCGTGACCCCGAACATGGTCCAGGTAAGTTATAGGATAATCACGAGGATTCCAGCAAAACGGCAAAATCCCCAATCAGTCCTCCTTGCGCACGTAATTTAATTACGAATACCTATGCGGAGCATGACGTGGGCTACAGATTGAACAACAACAACAATAACAAAGTTATTATCATCATTATTAGTATGAGTATTAATACAAGTAGTAGGAGTAGTAGCAGTAGTAGCAGTAGTGTTGATGTTATTGTTACCATTGTTACTCATTCTGCTGCTGTTGTTGCCGCTGAATATTCACTGTGCTGCCTTGTTGTTGGCTTCTGATATCTATCCGTTATCTGACAGTGTTTTGGGTAAAACGTTGGTTAAACCATGATCGGGAGCCATGTGATAATTTTATTTCAAATTTCATTTTCAAAAAAAAAAGATGTTTCATAGAGATGGCAGATTTCAAATTCGCTATCCATTTGTTCTTGTGTTGCAGTGTGGCAGGCGGAGGGGCGATGGGGTCAGAGAGAAGAGTAGGAGGGGGTGGGGGGCAGGGGGGGGGGGGTAGAAAATTGATCTGTCATGAGAAGCCATCTGCTAAGAAACAGTCGTGTATAATTTGCCTAAGTTTGCGCCTAAAGGACGCGTCATAAAAAGCAACAATTGGCCTGTTTCACATGAGACGTTGATGTTACATATAGTTTCTCTAATTATAGTCCTTAATCTTTATCTGAAAGTCAACCAAAATCATTTCTACATATTTTTAAAATTCCACACATAATTATTACATTTCCCAAATAAAAAAAGATAGCACTGCACTGTGTAAGAAAAACTGTCATGTCCAGGGCTCCGGTTTATTGCGTGGAAAGCGACTATTTTTGGTATTTTCTGGTCTAAATTTGCTTCGGAAAGAGCATGCTACTCCGTGAGTGGCAGCACGAGAATATTTTAAAGAAACCTTCAAGTCTCTTGCAATGAAAGCCGTGTGGTGATGTATATATATACGCATGCGTGTGTCATGGACGGCATGCAGTGCATATGGTGGTATTTGCAACAGAGTGGAGTTTTAAGAGTGTCGTATCAGCGTGTGATTTTCAAGGGAATGTACCAGATATATACTTCACTGGTGAAGGTTTGCTATTTCCTTTTTCGTTGTTATAAAATAGCTGACCTCTGATGAGATCTTTGTGTTGTGTATTAATACAGAGCGGATGGATATTTTAAAAAGTACTTTCGTTTTTCATAAGCATTATTTTCGCGGAATCACTAGAAGATCTGCGGATTAAAAAGCTATTATACACAACAGACCAAACCACCATAGAGTTTGGTTGGTGAGCATATTTTAAGAAGCAGTTTCTCTCTGTTATGAATACTATTTTCCCCAGTGGGTCTGTGGAGTAAAAAGAGTTAGACACAACAGACCGAATCGCCGAGGGGGTTGGCTGTTGAACAACCTTTTTTGGGGAGGGGGAGCGGCGGGGGGGGGGGGGGGGGGGCGGGGGTATGTCTGCGGATGCGTGTGTGGCAATGTCATAATCAACAGCTGAAGCCACACATATTGCATCTAGTCGTATGACATTCACTGCCTTATTGTACCTGTGGCACCAGCCCAGTGTACGACGATAGGCCCTTCTCGGTGGCCGGGCCAAGAGAATGGAGCAAACTTCCAGTACACATAAGAAACGCCGAGTCACATTTCTCATATGGCGTCCCATTTCGCATATGACATCTCTGTAATAATAATAATAATAATAATAATAATAATAATAATAATAATAATAATAATAATAATAATAATAATAAAGGGAAGGCGGTCAAGAAATCCGACATTTTTGCTTACCGATTTATAGATGGCACCTTAATGTTCGCAGTGTGTTTTCTTATCAGATAAATACACCAGCAAAATATATTTACTGATTTCTAGAGCCAAAGCAGCAACAGTATTTGACAGAGGAAGAATTGCGGGACTTGTCCGACGATGACATCCTTTATCATTTACCTAAATCCAAACGAAATCAACATCATGCGAAACGAATGGATAAATGCAAATACGCTTCTCTCCCAGCATGCACCGCGGTCGCGACCGACGACTGCCAGGTAAGAGTGCTCTCAAGCTAGTATTCGGTGGCGTCCCACTTTGCATATGGCATCCCGCTTTGCACATGGCATCCAACTTCGCATGTGACGTCCTACTTTGCATACGGCATCTCACTTCGCATATGACGCCCCACTTCGGACGTTTGTTTGAGACGTTGTTAGACGTTCATCTTTAATCGGGATTAATCACAACTAAAATACAACCAATTTTAATTTGAACGCTGATTTTTTTTTAACGTTCCACCGAAGTACATCGATTAGACTGAGGGAAACGAGAGCCATTGGTTGTGACAAAGTTGTTTATCTAACCTCCATGAAACGTGTCAAAGACGTTTAGTAGACGTCGACACTAATTGCTTTTTGCGTTGAATAGAACAGCCAAACGACAGCAAGATTTAATGCTGATTTCACGTGTAGCTTTCAATAACAAAACATTCTGACTACTGTGTCACGCTTGACAAAAAAGCAGACTTGTTATTTCGAAACTCATGGCGTTTTTTTTTTGTTTTATACAAACAATATCAATCGGTGCCGCTTGATTTTCCAGACACATTGCCTCGTGTGGAAACTTCTTCAATTAAAATATAGAATAGCACCAAACGACTGGGGGGGGGGGGGGGGTTTATTCTGGTTCAATACTGTGCTAGTATTTTAGCACTGGAAATTTTTCACTCCCCCTTCCCTCCAACACAACACAACAAAAGTATTGGATTCAAGAAACTCCATGTTTTGGACGCGCACACAAGGCAATAGAATTCTAACCATTCAGCGCTTTTACGGACAATGGCCCAATATTTTATGGCCATCAATTTAAACAGGACAGTGTGGCAGTGCGACACTGCAGACCGTGTTTGCACTAGAGCACTTTATTTCATTAAAAAAAGGAAACGGGACAATTCCTGCGGGGACTTTTCCCACGCTGACGTTACCCGCGAGGACTTTTCCCGCGGAGGACTTTTCCCGACCTAGGACATTTCCCGCGGAAGAAAAAAACTAACAAAAAATAAAACTAATTTATTGCAATTTTTATTTAGTAATTTAAACTTGCAGTACACGTTCTCAATTGTGTTCTCTCCGGTATCTGATGTTTCTTTTATCTATTGTCAACAAGTTGTAGTGGATTCTGATGTTTCTTTTTTCTATTATCAACAAGTTGTGTAGAATCGTGTTTTGGGGAATTTTTTATCACAAGTTCGGAGTGTTATAGAACCAAGAGTAAAGTTAGTTTTAGCATGTCACATAGGTGTTTGGTAGTTTGTTTACTAGAAAGCACTGGATTCAAGGCCATTAAGGCGCTTCATGCAGCTATGTTTTAGTTATTTGTAAATGAGTATGCATGTCATCTGGTGATGTTTAAAAGTAGTTCCTGGGCTATCGCCGTGGTCTCTGTCCTCGGTTGCTATGGTAACATGTTATGTTAAGATGATGAACGGACATTTTCCTGTGAATCAACGGTGTGTGGTCTGTACAGTATTGCCATCTAAAGGTCAACATTGTCCTAATTCGTGGAAATTTCGAGAAAACCGAGCTGTCATCTGGTGGTCAAAATGAACAGTAAACTTAAGATATTTCCACTTTTGGTGAACCATAAGGGAGGTCATTCCGGAAAGAGAATCGCGCTATCCCACAATTCTTTGGAATTCGGAAAAAGTAAAAATATTCATCCCTGCCTTGTCACACCTTTCTCATTTGGCCTAAAATTTTTGTATGCTTCCGCAAAAAGGCGGAAAAGTTGTAGAAGATTGCCTTATTTGTATGTCCCTTTCTCGGAGAAGATAGTTCTAAATTCCTTTCTGATGGCACTTTTTGGCTAATTTTTGAAATGTTAAGATCAAGGAAATAAAAATTCAAACTTTAAACTATAAGATTTAAAAGGATTCTAGGAATTTTGGGGATTAGAAGGACCCAACGTAGGTAATGTTGTTTATGTATTTTTATGTAATTTTTGGAACATTTTAATGTGTCTTAATTCAGAAATTGGTGTGATAAAAATGGAAGTAAAAAAGATGTTCAAAATTAAGTACAGGTTAACTCCGGTAAAGCGACCGGTTGCGATTAAAAGGATTATTCTTTTATTGCTGATAAATTAAGAAGTAAAATTTCCTTTTTTTATTAACAAGATTGATCAGCCTTTGTTTAGGTGTTGTTGTTAATTGTTGTTATTGTTTGTTCTGTTGTAAACACAGAATTACCGCATACTGAACGTCTACTGACTGTGGCATAGAACAAAGCATTTCACATAAGACGTCATCTGTCGCGTGTGAACTTCATATCAAGTGAAAAATAAAGAGTAAAGAAACGATGCGCGTAATTTCTATGCGTCTAACACAGTGAACGAAATGGATACCTTGCTTGAACTTAAACGCGAAAGAGGATTTAACGTGAAACCTTTGTCGCCAACCGGGTAGCGACAATTCAAGAGTTTACATCACCTGTTCAGTGGTGACATGTACCTTCTAAGTTCAATCCTGCGGACCTCGCTTCGAAAGGATTTTTGCCTACTGATCAGACGAGCCTCAAAGTATGGTTAAATGGACCAAATTTTCTTCTAAGCCAACCCGATAATTGGGCGACTGAGACTAAGAGAAAGTCAGAAGTCCCTTTAGACGACAGTGAAGTTAAGACAGTGGCCCTGTTGAAGGTCACCGAGGAATCTCAAGCTCTGAAAGTGTTTTTTGAGCATTATTCAGACTGGGATAAGCTGAAGCGAGCGGTTGCATGGTTGAAGCGCTATATCTCGTATTGCAAATGGAAATACCTGAGGCAGGAAAAACACAAAGTAAGTAGCCATCATCTGACTGTCGAAGACATGTCGAAAGCTTCAGATCCAATCATCAGGACTGTTCAAAGACAATGCTTCAGTGATGAAATCAAGGATCTGGAGGACAAAGGAAATGTCTCCTTGAACAGCAAGTTAGTTAAGCTAGACCCGATTCTGGTGGATGGTCTCATCAGAGTTGGTGGAAGAATTGATGCGTCCTCATGCAGTTACGACGCTAAACATCCCTTATTGCTGCCAGATAAAAGCCATGTTGCCTCGTTAATCGTGCGCTCTTACCATGAGTTAAACGGGCACGTTGGCATGCATCATGTGTTAAATGAAACGAGAAGGAAGTTTTGGGTTTAGCGAGGCATTGGTGCCATCAAACGTGTAATTGGCGCCTGCATCAGTTGCAAAAGACGCAATGCCAGACCACAAGTTCAGAAAATGTCTGTTTTACCAGCAGAACGACTGACACCCGACAAACCTCCGTTCAGTTATGTCGGAGTGGATTATTTTGGACCCCTTACGGTCAAAACGGGGCGCAAGCAACAAAAGAGATATGGATGCTTGTTCACGTGTTTGGCGTCGAGGGCCATACACATCGAAATTGCACACTCATTAGTAGTAGGAAAACGACAGTTCTGGAACACCCCCCTCCCCCCTCCCCCCCCTAGGGGTCGAATGTCAGAAGTGAGGACCCCCCCTCCCCCCCCCTAGGGGTCGACTGTCAGAAGTGAGGACCCCCCCTCCCCCCCAGGGGTCGACTGTCAGAAGTGAGGACCCCCCCTCCCCCCCTAGGGGTCGACTGTCAGAAGTGAGGACCCCCCCCCTAGGGGTCGACCGTCAGAAGTGAGGACCCCCCCCCCCCACCAGGACTGACAAAATTTTGTGATTTTAGCATAGTTATCCGTTTCAGACAATTTTAAGCAACTTTGGTTTTGAGGACCCCCCCCCCCCTCGGGCTGAGAAAATTTTGTGATTTTAGCATAGTTATCCGTTTCAGACAATTTTAAGCAACTTTGGTTTTCATGACCCCCCCCCCCCCCTTCTTACTTAAAATTGCGATAACTTTCGTTATAGTTAACCGATTTGTATGAAAATTTCACCATTTGATTCAGTGTTATGTAAAGTTTTGTCATAAAGTAATCATGGGCTACTTGCGCAGCTGGCTGTGTGCATATTTATAGCATGTAGCCATTTTAACTTAAAACTGGGATAACTTTTGTTATTCTTGACCGATTTACCTCAAAATTTCACTGTTTGATTCGGTTTTCTATCTAGTTTTGACATAGTCATGGGCTATTTGCACAGCTGGCTGTATACATATTTATAGCATGTAGCCATTTTAACTTAAAACTGAGATAACTTTTGTTATACTTGACCGATTTACCTGGAAATTTCACTGTTTGATTCAGTTTTCTATCTAGTTTTGACATAGTCATGGGCTATTTGCACAGCTCGCTATATGCATATTTATAGCACGTAGCCATTTTAACTTAAAACTGGGATAACTTTTGTTATACTTGACCGATTTACATGAAAATTTTACCATTTTGTTCAGTTATTTCTTGTGTTATTTCGCGGATGAATACCATTTTGGCTTGACCGCTAGATGTCTCTGCTGTGCAGCTCTACAACTGTATGTGGGACATTCTGCTGAGTCAGCAATTTTAACCAGTTTGAACAAGTTACACACCATATTTTGATTACATGTAAGTAGCATAAAAGCATGAGTGAAACATACATTTCAACCAGTGATAAATTCTGCTGAGTCAGCAATTTTAACAATTTTGAACAAGTTACACACCATACACCATCGAAGTAGTATGCCTTTTTGTTCTGCTTGGACAAACTTTTTGTTTTTATGACTCTATGACATTATGTGACAACATGCGACTGTGACATTATGTGACTTTATGTAATCTATGACATTATGTGACTCTCTATGACTTTTTTTTTAACATAATAGCCATATTTCTATGTCTATTTTCACTATTATTATTATGCTAATATTTAATTAGTCATATTTCAATGGTTTTATTACAATAACCACACACAGCATAGGAATAAGTACATGAAAGGTCTCAGAGTGTGGGGAAACCAATCAATAAATTTCAGAGTGCACTCGTTCAGAGCGTGGGAACGATCAATAATTTGAGAAGGAATGGGATTTTCCCTACGTTAAGTCCAATGTTATGTTTTATGTTATAGTAGTTGGAAAATGGTGCAAACTTTAGCAAATGTATTTTTTGACAACATATGATATATAAAATAATTTTTAGCATTTTACCATGGTACTTATTCAACTATTCTAAAGTTATAGTTGTGCAGAAATGGTGGTTCTAGACAAACTTTAACAAATTTAGTTTTTCACGTTTCAAACAATTCTACCACTTGGTTGGTTGGTTGATTGTTGGAAAATGGGAAGTGAAAATGTGGATAGCTATGTAGGAAAAACTGCACCCATTCAAACATGTGTTCGAATGGCAAGCCCATTTAAAAGATGTGTTCGAATGGCAAGCCCATTCAAAACACGTGTTTGAATAATTTTTGGAAGATATTAGGTCGTGGTATTGTTCAACAAATTGTGTTCGAATGGCAAGCCCATTTAAAAGATGTGTTCGAATGGCAAGCCCATTCAAAACACGTGTTTGAATAATTTTTGGAAGATATTAGGTCGTGGTATTGTTCAACAAATTGTTCAACATGTTCAACATACTGTTGTTCAACATGTTCAACATGTTGTTCAACATGTTCAACATGTTGTTGTTCAACATGTTCAACATGTTGTTGTTCAACATGTTCAACATGTTGTTGTTCAACATGTTCAACATGTTGTTGTTCAACATGTTCAACATGTTGTTGTTCAACATGTTCAACATGTTGTTGTTCAACATGTTCAACATGTTGTTGTTCAACATGTTCAACATGTTGTTCAACATGTTCAACATGTTGTTGTTCAACATGTTCAACATGTTGTTGTTCAACATGTTCAACATGTTCAACATGTTGTTCAACATGTTCAACATGTTCAACATGTTGTTCAACATATTCAACAAGTTCAACATGTTGTTGTTCAACAAGTTGTTGTATATAAAGCTATGTTTAAAGACTTTCTCATCATTTGAATTGTGTAGGTTGAACCGAAAGGATGTATCAATGCAACATTTGTTCAAAATCTTACAACTGGCCACAAAGTCTTAAAAGACACTTAAAGGTTGCTCACACGTCAGAAGTGGATGAAGAATCGGATATGGAAAACCTTGTAAAACTACCTTTCACCGAAAGTTTCGATGAGTCTTCTATGGAAAGTGAAAGCGTTAACATGGCTGAAAAGAATGTACATGCTTGTACAGAATGTGGTGCATTATACAACAGCGAAGAAGCTTTGCTCAAACATATGGAGCGGTGTGGTGAGGATGCCGATGACAGGAGTTCTGAAAGTGAGTCAGAAACAGACTCTGAAAGTGAGTCAGAAATAGACTCTGTTTGGTATGATATGGTTCAAGAAGTCTACGATGACTATGATGACAAATTTCAAGAAAAGGTTTCAGAATATGAAGAACAAGGACTTGAAGATCCGCGTGAAATAGCAAGCTATGACCTTCGACCCATTTATAAACATGGACTTAAACAACTGTTAATTTTGTATTATTATGTATATGATAATCAATAAAAACACATATGATGCTTTTCAACTTTTTATTTTTCTCATACAATACTTGGATATAATATATAATAATACAATTTTTGAATATAATACATAATAATACAAAATTAACTATAATACCTAATATATGATATATGGTTTACGGGTCAATTATAACCACGTCAGGAACCTTGCGACTTTATATGTTGCAAAGCAAGACATATATTAATACACAACGCTTAAGCGAATAAAATATTACAACATTTATAAAGTCTTTATCATAAAGTTTAGTCAAATAAGTCTATTTTTCTTCATCTGTTTCACTCTGCTCACTCTCCATGTCACTTTCTTCATCACTGCTGCCATACTCCTCTTCCTTATCTAGTAGCTCTTCAAAGAATGCATTGTTTTTCCTTATAGCCGCCTTTAGTGCCTTTGAATACTTGTAATGTTTTTCATCCACAAAGTAATTAAAGTCCTTTAAAATCTTTTGATAATGTTGGCTTTCTTCTAGACGCTGGGTATATTTGAATAGTCTCATAAACAGTTGTTTAAGTCCATGTTTATAAATGGGTCGAAGGTCATAGCTTGCTATTTCACGCGGATCTTCAAGTCCTTGTTCTTCATATTCTGAAACCTTTTCTTGAAATTTGTCATCATAGTCATCGTAGACTTCTTGAACCATATCATACCAAACAGAGTCTATTTCTGACTCACTTTCAGAGTCTGTTTCTGACTCACTTTCAGAACTCCTGTCATCGGCATCCTCACCACACCGCTCCATATGTTTGAGCAAAGCTTCTTCGCTGTTGTATAATGCACCACATTCTGTACAAGCATGTACATTCTTTTCAGCCATGTTAACGCTTTCACTTTCCATAGAAGACTCATCGAAACTTTCGGTGAAAGGTAGTTTTACAAGGTTTTCCATATCCGATTCTTCATCCACTTCTGACGTGTGAGCAACCTTTAAGTGTCTTTTAAGACTTTGTGGCCAGTTGTAAGATTTTGAACAAATGTTGCATTGATACATCCTTTCGGTTCAACCTACACAATTCAAATGATGAGAAAGTCTTTAAACATAGCTTTATATACAACAACTTGTTGAACAACAACATGTTGAACTTGTTGAATATGTTGAACAACATGTTGAACATGTTGAACAACATGTTGAACATGTTGAACATGTTGAACAACAACATGTTGAACATGTTGAACAACAACATGTTGAACATGTTGAACAACATGTTGAACATGTTGAACAACAACATGTTGAACATGTTGAACAACAACATGTTGAACATGTTGAACAACAACATGTTGAACATGTTGAACAACAACATGTTGAACATGTTGAACAACAACATGTTGAACATGTTGAACAACAACATGTTGAACATGTTGAACAACAACATGTTGAACATGTTGAACAACATGTTGAACATGTTGAACAACAGTATGTTGAACATGTTGAACAATTTGTTGAACAATACCACGACCTAATATCTTCCAAAAATTATTCAAACACGTGTTTTGAATGGGCTTGCCATTCGAACACATCTTTTAAATGGGCTTGCCATTCGAACACAATTTGTTGAACAATACCACGACCTAATATCTTCCAAAAATTATTCAAACACGTGTTTTGAATGGGCTTGCCATTCGAACACATCTTTTAAATGGGCTTGCCATTCGAACACATGTTTGAATGGGTGCAGTTTTTCCTACATAGCTATCCACATTTTCACTTCCCATTTTCCAACAATCAACCAACCAACCAAGTGGTAGAATTGTTTGAAACGTGAAAAACTAAATTTGTTAAAGTTTGTCTAGAACCACCATTTCTGCACAACTATAACTTTAGAATAAGTACCATGGTAAAATGCTAAAAATTATTTTATATATCATATGTTGTCAAAAAATACATTTGCTAAAGTTTGCACCATTTTCCAACTACTATAACATAAAACATAACATTGGACTTAACGTAGGGAAAATCCCATTCCTTCTCAAATTATTGATCGTTCCCACGCTCTGAACGAGTGCACTCTGAAATTTATTGATTGGTTTCCCCACACTCTGAGACCTTTCATGTACTTATTCCTATGCTGTGTGTGGTTATTGTAATAAAACCATTGAAATATGACTAATTAAATATTAGCATAATAATAATAGTGAAAATAGACATAGAAATATGGCTATTATGTTAAAAAAAAGTCATAGAGAGTCACATAATGTCATAGATTACATAAAGTCACATAATGTCACAGTCGCATGTTGTCACATAATGTCATAGAGTCATAAAAACAAAAAGTTTGTCCAAGCAGAACAAAAAGGTATACTACTTCGATGGTGTATGGTGTGTAACTTGTTCAAAATTGTTAAAATTGCTGACTCAGCAGAATTTATCACTGGTTGAAATGTATGTTTCACTCATGCTTTTATGCTACTTACATGTAATCAAAATATGGTGTGTAACTTGTTCAAACTGGTTAAAATTGCTGACTCGGCAGAATGTCCCACATACAGTTGTAGAGCTGCACAGCAGAGACATCTAGCGGTCAAGCCAAAATGGTATTCATCCGCGAAATAACACAAGAAATAACTGAACAAAATGGTAAAATTTTCATGTAAATCGGTCAAGTATAACAAAAGTTATCCCAGTTTTAAGTTAAAATGGCTACGTGCTATAAATATGCATACAGCGAGCTGTGCAAATAGCCCATGACTATGTCAAAACTAGATAGAAAACTGAATCAAACAGTGAAATTTCCAGGTAAATCGGTCAAGTATAACAAAAGTTATCTCAGTTTTAAGTTAAAATGGCTACATGCTATAAATATGTATACAGCCAGCTGTGCAAATAGCCCATGACTATGTCAAAACTAGATAGAAAACCGAATCAAACAGTGAAATTTTGAGGTAAATCGGTCAAGAATAACAAAAGTTATCCCAGTTTTAAGTTAAAATGGCTACATGCTATAAATATGCACACAGCCAGCTGCGCAAGTAGCCCATGATTACTTTATGACAAAACTTTACATAACACTGAATCAAATGGTGAAATTTTCATACAAATCGGTTAACTATAACGAAAGTTATCGCAATTTTAAGTAAGAAGGGGGGGGGGGTCATGAAAACCAAAGTTGCTTAAAATTGTCTGAAACGGATAACTATGCTAAAATCACAAAATTTTCTCAGCCCGAGGGGGGGGGGGGGGTCCTCAAAACCAAAGTTGCTTAAAATTGTCTGAAACGGATAACTATGCTAAAATCACAAAATTTTGTCAGTCCTGGTGGGGGGGGGTCCTCACTTCTGACGGTCGACCCCTAGGGGGGGTCCTCACTTCTGACAGTCGACCCCTAGGGGGGGGAGGGGGGGTCCTCACTTCTGACATTCGACCCCTAGGGGGGGGGGAGGGGGGGAGGGGGGTGTTCCAGAACTGTCGTTTTCCTACTACTCTCATTGGACACCGATTCGTTCATCGGTGCCTTGCAACGTTTCATAAGCCGAAGAGGTCACCCTGTGAAGATATTTAGTGACAACGGGACCAATTTAGTTGCAGGTGAGAGAGAACTACGAGAGGCTCTCAACAATCTTGATCAATCTAAGGTAAGTAAAGAATTGCTGATGAAAGAAATTGAATGGCGATTCAACCCACCATATGGTAGCCACCTAGGTGATGTCTGGGAGCGTATGATAAGAACAACGAGGTCAGTTCTTAAGTCATTAGTAAGAGAACAAACGTTGACCGATGAGATGTTATTAACATTGATGGCCGAAGCAGAGCGAATTGTGAATTTGCGTCCCATCACAGCGGTAAGTAGTGACTCGAGTGATGCGGAGTCAATCACGCCAAATCATTTGTTGCTCCTTAGGTCAAATACTAGTCTACCGTACGGCACTTTTGATAAGCATGACACATACATGAGACGGTGGTGGCGTCAGGTACAGTATCTATCCAACGTCTTTTGGAAGCGTTGGGTAAAGGAATATTTACCGTCGTTACAGATCCGTGAAAAGTGGCAAAGGTCACACCGTGACATGAAGGTCAATGACATGGTGTTGGTGGTAGATCAAATGGTTTCTAGAGGAAAATGGCCACTGGCCATCGTGAAACAAGTAAACCTCAGTAGAGATAGTAGGGTCAGAAGTTGCCTAGTGAAATATGGTGACACGCAAGTAGTGCGTCCTATAGCATTACTGTGTCTTCTAGAAGTGACACCTTGAATTGTGGTATTCAGGTTTATAGTAAGATTTTAAAGTAATCAGTAGATGTATTAGTATATGTTCATGTATTGATGTATTTGGTTATGGTTATGACAGGTTATGTTATACGATGTAGAGAACTAAAACACGATTAAGTGTTATATGACCGCAAGCGCTCATCGGGGGGAGTGTAGAATCGTGTTTTGGGGAATTTTTTATCACAAGTTCGGAGTGTTATAGAACCAAGAGTAAAGTTAGTTTTAGCATGTCACATAGGTGTTTGGTAGTTTGTTTACTAGAAAGCACTGGATTCAAGGCCATTAAGGCGCTTCATGCAGCTATGTTTTAGTTATTTGTAAATGAGTATACATGTCATCTGGTGATGTTTAAAAGTAGTTCCTGGGCTATCGCCGTGGTCTCTGTCCTCGGTTGCTATGGTAACATGTTATGTTAAGATGTGAATCAACGGTGTGTGGTCTGTACAGTATTGCCGTCTAAAGGTCAACATTGTCCTAATTCGTGGAAATTTCGAGAAAACCGAGCTGTCATCTGGTGGTCAAAATGAACAGTAAACTTAAGATATTTCCTCTTTTGGTGATCCATAAGGGAGGTCATTCCGGAAAGAGGAAAGAGAATCGCGCTATCCCACAATTCTTTGGAATTCGGAAAAAATGTAAAAATATTCATCCCTGCCTTCTCACACCTTTCTCATTTGGCCTAAAATTTTTGTATGCTTCCGCAAAAAGGCGGAAAAGTTGTAGAAGATTGCCTTATTTGTATGTCCCTTTCTCGGAGGAGATAGTTCTAAATTCCTTTCTGATGGCACTTTTTGGCTAACTTTTGAAATGTTAAGATCAAGGAAATAAAAATTCAAAATTTAAACTATAAGATTTAGAAGGATTCTAGGAATTTTGGGGATTAGAAGGACCCAACGTAGGTTATGTTGTTTATGTATTTTTATGTAATTTTGGAACATTTTAATGTGTCTTAATTAAGAAATTGGTGTGATAAAAATAAAACAAATAAGATTAAACGCCGCCCATTGCCAGGGAATTACTATGAGGGAGATGTTCGTACCCAGGATTTAGAAAAAATAGCGTTGAGAATGGCTTGGTTATTAAGTCTATGGGATAAAACTATAAGCAATGCTATAATACAAAGTGAAGTGGAAAACTTAGGATTAAATTTGTATTCAAAGTTTGCTTTAAAATATTTACATCTTTGTTCTTTTTATAAGAAATGCTTTTGTTTTTTTTACTGAATTAGACAATAACAATAAGTGTGGAGGCGTTTTGTGGAACAATGAGGACATAGTAATAAATAAATCTCTAAATATTAAGCACTGACACAGAAAAGGAATATTATGCATTAAAGATTTATTAGATAGAGAGAAGAAGTGTGAGGTATCATCTGAGGTTGTATATTCTTTCCTATAACGGTCTTAAAACTCAAATTAGTAAGGAACTTATATCAAATGTAAGGAGAGCTAAATTTAAAGATTATCATTACGTTATGATAAGAAAAACTGTAGCAGTTCCAGTAAGTCTTGTCTTTGAGCACAGGTAGGACTGAATGAGGATGTTCGTTTATTTTAAGCATGCCTTGCTATAAAAACGTGACGAAAGCAACACAATTATTGGCTTTCTAGTTTAGAGTAATCCGCAACATCATTTCTACAAACAAGAGGAAAAGAAGATTGGATAATTGCAGGATTCAATTAGGATTAGACATGTCGATTTTGTAGTATTTAGATACTTTAATTCACTTTTTGGGTCTGTGAAGTCACTCTGGAATAATCAGCAGATGCTTAAGCGTGTTGAGGTTGCAATCTTTTGTCTTTAGCAAATGGGAAATTTACTCGGGAAGAACAGCTTATCAGTCTCTAGCCTTCAACAAAATATCATATTTATCAGTTTCGAGTTCACAAGGAAGAGTTTCAGGAGAACAACTTTATCACAAATGCTAAATAGGGTATATTAAAGATTTAAGAAATTTAAGGGATGAAATGTCGCAAGAAAATGGGCTTCATTTTTTGTCCCCGTTTCGAAGGAGGACGATGAAACTTGTGTTTCTTGAAAAACATTGCAATTCTTCATTTGATATCCATTGAATTATTTTCCTCTGTTGAAGTTATCGTAACTATACCTATTTGTGTGTATGTAGACTGTAAATATGTTTTTGAGTGTTACGCCCTCTAGGCTGATACTTGAATATGACTGAGCCAAATAAAATCCTCCAAAAGTAAAAAAAGTTGGGGAAAGTGGGCGCAACTCACTCAAACTCGCTCGCTTAAATATGGATTTGACGACAGTGCCGCACCGAACCTTTATTCTCGCAGGTCATCCCCCACACACATAAACACACGCTTTCATTCTAACGTTGGTAGTTTGTAATCCACAGGCGTCCGACATGAACACAATTTCAATTATTCCAGGGAAGTACGACAGAGAAACAGTCATTACAAAAGAACCCGCCAAGAACTTTTTGAATAATTCAGAATGAGCCAGTTATTGCCTATAATCTTTAATTCTTGATACAACTTTTTGTTTATATATAGTGTCTTTAATTTTATTTCCTCTGCATCTGCAATTTTATTCCCACAGTAAAATTTTATTTCTGCACTGCCTAAGTTTTGTTCTCACAGTGCCTGTAATTTTATTTCCACTACGCACGCAATTTTATTAAAGCAGTGCATGCAATATTATTCCCGAAATGTGAAGTTTTATTCAAGCAGTTCCTGCAATTTTTTTCTCGGAGTGCCTATAATTTCATTTCCCCAATGTCAAAATTGTATTTCCGCTTTACTATAATTTTAATGTCGCAGTACCTACAATTTTATTTCAATAGTACGTACAATTTTATTCTCGCAGTGCCTACAGTGTTATTCCCACTGTTCCTATGGCTTTGTTCACCCATTACCTGTAATGTTATTCCTGCAGTGCCTAAAATTTTATTCCCAGAGGGGTACACTCTACAGTGTCTAGAGTTTTTCCCACTGTTTCTACAATTTTATTTCCACTCTGCTTACCATTTATTCCGGCAGTACATACACTTTTTCCGCAGTGCCTACAAATTTTAATTTTCTTTTCAGAGATTTATTTGCCTGCTGATAGATATAAAAACGAAATGAGCAAGAACATCAGTGCACGCGTATATTAGTGTAGTCCTAGCATATAGAACGCGTTTAAATTTGACACAGTGCATTACATGTTTTTGTTAACCCAAATAAATCTCTGGTTTATTACATTCATAAGTGTAACCTTCTAATGGCACAACGGCACAGCTTTGAATTAATTCATTTACTACTGAACGTATTTCAGTTATTATATCGTCTATTTTTAATCTTTTGTACGGTTAGCAATTTTAAATTCCACAGAAATTGTATGCTTACAGCTTATTTTTAAATAATTTGTCTTCAAATTAAAATTGTTTTTAGACATTTTCTATATTTACACAGTAAATTTGCCCTATAGTAATGGATTGGCGGAAATATTTGCTAATGCTGAACCTTCACCTAAATATTTAATCAATTAAAACGAGGAGCTATATTCAGCCTGATTTTGATTTGGTTTTCCTTTATAGACAAAACATTCTTTCAAATTTCGAAACCTTCCTTAGAAACATTTTTGCCAGAAATCTTTCTGAAAAAACATAGCTTTGCAACATACTGAAACGGTATAATCACTCCAACACCCTTACCAATAATAATGCATAACTGAAGCTGATAAATTATGTGGTTATTCAGTGTATTTATAATGACCGGTTAAGATTTTGCATCCACAAGTCGTTCTCATAAAAACTGACAGAATAATTTCACTATGTTCAGCGTATCTGCATATGCAAATAAAGCACACACCATTTATAAAATGCACAGTGTGGCTGTCGGCAGATGCGAGAGGGTTGTGTAAATGTTGCTGCAGCCCTTATGTGGTCAGTATGGGCAGAGGAGTGCTTAAGACCAAATGACAGAGCAATAAAGACCAGTGAAATCAGTACAACGTCCATATATTCTCTTTGCTAGTCTTCGAATTATCAGATGTTAATAAAGGACAAAGCACTTGCCCATTTCTCTAGGTTGTATTTAAGAAGTAACAGGCTGCATAGGTCCCTCACTTTCTAAATTGCAACTAGTTGTTTCATTTTTAAATTAATAACAATTAATGCTGGCATTTGTAATGCCTCTTAAGTTACTGGTATTCCGCTTACACAGGGATCGATTACAATTATAAAAACGTAATTAGGAAAAGTCGAAATTAGAACGTAGAGCAGCCCCACGCTTCTGAATCTCTCTATAGTGTTAACATTTCTATGAGCATAACTTTTAGCGGATTATTGCGATTGTTAAGTAAACGCCCTGAACTAAAAGCGGGGCTGAAAACTGTGCTTAGACTTCAAAGTGATATGGGTGTTTGGCTGAAGACCGCACATAAAAACTACTGAATTCAGAAAGACCACTCCCACAAGGTGATTTCTTTGTAAGTGTGTAACAGGAAAATAAAGTCGCTGCAAAGATTACTTAAATAAGCTGATTTCTTTATCTGGAAAAAGGTTCTGAGGGTGCATATATCCAAACATCCTGAACCCAGTCAAAAATATGACGGGGAGAAGGGGGGTGCCAAAGAGAGTGAGAAAATGTAAAACACTAGACCGAGAATACCGGTTGAGATATAAACGACCAGCTATATTTATTTTTAACAATTCTCTACCTTTAAAATAATATTACGCACATAACCGTCAGTACACAGCACCTTTCTTACGTATCCCTGTCTTGCCACCAAAACAGCCCGCATTGGTTTTTCTACGTCACACCCAGCACTATAAAATAAACACTGGCTGCCTAAGTACTAGTTTGCTGTTTACTGTTAACTTAGAGATAAAGTTGCTAATGCCTGGCTGTAACTGATGTGCAGAAAAAACTTACCACAAATAAAACACAGCATCTACGGAATCTTTCGCCTAAAGAAATTACACACAGCTCCAGAATGAATACCCTTGGATAACCCTGTGAAAATTCGACCATCTAGCTATTCGTGTTTGCAGAGAAAAAAGAGAAACATTCATCTCCAGTGCAAATTAGGTTATAGCAGGAAAGTGAAACTTTCCAAGTATAAATACAAACATGGTTAAAAAGCTAAAGCTAAATTGCACTCAATGGTATTAATAGAATGCTTACAACATCAGCTGGAATTGAATGTTGATGCCCTCAAACCACGCCGGTTATTTCTCTTATAGTTTTCTTTTGCAGGAATATTGCATCAGGCATTTTTGTGACCTTGTAAGAACAGGACTCCTCAAATTTCAAATTCCAAGGGATTCTGCACGATTGCGACAAAATACCCGTGAAAAACTCAATTTTTCAAATGAGGTTGGTACAAAACGATTGAAATTAACATTTACATTTATTGCGATATATATATATATATATATATATATATATATATATATATATATATATATATATATATATATATATATATATATATATATATATATATATATATCGCATAGCAGCTTAACTTTTAAGGTAGAACATTAAACTTGTTACCTGTTATGTGGTTACGGTCAGTTATTTCACGAAAGGCCTTAAATTTTCAGGTTTTATGCCTCTATTGTTATAATCACAACGAACGCAACGGTTGCAAAAGTACTGACTCAATCTGAAAATTACTTGCTATATAAAATCAGTGAAAGCAAAATGTCTCGATTCCAATACCATAAGTTCATTAAGCGTTTGTCCATGACAA
Organism: Protula sp. h YS-2021; assembly: GCA_949752745.1. NCBI lineage: Eukaryota > Metazoa > Annelida > Polychaeta > Sabellida > Serpulidae > Protula > Protula sp. h YS-2021. The sequence goes on along the minus strand of OX457031.1, from coordinate 19,493,556 downwards.
TAGCACAATGACTTGAATTGGAATAGTAGTAATATTTTTTTATATATAAGAATCCTGAAACCAGATAAAATTCAAATGCTTGTGTGGGCTATTCCGAACTTCTGACTACCGAAAATATGCATATAGAAGAAATCGGTGGTTTTTATTGTAAAAGCAAATGTATTAGTCAAAGAAAAGTGGTAAAACATCTGATTATTGAATCAATATGATTTTTAAAACGTCGTTAGCTCTTTTGAAAGTATACCATTTTAAATTTTTTTCCACATGCTTATTAACAAAATAAATTGGTTGTGTAACAAATAACCGATAATAATCAAATAATGCTAATATTTAAAAAGAATTTGCCACTTTCAAATTACCGGTAGTCTATTGTGAAATAGATACCAAAATAGGCTTACCAAAATATCTGGATTTTTTTAATACCTGCATTATATAGTTAAAATCATAGGATTATTTTGAAGTTTGTTGGTGATTACTTTTATGTCACCAATAAGTACAAATATTAAAAACTCTGTGAGCATCAATGTCACATGCAAATCTGCCATCAGTTTTGAAGAAGATTAGTTATCATTTAGCTATCGTGTGATTGCTGTCATTGTCTATCTGGTTTTCTTACAGACTAGCAAGCGACAGCAAAAGTACCCCGATTATGGAAAACAGATTCCAGAAAATACACAATGGCCTGTTGCAGCCGTACCAAAAACCAGTAAGAAGGAGAAGGTGGATCAGTTCGCTCCAGAGTATCACACAGATCGTTATTATCACAGAGAACGTGATCAGTTCCAGAAACGAATGTCATCAGGCGCACATAGTAAAACACCTGAGTGTATGGAGCCTACAAAAGAACAACGCTGCAAATCAAGTTCGTCATATCATGGAGCACAGAAGCAAACAAAGAGAAATCCAGATATTATTCTTTCTGGTGAATTTGAAAACGAAATAGGAAATTCCATATTAGGGCCAAATCAAAGTCAACTATCTGCAAAATGCATATATGGAACTTGCTTTAACACTGCAGAACGAAACAAATTGTGTAGCAAATGCGAAAACATACTATACAAAGCAAAAAGCGAAAAAGTCGTTCCACCTCAACCATCAAACAGCATTGGATTGAAACATAATGAATTTCCTAGGGCTTTCCGACCCACAAATGAAGATGCCAACCAAGCCATCACAAACAGAGAAACCATTCACTGTGGTGACAGAAAAACGCATGAAAAATCTACCATTTCTAGAAAAACAACATCTCGGAGAGACCGTGCGATTCAAGATAGGTGTATGGGCGATTCTCAGAAAAATTCTTACTTACAACACGCTCCCTTGCAATTTCCAAGGGAACAACCTGGGCTTAACTATCAAACGCATGACGAATATAGCCCATCTGATTCAGAATTTCCTGATTCTTTACTCAGTGAAGCTACATCAATTAGTGCAGAGAATCATGGAACTGACTACCTATTTCACATTGACGACAGCATTGGTAGCCTAAAGAGATGCAAGTCTCGTAAATGTCAAAATTGGGGAAATTCAAAATGTCATGGCTTTTGCAACGAATGCAACGGAAGAGGATTGACAAAATGACATTAAAACAAAACAAAATCTGCGTAGGTTTGTGTGTTGCTGTATCAATCAGACTTTGTTCTAATATTTGTATAATTTTTCATAGATGCAGGTAAAATACGTTCAAGATATAGCAACTTTATGTTCATTCAGTTATGATGACGTATGAAGAGTACATAATAAAATGTTGACAAGTGCTTTGATTTTGAAACTCAGTTTCTGTCAGAACATAAATACAGTCTTTATCTGAACACTTCGAATATAATCGACAGAAATAACCTGTTATCAACAGTTGCGTTTTGTTTTAATACTACTGGAATACAACGTAAAAATACCTTTTTCGCCACGACGCAGAACGTACATGAACTAAAATGGAATTCACACTTAATTGTATTCATGTTGAAGAAGATTTTATTAGCTCTGGAGCAAAAGTTAAAGATTTCTCATTTCACGTTCCTGGTTCATTATTAATGTAAAACAATTTACTTAAAAATGATAACAAGCTTTCCGTTATTTTAAATACATAAACGATATATTTATTTTATGTTCATTGCGGTTATGATGATGAATGAAAGGTACTTGCAATAGTAGGCAAGAGTACTTCGAATGTAAAAATCAGTTTCCTTTTGAACATAAATATAATTTATATCTATAGGAGTAAAATTATAAATAAAGATAATTTAGATTACTTTTGGAATTTTTATTATACGTTTAAGTTTTTCTAGAAACACTTCAAGAAATAAATTTTATATAAACAAATATTAATTCTGTTACCGTTCTGGTTTTATTCTAAGAAAATGCATTTTTGCCAAAACGTTTGATTGTAATCTGTCAAACATCTCACACGGTTAAATTAACTATCTTTTTGTTCGAAGCGTTTAGAACACTTTTCTGTTACACAGTTGTTGATAAAACACTCTCTCTGGTAATAAGAATAAAACCAAGGACATGTGCTTACTTTTATTCAACCTGATAACATATCTAATATGTTTTATGCTAAGAGAAAATCATATAATATTTATACAGAAACGTTGTTTTGCAACAGTTGTCAGTCTACTTCAACTATAAAAATTAGATCTGGTTGAATAGGCGTTGATTTAACATTGCTTTTTCTTTATTTTACGTCTTTGTTATATGAATAGTTCAAAGAAAGTCTAATGAACTTGAAGTGGAATCTCGCCATCTCCATTTTTTTGGAATGGTGATTGCAGCTTCAGTAATAGGTAGCTTACCACTTGCTTCTTGTCTGTATTGTTTTACAGAAATTCAATAAGTTTTTACAGAAATTCATAAAACAAATATCTTTTTACAGATATTCATAAAAGTAGGAAAAATTGATATCTCAGTTTACTTTAAATCTTGGCTAATGAACTTCTTTATGTTATGAATTTTTAAGTTAAGTACAACAAAAAAAGTAAAAAGATGGAAAGAAGTGAGTCGATTAGTGACACTTTGAATATAAAATCATCTAATTTAATTATTAGACGCAGCGAGAAGATTGTCTTTATATTACCTAATCTTTAAATGAAAGGAAATAATATTAAGAGACACAAAAGGATCAAGATTTTGAAACAAGTAAGGGAAAGAAAGAAGTGAGATATTGAATATGGACTACAAGTTTCGGTTTAAGCAATAGTTGAACTTGGCTTAGAAAAAGTTTCGATACAAAGTGATATTAAATTTTTACTCCAGAAAAATTGCCTCTAAACTCATTCAAGAGTTTTGCGAACAAAGAGCCGTATCTTTTCACTCCAGTGTTAACTGGAAAAGGGAAACTGTTCTATTATTCAAGCGATCTTGAGAACTACAGTGAAATTTAAGGAACAGAAATGAGTTTAACTGTGCATAAATTTTCTACACATTGTATATATAAGTACAACTACGGAAATACGACCAGCACTGGGACTGAACTGAGGTAGTGCAATTTCCTGTGGTGTGTTATATGTGTGGTTTTTGAACTGAATATTGAAAATGGTCTTTGTGTGCTGGTTCCATTTGATATTTTGCTACATATATTGGTAACTGAAAATATTAGACTGAGTATGTTCTTAATGCAATAAAAATCATATAGTAATTCTTAATGAAATTCATCTTGAAAATTCTTAATCAAAATTTCTCCGTATAACTACAGATTCTTTCGAAACTTGGGCGGCATATTAGTAAAGATTGCAAGAAGGAAAAATATGTGCATTATGCTTGCTTCTCAACTATTCACATGATACCTTGCTTAAACTTTTTGCAGGAGAACAAATGCTACTTTTCAAAGAATTTTAGTATTACTTTTTGACATTTCATAGATGTGTGGAAAGCTGAAAAATAAACACATCGGAACAAAATGTAGGCTAAAAATAATCAAAGTTACTTGTTTTGCATTCTGTGGATTAGCTTAACTTTAAAGGTTCAGTCGAGCTTAACTAAGTAATTTGAACTTGTTGTGTTCTTTTCATACTGTGGCATATACTTATCCTTGTCAGTCTAATGTTGTGCCTTTTCATACTACGAGTTTGGTTAGGACTAATTTACAAAATGTGCGTGAGAACACATCGTTATTTTTCAGGATTACGTTAAGATGATATCGAATATTTTAATCTAAGATAAGCAAATTCTGTGAGCGTTCATACTACAGCTGTGCTTAGGATTAACCGGTTCTGCATGGTTTAGTTAATCCTGAATGTTTGCTTTTCATACTTCAGATTTCAACAGTATTAATTAATTTAATCCTAAGTAAGTCCAAAGCATGAAAAGAGCTTTAGGAATTAAACATAATATTCATAATACTTTCGTCCCATCTGAACATAAAATGTAGATTAAAGAGCTCACAGCTCACAGAACGAGTATACGAATTATGATTAAAGATTCGTAATCGAAAACTACTTCATGACGTGGGGTAAATCATCCTCATGCATTTACGGTTGGACAGGGCCGTTGAATCATCTTTTGTCAGGCAGTATTATTATATATATTTTTATTATGATAGTTCAGGTGACAACGAGTCAGTCTAAAGACATTGTAATAACAAAATTTCTGCTTAATGTCCTATAATTAAGAAACACAAAACATATAACGTGCAGTAGAGAACATATCAATTTAAATCCCAAATTAGGCTTATTTGTTTCATTGTTGTGTGTTAATGATATCAAAAGGCAACTTGAGGATCATTGAAAGGTCATGTTGGATCTTTTAAAACATGGTGTCGAGTAAGGTTAAAATGTCAGCATTTGAAAAATAAAAAATTCTATCTGATGATAAATTCAAATAATGAGGGAAAACATAGTTTAATAACGAAAAGACTGTTTTGATGTTTGGTACCGGTAGTGTGTGTTGTTTAATTTAATTCAAAGACTACCTTTTATAAAATAGACATAAATAAAATAAAATAGACATCAATAAAATAAAAGCGTTATTCGGGAGTTCTTGATTTATATGCAAACAATTATTTTAGTTAAAAGCTTAAAAATTACAGCTGGTTGACTATGTCACTATAACTTTGTTATACGACGATCTCTGTTGCATTTCAATAGTGTCCTTTTGTCAAAACTGGTTTCCAACTTGACATATGACTTGACATTTTAACACGGCTTCGTTTCTACCATTTACGTTCAGATATTAGCCTTATTTATTGGCAAAGTCATTTTCTAATATTTTCTAATAAGTCATAGATTGAAAATGTCCTGTGCTTTCTTAGAAACATAAAGATTTGTGTTTGCCTGGAAATGTATCTCAGAATTGCCAGGAAATATGAATTCAACTTAAACTGAACTTGATTGTTGCATATTTTTTGATAATTTTATCAAAATTTCATGTGATGGGCATCGAAAAGTTATGTTATGATTAATAAAATTGAAGTCAGACACAATTGAGATCAGAAAACTGGAAGTGTTTGAGAAGAGATACCTTCACGCAATCCTAGGAATCACTCTGAGGGACAGAAGAGCAACACAAAAATACGTCAACTGTATGACATACAGAGAACCATCCTGAACTACAGAGAATTATCATCGAAAGGGTACATGAGAAAAAACAAAAATAGTTTAGACACATTGCAAGAAAGCCACCAAACTTTTGAATTATTGCCGTCTCTGGTTTGAATACTATGACCAGTCCTTGTATTCACATACGTTAACTGTGCAGTTAACTGCACACCTCATAAGGGAAAGCAGCAATTAAGCAAATAATTTTTTCTAAGGAATTGTTTTAATATTAAAATGAAATTTATTAATCAACTTTAAAAAGTTGCTCGGCGGTATGGAAATGAGACGCTCACTTTGCACGCTATAAAGTTTACTTTGCACGCTACAAAAGACAAAACTTATGTAATTGATTTGATGGGAAAACTATCATATTTTAATGGAGAACATTTGGAAATGTTGTAGTCACTTAAGTTTAGATTTGTACTATTTCCTGATCGCTATTATATTTCTATATCCTTTCCCTCGTTATTATCTTATTCTTAGCATTAAAGAACAAACCGAATACAATAAATATCCCTCGAGAGACTGTATGAGCAAAACCGAGAAAGACAAGTGCAGTGTCGTGTCTAAATGACGATAGAGATTAAGTTGAATGGGCATCTTACAATCAGTGACCACACTAAATACAGCTCACTCGTTTTTATAGCTCACCAACTGCTTTATTATTAACGCCAGTGAAGACATCCATCGTATGTATGTGCATATGTAAAAAATCACTTAAAATGCTTTCAAATCCTGCTTTCAAATCCTGCCAAGCATTTACCGTATAGAAGCATTTTAACAATGGGTCATTTTCCAAAATGCCGTGTCTCTCCTGCAGTTTTGTTTGGATTTCTTCCAAATTCTTCAGACAATCTTTTCTTTAAAAATTATTTTTAATGATATTCTTAAAAATAGCGTGATATGACAAACAGGAAAAGAAAATAAAAGGTGTCACATATATGTTTTAGTCAGTACTTATCGTGGTTTGCTATTGTTTGTTCGATTCCCAGTGAGTGCTTGCATAGCGATTTCTTATGAAATAAACCGGCACTCTCCAGTGGTGGCACAGCAAGATAAGAACTAGACTAGTACATATTTCCAGTAAAATGGTTAACAGAAACCATCTAGATTTCCTCACAGGACAGAAGTTTCAAGAGAAGTGCTATATACTGATCAAAAGGAGTTGCGACATATAAATTTCTGGATCAGTGCCACCAAAAGTGTTGTGTGCGTTAACAATGCGTACACAGACGATGGGTGCAATGCCCTCACTGATGTGATAGGCCCAACCCGAGGAAGTCACCTGACCAAAAAGCATTAAATACAAAATATTTTGAAAATTGATGTTACTGCTACATCTTGCAGTTTTACCACCTTAATAAACATTATAATAACTAGAATATATATTGCATATGACATAAATGAGCTACCTTCAGAGAATGCCTTTTCATTGTATAGGAAATCGCTATGCAAGCACTCCGTGGGGGTCGAACTCACGATAGCAAAGAACGCTCAGTATTGGCGGTAATAAAACTATCTGGCGGCTTGTATTATCCTTACCACCAGTTTCAATTATGTAATAAACGCAACAGAAGTGTTAGGAGTCCAATTAAAGATGTAACAGTAGTAACACTTAAAAAGAGAGCCAAAATAATTTTTAAAATGTGCACTTTTTGGTTAATTTTGGCGGTTTGGACTAAAACATTGTTAGGAGACATTGACAGTAATCAGACCACAACGTTAAGAGACATTCTGACTGGCTGACACAGCAAAAAAAACTACAAGCATTGCCAAATTTCAAAACAATTGGACCAAGAATGAAGAAGGAATAGCATTTTGGAAAAGTTTTTGCATTCACACATAACCGACGACGGATAGCCCACTGGTAGTGGGGATACAGGCCACTGACGAATGCCGGCTTGGCTAAAATCTGCAGATGAAGAAGAATTTTAAGTAAAAGTTTAAATACATGTTAGACCACTGGACAATTCATGAGACCAGCTTGGTGACATCTAGACTCAGAACATATAAAATTGACCTCAATCAACTAAATAGCGAAAGACAACGTAACTCTACGGAGATATTTACGGAGTAAAATTTAGGAGGGGTTAACTCGTAGCAAGGTCAACGGTTGCTTAATGTTTATATCCTGCAACTTTTTCACAGCAACAGCCTTTAGAATGAGTGAAATGTTAGACTAAAACTCTGAACTGAACAATGAAACCATTGATAGAGCTATTCATATTGAAAAAAAGTCTAGCAACTTCCATTTCAAGAAGGCGGAATCGTAGTTTTAGGCAAAAATACAGTGATACAGCATCTGTTTATTAAAGTATTTCCAAAATGTCAGTAATTTTTAAATAAAATAAAGCTGTTGCAAAAAATTTAATTAGTCAATCTTTATTTAGTTGTCATTTTTAGTCGCTCCAAGAGTAAAATTTTATGAAACAATCGTTAGCTGGTCTCACAGAGATGTATGGAAGGCGCCAGAATACTGAAAGTTTTACAGAAAGTCAAAGTTAATTTAATTGTGGTCCGTGACCACCACAACGGCGTTGTTATTAAATAGTTGACCTCTGATGAGATCTGTCTGGTATAAACACAGGTAGGTATTTTAAAAAGTAGTTTCACCCTTTTATGAGTATAATATTCGCAAAATTCCTAGCGGTATGAGAATGAGATAAATTGAAATGTGACTTACGTACAATATTTCAAGATTCTTCATTAAGACATAATAGTTGTAACATAAAATCAATTACAAAGTTTCGTGTTTAATGAAGAAGATTTTGCCTACAATGTGAACTATAAAAGCGTCTCATTTCCATACTGCTGGCCATCATATATAGCTCCCCTCGAAAATCGACACAGGGAAGCGATGTGAAATGGTGCAGCGATATCCGGTGCATAAAATCGCAAACAGTCATGTAGGCACAGGCGGCTCCCCCTCCACAGAGTCTTGTAGGAGATGTGGCTGAACTAAGGTCACTCGGGATTAACTGTTACGTGCGTTGCTTTGGTGATAATACAATACACACCTATTGTGTAAAATATGTAGAAGATTAACTTTCAATGATTCATTATTTATTCATCGTTGCAATATTAAAAGTAGAGAAGTGTACTTTATTGAAAACCTTGAATTTTTAAAATCGAAAGTATATTTCGAACGTATCCTAAACAAAAGGAATTTATCCAAATGCAGATCGTTGGAAAAATTGAACAGTTATTACAGTAAATTCCTTTTGTTATGTTTCTTTTCTGTCTCTGTTCTCATCCGTAGACTGATAAATTCTTTAGTATAGCTTTTACTCTTATTGTCAACTGATATGCTAATATGAAGATTAGTTTATTAGTAATTATTAGATCACTATATATAAGAATATAGGTTTCTCCCTAACAGCAACAAAAAAATTGTCACTATACTTGCGTTGATGTGGCTTATTATGTATGAATTAAAAGATACAATGGAATGAAGTGATAATAAAAAAAACTTTCAATGATTTATACACAAGAGACCTGACATCACTTTTAGTACTTAAACTGACAACCTACAATATAAATTCTTTATAATTGAAAAAACTAAACAGTGTTTTTATGCTAACTTTTCAACTATTGACAGTCGACACTGGAACTGAAAAGTTACGAAACACATAAATTTTTGTGCGTACAGTCCAAAGGGGAAGGACGCATGAGTAACTCGAAACCGATCGTTTATTAACAACGCTTGCCGGTGTTGTATGCAGACAAACGTCTGTGATGGCAAAAGTGCGTTTACTATAGGTTCCTATGGAAAAGGGGTTTTTGTTTTAAAAGGAGGTCGAAACGTTTGCCTTCCGGAGTTTTTCAGAAAGTTATGAATTCTCCATTAACTCACTGAATTGAACCTCCGATATTATCCCATGCATAAATTCATTACTTAATCCTTTGAAAAGGGGTTTTCAGCAAGGTATATAAGGCAAGGGAAGTCATTACAGTTTATTACTGATAACGTTTGTTAAATCATGGATAATAACAGTGCAGCGAATATGGTTTCTAAGAATTTTGTCCGACAGTCAGGGCCACCCCACCCCCCTCCGCCAACTCTGCACCCCATCCACTCTAGAACAGACTTTAAAATGGAATTGAAAAAATCGGGCGAACAGGCATCTATTCTGTATATAGGAGCAGTTTTTTCAAGTCAAAAGTTGAATATTTTATGGTTATGACTACTTTTTGGCTTATGAATAAATATATACAGTACATGATTTTATTTTCTTGCAAAAAAAAACCCATTTCAATATTGGCACAAGATGGAAGGATTAAGGGACGTTTGCCATTGCAACAATTTGCTTTCGCGCAATTTGCCGTGATGACAAACGTCACTATTAAACTTGTAGTCTTAAACAAAAGACAACAGCAAATAAGGTTAAGGGACGTTTACCATCATGGGTATTTTCCTCACACCCCGGTGCATTCCCGGAAACGTCGACGTTTGCCATCACGGCACGTTTGCGATCACCCAACCGGTCTATACCCAACAGACCGAACGGTCGAAGAGGTTGGCTGTTGAACAACAACTCCACAGTGGTTCTTTTGTATCGGTGTTCCCTTTCAAAATTTTGAACGGGACGACAATTCAGCAAAAATGGCTTCCGTGTTAGAAAGTTTGCCTGACATTGTTATCTTAAAAGTAATTAGTTTCCTGAATACACACGATGTCTTAAATTTAAGCAAATGTGGAGACGTATTAGAATCCTACTGTTCTGACTATACCATTGTCAGGTTAGTTGGAAATTTTCAATCATATTACAAGTACTGTTTTTGTATTCCGTAACACAGAGTTAATTTATCGCCCACTTCCCTTTCAAAGCTGTCATGGTTTTACTTGTGTATATAGATATATCTTAGCAAATTATTTGTGAGTTTGATAATTTTATAAACATCCTGGATATTAATGAGTGTTAAATTATGTCACATAGCGTTAGCATACAATAAGCAAATTGAAAAGTACTTTGAAATGCGTGAGTGCCGAAAAGTTTTGATGTTTCGACCACAATACTGCTGGGAAAACCTTTGAAGAAATGACAGCAAAATAACCGATTAATGAACAAAAGTGTATCTATAGGGGAAATTTTCGCTAATTTGCTATGATACATGCAAAGTAAAAAATAAAATGGTTTGTAACACTGAGATGTGCATATAGAAAGAAAATCAGAATTTTCATATTTTCATTTGTCATTTCTTTGTATTTAATCAAAAAAACTTGCAGTCGAAAGTCCAAAGAAAAAACCGCGAAAGTGCGAACGAATTCCATAGATGAACTGCGGGGAAAGTGATATGGTACATCGATCTGGAAATGAAACAAATCTAAACCTTAATAACTTTGAAATAACGGACCACGTAGTTCATTAAAATACAATAATTGTACATGTAGTTCTATTATAACAGTGTGACTTTTAAAGAAAATGGTTCCACATGCAAAATGGCTTTTCAAAAAGGCGCTCCATTCTTATGTCGTTGGCCAAACCCTCCTTTATTCCTATATTGCGAAGATGGCGACCTGAAATGGGCCAGGACTAGGGGAACTGTACTAATTCGTATATATGCTCAGTAGAACCGATAGTTACATAAGTTCTCAGATGCGACTTCCGATTACGTCACAATGCTCAGAGAATGGTTCTGGACAGCTTTAGTATTTACAATCGTGAAATGTCTCCCCGGGGCTGCAGGAATTCAAGTCGAGAAGGACTCCAGAATGTGAAGTGAAGTATGCGTTGCAGTGTATTTTCATGTAAGGCAGAAGTGCGTTAGTGCGAACAGGTCGAGACTCCCATAATTTGCTCGGATTAACCGTAATCCTGTTAAAACGACCTTTCTTCAAATTAAATACGACCACATATGCTTTCCTACCTTATACATAAAGGACATTTTCCATTTCTAGCTTTTCAAGTCATGTTGGATTTTCGTTTGTCTTTTTAGTCCCCCGCCGCCGCGTAGCGCGGAGCGAAGGACTATAGTATTCGGGTCCGTCTGTCTCTCTGTCTGGCGACACTTGGAAGCACAAATTTGTGCACGCGATATCTCAGCCGCTATTCAACCCTGGCTTTTGATTATTGCTACAGTGAAAATATATTTTTTGAAGTTGCGCGACGTCGCATTATTTTTTGATTCGAAAAAAAAAAAATGACGAAATGGCGACGTGTTGAAAATAGGTAATGTTTTGGTATTTCTGTTGCCTACAGTGCAACTTTGTGCATGCGATATCTCAGCCGCTATTTAACCCTGCCTTTTAATTGTTGCTACAGTGAAAATATAGGAAATATATATATTGAAGTTGTGCGACGTCGTATTATTTTTCGATTCGACCAAAACATGACGAAATGGCGACTTGTTGAAAATAGGCGATGTTTTAGTATCTCTGTTGCCTACAGTGCAACTTTGTGCACAAGATATCTCAGCCGCTATTCAACCCTGGCTTTTTTTCCGTCGCCTTTTTTTCGATTCGACCAAAATATGACGAAATGGCGACTTGTTGAAAGAAGGCATGTTTTAGTATTTCTGTTGCCTACAGTCAGGGTTGGGTTTCTCCCAGGGAGAAAGGTATTTCTCCCCTCCCCATGGGAAAAATATGGGAAAAACTCGGGATTTAGGGTTTCTCCCTGGGATAAATGGGAGAGAAACAGGGGAGAAACGTCGGGCATAAAAATTCTTTCAACGTTTATGTGCATTTTATTCCAAATTATTTAATAAACTGTCGTGTCATCGACATTTGGCACATTTCTCTCACGTTTAGTGCATTTAGATGGGGATATTTTTGCAAGATGAGCTTTTGCCAACTGCTCGTTCCCGCAGTAAATGCATTTAGCATATGATTTTTTATCCTTCACAGACAAATTGAAGTGCTCCCAAACTTTATCTTTTGGTCTTCCTCCTTTAAACATTTTGAGTTGATAATTTAAAGGCAGCACAAAGATAACAATCGTAATTTGTTTGTAATGATAATGCCGTAAATTTTTACAACCCTTCTGTAGTTGTTGAGGATTACTCGCACCCTTAATCTCTACATTTTCTGAGATATAAGGATAAGACGTTTTGTTAAGGCGTAGCTCGGAGAGTAACTGAAAGATAAGCAGGTTAGTACTTTGACACAGACTGACAGAGAACGGATTTTTCTTTGATCATGAGTAGAATAGTAAGGCATCTGCCTTGTAGTAAAAGAAAGAGAGTGAAAGCCTGAATAACAAATGTCGACCATACATTTGTGTATTCTTGCGGACACCTTCATGCAGTGCATTGTGGGTAACTGAGGGCATAATTAGCGATATTTGGAGTTTATCGCACTGTTTTATACCCATACAAATTCTTCGATATTTAAGTTAAGTAATAAAAGTTTTCTAAACGGTAAAAACTATTTAAAGAACTTACTTCCTAGCAAGTGAGAAGTAGGTCAAAATGTATTCAGTCGGCTCAGAACAAGAAAAATACCCGTTATATTTGGTATAAAACAGTGAGAAAATATGCGTTTTGCCCCGACGCAAGCACTGGCACTTTTTGATCACGTGATGAAAATGTTAATTCTCATTGGTGGATGTGAGGTTGTGACGTGCACTTGTCCACAAGAATTCTAACGTGTACGTTAAGCAAGACAAAACAAAAGAATAAAAAAGAGGGGAGAAACTGCGGGAGAAACGTATTTCTCCCCTGGGGTAAAAACCCGGTTTAAACCCAGGGTAAAAACCCCAATGGGAGAAACCTGCCAACCCTGCCTACAGTGCAACTTTGTGCACGCGAAATCTCAGCCGCTATTCAACCCTGGCCTATGATTGTTGCAACAGTAGAAATATATATATTGAAGTTGTGCGACGTCGCATTATTTTTCGATTCGACAAAAAAAATGACGAAATGGCGACTTGTTGAAAATAGGCAATGTTTTGGTATTTCTATTGCTCACATCGCAACTTTGTTCACGCGATAACTCAGCTACTATGCAACCCTAGCTTTTGATTGTTGCCACAGTGAAAACATATATATTGAAGTTGTGCGACCTCGCATTATTTTTCGATTCGACCAAAAAATGACGAAATGGCGACTTGTTGAAAATAGGCAATGTTTCAGTATTTCTCTTGCCTACATTGTAACTTTGTGCACGCAAAATCTCAGCCGCTATTCAACCCTGGCTTTTGATTGTTGCTACAGTAGAAATATATATATTGAAGTTGTGCGACGTCGCATTATTTTTCGATTCGACCAAAAAAAAAAAAAACGAAATGGCGACTTGTTGAAAATAAGCACTTTTTCTGTATTTCTTTTGCCCACAGTGCAACTTTGTGCACGCGAAATCTCAGCCGCTATTCAACCCTGGCTTTTGATTGTTGCCACAGTGAAAATATATATACAGTCGGACCCGCGTAATATGAAGTCGTCGGTACCGAGCAAAATACTTCATATTACGCGAAGTTCATATTACACGAACTTTTACACATCATACTTTTAGTCACCCATAAAATCAATAGGCATAGATTCATTGCTTATTTTGGAACGAGCTACTGTCGGTATCCCGACAAAAGGCCTCGCGACAAAACGCCTCGCAACATAACGCCTCGCGACAAAACGCCTCGCGACATAACGCCTCAAAATGTAAACTGCGAGAAAACGCCTCACTTTTTGAAACAACAATTAAAACACATAATTCCAATTTCTAAATCTGATTTTAATTTTGCCATTTAGCCATCGCCAACAAATGAGCGGTTCATTACACAGATATATTTACAAGATATTTACTACTCGAAATCTTCACTATACTGCATCTACATGTCTCTAACAAAGTTAGAACTGTGCGCCATAGCAAGTACATTCATTTACACCAAATTAACGACTCGAAATCTTACCTGTCAACATTTTTTGAGTAACTGCATTTAGTAAAACAATGTCCTTACGTTTGCTGTGGATCCATTATTAAATATTTTTTAATATGAAATTCTCATGCTTCTTTTTTCCAGAAATTAAGCCAGTGATTTATTTTAAGTTATTACCTCATCCGGATTAGGGTCGTGATTATGCATATTTAGAATTTCCGGATCCGTCGTTTCTAAGGTCGTTTTAATAGTTCCTTTACAAGCTATATTTCGCCGAACACGAAACCACGTTATGAACTTTCGTTCATTTTTCTTGTTGTACATATATCTGACATATATACGAGTGAGGCGTTTTGTCGCACTTAACATTTTGAGGCGTTTTGTCGCGAGGCCTTATGTCGCGAGGCGTTTTATCGCGAGGCGTTATGTCGCGAGGCGTTTTGTCGCGGATTCGCTACTGTCATATAAAATCGGAACTAAATAGTCACACTACATACAATTAAAATCACGCATAATTCTGTCTACTTCTTCAAAAAATATTCATCAATTTTCGATTGTTTGGAGTTTGTGCCTCTGTTTCTGCAGCCAGTCTATGCACATCGCCAAAAGATCGATAACCGGAGCAGGATATAAAAATCCCTGGAATGCATCACTACATTAATACCCTGAATTTTGATTACAGCATTGAAACGCAGTAGCTTTGAATCAAACGAAGTACAATTAAACATTACTCCCGAACCAAAGTGGGTGTAGGACATTTGACCAACCGAAATTTGACCAACCGAAATTTGACCAACTGAAATTTGACCAACCGCAATTTGACCAACCTCTTAATGAAAAAACGGACATTTGACCAACTTCATAATTTATTGTTTTTCGTACCACTTATCAGTAAAACATTAGCAATCACAAATGTTCCGACAACAGCAACATTTAAACAGTTATAACACTGCAAGTAAAAGTACTGTCCAAATGTACTGGGATGGTAGTAATCTCATATCCTCTCAAAACTTCACATAAAACACGTACCTGAGATGACACTAAAGCCTGGGTTTGTTTGTATAACGCCTTGTATAACGCCGGATTACGGAGATTAACGGGGCACGTGGAACTCAACCTTATGACACTCATTGACAGAGAGAGGATTAGCACATCTCTTTGATGCGAACAAGCACTTCTTTGAAATTACCTTTTCTTACGAAACCTCGAACTCCTAGATTTATAAGGTTGTGTATATCTAAAACTGAAAGTTGGTCAAATGTCAGTTTTTTCCATTAAGCGGTTGGTCAAATTGCAGTTGGTCAAATATCTGTTGGTCAAATTGTGGTTGGTCAAATTGCGGTTGGTCAAATTGTATGTACCCCACCAAAGTAATAGATCAGTGGCCGGAGCAAGATATAAAATTCCTGGAATGCAATACAACATCCAATACCCGAATGTTTGATTACGGTATTGGTTCGCAATAGCTTTGAATCAAACGACTGTTTTATCTGCTTAAAGACTCCCTAAAGTGCAACTGCGACCCTTCTGTGATCGCCCCACAATAATGCCTTTTATAAACAATAGCATTCAATGTTGACGCTAACTTGTCTTGTGTACTTGTCTTCTTTGTTCTTAGCCTTTTGTGTAGTTCATATTATGCGAACAGATTATGCCGTAAATGTGGTCTATGGGTCCTTATGCTGGACTTCGTATTCCGTGAACTTCATATTAGACGTGTTCATGTTATGTGAATTTCTGTCCATAGAAACCAGGGCATTTTACATTGGGACCAAGCAAATCACTTCATATTACGCGAACTTCATATTAACCGTGTTCATATTAAGTGGGTCCGACTGTATTGAAGTTGTGCGATGTTATATTATTTTGCGATTCGACCATAGTTCGTGGCGGGGGACATTCATCAGTTTTACTGATAACTTGTTTTTTTTTTTTTTGTTTTTTTTTTTAAACGATAAAATTTGATGATTTTATGCATGTAAACACTAGAGCCTCTGAAGGACCTTCTTTAGTGATAGCCCAAATATGTTAACGCGGTCTTTTATGTTTTGTCCAAGTTTAATCATTTACATAAAAATCATAAAAACATGCAGTGTATATGTGAACTTGGGGAAAAACAATAAATTGAAAGTAAGAACCTGCTCAGATAAATCAGTGTATTTGTTTATTTAGTTTATATTATGAATGTGTTCTAGTTGTTCAATAATTCGATTACACCATGTTCAGATTAACGAGCCTTTAATGTATTGTTTTTCTCAGTGTAACAAAGTGAATGCGTACCTTATAATTTTTATTTCAATAAGTAAAATAGAGGTAACGGTGTCATGTATCTGTCCCCTTGTGGATCCTGCGGATTGACGGTCACGTAAGGTGCCAGAGATTCCGGGTTCAATCTCCGATAGGCTTGAATGTATTTTCACAATAGCATCACGCGCTTTTGGTGAGAGAAAAATGACGAAGCTGTTTTGTTATCTTTGTGTATTTAATGGAGAACTCTGAGATTCTGTTGGGAATGTGTTCGGTGTTAATTTACATGTTAAGGACAAAGTCGCAATCTGATTTTGATAAAGGAAAAATATTTAATTTCCTGTCCATTTGGGAAGCATTTGCTGCCGTTAATGGGTTTTGGCTTTTTTTTTTTTGAGACGGTCATATGTTGGCTTATTCTGATTCAAATTATATTGTTTTTTTTTCAGAAACACTTCGTTTGAAGGCAGTTACTATGTGAATGAAGAAGAGTTCAAAGACTACATACGCAAACATGGATCTCGAATTGAGTCGTTGAGTTTAAATCACTGCTACTGGATGACACAGCGACTGATCTCGTGGGCAATACAACACTGTGCTAGTCTACGCTCACTCTCCGTTGTCGAATGCAGGCTCAAAGTGAATAATCTAGTGTCGCTGATAAGTCGATTACCGCAGCTTGACAGTATTGCATTTAGTGTTCAATCTTTTAATGATCTGAAGAAAGATGTGTTCAATCCCTGCCGAAATGTATTGAAAAATGTAAAATCTCTTTACTTGTATTATAGTTCGAGGGAGTTAGCGGTGATGCATTATTTGGGAGAGCATCACACGATTTTTGACCACTGTGAAAGTCTTGAGCATATCCATATCGGGTCTGCCGGGATGGCAATACCCGAGCTTTACCGGCCAATTGTAACTGAACCGCCGAAATTTGCCAATTTGAAATCAATGTGCATATCGTCGAATATCCATGCCGGTGCGCAGATGTTATTTTATGGAACTTTGTCGCAGCTTCCAAATGATCGGATTAAATTCGAGACACTTCTCATGCCAAATGTAAACTTCCCTGAATTCATGCGTAAAGCAGAATTCAAAGCCTGTCTGCAGAATATTGAGCATTTCAAGCACTTGGACATTTATGGGTCTAAAGTAAGCTTTCCTATCGAGTTTATAGAGGCGATAAAACGAGCCAAGGATTTGAGGTATCTTTCTTTGGGGGCTTCACGAGTGACGGACTCGCAACTGTCGTACATTGCGTCACACTGTCACAAGTTGACGTCCGTTAATCTCTACAACTGCGCTGAAATTTTACAGTTATCGGTTGGTACCTTTTTGTATCTTATATACGTGTGCTATGACTTGTCTTTAAGGATAGTACAGCTTCAGCTGTTTTTGTCAGAATTTGGTATATTCTGTTATAGTTTTATTTTAATTATTAGCTACATGAAATTCAGTAAAAAATACGGAGAAAAATTTTATAGAGAAAGAAAACCAAACACTGTAGTTTCGACATTGTTGAAAACAAATGCAGTTGTGTGAGATGTTGTCTGGCGGCCATTTTCCATATTGTTGCCAAGGCCCACTTCCGAGTTCGGTAAAGCAAAAGCCAATGCTGCATGAATATTTATCGTGAGTGTAGATTTTGAAAATAAAGCTGTCGGTTTAGGGTGAGGGTTTGGAGGCGCTGTTCAGGGAATGCGAACACCTGAAGCACTTGAATATAAGCGGAGAGCACCACCACATAAACGACAACGCTGTGGCTAGTAGTCTCTCTCAGGCTGTCAGAGGTAAGAAGGGCTTCTTTTTTTTTTTTTTGCAGTTTTAATTAGGCGTTGAAAACTTTTTGCCGTCTGTCTATCTGCTTTGATAACATTATTAAATCTTCAAAAGGCGCATGTTTTTTTTCACGTCTGATGTTAATAAGTGCAAAAACAATTAATAGAATATTTGCAACCGCTAGAGCTCATGCGTTGAGACTAAATAATTAAATGTTTTACGGTGGCCGCATGTAAACATTTGATGGCAGTTGTACAGTAAAACCTCATTCTTGACGAACCCTGAAATAGTGGACAATTGCCAATACCGGACAAGAATTCTCAGTTCCGTTTTCCCCCATTGAATGATTGGTTTACATGATCCCTGAAATACCGGACATCTCTATATACCGGACAAAATCCGCCAGCCCCCCCCCCCCCCATCCCGTTGTCGGTGTAGGCAGGTTTTACTGTACATGGTTTCAGATCGGTTTTTTTTTTGAAATATGATGTCATGTCGGCAGGGCAGCATCTATTTTAATTAAGTAACAATTAATTAAGATTTTCTCCTTTGCCACATGCTGTTGCAAAGTAAATAATCAATCTCTTCATGTTGGACTTTTTAGGTCGAGTGAGATATTTGATATACATGAGTGTTTGCTAAAAATTGTAAATATCTAGACGAAGGATATTAATCAGGTGGAAGAGGTTGTTTTATATTAAGGGTGGGGGTGGGGGGGATGGGAGGGTGGATTGCTTGACGGTATTGTCGACTTCTTGTAGGCCTGGTGAGTCTGAGTGTGCCCACGTGTATGCTCAGCCGACAGCCCGAAAGACGGAAGCGGTCAGCGCCGTGCCGATGTGCCGAGCCGCCCAGCAAACGCAAATGTCTCAGCTCCGTGCGTTCTGTCTTTTTTTTTTTTTTTTTTTTTTTTTTGCCGCTCCAGGAATGATAATAAATGAATAAATTATTTGTTACCAAAAACTATAATAAAAAAGGTTATAAAATAAATATATGAATAATAATAATAATGATCGCAAGTCTTTGATATAATATTTCCCTGCTAAGAGAATGAAAGCACGTCAGCTTATGTGTTTTTGGGCCTTGTAAATTTTACGTTTCGTGGCTTTCTTGCGCAAATACTTATCCCCCCTCCTCCCCTCCCTCCAATGTTTCTTTCAGTCGTCGCCTTCCAATAACCTGCGCTCATCTTGTCACCATGACGACAGCCAGCCGGGCACGTCGAGCGGCTATTCCAGTGGCAGGACCTCGCTCCCACGCAACAGCGATGCAGAGTCATTCCTAGGTAGGTGTGACACGCATTTGTATAGGTTACCAAGTACCAGACCCGGGGCACTTGCGTCACACACAACGCGCACTGGCACGCATGCTGTATATATATTATTAGTCCCCCGCCGGGGGACTATAGTTTTCGGGTTTGTCTGTCCGTCTGTCGACACTTTTTTTGTCAACACACTCAAGCCTACATTTTTTCCACCGATTGTTAAGATATTGTATATATGGGTAGTACTGGAACGAACAAGGATCGGTATTGTAAATGAGCCATGTCGGCCCAAGGACATTGGTCTAGCTGAACTTCACAAATTTTCCCAATCTTTACTCAGTCCAATGAGTTTGTTAACACACTCAAGCCTATATTTTTCCACCGATTGTTAAGATATTGTATATATGGATAGTACTGGAACGAGCAAGGATCGGTATTGTAAATGAGCCATGTCGGCCCAAGGACATTGGCCCAGCTGAACTTCACAAATTTTCCCAATCTTTACTCAGTCGAATGAGTTTGTTAACACACTCAAGCCTGCATTTTTCCACCGATTGTAAAGATATTGTATATATGGATAGTACTGGAACGAGCAAGGATCGGTATTGTAAATGAGCCATGTCGGGCCAAGGACATTGGCCCAGCTGAACTTCAAAAATTTTCCCAATCCTTACTCAGTCGAATGAGTTTATTAACACACTCAAGCCTACATTTTTCCACCGATTGTAAAGATATTGTATATATGGATAGTACTGGAACGAGCAAGGATCGGTATTGTAAATGAGCCATGTCGGCCCAAGGACATTGACCCAGCTGAACTTCACAAATTTTCCCAATCTTTACTCAGTCGAATGAGTTTGTTAACACACTCAAGCCTACATTTTTCCACCGATTGTAAAGATATTGTATATATGGATAGTACTGGAACGAGCAAGGATCGGTATTGTAAATGAGCCATGTCGGCCCAAGGACATTGGTCCAGCTGAACTTCAAAAATTTTCCCAATCCTTACTCAGTCGAATGAGTTTGTTAACACACCCAAGCCTACATTTCTGATTCGATTGTTGAAATCTTATAGATATAGGAAGTATTGGAACCAACAAAGGTCGGTATTGTAAATGAGCCCTGTCGGCCCAAGGACATCGGCCCAGCTGAATTTCACAAATTTTCCCAATCCTTACTCAGTTGAATGAGTTTGTTAACACAATCAAGCCTACAATTCTAGATCGATTGTTGAAATCTTTTAGATATAGGAAGTATTGGAACCAACAAAGGTCGGTATTGTAAATGAGCCCTGTCGGCCCAAGGACATTGGCCCAGCTGAACTTCACAAATTTTCCCAATCCTTACTCAGTTGAATGAGTTTGTTAACACACTAAAGCCTACAGTTCTAGATCGATTGTTGAAATATTTTAGATATAGGAAGTATTGGAACCAACAAAGGTCGGTATTGTAAATGAGCCCTGTCGGCCCAAGGACATTGGCCCAGCTGAACTTCAGAAATTTTCACAACCCTTACATACTGGAATGAGTTTGCTAACACACTCAAGCCTACATTTTTGGAAACAATTGGCAAAATGTTATACACATAGGTAGTATGGGTGGTAACAAGAATTGGTATTGTAAATGAGCCATTTTGGCCCAAGGACATTGGCCCAGCTTGAATTTTAAAATTCACGAATATGATACGAAGGGTTGTAGTCAAACCTAACAAAATCAAATACGCCGGCGGGGGACATAGTCAGTTTCACTGACCTACTTGTTATTATTATTTTTTTTTGGAGGTGGAGGGGGGGGGGGGGCTTTGCCGGCGTACATACATGGTAAAATATGCAGCAATTTCAAAATAGACGCAGAATTGGCCACAAAAAAAATATTTCAACATTTGCAACTGAAAATTCTTTACTCTTATTTGTATGAACATTGGACACAAGACTGTTGTATCTCCACGTCAGGCGGGACTCAGAATTTCAAAACTTTTGATCTGTTTCTGTTCCAGCCCTTTTAAGTAATTTAAATTGTAGTGGTTTCAAACAAAATGCATCTCTGATTTATGTGTCTGATGTGACTAAGTTAGGTCGTATCCTTGTCAAGTCGTACCGCCCAAAATCTTGGTCAATTCGGACCCATTCATGGTTAAGTCGTACCATATATATTGTATGAAAGTATATATATGTCACTTATAATTGCAGGGAAATTGGTGAGAAACAACCCGGATCTACGCGAACTGGAAATCATTGCGGCTGACTTGACGTCCGCTATTCACCAGAACAAATTCATCAAGCCTAAAGTCCACAAAGCCTATGATCCGTGGTAAGCTGTGACGTATCCATGGTCATCTTAGAATCTAAGTAAATTCAAACTACAAAGAAAGTGGTAACATAAATAACGGAAAAGGGATCTTGTGCATTTTCAACGCGAAGAAAAACCAAGAAAGAATTGATTATTTTTTTGTGGCATTTTCTTTCACAAGTAGATGCTCTTGAGTTCGTCCCGCATAGTTCGTTTTGTTGCTTAATTTGCAGTATTGTTCATGCTCTATTTTGTATTTTCCTTCTGTTTCTTCTACATAGATTGTTCGTGTTTTACGATAATTCGAACGATTTTTGTCAACCAAAGTGGTAACGAATCAACCCGTTTTTATAATTTACTTCATATAATAGGGAATCAGTGTGCACTCATACATACTCCGTGCGCACGCATAACATAACACACTCATGCATATGTATAGATTTCTGCAAATTTTGCAATTGCACACAATGGTACACAACGGAATTCGAAGAGCAAAAACCTCAACAAGGCTCAGTCATCAGGAATTATTCCGCCGATTCTAATATTTCAGTTACCACGCCCCTTCGTTGTCCACTTGAAGACCGAGTATTGTTATCTGGTATGTGATAAATAGTTATATAAATAGAGTTTCTGTTACCTTTGCTTGTGGGTACTGTTGTAGCTTGGAGGCGAGACAGGTCTCAGACTCGACGCTTGAACCTCTCACACAACTCGGCATGCTGCGCTCACTCACCCTCATGGGCCTTCCAGGTGAGCTGTCATCACCCTCGCCCCCCGCGCGCCCCACCAACCCCACCCACACACACAACTCGGCATGCTGCGCTCACTCACGCTCATGGGCCTTCCAGGTGAGCTGTCATCAACCTCCCCCCCCCACACACACACACAAATCGTCCCATGGGCCTCCCAGGTTAGCTTTCGTCAATTCCACCTAACTCTGCCCCCCTCCCACCCCCCCCCCCCACCCCGCCCCACACATCTCGTCATGCTACGCTCACTCTTGCGCATGGGCCTTCCAGGTGGTCCCTCATCAAGCCTCCCCCCCCCCCACACACAACTCATGCTACGCTCACTAACCGCGCATGGGCCTCCCAGATGAGACATCAACAACACCCCCCCCCCCCACACACAAACAACTCATGCTACGCTCACAAACCCGCATGGGCCTCCCAGGTGAGCATTCATCAACCCCCTTGCTGATTAGATGAAAGTGTATTATCTAAAAGTTGCGGTTTTCAGAGTCTAAGAGTATTTGAACTCCAATTTAAACTGCAACTTTACATGAGAGAAAAAAATATCTCACTGCAAAGCAAGAAATATGCATGCAAGAAGCCACATTAACACTTGGTGTGATCCCATACAGTTAACACTGAGGTTAAAATATTTGAACAAGCTGCTGGTATTGTTTTTCTGTGGACATCAGTGTTATGATCACCTTATCAAATTCGATATGCCTTTAATATTCATTCCTATTTTTAGGCGTGAATACTGGTCAGTGCGTGATGTCGATAGCCCGTCAGTGCGACCTTCTACAATCGCTACACATCGGATTTCTGGGCACAGCGCTAAATTCTACGCATTTTTATCGAGCTTTTGAATACATGAATAACTTAATAGATTTAAGGTGAGTACGGGCAGTTATCTCACCTTCAAACGGAGCTTTCCCTTATTACGTTATAACTAATTTAGTGTTGAAAATAATGCACACCGCCGATGTATATAAGAATAAATATATATACAGGATTCGATACACCTTTGTTATAGAATCGAACAGCCCAATTTAAATCTGAGAAAGGAGCTGTTCGAGTCAATATCGCGATGTCCAAATCTACAACGGCTGTGCATCATTGCCAAGCATAGCGCTTTTAACCCCAGTCATGTCACAGCCATGCTTGATCAGGTACGTACCTCAAGTCTCGAAGAAAACATGTATTCCTCAGCTCAAACCTCGCAGGAACAAAACCGAATCCTCGATATGTCGAATAGTCGAATAATCGGATAATGAGATACATAATTGTAAACGAACGACATGTGTACATTTTTGTCGGTTAGATCGAACTCCAAATGATGGAATACGGAATTTAACGAACTAATATTGAAAGACAGGGTGATACAGGTGAGCGATAAAGAGGAACGGAGAGAGAGAGAGACAGAGGGAGAGAGAGAGAGAGGGGGGGGGGGAGGGAGAGAGAGGTGTACAGACAGGGTGATACAGGAGAGCGATAAAGAGGAACGGCGAGAGAGAGAGAGGGAGGGGGAGTGAGAGAGAGAGAGATGGAGAGAGAGAGAGAGAGAGAGAGAGAGGTGCTCAGGACATCTAATTATTAACGCAGATTTTGTAGTAAATCTTTTTGGTTGTTACGTTTTCTATGTTAAAGAAGTTCGGCGTGTGTTCTGGGTCGACATTATTATTGCGGATGCGAAACTGTGTTTTCTCTTGGTTTTCAGCTGGGCAAAGTCATATCTCTGCAAATATTCGCGGGAGGACAAGTAAACAGCTGCAAGGCCTTAGTCACTTCTCTCAAACACAAGTATGATCGCCATTCACGGCTCACTATGACGTCATAGTTACGTCATTGATATTGTTTGCTGTTTTATTTAAGTGCATGTTTATGCAGTAAGAGTAAGACACATAAAATGCCGTTCTATTCGCCCGGAACCACCTTCTTTAGTATTAGCCAATCGTAGCCACATTAAGTCTATAATACAGTTCGTGCAATTCCACATCTCAAGGGAAATGTAATCTGGATCGTTTGAGGTTTGGGACAGTTGTAGATTTCAATGACCCTGTTTAGTTTTGTTGCAACATTTACTATTAAAATTACGTCTAAATCAGTATTATGCATTAGGTTAAATGCTAGAGATTGCGACCAGCTTTTGGAAAAAAGGGTTTGCCAGTATAGTCAGTTTACAAGAGGAAAATGTGGCCTCAAAATGAAGCTTGATTTTTTTTTGTCTGTGGCACACAGATACAGCAGAAGCCGGCCGGCGTTAAGCATCGCCATCTGTCCGCTGCTACACGACAGAATCGCGCAGACGATCGCCACTTCTAGCAGTCCCGTGCCCGCCAAGCATTTCGACGAATTGACTCGCTTCTGTTCGCGCGTGGCGTCGTATGCGGGTCACGGCCACTCCTAGGGATTGCGCTTACTTCCAGGGTTCATTTAGGTTCATTATATAGGAAATATAGGAAGGCAAGATAAAGCTTTAAATATATAACCCGGTTAATTCGCGTTAAAGCGTAGCTACTAGTGCTGTTAATCGTATCAGTACCATCGGTAATACGCGATTATTATTCGATTACATCCGTTGGCTCTTGAAGATTCGAATTTGCCTATAATACAGCTTGGCCTTGTTATCACGACATCGGTTCTAACGACATAGCAATGGTGACATCACTCGCAGTCGCAGTTTGCGATCTTAAAATGACATATCGGACATAAAAACATATTTTCTCGGTCCCAGCCATATCGTTATAACGAGGTTGTGCTGTATTTTTTCGGTTCCATCCATGTCGTTATAACGAGGCTGTGTTGTATTTTCTC
This sequence comes from Protula sp. h YS-2021, assembly GCA_949752745.1. NCBI lineage: Eukaryota > Metazoa > Annelida > Polychaeta > Sabellida > Serpulidae > Protula > Protula sp. h YS-2021. Next base: position 19,468,085 of record OX457031.1, on the reverse strand, counting down.
GCGGTCCCAGCCATGTTATAACGAGGCTGTGTTGTATTTTCTCGCGGTCCCAGCCATGTTATAACGAGGTTATGCTCTATTTTCTCGCGGTCTCAGCCATGTCGTTATAACGAGGTTGTGCTGTATTTTCTCGCGGTCTCAGCCATGTCGTTATAACGAGGTTTTGCGGCATTTTATCACGGTCCCAGCCATGTCGTTATAACGAGGTTATGCTGTATTTTCTCGCGGTCCCAGCCATGTTATAACGAGGTTATGCTGTATTTTCTCGCGGTCCCAGCCATGTCGTTATAACGAGGTTGTGCTGTATTTTCTCGCGGTCTCAGCCATGTCGTTATAACGAGGTTATGCTGTTGTTTCTCGGTCCCAGCCATGTCGTTATAACGAGGTTATGCTGTATTTTCTTGGTCCCAGCCATGTTATAACGAGGTTGTGCTGTATTTTCTCGCGGTCCCAGCCATGTCGTTATAACGAGGTTGTGCTGTATTTTCTCGCGGTCCCAGCCATGTTATAACGAGGTTGTGCTGTATTTTCTCGCGGTCCCAGCAATGTCGTTATAACGAGGTTGTGCTGTGTTTTCTCGCAGTTCCAGCCATGTCGTTATAACGAGGTTGTGCTGTATTTTCTCGCAGTCCCAGCCATGTTATAAAGAGATTGTGCTGTATTTTCTCGCGGTCCCAGCCAAGTTATAACGAGGTTGTGTTGTATTTTCTTGCGGTCCCAGCCATGTTATAACGAGGTTGTGCTGTATTTTCTCGCGGTCCCAACCATGTCGTTGTAACGAGGTTGTGCTGTATTTTCTCGCGGTCCAAGCCATGTCGTTATAACGAGGTTGTGCTGTATTTTCTCGCGGTCCCAGCCATGTTGTTATAGCGAGGTTGTGCTGTATTTTCTCGCGGTCCCAGCCATGTCGTTATAACGAGGTTGTGCTGTATTTTCTGGATTTGTTACTTGACATTTACAGTGTATAATGGCGGCTCGTTGAATGTCACAGCAGACAATGTTTGCCTTATGATTTGTGCAGTGTGTAACAACAACAACACAGGTATCCATTGTCAATTCAGTGAAAGGTTATGCATTGATCTTGGATAATTGGTAAAAAGAACAGCTGCTAGTCACCAGTAGCTGTTACGTCACCAATAGCTGTTACGTCACTAGTAGCTGTTACGTCACTAGTGTTTGATCAGTTCTGCAAATGAATTAAATCGATTAGAAAAAAATGCCCTCAGTGAATTTTGTTCACCTTGAAATGAATATATTAAAGAAGGTTCAATATTTTTTTCGATGCCAGTGCACTTGTCTGGGTGAAGGTCGCGTGGATATAGATTTAACAAGAACTGAAAACGCGTCGAGTTTGTAAAGTTTAGACATGAGTAATATAAGACGCATGTTCTGAGATATATCCTTTGTATTTACTCATAAGGGTTTCAAAAATACAGCAAAAAAGTATATCGTGTTCAGAAGAAATAAACATACTGTGCCACCATTCTGACATCATAGTTTGAGTGGATTCCTTTTTTTTTTTTTTAAATTTTAAATTAAGGAAAGCTGTGTGACTGAAGTGTTCAAACAAAATGCATTTGCAAGTCAAAACATATGGAAGTCTACTAATACAGAAAAAAGTAAACCCTCAAAACGCGCTAACGAAATCATTATCTTAAGGGTCAGTGTAGTTATCTGTGGAAACGAGATCTCCAAAATTCATCCAGTATTTCTAGGGGAATTTGAAGTACTAATGAGGCATCTTCAATCAGTTCAATGGCATATGGTTCATGCAGCAGTTGGGCAGACGTATGATGTAGGCTTTATGCTTGAGAGTTGACGGTTAGATACGCTGTCACACACAATGGCGACTGTATGTGACGCCTTTATGTAATGGTCTTGTGTCCGTGGAAGTCATACAATAAAATTTTAAAACAAAAACGTGAGTTATATAACTGTGTTTTTCTCGATATTTTTTGACGTTGTCTTTCAAAGGAAATGAACAGACAAAAATAAGAAACTGAAAAAGAAAAAAAAAAACAAGAGTATTTGAGGCAAGCCAGGCTATATTGACCGAACCTGCAAGAAAAAACAATTGGAATACCCAATACACTGGAACGGATTTAGAGATACGATAAACACCACGCAGTGTGAAGAACTGCCGTGAACCTGGATATACTACAGAGAAAGAACAGATCGCTGATCTGGTAATAGCGATCCGTCCCGTGTGAGTCCGGTGACCAGCGATCCGTCCCTTATGAGTCCGGTGATCAGCGATCCGTCTCTCAGGAGTCCGGTGATCAGCGATCCGCCCCTTGTGAATCCAGTGATTAGCGATCCGTCCCTTATGAGTCCGGTGATCAGCGATCCGTCTCTCAGGAGTCCGGTGATCAGCGATCCGCCCCTTGTGAATCCAGTGATTAGCGATCCGTCCCTTATGAGTCCGGTGATCAGCGATCCGTCTCTCAGGAGTCCGGTGATCAGCGATCCGTCCCTTATGAGTCCGGTGATCAGCGATCCGTCGCTTATGAGTCCGGTAATTAGCGATTCGACCCTTATGAGTCCGGTGATCAGCGATCCGTCGCTTATGAGTCCGGTAGTTAGCGATCCGTCCCTTATGAGTCCGTTGATCAGCGATCCGTCTCTCAGGAGTCCGGTGATCAGCGATCCGTCTCTCAGGAGTCCGGTGATTAGCGACCCGTCCCTTATGAATCCAGTGATTAGCGATCCGTCGCTTATGAGTGCATGATTAGTGATCTGCCCTTTATGAGTCCGTTGATCGGCGATCCGCCCCTTCTTTACAATGTATCCAGGTTCTTCAGAGGAATGGTTTTATTAAGGAATCACACACACTGGTAGAGTGCAACCTAACTCCGCCCCAAGCACTGCTTTCCAGCGCACAGTCTCTACAGCAGCTCACTCTGGTGTGTTTTGGACTTTTTTAAACTTTGTTCCGCTGACCCACTGGGGATTCAGCGAAGTCGAGTGCGACATAGGAACTACTTTTTAAATCCATCCGCTTAGTGCTTATCCGCTTCGGCTCTTAGATAATAGAAGCATTCGGCATCGGTATATGCAACAATAGAAACTTGATAAACAACAAACCCTTCGCGCAGGTATATTTCAGTCATTTTTCTACTTCACTGCTTAGGTTTTCTTAACACAAACCCTATTACTAGTATTCAACTGCATTCGGGAAATTCGAAAGTTAACAGTCTATGTCCAGGATCTACTACAATCTACGCCACGGGTGTCCAATAATCTATGCTAGGTATGTGCTACAATCTACTCTAGGGATGCGCTATAATTTACGCCATTTACGTGCCACAATCTACGCTGGGTATGTGCTACAATCTACTCTAGGAATCTACTACAATCTACTCTAGGGATGTGCTACAATCTACGCCAGGGTTGTGCCCTACAATCTACGATAGGTATGTACTACAAACTACGCTAGGGATATGCTACAGTGTGCGCTAGGGATGTGCTAGAATCTACGCTAGGTATGTGCTAGAATCTACGCTTGGTACGGACTATAATCTACGCTTGGCATCTACTACAAAGAAGACAGAATATAACTTGGGAATGTATTGGTCATTTCTTTGGATTACAGCAAAATCGTAGGTAACGACTATGAAAAAGAACGAAGTGTCATACATGATAATCTAATAATTGCGGCTGTGAGATAAGACTTATCTGACAAAATCAACAGTTTTGCTTTGCGAATTTCTTTCCGCTTCAAGGTGGCTCGTGTTACTGTTCGAGTTCTGTCTATTTGGTATATTAACCACATGTCTGTCGAATTTCGGGCTTTCATAAATATGATCCACAAATCTGGTCATTCCATCTGCATTGTTTTCATTTGATGTGGGATCTGGATAGGGCGGTGGATCAAGGTATGGCTCGGCTGGCATGGAAACTGTATCAATTCCCGCCTGATGGCGTTGCAGTTGCCAAGTTCTGTAGTAAGCATTTGATTGGCCGCTGTAATCATGTGACTTGTACAGTTCCGCCTGTGACTGCAGCGCCTCTGGCGGTGGCGGAGGCCAGTATTGTTCCTTGTCCTCTGAAGAAGGCATATTTCTTGGAACTGAAGCTCTTCTGACAGAAAAATTTTGAACTTGAATAAATTACTGATTTCTTCATTTGGGTGTATCTTTAGGTATTTATTGAGGTAAAAAGAAGAGTTTAGATGTGGAATGCAATTTTCTTATAAATGCCACCGCCACTTATGCATTACAAACAGTACGAGGCGGGTACAGAACAGACAAGATAATTTGGTGGTACGTAGACTTGGTGTATATGGTTGAATTTATTGTGTTACAATTTGCACTCGGGCCTTTGGCTCTCGCATTTACTACACAGCAAAATTTAAAAACACTAAATAATAATAATAATAATAATAATAATAATAATAATAATAATAATAATAATAATAATAATAATAATAATAATAATATAAGCTGCCATATAAAAACAATATTTTATCAAACTATTTACCAATGCTTCGTTAACAGAAGCGACAGAAGTTTTATTTTAGAGAAAAAATTATAGGCTGGCGCAATTTTTCTCAGAAAATAGCATGAGAAAGACAGACTATATTTTCTTCCTGATCTTACCTTTTTATAAACAAGACGCCTGCAATTAAGACGCAGCAACTCACGAACAGAGCAACCAATGCAATTGTCAGAATGGAGAATTCTAAACGTTTAAAAACATTAAAAACATTATATAAATGTCTTGCAATCACATAGATGGATTTTGCTTAATGCTTAAGGTACGGTCATTCATATTTTAAATACAGTTTGATACATAAGGGACTTATAATTATCAATGAATGAAATGCGCATGCTCATCTACTTCATGACGTCATGGAGACATGACTCCCGTTTCCCTTTATCTTTTTTCTGGGGCAGGAGTGGGGGATAGCGGTTGGTTCTGGGGATCAGTACATAATTTCTGGCCAAAATTAATTTATTTTAGCGTTATTTAATGCCCGCCAATCCCCAACCCCTTATTCCACATATGTGTTTTTTTTTCACGAAACTATACTGCATACTTTCATGTGATACTTAATTGTTCCCTGTTCTTGAAACTTGAAAGGTTCGCTGGGAATTACATAAAAAGAGTACCTCGAGTAAGTAACGTTTTATTTAGCGTTGAGGCCGCTATATCTTCTTTGTTTATTATTTTGGAACAGTTTGAGATATCACCACGCCATTGGCCATTTTCACATATCACGTGATTTGTAACATCACGGACGTCACTTCCTTTACATGATATGTAGGCGTCGTTTCCATTCCGTTGAAAGATAGTGTTGGCCGATAATTGGGGATTGGCACAACCTATTGCTAAATTAATCAAAACAACCTTTGTTTAATAGAAGGGAAGGTAGAATATACACACGGATCAGAAAAATATAGGGACAAATGTGCAGTTTTTTTCTTATAATTTCTGTGAAGATTTAAAAGTCTGAGTTTAATGAATGGTGAGGTGTTTATAAAATTTCGGAAACTTACCATTTGCTCGTAGAAGAAATACTAGATTTTCTTTTTCAACAGAAGTTGTTGACACAAACCGAGCTTCAATTTGATTGGTCGAAGAAGTCGCCAAATGATGTATACGAGATGAGCCTCCGCATACAGTGTTGGTGCCAATACCGTTTTCCTCGCTGAAAAATACGTGTCATCAAGGAAAATTAACCCACGCAGTTTTAAAAAACACAGGCGCTAGCCACTGCAGTCCTCTCCCCCCTACCACCCCCTCCCCTACCCGGAGGGCGGGGGGAGGAATGGGGGTGGCAAACGAATAATAAAAGCGAAAAGATCGCATATTCCGCCATGTTAAAAGTGAAAAAAATAGCACAGTTCACCACATGAATAGCGAAAAGATCGCATATTTTTCAAACCAACAGGCGAAAATATAGCAAAATGGTAGTATAGGTCTCACAGCGGATGTTGATGACGTTCTTTGATTTGGTCGACAAATGGAAACAAACTCTCCGTGTTTTACCTTACAGTTGAATAAAGTCACTTAGAAAAAAACTATGAATGACAAAATGTTACAATTATGTTCTTCTGTCAAAAATATAGTGGAATAAAAAATTTCCATAGATGTTGTGCGCAATTGATTAATTTTTTTGTTTGTTTTGCATATTGCATATAAAACTTTTTTTGAGTCGAGTTCTACTCCAAGTTGTTTAAACGAAACAAAAAATTAATTCAAATAACTCAACAAAAACATAGTGACAACATTATTTCGTTCTTACAATAGACAGCTTACGCAAGAAGTTTACTACTGAGTGTAAAGTGTCGGGGTGTATTGAAGTCTTGGTAATCGATAAGTAAAACTGGAAGTTAACTTTCTACGAAATATAGGCGACAGTAAGAATCTGAACGAAATTACCCAAGTATTGTTCACACAGTGCATGTAGAATTACCTGAGTATTATGTTCACAGTGCATGTAGAATTACAAAGTGCATGTAGAATTACCTGAGTACTAAGTACACAATGCATGTAGAATTACACAGTGCATGTATAATTACCTGTATTTTGTACACACTGCATGTAGAATTACACAGTGCATGTAGAATTACCTGAATATTATGTACATAGTACATGTAGAATTACACAGTGCATGTAGAATTACCTGAATATTATGTACATAGTGCTTGTAGAGTTACACAGTACATGTAGAATTACCTGAGTATTTTGTACACAGTGCATGTAGAATTACAGAGTGCATGTAGAATTACCTGATTACTGCGTACACAGTGCATGTAAAAATACACAGCGCATGTAGAATTACACAGAGCATATAGATTTACCTGAGTATTGTGTACACAGTGCATGTAGAAGGCGTATCTACTGTGTCAGTGTGTGCATATGGCACTGTAAAATCTAACATAGTTATATTGATCTGCATCCCTTCATTTGTTTTAAGGAGCCATGGGATATCATAGCTACCGCATCCTGTTTCCATAGTGACATGGCTGCTCAGAACAGTTGTTTCCCTGGTTACAGTTACGGGAACAATGTTATGACAACCCATAACAGGTGCTGGAAAAACTGCAAAAGAAAAAACGGACGCGACTTTTGTTTAACTAAATTTTATGAAAATATTAACCAAGAATATCAACAATTTTAATTGATTAATTGAAGTTGAAACATGTCCTTGTCTTTTTTTTCTCACTTGCTACGAATAAAGTATAAAGACATATTTTCGAACTGGAAATGGGATGTGCTTTTTTAGGGTGCGTTGTTTTAGGCTGAACTGTCCTGAGGTGTGGATTTTGTTTTTGCAGCAGGATCTGTGTCCTTACAAAAAATTTTGATGTGCCTGTAGTCCTTACTTTTTTATATTCCCTTGTTAATTCAGCAGATAGCTTTCAAAAAGTTTGATCACTTACCTTCGATACAAGTGTATGTAACGTCCAGATAGCTTCGGAAATTTTTGTTACACGTGCTTGGAACAGCCCTTACCAGGTCAGATACATCAATGCTGCATTTCGGTCTGAAATTTAATTACTTGTTCATGAACTACAGTTGGGTAAGAGTGAAATGTTGAAATAATCAAAACGTTTAAAAGCGTATCGCAAAACACCGAACTTCGTAATTTACTTAAACCGGTCTCCAAAAAAAGCCTCAGAAATGTACAAACTCTCCAACTACACTTTTGCAATATGGAGATTCGTTTACTGTTTGTCTTGAACTCAAACCTAGCAATATTTCTTTTTCAAGAACTTATCTCAGGCATATAATCTATAATTTTCCCCCTTAAATATTGACTTATTTTGAGCCAAGTTGTGTGTTCTTCATGTTGACCCACAAGTCCATATATGTTTTGTTTCATTACTTATTTTGATTACAGATAGCAGTAACATCTATCCACTTCCGGTCAACATTAAAAATGATTCCTTTACCATAAGTCATGTAACAATATCAAATTTTTACTCGGTTTACCAAAGAGCATCTTGTTCACATTGTTAAAAGTCTATGACCAGGCAGTGACTCAGATTTTCTAATTAAGGGTATGTGACCACATGCAGTTGCCAGTATGTTGAAGATAACATGTAAAACATATGAGAAGCATATGTGCTATGCATGTTCATGTTCAATAATGTTTATCGCGAAGTGATAATATGGTAACATTTTGGCTGGCCCTCTTGATATCAATAAATATGCAGAAAAAGTCATTTTAAATGAGGCGAGGCGATTATTAATCTATCACGTGACATCAGCCCTAGTAATCACTAAAGTAACTGTGCAGTCAACTGTACACTGCACAAGGGAAATCAGCTGATTCAGCTCAATTACGCCAACCATTTTTACAAGGATATGTTTTGACATAGAAGGAAAACTTATTAATTAACTTTCAGAAGCGCTGTCAGTTACAGCGGCAGGTAAAGGAATTGGTTAACTGTAAGTTAACTTTTGTGAATACGGCCCCTGATAACCATATTAAGAAATGTATGAAATATGACAGGAATGCGTTGTTATTAAATAGATGTAGTCTGACCATATGACCAACATAAATCTGACTTTATTTTATTGAGATATATTTAACAGCAATTTAAGACGCTAAATATGGGACACAATTTTTCCTTTAACGTGTGCTCTCTCTCAAAACGACTACATTTGGAGATTACTTCACAATGCGCGCACCTTCCAGAGCACCAGTTGCCCAAAACATGTGTGACGTCAGTTTGACAACCTAACGCATCATTGTCCACACATTTACTTCTCCGCATTCGACCATATTCCGCTTGCTGTATAAGGATGACACTATTCAACTTGCATTCATGGCTGAATGTTTCATCTTCACAGAACTCTTCGCCAAGCACTGTTACAATAACAACAAAAATAAATAAATAAATAAATAAATAAAATAAAAAAATACAAAGGAAATAAGGGACAGAAATTAGTGGAGTACATATTATTCATATTGAAAAAAATCCGATTGACCCCCCTCTTTTTTCGACCAGTCTACAAGTGATCGTGACTATAATTGGGAAAAAAACCAGGAATGCAGTAACTCAAAAAAATAAAAAAACGAAAGAAAAATGGAGATTGATTGGGACGCCGCCTCCACCCCAAGAAGCGTTTCCACCATGAGTACCGCTGCGGTTAAAAGCAGCACTTTTGCAGTTAATGTGTAACAATGGACTGGCGATGCGGGTCTTTTGCGGTCTTCTGCAGTCGTTTTTGAAACAGACTGCAGCAGTACTGGAGAATGCTGACGTATTGTTGCAGTTCCTTTCCAGTCAGTTTATTTCCTTCCGGTTCATAAACCGTTTATTTGCGGCATATTTGCACGAAACTGTGCAGAAAATACGTGTTATTTAAAACACAACTGCATAAAAAGGAGAAAACACAGATAGTAGAACTGTAATGATCAGACCGGGATAACCTTGTTTGCCTTCCCGCAAAAGATGCCAATAAGGACGAAACATGATATTGACTTTTCCCATTACGGGTTAGAATAAACTAAGTCTGTCTTGTTATTGCAGTTATATTATTTCCTCACTAAGCCTAAAATTAGTTTAGAGACATCTTTTCTTTATTACCATAGGCAAAGAGGGGGAGTAACTAAGTTTATTGTTGGCTCAAATGTACATTTATAAGAGCATCACTGAAAGAACTACTGCTCAAAAAGTCCATTTTCAAACTTGATTACGAGTGCGCTTCCAGGTAAAAAAAAAAAACAAAAAAACAATCTGTATATTTTTTCTTTATTTTACATGTTAAATTTCCAAGGGTAGCCATCTTACTAGTATTTCTTAAATTTGCTACAACATTGTATTGATTCAAGCAGATACTACTTTATCTAAGGAACGGAAAAAATGAAGAAAAATTAATTCTGTGTAACTATCTGTATTAAATAATGATTGTTTCTGTTTCTATAACTTCAGGAACTTGTATATTTCATTGCTGGGGAGGAGGGTGGGCAAGGGAAGTGGGCGTGATTGATGACTTCGGAGTTCATTCATTGCTACCTTTTTTGGTGACAACTAAAGACCGTTGGCCAATCCTTATGAAAACAAAAATTACACACAAAAAGTCTGTACATGCTGTACATACCCATAAATAAAATAACAACTAAAAACAGCAACATTACATAACAGATTTTGTAGAATGTGTATCTGCCACACAGTCTGATAACTGCTGCTTAGTAAAGTTTCTCATTAAAGACATAAAATGCCGAAGACTTTTTGTTTGGACTTTCAAGCAATTTCTCCGTGACAACGGCAAATAATAGGAACAACCTTTTGTTCTATTCGATTTTTATTTATTTTTGTCTAATAAAATAGAAACGATAAAACACTGAGCGATAATAGAAAGTTTGATGATAATGGTGGTGACAGAGGAAGGGGGAAAGCATTATCGCATACAGATGTTTGAGCTAAAACTTCCGATTGCACCCACCCACACCCCAACCCCTACCTGGTTGTAAAAAGTGACACGCATTATTTTGTGATTTGGCCACAAAATTGTGATACAGAAAAAAGATAAGTAACAAACTTGACTTGTTATTGCACTCCATAGCCCCCCCCCCCCCACCCCCATCCCATAACCACTACCACTCCAAACCCCTTCTGAAACAATCATGGATCCGTGCATGGAACGTAAGGGCAGGGGGACAGATGTGTACGGGTACTCTTAAGGGTAGCCTCTGGATTGTTTTTCAGGACTTTGGTGTGCGCTGGTGTCTATCATCCGGAGACGTAGAGTAGACTGCTAGAGACTTGAAATACATCGACAATAACTTCACGTACAAATTATGCCTGAGAGCAAATGACACACACAAAAAAAATTGTAACAGTAAAAGAGGCTTAGGGAGTAAGACAAATTAACAGACACATTCTTATGACAGGTTTTGCAGACAAGCGGAAAATTAGGGATATTGAGGGAACCTATAGTCAGTCGTTTCGTCGGGCATGGGGCTTAGGTAAGCTTTAGGAAGCTTCGTCGTGTCAGGTCATGACGAGTAACGATTCGTGGGTTTAAGGGGACACCAATTTATGGATGTCGACGGTTTTCTCACACAACGTCATTGCCACTGGAAGAAAAAACAAAGGCAATGGGGGAAAATAAGTAAATTTTTGTGACATAATCAAACCTACAGAAAACTGAAAATGTAACAGAGATTACCAAAATAAACAGAAGAAGAAGAAGAAGAAGGCACCTTTTTTTACTTTTTTGCTCAGGTGATAGCTGAGCTGAATTTTTAATTCTTGATACTGGGTAAGATTAACAGTAGGATCCAAGGATGTCCAATATTTTCATATACCAGCAGCATCGAAAATTTTCACTTTTTCATTTTCAGTCCGCGAACCAATCTAGTCGACTGCTTTACCACCATGCCTGCCTCCTCTTGCCAACAGAATAGCAACGGAACCTATTTATATGTATCTTATTTCATATTCCAGCATCGAAGCCCAACAAAGAGAGGATTGATCTTCTCCAGGCCAGGACGAAAAATACTCTTGTTTACAAGTGAAATGGCGAGAAAATTTACTCGGCGACCAGGTGATCTAGTTTCATTTTTTATCAAGAAACAGACCTGGTCGGGACCGAAGTTTTGAGAAAATTGCTTTGACCTGGCATCGCCTAAAAATTCCCGTGTTTTTCTCAAAGTATGGCGTGTTGGTTTTATGACAAAAGTATTTGTATAACATGAACACACAGCTTGAGTTAATAAAATGGCTTTGTGAAGATCTTTGTACGTTTCGGTTGCGATAACGCAAGCCAGCACCCTAATCCCTCCCCTCTCCACTCCCCACCACGAAGCAGCTCATAAATGCCAGTTCTTTTCTCCTTCCCAAGTTAAATGCATTTACTTAAAAATTTTCATATTTGTCTTCTTGTCCTTCTTGTTTTTTTAAAGACCCAGCTCGGTCAATTTTTGGTATTTTCGACTGGGTTGTAAAGTAAGGCTATTTTTTACTGACGTTTTTCTCACTTTGCACAGATTTACCAACCTCACATCAGTAGAAACAGGCAGAATTTTATCCTTCAGAGTTTCAGTAATGATTTTTATGGTATCTCTCTCACTAAAAAAATCTTATATTTGCAATCACTACCCAGCTGTCATGAGAAGCTGATTACATGTTGAACAAAAATCTCAACTCATATTAAACAAATACAAGAATTCCATTGCTTATGGAAGTTGAAACACCCGGTTAGTCGACATTGTCTTGTAGAAAATACCAGGTTGTGACCACTCTTTCACACCATGGGACATATCGCAACGCAGACCAAGTGCTCCTCAGTTCTGTGTCTTTAGCATCTCCATTTTATCCCCGATTCCTAAAAGACTAATCAAAACTTTCTTTTTTTGGAGGTTGGGGGTGTGGTGAGCGAGAATATGGAAATGCTTTTATGGGATTGTGATCTCGGCGTCCTTAGAACTATGGAATGCCGTTTTCACATTTATTAGGGAATTATTGATATCAAAAATTAAATTTTGATCTTAAAAATTGATTTTCTGATATCACGAATTAATTTTTGATCTCAAAAAATCCAAATTTTGATATCAAGAATTAATTTTTGCTATCCGTTATTGTATTTTTGATATCTCTAAATGTATTGTTGATCTCAAAAAATAATTTTAGATATCAATAAATATTTAGAGATATCAAGAAATATTTATTGATATCAAAAAATATTTAATGATATCTAAAATTGATTTTGATTTTTTGAGATCAAAAATTCAATTCTTAATAGCAAAAATGAAATATTTGAGATCAAAATATTGATGTTCCTTTTATTTATATCAAGAATTTATTTTAGATATCATTATTTCAGAATTGTACTATTTTAATTTGTACTTTGAAATCTGCAAATGATTTCTTGATCTCAAAAGTTGATTTTTGATATCAAAATGTCAGTCTATTTTTCATAGAGAAAATTCAGAAGCACACATGTGTAAATTAATAATGACTGAGCTTGTATGCAGAATCTTTGTTTAAATTTTTTACTGTACAAAAAAGAAGCAATTCTTGTGATCAGAAATTGTGTTGTTATTAGTGATCTCAACAATTCAAGTTTTCATCTCCAAAATTTAATTGACGATTTGTTAAATTTTATGTCAATAAATTTTTGCCATCTAAAATTCAATTATTGATAGCAAAATATAAATTTATGAGATCTATGGAACGCCGTTTTCACATTTATTAAGGAAGTATTGATATCAAAAAATAATTTTTTATCTCAAAAATGGATTTTTTGATATCAAGAATTAATTTTTTATCTCAAAAAATCCCTATTTTGATATCAATAATTAATTTTTGCTATCTGTAATTGTATTTTTGATATCTCTAAATGTATTCTTGGTCTCAAAAAATAATTCTTGGTATCAATAAATATTTAGAGATATTAAGAAATATTTATCGATATCAAAAATGATTTAATGAAATCTAAAATTGATTTTTTGAGATCAAATTCAATTCTTGAGAGCAAAAATGAAATATTTGAGATCAAAATATTAATTTTGAGTTCAATAATTCATTTTCCTTTTATTGATATCAAGAATTCGTTCTTTCACTCACGTCATAGAAAAGAAAACACCAGCCACCCCCCCCCCCACACACACACACATACACTGAGCGGTTTCATCCTTTTCATTTCGTTTTATTTCAAGAATGTTAAAACTCTGCGCCTGCCCCCCCTCCCCGCAACCCCCCCCCCCCGCCCCCGACTACCCTCGTGCTCATCCTCACCGCAAGCACTCGGACATACACTGTGAAGAACGTCACTTTTCAAACGGCAATCATATGATAAACATGTGATAAATATGATAAACATATACAAAGGTGGGTGTTATATTCAAACTTACAACAAAGTTTGTCTTCAATACTAGTAATCGTTTTTTTTTTTGTTAATTTACCTGTAATTAAGCTGCAAATCGAGAAATATCCAGTCAGGAAAATGTACATTTTTGCCCTGAAAATTTAAGAGTAGACAAGTTTAAACTTCATCTTAAACTAAAGTTTGCATTCATTGCCTGTGCTTTCAAGATATTATAAATTAATATCAAGAATCTTCTTTAAAATTAACCACTACAACCCCGCTTTTCTCAAGCTGCTAGTAGCAGATAAAAAAAGCCAATACCCACGATCTAATTACACGGTTTCGAGGGGTGCTATGCAAACATGCCCTTTGTCGGTGATAAAATACATCCTGACTTTTACTGCGGGATAACAAATGCGCCGATGACAGGAAAGAATCGACAGGCGTGTCATGTGACTGATGGCGTCATATGACTGATAGTTAAAGGTCCTGTCTGTGCAACAAAAGCGAAGCGTCTCATCCCCCTACCCCCTTTGTTTTTAGCTGTTGTTTTGTAAGCAAAACATTACAAAGCCCCATTAATTAACAGCAACAATGGTATCAGTTTACTTATTGAACTTCCTCTTTTCTCTCAAATTGGATGCCCTTGACCTTAACACATCGTAAAGTTCGCAACTTCTGTGAGTGAAAAAATCCGCGTCAGTTATTCCAGCGCTTGTGGGGAGAGGGACTGTTTCTTAATTGTCCAGCAGTTCAACAAATTCAGGGCCACTTAATCAAATTCGGAATCCAAAAATCGGAATGCGCCAAAAATTGGACTTTGTTACAGAGGCCGTGGCCCCTTGTAATTTTCACGGACTGGGCCACCCTTTTGAACATTTCCGTGTACGTCCAAATGATTGGCCTCAAAGTTTTTTATCACTTTAAAGAAAATATACGATTTTAAATGAAGATTAAGCAGTTCAAGCCATATATTTCCCTGAAATCTACTTGGCTCAGCCCGAAGCGTTTTGGCCCATGGCCTTAGCCTGCGGGTTTGGTCCGGCCGGTACTCAAGTACCACAGAACACATCCCTAGCCACAAATGACTAACACCGCTGACTGCCCCCCCCCCCCACCCCCAGAATTGGCGTTTTCGTGTAAAAATGTAACAGCGAGTCACAACCAGCCCACCCATTCCCACCCCCATCTCACCCCTGAAATTGCAAATCCGTTGAGAAATTTCAAGATCCGCCCATGCCACTATCAATCAAATCTCCCCTGAACGACAGAAATAAAGTTAAGATAGCGATCCTATACTAGAAGTATCGCTTTGCATGTGTAGCTCTTTTCAATCACTAATTTCCCATGAGGGCCAACATTTACTTCCGAATCGGAAAATGGGGAAAAAAAAGAAATTTCCTCAACGATAAATACAACTTCATAAAAATAATCATTGTATTCTTCATGACGGATCGAAATGAATATAGTCTAAAAGATATCTTTACTTCTTAAAAACAGTTGCGGATACCATGGGTAATACTGGTTGTTTCCGATCCCTCCTTCCGTTCTTTGCAATTTCAGGGTAAAAATATTATTTTGGTTTCCTTCACTCGAAGGTATGAATAGAAAAAACATTGACTTTGTTTGGTTTGCGTTCCAGTAAGGACTTCCAAAAGATGCTATTTACAGTCCAAATGAAGCCGGAATTTTATGACACTGCCGAAGAGCAATTCGGAAGTTTTTCCTCGAATATGTCTTGACGCGGTTGCTTAAAACTTCAGAAAAGGCATAGGCAATTTCTTGTGAATAATTCATTTAGAAGGAAGCAATGGAATTATTCAGCCTTGTCAAAAATCGTCACAATATAAGCCAAGCATAGCACAGGAACCGTATAAAGCTATCCCTCGACACTGACCTTAAAAGCTAGAAACA
Organism: Protula sp. h YS-2021; assembly: GCA_949752745.1. Classification (NCBI taxonomy): domain Eukaryota; kingdom Metazoa; phylum Annelida; class Polychaeta; order Sabellida; family Serpulidae; genus Protula; species Protula sp. h YS-2021. Next base: position 19,452,401 of record OX457031.1, on the reverse strand, counting down.
GGATGAAATTATCCCCTTACCGTTCTTCTTGACAGCAACTAATTCTCTCGCCCTCCTCCGTCGTTAAGGATCTGTTGCGTTTATCAACGATTCGAATTCATTTCATCTTGAGCAATAAGCATTGATGGTGATCTCGTCTGAAGTTTAACGATCTAAGAACAAACAATTTGCCTTCGAAGTACTTTCTGTTCATCGTCTAAAGTTTTAAGTCTACATTTTTTGTCATGAGGCAAGAGTTTCTCCCCCCACCTCCTTTTGTATTAAAGCAAGGGATATATTTCCAAGATTTAATGACATCTTTGTGTTATAAACCACTGGGTAAAAAGAAACAGAATTAACTAATTTTCGTGGCCCAAACTGTCATTACTTTTGCATCTCACATTCCAACTTTTGAATTCATTGCAAGTCCTCACATCGATATATTCCCAATGCGGTCCCGGGGGTTGGGGGAGGGGCACTCACAGACCAATTGGTTACCATGCGCGGCCACGACTTTTTAAATCAAACCCTAAACGTAGAGTACTAATTTTGAAACAATACCCCCTTTGTAAACCAAATGCGGAGTGACATGGAGAAAAAAAACCCTCCTTTTCGTAGGAGACGCGGAGTAATGAATGAAAAATACACCCCACTTTACGAAACTGGCAGTCCGCGCGGAGAGCGTCCGGCTTCAAAAAGTACCCTTCCTTTCTTTGCGTTTGTTGGACACGCATTGTAGCAGATGAGATACCAAGTGCCACCCCCCGTGCACTCCCCACATGGGAATGCGGTCAAGAAAATACAATAGCTAGACGACCTTGATAGGATTAATTTATTCCTTTTTATAGCACAACATTTAGAATTAATTTGGCACGTTATACTTTGTATTTTTAGATTTTAGAGAGTCATCTACATCTTTATTACGTATCCTATGAATTATATTGATACAAGATCCGGGTAAATTTTTTAACCGGATTGATTTTTTTTCAAAATGATATTCTAGTTATTTTGTGATCAAAAACGCTGGATTTAAGTCATGTTCCAAATCATACAAGTCCACATTTTATTACTGGTCAACATGACTTCTTTTTGGTTCAAAATAAGTCAATATTTACTAATTATTGATTTGAAAATTACTCACTTGTAAAATTTGAATTTTATCCACTACCAATCCACAGAGCATCAGAAACCGGAAAAGCTTCTAAAATGTTAATTTGTAAATTTCCTCACTAAGTATGCTCTACCCGAGCCATATTTCAGGTTTGTCTGTTCAATTTAGTTAAAAGCCTTTATGACATTCACCATTTACGGCTTAGTTGCACTGTTGTTATGAGCTTGTGTTGCAGTTGGGGCTGTTGTTGTGCTCTCCTTGTACTTTCCATAAAAAAGGGTGTTGCCAAATGCAAAATGCGTCTATTTTGGTCTCTCCGTACCGTTTTTCATCAAAAGTTCGTTTTATCGAAAGAGGAAAAGAAAATGCTGAAAAATCGAACGATTCACTTGTTATATAATGATTATTAAACTTTTGTGAAAGTCCTCAACTTATAAAATGGAATTTCCTTCCCAATTTATGACCGAGCTTTATTTTCGGGCCTGTGAAAGTCGAGTTGACCTTGATATATAATGTTCAGAAGGGAATAAAATATGTCACATAACACATCTGCAAATACCAGCTGAGAGAACAGAATAGAAACGTGCGTCAGGGAAGCGAAGACATTCATCCGGTGGCCATATCGGAAAGCCGTTGGGAGTTATTTCAGCCCTCGCCGTCGGCAGATGCAGGTTTTCATTGTGGTCTTGAAAAGGTATCTAGCGAATTTCAAAGTATATCGGTAAAAAAATCAAGATACAGAGGTTCCTTAAGACCGGACAAAACTCTGCTGCATATCCGTTCTTCAGCACCCGCCGCATCACTTTTCCTCCGCTCAGCTTAGAGTTTCTCCCTGGGGAGGGGTTGGGGATGGGGGTTGGATGGGAGCGCACTCAAGTATAAATCTGTTACTATGCATGTCCATGACATTTCAGGAAAACCCCCAAAACGGGGAGTGCTAAATTTGAAATAATATCCCTTTGTTTAACCAAACGCAGAGTGCAGTCCTGAAATAGCACCCCCTTTTCCGGGAAACGAGGAGCACTGAATGAACCCTCCCCACCCCCCAACCCCACCCCAACCCCATTACAAGAGATTGACCTCAGAGTTACCCCCTTTCTCCTGGTTTTTATTTTTGTTGTTGTTTTCGTTTTTTATCGGTGTACCACACAAAAAAGTAAGCTTGCCATGGTGCAGTATCTATGACGTCATCCTGCTTCTAACCCTCTGCCTCACCATGGCTCTAGATCGCTCACTTGCTGAACCAGCTTTCCCCTGCCGCGAGCAAAACAACTGCTATGTCATATTCCTAAAAAAAAAACTGAAAAATAAAATGCTACGTCAGATGGCTAAAAAAACTGAAAATAAAAGCGCACAAGTTATTCCTGGGGACTGAAATCATTTGTTTAAAAAATAATGAACGACACTTTTTAACAGGTCAAACCAATTCACTGATGGGAAAATGCATCAATTCCTGTAAACGATGAGAGATTTTCTTGAATATAACTCCTCCGTCACCCCACACCCTCGCCGCACCCCCCCCCCAACACCCCTCTCCCCCAACCCTGTGTTCTTTTAGCCATAAAGCAGCACAACCTTGCACATAAAGACAGCCCCTGTGTGTGAAAATAGATTTGTCACAGCTTCAGGACCAAAGTCGACAAGATTGAACAATCTACTAATTGAGTGGTATAATGATTTGATTGTGTTCGCTAATGGGCTTGTCACTATTTAGCCATTGTCACAATGATGTGATTTGCTCCCCACCCTCGTTTGTGCCAAGAACAAATTTGCAACAGTAGTTGTCTTCAAGCCAACAGACGAATATGCGCTTTACAAGTCTCTGAGCCAGAAGGGGGCACCTCAATGAAACGAAAGCAAATTCAAAAATGTTCAGTACAACTAATCATTGGTGAACAAATATTTAATTACTGTGTCATTTGGCAGGCGTAAAAGCGACTGTTACTTGCAGCTTTTATTGAAAATAACAAACTGTCAGGTAAAACAGCGTGGAACGTAGGAGTCGTATATTATACCTACATGAGCTTAATTCTTGAAAGAAATAAATGCCTTTTTAACATTTGCTCAATATTTACAAAAAGGGCATTTCTTAATCATATTAAATAGCTTTAATTGCGTTAAAGGTTATTTTTATCAAGTCTACGATTTCTATAAACGAGTTAGAGGAGATTTATGATTGATCTGTAGAGTACTTTCACTCCGAGATCTTAGAGAGATTTCAAATATTTGATCAGTTCGATCAAGTTCGCTCAGTTATACTTAAACGCCCAATATCGCCGAAAGTCGCGTTCTTGCGAACCTTCAAACATTGAGTTCGTATTTAAAGACACATGTCACCAAATACATGTAAACGCTACAGGAAAAGATTAATTTCAGAACAACTATAGTTTCCCTAGAGAAACTATACTTTCCCTGATTTATTCAAATTTTTAGGAAAACTATAGTTTCCCTGACTCAATCAGGGAAACTATAGTTTCCCTAAAATTTTTCAGGGAAACTATAGTTTTCCATAAATTTAGCACGTTAAAAATTAAAGTTACCCTGAAATGAAAGCTACTCGAAATCTTTGATAATTCAAAGGCACTTTTATCGGTATATATGAAACATATAATTGCACATGAATCGATTTGTTTCTAATCAATTATACCGTGTCGAGTGCAATTATTATAAAGGGAAATTAGGGGAATGGATTACTGGTTGAACCTGGGGTTCCATTAGAAATAAATTGCAATTATATATAAAGGCGCTTTTTCGAAAGACAAATTAAGTAATTGCAATTATACATGAAAGGTATTTTGTGACAATATCAAGTGTAATTCAGTTTTGGTCCTGAGGCGAACATGTCGTCATCGTTTTACTTTGCTCCGGTCTTTGATGGATCAAGCCATTCCCTATATAAGGTTCTGTAAAATTGTCAAAAAACATATCAACAAAATCGTTTACAAAATACTGAAAAAATGGATGACGCTGAAAGTCGTTTTACGGTGGAACTACAGAGCACTTTCTCTACAAAGAAGGACCAGAAAAAAATACCTTGCTGACGACGGATGAATACGAAATCCTTCTAAATGAAGTTCTTGAGGCAAATTCGGCCAGCTTAAAGAACAATCGGCAGAGACATGTGTTGCGAAAATACGATGTACTCGTGTCGTAAAAAAGACAAAATTCGGAAAACGATGAAACCAAGTATTTCGTTCCTCTTGGAAGCATGTGCGATTTGATCAGAAAGGCCCACATTGCCATTGGTCACGGGGGGCAGAGATAAAATGGTTAAGGAAATAAAAAGAAATACGCGAACATTACCGAGGATGCCATTGTCCTTTTCAAATCCTTTTGCACAGAATGCAAACGAAAGAAAAAAAAACGCCCAACTACAAAGGGAAATGTCGTACGCCCTCTTCTCACAAAAGAATTCTGTTCAAGAGGTCGGGTGGATCTCATTGAAATACAGGTCATGCCGCATGGAGAATACAAATTTATTATGGTTTATCAGAACCACTTAACAAAATTCTGTGTATTCTTCGCCCTTTGCCGAGCAAACGGGCAGCATGTGTGGCTTTTCACCTTTAGGACGTATTTTTGAATTTTTGCGCCCGAGCAATTCTCCAATCCAACAACGGAGTTCACGGCGAAAGTTGTGTCGGAATTAAAAGTTTTTTGGCCAGACCTGAAAATTGTCGACGGAAAACCCCGTCACCCACAGAGCCAGAGTCTGTAGAAAGAGCCAATTGTGACATTACAGATATGCTGATTGATGGCTCGGTGACAGCAACTATACAAATTGGGCATTAGAACTGAAGTTCGTGGAGTTCCAAAAAATTAGTTTTCACAGTGGTATACGATGTTCGTCGTTTGCTACCCTGTTTGGCTCTGACTCAAAGGTGATTGGTCTTTCCTCTGCGACTTTGCTTTCTGAAATTCTCGAAAGACTAGAAAGCGAACACGATCTTCTAGCTATCGTGAAGAATAGCGGCGGTGGTCCCGATGCAAGCGGTGATGATCCGAATGGTGGCGGTGATGTTCCGAGTGGCAGCGGAGGTGTTCCGAATGGTGGCGGTGATGTTCCGAGTGGCAGCAGAGGTGTTCCGAATGGTAGCGGCGATGTTCCGAGTGGCAGCGGAGTTGTTCCGAATGACGGCGATGATGTTCCGAGTGGCGTTTTAATTGTCAATTTAAATTGTCGTTTCGCTGCCCGAACAGTCAAATTGTAATCTAAATGTGGACGGCAAGGTTTTATGAAATGCAACTGTGCTGGTAGTAAGAGGTGTGAAACAAATCGGTGCAAATGCCTCGAGCCCCGAGTTATGTGTAATTCTCGATGCCATGCTAGTTTGTGCTGCAGAAACAAAAAGGAGTAGGCATTTTGACTGGGAAAAATGGAAAAATTAATGATCAGTGATAAGTACTGAAAATTTTTGACAAGGTTTTTTTTATTAAGTGGCTCTTATATTAAGTGAGTTAAAATTACATGGTATATTTTTCATTTGTTCTTATATTAAGTGAGTTAAAATTACATGGTATATATGACATTGAAAACTACATTTTTAAGTGGCTCGGTGTGTCAGTTGGTTGAAGAAGAAAATACTATGAATGAAAGTAGCAATAGGATAATAGAGGAACGTATTTTATATATGTTTATTTTATCTACATCTACACTATAATTTCAGGAAAACTTTAATTTTTAACGTGCTAAATTTCAGGGAAACTATAGCTTCCCTGAAATTAATCTTTCTTAAGATATATCTTAAGAAGTTAAAGAAGTTAAAGATCTCCTAAAGTTTTATAAATTATTTTATTTTATCTGAAATGTTAACATAAAGGCTTATGTTTCACTACCTTAACTTTAATCAAAGGCAGTTCAAACCCTTTTGAAATATATCTGATATTGATTCCCAAGTATCTCTAGTTTAGAATTTAGTGTTAACAGATATCTGTAATTGATATTTCTTAAAATCATCAATACTTCAGTTCGACCCTGTGAATTCGTGGCAAATTAGTTGTTACGAATGTGCAAATTTGAGTGACAATTTCACGTTCTTCTGTAACTGTCGTTTCGTTTATTGTGCAATTTCTGTGCAACATCGTTTGTCAACATCTGTCTAAGATCCCAAAACCAACCATCCAACCGGCCAAACAAACAAACAAACAAACAAGCACACAAACAAAACAAAAATAAAACAGATTATTTTCTTATTATTCTCAACAAAATCACAAGTAACACCAACAATATTTTAAGTGAAAACCAAGGCAACCATAAATCGACCTTGGCTCAACGAAAACAGAAGTAAGGCGGTTGTATAATTACAGTAAAACCTGTCTCCTTACACACCTGTAAAATGTGAAGAGCTCCCAGATTCAGACAAAATGTTTCAGTTTTAATTTTGCATTGGCTTTTTTTGCAATAAGAACCTGGATGACCTCCCGATTCCGGAACCCAATTGTAGGGTTTACTGTATAAATAACCCGGACAATTCTTTGTTTTGCAGTATTCATTAAAATTGTCATAACATTATATGAATAATGTTATTAATCAAAATTAAAAATGGGAACAACAAAAGAGACTTGTTTAGATTTTGTTGAAGGATCTCTTGGGGAAATTTTGTGGTACGAGCCCCCCCTCCCCTTTTTTTAATATGCTATCGGCCCTTCCTTTATTTGTTTATCTTTGGAAGTGTAGTGTTTGGGTTGGAAGGGGGAGGGTTATTAAATTAAGTTTTTCCTGGAGTCTACTAAACAGTCAGTTAAAATCAGCTTAATTGGCCGTGATGTCAGGGTGCCCGGATAATTCTCTATTTTCCATTCTTGTAGACCAGTTCCCATTCACTGTAGTTGATCTGTCAGTTTAGCTAAAGTTTAAAATTAAATTGGAATTAAATGATAACACCAGTTGGGAACAGACTTGGGGGAGCGCAAATCGCCAACAATACCAAAACCAGTAGCTCACTGAGTAAACAAATCAAGCCACGATTGCACACACTGAGTATTCCGGACACTTTGCTAATCCGGACCAATTTAACCAGGTTCTACTGTAGTTGAGGTAAAGTTCTGCGGTTTCAGAAATAGTTTACAAAGCATAATGAACGGGTAAGTTCAGTGTCTTTATAGTGCTCTCGTACATGGCGTCTAGTTCTTCACTTTGTGTTACGGTGAATATCTCCTTCCATGTGCCAACCTGGCCCTGCCTGACGAAGCCTCCCCTGAAGTTGTTGATAATACAAGCTGGGTTTTCTTTCATTGCGTCAAAAGCAACATAGGCACATATTTTATCCAAAAGTTCGTCACTCAATGCCACTTCTAAAAATTGAGCTAGTTTTGTTATTGTGCTGCGAATATCCCTTTTCGCTGCCTCATAAATAACGAAATGAATATTTGGTTTATCTTGCAATTGCCAATATCCTGCATAGAAGTCCAACCAATCTCCGAACAGAAGTTGTTTTGCTGTCAAACAATAACATAAGTAAGGGCTTAATCATAAATTTGATGTCCAATATGCACATTGGTCATACATGTAGTTTTAACAAGTGTAATATCAAAAATATACCTGGCAAGCAAAACGTTTTTCGAGACATTTTCTGATCAAAAGCCAGTAAAATCAATCATTTTTAGATCATGACATGTTCCCATATAGTATCATTCTTCATTCTTCTAAAATGTAAAGGTTTAAATGAAGCGTAGGCAGAGGGCTGGGCAGATGAAGGTGGGGTCGGGTTCTCTTGTGTGCCTCTGCCAATGTTATAGAGGATTTTCTGACGTCACAAAAGATTATCTTACACAACAATACCCCGCACAAATTTGTTAAAGTTAAGTATTGCACTTATAGTTTTTATTTCGCAAAAGCTATAGTTTGCTTATACCCAGCTTTAAATGGGATTTCCCCTTTACGGTAAAACATCCGCGTGGGCATGTTTGTAAACAAGGGCTCCAAATATTGCCTTATTTGGTGATGCAGGAAAAGCCAATCTAGGCCGGAAATATTATGTAAATATCACCTAACAACATTCCTTTTATGTGAATAAGGATAACAGATGTGTTTTCTTTAAAAAAATTTATCTTCGGATTTTTTTTCAGGATTACAAGGTACTTTTCATTTCTTATTACTAATGTTTGTACTATGGTACATACATTTTATGCGGGAGAGCTGTTGTTTGTGTACCTAAAGGAGTACTTAGTATTGGAATTCAAGTTACTGGTTGAAAGTAACCAATAAAGGTGACATCTCGTAGTCTCCCGAATCCGTAAAGGGATTCAAGTTACCTGGAGTAAGTTTAGGATCCTGCTTTCTGGTGGTCTGTTTGGGTTCTCTGTGTCAGACTAACGGGCTAAAAGCACCTCACCGCCATTGCTTGCCAGGGCTGGACGAATTGGCAAAGGTTGGTTCTGGTTTTATGCGTTTCTGGCTAGATTCTTGGGAGTGCCACTGCTCATCCCTTCCCTACGGGCTTGTCGAGATTGAATGGCTCTACCCTGGGTAGAGCCGCGGGAGGAAGAAGCACCATTCCTCTTCCCTCCTTCTGTGTTGTGAGTGTCAACGCTGGTCATCACCATCCCTTCGTCGGGGTATTAGTGGGATGTTCCATCTAGGTTAGCCCTTGTCTCACCCAGCCATCTCCCCAACCCCCTCCCCCTCCGCCAAGCATGGCGGAAACAGAGGATGCATTGCACAAGGAAGCGTGTGGATATCCATCCTTCGCCGGTCACCCTCACTCGTTGTGTGAAACGTGTAAGGCTGCACAGCAGTTGGTGCTAGGTGATGAGGATAACGAATGCATCGAATGTGAACAGTTGTCTAACGGTACGCCGTGAAAGGAAAGCCATCGATAGCCAACAGTTTTAATAACCAGCGGCGCAAGGAGTTCGAAGATGAAAGAAAGAGACAGAAGGCACTCTCAGACGCGACATCGCCTCCCCCTGACCCCAGGCTCAGTCATCCCCCAGCGAGAGGCTCAGAGTCATTGGATGTCTAAATTGAGCAGGTCTATGTCCTCGGTATTAGACACAGATGGAAAGACTTTGTTGTTTGAAGCCTAGGTATCTTCACACTTGGCCTTCCGCAAGTCCTCCTCTGCTAGTACGAGCCGTCACCCTGACTGGGCGAGCCAGAGACAAGGTTTTGATCCAGTCTTGATCCGAATAGGCCGAGTCTAATAGTGGCAACAGAAGGAGAGATACCCCTAGCTTAAAGCCTGCATATACCGTGCCCTACGTCCTCGATGTCGCAACAGTTGAACTATGGGTGGCGCAAGGATTTCTCCCTGCCGGAGCAAGTTTATAGATTCCAAGCCAACAAAACAGAGACAATCTCGCGTACTAGCTCTCCACTGCTTGTGATGCCTGGAGCTAAACAGTGTAAATCAAAAGGGGAACTGGAAATTAGAAGACGACAAGGAGAGATCACAAGAGGAGAAGGCTCTTGATCGGAAGGGAGGTCACTCAGGAGCTAAAGGGCTTTACATACCCTGTTCGCCTGACTGATGAGGTTCACACGCTCAAGAAAGGGTAACAATTGTGCAGGGATCCGGCGGCTGCAGGAAGGTGCTCCATTCACACCATCCTTCCCTCCCCCACTCAGCCAGCTTAGGTACGCGAGTCTACTCCATCGGTGACGGCGCCAGTAGTACCGGAAGACATTTCGTTGAAGATACAGTGAAAGAAATGGTGCCGCAGGCTGGAGTACCAACTGGCAACCGTTTTGAGCAGATTGCGTAATTTTCAAGTTGCTGAAGGGCGTTCTTATCCACCAGGGATACGGTACGGGGAAGATGATGCTCAACAATTGACCTCAGTGGTCCAGCTGCGTCGCGATGCTGTCTTGCTCCACTGCTGGTCCACTGCTCTGAAGTTTGCGTCATTCGGATCTGCTTAGCCAGACGGAACATTTCCCAGCCATGAAGTGGAGCGTATCAACTCAGAGAATAGAGCCTTGTGTCAAAATCTGGATATGATGGCGTGACCCCGACGTCCCTACGCAGGTGGTTCATCCAGTAGTGGGGGCTCCAACAGGTACAATAGGGGAGACAGGTCAAGCTCGCAGCACTCGCTATCAGCCGAGAAGCAACGGCAGGAAGACAATGTTTCCAGCTCCCAGGCCTTGCAGTAGGGCAGATAGCAACGAGCCCAGACATCGCGTCTACATGTGGGACTCACCTCGGCAATGTCGATCGTTTATCAAGACAAATAGAATGCCTGCTAAATTACAAAGAGCCTTAGGAGGAATGCTACGTTATTTCTACACGATTTGAGAAGAAAAGGGGGCCATATCGTTTTATCAGATGGCTCCGAAAAAGGTATCCCTTCCCATTCAAGCGGAATGTACGAGGGAATGTTCCATTTATTCCTCTTCATCAAACAGCTCCGAAACATTTGACATCCTCTTACAGCCAGGGCTCCAAGCCAGAGCAAGCTCTCTATGACATGGTCCAACAGCTTTTAAATAAATAAACAGGAGATACGGGAAGACTCCGAGGGATGCTTTTTAGTCGGATCTTTCTGGTACTCAACAGAAAGCAGGATTGAAGAATGGTGATAGATCTGTCAGGTCTGAATCAGTTCTTGCAATCAACCACCTTCCAAATGGATACATACGAGGTAATGAAAAAAATACTTCAGCAAGGGATGTGGAGCACGTCCATAGACTCGTCACACGCTTAGCTCCCTGTGATGTTCATATAAATCCGGTCAATCGAAAATATCTATGTTTTCAAGTAGGGAAAAGGTGCGGGTTTCTGGCAGTTACATTTGGCCTCTCAACCGCACCTTATGTGTTTTCCAAAATTACGAAAGTTCTCAAGATGTGAGCCAGACCCCAAGGCATGCCAGTGTTTCAGTACTTGTAGTAGACTGGTTCCTGGCTCATCTGAAGAGAGCTCAGGCCAGGGTCTCTCTGTAAAACAGGCTACAAAGGTAGGACTTTGTAAACATCTCAAAGTCAGAGTTTTTGCCCAAGCAACATATGGACTTTCTCGAACAAAGACAGAATTTGGAACTAGTCAGAGCATTTCCAACAGAGAAAAGTGCGGGTAGGATTTCCAAAACTAAAGCCATCTTCCCTACCCATCCCATGAAGGTATCTTCCATGGTGTCACTACTAGGTCTGTTAATGGCACCAGAGGAAACAGTAATGTTAGGTAAGCTTCTTGCAGAAAGTTCCAATCCATAGTAAGAGTGGCATTGGCTCGGAAAAGAGGGGCAAACAAGCAAGTTTCACTCCCTGCATGCCATCAGGGACCTTCAGTGGTGGGCCATCACAAGGCTTTTTATTTCTAGGACAAGCCGTGGAAAAGCGTCGACCCACAGTTGGTCTCGAAACATATTAAGTGCCTAGAGTGAAGGGTTATCTGGTTATCTTGTCTCAACTACTCCCTACTCTGAAGGGCAAAGCTATAAATATTGTGATAGGCATTCTTCGCAAGGCAGGATTCTGGCAAGAGGGCTTCCCCAATTGACCGAGGAAATCTTGTGTCTTGCGAGGATCCAAGTTATTCTGCTGTAAGTGCAGAACATTGCTTGCAGTATCAATGTTCTTCCAGATCTGGCTCCAGAGAAGGCATAGTAGTGCAGACAGAATGGTTGCTAGACAAGGCTTTTTTCAGTGAATAATGGCTTAGGGTCCACCTTATCTAGACCTGTTTGCCAACCCACTCAGCTCAACTGTCAAAATATGTATGCCTTCCCCTTAACCGATCCTCAAGCTTATGGGATAGATGCTCCAAAGTGCCTATGGCAGTACCAAGTTCCACAGGCAATAATAGATCTATTGCTTCTCAGCATGCCTCTGCTCAAGAAACGCCGAATCATTCTTTTCGCTTCTTGGCAGTCAGAAGCACGTGGTTCAATGCTTCTGTCTCCGATGCAAGATAGAGAAATTGCTGCATATCTCTTAGTACACTTACCTTCTCGCCCAGTCCTATTGGGAGCATCTCCACTCCATCCACAGATCCCGGACCTGAGAAAAAGGGTGTGGTTCCAATGCACTAGCTTTTTGAAGGACAAGGGCTTGTCAGATCTTTTATTCACGTTTTACCATTTTACAATTGTAAAAGTGTAGTTCGTATTTTAAAGAAGTGAAATTTTCCTACACCGGGCGTGTCCTTCGGGTCTTACCCCTACGCAAGTTTTAAGTCCCACTTAAAGATGAGGATAAGTGACCGACAGCTTTTGTGAAGTGAAACTCGTTTTATTTCGAAGAATGTTTTATGCGAGTAAAAGCGGAGTTCGCGTTCTCCACCTTTGGGGATTCAATACCCTTTTTCCATCCCTGCTTCAAACCCCCAGAACTTGGGTCATCGGAATAAAAAGGGAATGTGGTCACGCGATACTCACATAATATTAGATATAATAGATTGGCTTTTCCTACATTACCATATAAGGCAATGCCTGGAGCCTTTGTTTATAAACACTCTCATGTGCGTGCAGAAAACGGAAAATCCTATTTAAAGGTGGAGAACGCGAACTACGCCTTTACTCGTAAAAAAAAAACGTTTTACAACAGATTTATGTGTAAGGGTAGATAACTGCAAATATATTTCCATTGTTACACCTGGGTAACTGCTGTAATCTGACTGGTCGATTTCGAAGTCAATAATTTTTCAATATTGACCAGAAACCAAAAGTCGATAAATATTGCAGTTATTCGTAAACAAAACACCAGTTAAATCAGGTAACAAAGTTTATATCTGCTAACTATGAATATCTATATTGATCATTTCTTTGGCACTTTGTTTTTCATTTTTCAGTGCGAAGTTTTGCTAATGTTTCAGTAAATTTGAGCGATTAAAAAATAGCATTTTATTGAAAAATTAGCAAAAAATTAGTAAAAGGAGTGTTCAAAATTTGGTGAAAGTTAAAAAAAAAACATTTCAGCAAATTGTCAACAACCCAAAGCAGAAAACTGGAACCATGTTTTTTCGGTCTTCTTGTCAAATGATCAGCTTGTTTTATTTATTTTTTTACTATTATTTTTTTGTGTGTGTGCCGCCATTTTATATAAACAAGCTGATCACGTGACAAGGTGATGTGACAAGAAGACCGAAAAGCAGGACTTCAGTTTCACCTTTAGGTTGTTTTTTTTTTGCGGGGGGGGGATCTCAACAAATTTTTAACACTTCGTTTTACTAATTTTCAAACTAATTTTTCAATAGAAATGCTAATTTAAAAAAAAACGCACAACGTTATTGAAAAATTAGCACAAAATTAGCAATAACTTCGCATTGAAAATGAAAACAAAGGGCTAAAAATGATCAAGATCGAGCTTCGTAGCTAACTGTTGACGTTTTCATCTGCTGTTGTTAGTATTTTTTCATAAGACCATCACAAGACCTTAGTTGCCTGAAATGGGATGTGATATGTTTGATTTAATTGGCAGTAACTTACCTTTAAACATCTGAAAAAAATGAACAAATGTTTCATTAAAATCGCCAGCAAATGGCTTATTCGCTTTATAGAAATGATAGTAAGACACCAATGTATCCTTAGGATTCCTTAAGACCACTACAATTTTTGCCTTCCCGTCCCTAATCTGAAATAAGAAAAGAACATGTGACATATGTCTTATGGAACATAAGTTTCAAGTGAATTTAAATTAAAAGTAAGTTAACCAGACCAGGAAAACTGTAATCTGTAATTGTAATCACCGTCTGTGCGACTTGGATCACAAACAAAAAATATAATAATTTATTCTACCAAAGTAAAAAATCTCCAGCAAAATGAAGGCCAATGGTCAGTTTTAACAATCCAACCTCCATGATAACATCTGGTAAATGAAACACATATTACTTGCAAATTTAAAACCAAACCGGCTTTTCCAGTTGATTTGCATGGGCATGGGTTTTGATTAGTCTAGGTTTTCCATACAAGTCCAATGCCCTGTAGTATGGTTCTGTGGTATTTCCTCCAGCCCTCTCTATCACAGAGATATCGATGAATATCCGACGAGCGCTCATATGCTTTGTACGAGCGCCTTCAAAATCGCCTTGGGTTTGGAGTAAATAGAGAACTTCAATCATCCAGGTGCTTCCTGAAACAAGCATGAGAACAATCTCTTAAAAAAAAAACAAATAGACGCAGTATAGCCCTAGTAAGAAAAGCCGCAAGCTGAAGTTAAATCAAGTTCTTTTTACGAGTCTCAATAACGAAAGGTGAAGAGATCGAAAGTAATGGATAGTGGCCCTATCTATTATAGGTGTTCCATTTGTTGGATCATCCTATCCCAGCATTACCATTTGTGAGCTGGTCCTATTCCGGGTTCCCATTTGTAGGATAATCCTATCCTAGGTTCCCATTTGTGGGATGGTCCTATCCTTGGTTCCCATTTGTGGGATGGTCCTATTTTATTGTTCCCATTTCTGAGATGGTCCTATCCGAGGTTTCCATTTCTGAGATGGTCCTGTTCCAGGGTCACCATTTATGGGATAGTCCTATCCCAGGGTCACCATTTGTGGGATGGTCCTATCCCAGGATCACCATTTGTGGGATGGTCCTATTCCGAATTCCCATTTTTGGGATGGTCCTATCCTGGGTTCCCATTTTTGGATGGTCCTATCCCAGGTTTCCGCTGTATTTATTCAATAATTCAGATTTTTTAAACTAGTTAAAGCAGAAGCAAGGGTTTTACACACCAAAAATGGCTTGATAATTCATCATTATTGCATCGGAATCTGCAAGAGATGTCAGGATATGTAAGTGATCAATAGACAGTAATTTGTGATTGGACGTTCTGCTCGAACAAACAACCATTTTCAATCCCGACATTGGCGATGTCGCACTGCTGTGTTTGAGGAAACGTTATGGTCACTTGTCCCGCGGTGGGGAAGGGGGGAGGACAGGGGAGAGGCAGCCATCATATGGCCTCCGTCAGGGAACCGCAGAATTTAGAGCTGGCAGAGTTGCGAACTCCCGGCATGTCGGCTCCTCACCTACTCCCGCCCTCACCACCCTCTCTCACACACACCCAGCGACCATTGCATGTGGTAGGGTGTCTGCTCCCAGCCCCATCCCCCACGCACACACCCCGCGACCATCCTAAGGGGTACGATGTCCGCTGCCTGCCCCCCCCCCCCCCTCCCACACGCACACACCCCGAGACTATTGTAAGTGGTAGGGGTGTGCGACCAAGGATCGCACCAAATAAAAAAAGTTCAAATCTTGACCTCCCCATTTTTGGAGTATTTTTCCAATGCCCGTCTCTCCTGTTTTAATAACCAAAAGACCTCAACACAAAGTAAGGCTTACTAACTGTAACTCGATATAAACTTTTCTCAGTTCAACACAGTAACTGACACCAAGAAATACACTTTAAGATGTCTAACATCTACAAAACTTTACCAATCCTTTCTCAAATAAACAATGGACTTAAAAATGCCTTTAGTACGATTACCACATCTTGGATATGCAGCCAGTATAATGTCCTTATCAGTTGTTTCCAAATCCCTTATCTGGTCAAATCGCTTCTTCGACGTCCAGTGCCCGGGCATCTGCATATTGTCAAATTCCGTTTGATGCGGCGCTTTATATAAGTTTTCCATTTGAGTTTAAGGTATATAAATGTGAACAGTCAAAATAAAGCTAATGTTAAGAAACAACTCTAGCCAAAAAATGACTTAAGTACTGTGTCGAGGTCTGTATGTGGCAGAAGCAAACGGCACCAATTAAGTGTTTTTAACTTTAAGTATGGCACTGCAAAGCATACTGCAAGCTGATACTTAAACTGAAAATACTTATACAAATACGGTTTATACTATCCATTGGCTTATCACTAGAAAGATATGCAAGTTATCAGCAGAAAACCATGTTCAAGAGTGATCGATACAGAGGAAATGGTGGCGGAGGGGGGGGGGGGGGGGTGGGGGTGCGAGGGTGTTGAGTGGTTGTCACATTCACACTAGTTGCCACTGTGCGTGTTATTTTAAAAAAATACTTATAAACGCGGAGTGCCAAGTTTGAAAATGCATGCTTTTAACGAAAAAATTGACCTTCTAAACGTGGCTTAATACATTAAAACAATAGCCCCTTACACGTTGACCTCGTTAGATATTCATGCGCACAGACATCATAAAGTAGACTCCAACACTTGAGAAGTATATGCACAATTTGACATAAACGGCTTGCAACCTCCACCACACGCCTCCTATTTGTGGGCAACGCGAAATAATTTTTTTTTTCTAGACAGTCATAGTAATTCACTTGCCACCAAGTACCACCCCCACCCCATACCGAGTGTTAAATGCCATTTTCTTGAGTGAAAGGGGGGGCGGGGGGGAGGTAGGTAGGAAGGGTACTGACGGGTTTATGTCTCTGACGCAACATTGAACGAAATTTGTTCCGGAAAATCGCCGATTTATGTTGACGCCGAAAAATAGACCTCGCAAAAATGTCCACTCCCCCCCCCCCCCAAAAAAAAAAAAGCAAAAAAAAAAACAAACAAACAAACAAACAAAAAAACAACAACAAAAAAAAAAACAACAAAACAACAACCACAGTCGTGTTAACGCTCACGGGAAATTTAAGTCCGATACTGGTTATGACTGATCGCTTTGAAAACTGCCGAAAATCAGGACATGAAGCATGGGATATTCAGAAGAACCCTACTTCTGAAATATATTCATGAAAACTGACTCATGTGCATATCATGTGTGACCCGATGACCCAAAGGTGTGGCGGTATAGTTGTGCAAAAAACATTTCACGACGTTCACGCTCAAACAGGTATTTTGTAATGCTTTGGTATTTATGTACAATTAATATACCAAAAAATAAATGTAATTCTTTCGCGAACCAAATTTTATGTCATACAACTCACTACTAATTTCTGCAAGTGATTTTTAAGTCTTAAAATAAATTATAGGTTTCTTACTGACATAAATTAATTTTATCGCGCTCCATAATTATTTTTTTCATGTTCTAAAATTAAGAAATCTCATGCGAACGCATGTTACAAAAAAAAACAACCAATCAGAAGCGGTTTTACAAACTCGTGATAAAACGCATGCTCAGATAAACTTTCTTACAAACACAGGTTTGAAAGTGAGAAGTGTGATTATTTTAAAGTAACTAAGCGAAAAAATTATGGCGACGTTAAAGAGCGCGAAATAAATAGTGAAATGATACATCAAATTCAAATGCTGCACGACTAAGGAAAAATTCAAATATACAACATGCACGTTTTGATTCTTGGAAAAATATACGGCCATACAAAGGAAACTTTGACGGAGCGATGAAAACTATTCCTTGTGACCGTCACTGTCCAGACGGTGATGTGAATAATACATGTCACTCTCCTGACATCTAAATAAATCGGTAGGTAGTCGCTCTGAAGTTGATGGGCAGAGCCCCCTCCCCTCCTTATTTATGCAACTGCAGAAAAACACGACCTCTGCGAATAAATTGGAGCAAATTCCGGTGACCATAACCTCTTCGACCAAGATCAAGGTCAAAATCGGAATTTGACTTATTTTCTCGAAAGCGGTTAGAGTGGTGCGATTATGAGCATCTTTTAAACCCTTTGGGCCTAAAACAAGTTAAGTACTCGGTACCTCAATGACCTTGATCTATTTTGTCGTGCTCAAGGTCAAAACCCGAAGTTGACCATTAGTAGTAGGAAAGTGGGGGTTCTGGAACAAGAAGTGAAGTCATAATGACGTCACGAGTTGTTTTAGAAGGAAGCCCCATGGGGTTTCTAAAACAGTGACGTCATTGTTTTAGAATCCCCATGGGGGTTCTGGAACAGGTATTTGATAGAGCGTGCGCCGGTGCCAATGACGTTATAATGACGTCATCATAACATCATCATCATGACGTTATAATGACGTCATCATGACGTCATGGCATCATACTAAAACAGTCCTAAGCAGCATAACCCTAAGTCACCGTTCAATCATCATGACGTCATTAGTCACGTGACCTGTCAATCATCGGTCATGTAAACCTAGCCCTAACGACACCTCCAGACCACTTTTTGACGTCATAATGACGTCAGACCCCTAGGAGACGTCCCTTCTACCATCTGTCTATCATGAGGAAACGAGAGTTAAACAGTACTTTTTTCTAGAACATTATATTGGTCCAGAACCCCCATGGGTGTTCTAAACCATCTGTGACGTCATAATGACGTCAGATCCCTAGGAGAGATCCCTTCTACCATCTGTCTATCATACCTTCATAATACACATTCATGATGCACTCTATGGTTTAGGGTTAGGCTGCATATACCCGGGCTCGAACCACCAACCTTCCGAGCATGGGTCCGACCAGGAGTCCCACGCTCTAACAACTGAGCTATTCCGGACTGAACCAGAATGTTTTGTGAAAACATGCCATATAAGGCTATAATGCAGAATGCACGATAAATTTCAGAGTGCACTCGTTCAGAGAATGGGGGAAACCGATAGATAAATTTCAGAGTGCCCTCGTTCAGAGCGTGAGGGAAACCGATCGATAAATTTCAGAGTGCACTCGTTCAGAGCGTGGGAACGATCGATAAATTTCAGAGTGCACTCGTTCAGAGCGTGGGAACGATCAATAAATTTGAGAAGGAATGGGATTTTCCCTACGTTAAGTCTAATGTTATATTTTATGTTATAGTAGTGGGAAAATGGTACTTCTAAAGCACATTTAACAAATGCAGTTTTTGGAAAACATATAATGTATAAAATAAGTTTTAGCATTTTAGCATACTACTTATTCAAATGTTCTAAAGTTATAGTAGTAGTAAACTAGATCAACTTCAACAAATTTAGTTTTTGATAACATATGATGTATAAAATAGGTTTTAGCATTTTACCAAGCTACTTACTTGAATGTTCTAAAGTTATATTAGTGGAAAAATGGTGGCTGTAGACCAAGTTTAACAAATTTAGTTTTTAACACCATATGATATATAAAATAAGTTTTAGCATTTTAGCATGCTACTTATTTGAATGTAATAAAGTCATAGTAGTAGGAAAATGGTGGTTCTAGACCAACTTTAACAATTTTTTTGACAACAAATGATGTATAAAATAAGTTTGAACATTTTACCATGGTGTAGTAGGGTAAAAATCAGGGTTCTAAACCAACTTTAGCAAATTTTGTTTTTTAACAACACATGATGCATAAAATAAGTTAGTGAGAAGAGCACGCCATTTTAACATCTTTTCAAATGACAAGCCCCATTCGAAACATGTGTTTGAATTATTTTTGGAACATATTACGTTATGGTATTGCTCAATAATTTTTTTTAACAAGTTCAACAATAGTTCAACAAGTTGTTCAACATGTTCAACATTTCAACATGTTCAACATGTTCAACATGTTCAACAAGTTGTTCAACATGTTCAACATTTCAACATGTTCAACATGTTCAACAAGTTGTTCAACATGTTCAACATGTTCTACATGTTGTTCAACATGTTCAACATGTTCAACAAGTTGTTGTTCAACAAGTTGTTCAACATGTTCAACAAGTTGTTGTTCAACAAGTTGTATATAAAGCTATGTTTAAAGACTTACTCATCATTTGAATAGTGTAGGTTGAACCGAAAGGATGTATAAATGCAACATTTGTTGGAAATCTTACAAACTGAAATTTATCGATCGTTCCCACGCTCTGAACGAGTGTACTCTGAAATTTATCGATCGGTTTCCCTCACGCTCTGAACGAGTGCACTCTGAAATTTATCGATCAGTTTGCCTCACGCTCTGAACGAGTGCACTCTGAAATTTGTCGATCGGTTTTCCCCATTCTCTGAACGAGTGCACTCTGACATTTATCGTGCATTGTGCATTATAGCGTTATATGGCATGTTTTCACAAAACATTCAGGTTCAGTCCGGCATAGCTCAGTTGTTAGAGCGTGGAACTCCTGGTCGGACCCATGCTCGGAAGGTTGGTGGTTCGAGCCCGGGTATGGGCAGCCTAACCCTAAACCATAGAGTGCATTATGAATGTGTATTATGAAGGTATGATAGACAGATGGTAGAAGGGATGTCTCCTAGGGGTCTGACGTCATTATGACGTCAAAAAGTGGTCTGTTAGGGCTAGGGTCACATGACCGATGATTGACAGGTCACGTGACTAATGACGTCATGATGATTGACAGGTGACTTAGGGTTATGCTGCTTAGGACTGTCTTAGTATGATGTCCTGACGTCATAGCGTCATTATGATGTCATGATAACGTCATGATGACGTCATTATAACGTCATGATGATGATATTATGATGACGTCATTATAACGTCTCGATGACGTCATTGACACGGGCGCGCGCTCTATCAATTACCTGTTCCAGAACCCCCATGGGGCTTCTAAAACACCTCGTGACGTTCTTATGACGTCTCTTCCTGTTCCAGAACCCCCACTTTCCTACTGCTACCATTACCTCGAAAACGGTTAGAGATAGAGCGATTTTGATCTGATTTTCGACATTTTGGGCCTAAAAGGCGTTATGTAAGAGGTACCTCTGTGACCTTCTCATTCATGGTCAATGTAAACAAACCGGACGTTGACCAATATCTCGGCAACGGTTAGAGACAGGACGATTTTGAGCTTGTTTTCAATTCTTTGGACCTAATCGGCGATGTGTAAGAAGTACTTCTGTGATCGTGACCTCCTCGTTCATGGTCAGTTCAGAGACATGGCAGAGGAGGTCTGAAGATATGGGGGAGGAATTGGAACTCAGATGCGTATATGTGTGTACGTAGGAGGGGGTGTTGCATTGCAATCGTTTACTATATTATAATCGTCGACAAAATGGCATCGAGATCGTTTTTTTTTTAAGTTACTGATTTCAAAAAGCATTTTAAAAAGAAAGCACAAGCAACAACATTGTTGAACAGGTTTTGTTGAACTAACAGCAGTGAACACAGATCTAGTCTTAGTTATTTCGCTCTCTTTCACGATTTCATCTCTACTCAAATGCTCCCAACGTTCTTCTATTCCCCGTCCCCTCCCTACCTTCACTGAAATCCCTGTCCCTTCTCCTGTGCCCTTCCTGCCTTCCCTTGCCTTCCCTTGCCGTCCCTCCTCTCCCTTAGTCCTCTCTACGCCCTTCCTTATACCCCACCTTCCTCTCTACAGCCTCCTTCTTGCAACACCCCCTAAACCAGCTCCAGTTCACTCATTCTCGTCGTGTGTTATGAATCATCTCCCTGGCTTTCCTGTGTTACCCCGGACACAGTATTACATTGGTCTTTCTTTCATGTAGAGTATTATTATCTAACTTCAATTATTTCCCAATATAAATTGCCTTCATTTCAATTTATTTCTTATATATATCTGTTAAAATTGCTTTTCAGATGTTGGTTGCAGATTGAACCCAGTTAACTCCTGGGGCCGTCATGTCCACTGTTGTACCCGGAGACGTTATGGACATCGCCTTTTTTGGGCATCGCCATTATTGGTATCACCGTTTTGGGCCACATGGTTACCCCCTTGTTTGCATTTGCAACGTAGTCCCAAGGAGCTATTTCTTTAGCAGCCCTTGCGAAAGTTTACCTGTTTTTCCTTTTTCCTTCTTGGTTTTGTGTTTGCTTTCCTCGCGACGTGTTGGTTTCCACACATCTCCATCAAAACTCAAAAAAAGGCGAGGACTAGGAATTTGAAACTTTGACTTGTGTCGTCATCGCTGTCACACCATAATGATCAAATAACAATGCATGGGCTTAAAGAGCACTTGGTTGGCTCAAAGAACACAGGCACAAAGAATGTATGATGATTTCAACTGCAGGTGACTATCTTTCGAAACAGTTAAAATAGTTATGTTTACTTCAGAACGTCGTCAGAGGTATACTGTGCTGTTAATCAAAAGGGTTGAGAAGTAACATTGTATTGTATTTTATTGTATTTTGAACGCATTCCGCTACGTGTTAGGGCGTCTTGGGCCTCATCAGCTATAGGTACGATGTGACCTCTACGTCTGTTTGTCCGCTCGTCTTCAAGTTTTGAGCAATCGCTATATCTCCAACAAATTTAAATTGACCCTAATAAAGCATTGTGGATAGATAGCCCACTCAATGGTGGTGCGGGTGGGGGGGGGGGAGGCGTGAGTTCACCTTTTATTTTGGCGATAAGAATTTTCGTCAGTTTGGAGTATCCTAAGGTTCTTTTGTTAAAAAGCTATCACTTTCTACTAATTCATAATATTTTGCAACAGAATAGCCCAGACTAGGGATAAAAACAGTTCTGGGATTTCTTTCGATTTCTTTTGTTCAAATGATATGGTGGCATTGCTTTTAACGAAGTTTTAAGTGCAACACTATATTTTCAGTCTTCATTATAGTAATTTTGCGCTTCCAAATGTACGATTTCGCTGCTCAGTAACGAAATCGATCTGCTTTGAAACCATCTTGCCTAACATTATATACGAAGAAGGATTGGTTCGTTTGTTTTAAATTATATGGTAAGCATTCTGGTAAGCATGTAAAGAATAAAAAAGCCTGAATTTCACTTTTAATGTACATAGTTGCATACATTTTTCAGAACATTTCTTAAGTCAGATTTTAAAGACGTTCAATGAAATCAGAGAAATATCCAAAAAATAAACTGATTGTTGTCTTATCATGTAAAACAGTTGTGATTCATACTTAAATCAATGTCTATGCGATGACAGAAGAAACGAAATTGCTACAATGTATTACCAAAATACTAACATATACGCTGTAAGTAAAGTGCTCATTATAGATAATTTAAACAAAGTACTTTTTATCACACTTAAACATTCAGAAAATACACCTTAACATACAGTAAGCATATGTTCTTCCCACATTTTACGACATGGCAATGCTTGAAAATAAGGTTGATATATGTTACCCATGTTGTAAACTTATGGTCAATTGAATAAGCGAACAATATGCTCAGATCCTACACCTGATTGCAAAATGCATAATATTGAAAATGTGGGAATCATGTGGTGAACATGCACTTACCAGATATCGTTAAAATACATGATGTCATTTTATAATGTAAAACATAGGAGTTGCAAAAAATTTCAAAACAGTATTTTGTCTCTGTTCACAATCAGTACTAAACATGCCTTAACAAAGAAGCTAGCGCAAAAATCCTATGAAGGGTAGCAATAATAAATTTTTGGTCCAAGCTGGTTTTCTAATCTATTGATAACGAGTCACACTGACTGGTAACAGTGTCGCAAACGCTTACAGGGTAACCCCGGGATAGAACGATACCACCATGTAAATGGAACTACCTTATAAATACCAGCGCCTTCCTATAGTAACATTTCAGGTAGCTATCATTATTAAGTTTCCCACAGGAGTCAGATTACTCTAGTTCAGCCTCATTGATGCTGTTTGTTTCGGGGTTCAACTGTAGGATCTACAGCAACTTAGGAAACGCATAATACACTTATAGCATTAGATGTGATATCTAATACAGAGAATCATTTTGGTACTTCTTCTTGATTCATAGCTCTCCTGTTTTTGAAATAAACATGTATGATTTGGAATACAAAGAGAATAAATTCACAGAGGGTAATAGTGCTTATGCCCATCCAAAGTCCAATTGTGCCCCCTATATTTGCAAACAAGTCACCCAGTGTCATAGCCTGAGAGGCCTCTTGTTCAAGAACGGTTAGTTCCTCAAAGTAGACGTTCACTCTCGCGAAATTCGATCTTACCAAATCCACTTTAGATTTATAATCTAAAGAATCGACTTCAAATGCGGCATCCCTACCTGCATACATATATATGCGATTGCGGAACAGTTCTGGTGATTCATTTTGATATATTAGTGTGGCATGTCCTGGCCAGATATTGTTTGAGTTGACCACCTCAAATGTGTCATAATGACAGGGCTCATTACACGGTGGGAGATTTCCGGTTCCGCATAAACCTGTTTCGAATGTTTGGAGAGCTTTATATTCACACCATACTCTCAAAGCCATATCAAGAGCATCACCTAAAAACCGTCCACAGTACTGCGCACCCCGCCTAAGGTACGCCCTTGGAACGGGTATGTCCGAAATAACACAGCCACATATCTCATAGACATAGGCCAATTTGCAAACATCATAGCAACTCTTCATGGAGTAGTGATACTCTGTAAGCTCTGGAAGCTTTTTCTGTGACGTGCAGTTGCTATACAAACCGCCTACTTTAGTATTTATCTTTTGGCGCACGCTTAGTTGCGTACTGTGGCCAGGGGATATACTAATCCCCGACACCAGTGGATTAGGCAGGGTTCCTTTTTCATGAATTTCAATAAATGCTCCTATCGATTCCTTTACATTCGAACTTAGATCATGGAGAGAGGCATGAATAAAGCTTGGCTTCCAATCATCTAAAAATAACTCAAACGATATACCACTATTTGGGCCAACACCAATCACAGATCTTCTCACCTCATAGGTGTAGCAATTGAAAAAATATGGAGACCGAAACAAAATGAAGTCTCTATCATCACACCTTTTACCATTCACCGTGCACTTATATATAAAATTTTCTTTTTTGTGTCCAAAATTTTCTGCTGTTAAATCAAAATTTTCAAAAATCCATGATTTCGAATTGATTCGATTTCGGAAATGCAGCACAAAATCTTCTAGTAGTGCTAAAGCTTGCAAATTCTCACGCACAATATGGTTTGGTATTGATGACAAATAAGACAGATACGGGTTTTCATTATTTTCATCTTCTACTGCTTCTAGACTCCGAATAAATGTGTTAAAAATTTCGACCTGACCGGAAGTGAAAGTTTCTTTATTTTCCACTTGATCTATCAGAGAGAAGGCCTCGGCATTGCACAATGTAACACTGGGAAATTCGGGTGTTTTCGCCAAAACTCGGACCGACTCGGTAGAACCATAATCCAGATACTGCCTAACAACGAGATATAAATGCAAACTAATACCTGTTAACCCTATACATACAATGAACATCCAAATAAACCGAATCAATGACCAGGAATCACCCTTAACAATGTTAGCTATACCGTGGGCGCTTGTTTCTCCGCAGAAGGTCAGAAACGTCTCTTTAACTGATACCATTTCTTTTTCCTCTTCTTCTCCCTCCTCCTCTTCCTCATCCACGCCCTTCTCACCTTCTGCGCCATGCTTCTTGACATCGTTTCTCACATTCGCAAAACTGTGGCTTGGTCCTGGTTTAGGAGCACTGTTAAAGCTGAATTGGGAACCAAAATTCTGATCATTCGGATTGGCAGCAAGGTTATGTCCCAGTCGCGATACTGATAGTAACTTGCCATTCTTCTCAATGGAAATGGTATTTACATGTGAAGTGTCCATCGTTGCTTCTTTCACCTATGAACTTCCACCTCAAGTGCTGCCGATCGTGAAGCTTTTACAAACTACTTCGAAAATTCATTCCAACAACTGCAATACAAAAACAGTTATCACTTTCGTAATATGAAAGTCACACATGTACAGTAGAAGCTCGCTCATGTATATATATATAAACATAAAAGTAAACTCTTAATGAAAGAGGTCAGTTTTATACGTTATTACATATTGTGTTATTGCTTTTGATGCTATTTTGGCCTGATATCCTTTCTCCTTTCCCTGCCATTGTCTTTTTCAAGTGAAAACAGATACTCAGTTGCTTTCATTTAATGTAACAATATATTAATTGTTAAAATAAAATCGTATTTTATTGCTGCCTGGTATCTTAGGGTAATATTAGGGTCGTATAGGTACAGACTAGGTCCTTAAAATGAAATACAAGTTCGATCTTCAAATACACTATATAAAAAATATATAAAACTTCACTTTTCTTTTGATCTTTTCTTTCTTTTGATCTTTTTAGTTTAATTGCCCATAAGAAAACTACATCGAGTATGCAAATAATACGTTTCGAGTCTCATAGCTATTTGTTATAGTCAAAACACCCGAGATGTGTTGCAGTTTTGTTTTGTATATTCGAAAATAAATTCATATATTGATAGTTCTTCAATTATATTAAAAACAAATCGAATTATGCTAGAAGAAACTTGCTGATAAATCTATAAAATAATCTCGCATAATTTTAATTTTATACCACTCCTTTTGTTGACATTATAGCAAAGAAGAATCGTAAATTAGCTAAAATGAGGTGAAAATCTTAATGGGTTTCAAGATAAGAAATTGAAGTGTAAGAGGCGTTGTATGGAGTGTAGTTCTAAAACTTGAAATGCAATGTTTTGTAAAATAACTTCAAACCTAGCAAAAATGTTTATAAAATGTATATAAAATATTTAAAAGGTTAAGTACACTTGGTTTAATTCCTTCAAACACCAAAGAAGTCGTAGTGTGATTGTTGTACATAATTTTGAAAGTTTAATTAAAAGATTAAAATAAGTAAAACAGAAGTAAACAATATTTTAGCTATCCAAAATACCCGTCCCTTCGCGACCTCTTCGGAACTATGATGAGTTGAAATTAAATGTCTCGCGCTCCCGCAACAAGTATGGTGAACGTTGTTTCAGTATCAGTGGAACGATCTCCCGTTTTAAATCAGAGCATGAACAAACTTGCCCTCATTTAAACCCGAACCCAAAACAAATCTTTTTAGGAACTATTATAAGTGTTAGATTTGTAACTGTTTCTATTTTAGTAGGATTTTAAGCTGACTATATTTTTGAACTATTAGTAGGGATTTATGTTACAACCGCTTAATGTTAGGCGGTATAGAAGAGAAGCCAAATAATAATAAAATGTTCGTTTTTACCTCGCAATCACTTGTTGTAATGTTTACTATTTTTTCTCTTCATGACACAAAATTACAGTACAACTTACATCATGTTTTGCTGGTTAATGCTCTGGTTAGTAATACCAAAAGTATTTAGCATTTAAAATTTAAAAATCAAATACCAACGAGATTGTTTTCGGACTGTCCCTGGAATGTTTCTTGATGCATGTGGTTTTCTTTTCAGAATGCTTTCTTTCGAGTTTTAACTCAAGCACTAAACCTACACGTATTTAAAATAAGATATTCCAAAATATTCGCTAATAATTTGAGTTCACACCTACATACTCGTTGTGCTTTGGTTTGTTTCAGTTCAAAACACAACGTAAACTCACCTCATAATTTAGTTTTGTGGTCTGTAATTGGATAAAGCTAAATTATGTATAGTTTATGATTTGCGTTTCTGCATACAAAAGAAATGCTTTTAAAAATGAAATACGGCCTTCGATAGCTTCCATATGCCTTAGAGCAGACACACAAATTGGCTTGTAGTTATATTTTTCATCGGTTTTAGTTTATTAATTGCACAGCAAATACTAATCAGCGACAACCCCTAATTAAGACATAGTGGATTGATGAATAATCAATGTTAATTATCACATATATTTGTCATCAAGCAAACACTATAGAGTGCCATTTTTACCTTTATTCCTGACTTCAGTTTTAGATATCAATAGTTAGTTACAAATATTTTACATATTGTCGACATATAAAACTGAAATGTGTTTTTGTTTTTGAATATCTAAAATGTATTCACCGATTCCTAGGAAATTTGTCAGCCCAACTTAAAAGGAGTAAAACCTCGCACCGTTTGTCAAGGATGTTTTCTGGTTATATAATGAACTGGGAAGGAGTATCAGCCGAGACCTCCTGAAAAATATTAGAGGACCAAGAAATTCAATGATAAAAACAAACGTACATGAATTTAACCTTTATTACACAGGTGCGCGTAATACCGTCTGAACGCTTTGCTTGAGACAATATCTGTTTGTGACTTTAGGCTGTAATTTTTGCAATTAAAATGCATATGTTTCATGTATTTGGCATGAGTTCAATCTTTACAACGCACTTTCGATTCCGGCCGCATAGTTTGTGAGTAAATGAAACAAAATTATAGGCAGTTGTATTTATGAATACTTACCAACCATAAACAGAGCTACAGGTACTTAATATAGCCTGTAAAAATAGTGACAGTCATAAAACTAATTAATACTGTCTGTAAAATGGTCATAGTGATAAAACTAATTAATACAGTCGGTAAGAACAGACACAGTCATAGTTTTATTTTGCTTTTGCAGAGAAAATTTGAACAATATTTTGCCACTATATATCATGCTAGCTGAAGCATTTGTAGCTACATAGATATCAAAAATTGGTTTTGAATCAGTGAGTCATAAAATTATTGTTTGCTTAAATTAAATTTTAAACATAAAAATATTTGTTTCTTTTATGAATAAATTTTAAACATCTAAATTATATATGAAATGGTATTTTAGAAATCAAAATATGCTTTTCATTATTTGATATGAATTTTGCATGTTGGTATATATTAACATTCTATCAAGAAATAAATATCGGATACATAAAATTCCATTTCAGATATCTTTAATTAATTATTGATACCTAAAATTCAATGATACCTGTGAAAACAACATTCCATTATGCATAGAGGCATACATCGCTTTATACATTTATTTATGGATTATATCTTCATTTTTTCAACTGTTTTGATTGCGACCTAAGAAGCTTAATAACACTCCATAAATGTTTGTGGTCGTTCGTTAATTGGAAAAATATATGGTTTTGAATACGTGAATTTGACATCTACATAACATACATCAGCAGAGAATATAAGCGAAAATACGATCTTGTATTTTCCTGTCAATCTATAGAAAGATATAGTGGAATCTATAGAAAGAAAAATGATAACCACAATGTGCTATGCCATGTACTTTATTTGAAACAGTTTTAACAAAAATTTATAAACTCTATTGCAATTACATTTTCGAAATTATTCCTGAAAAGTTTCAGCATGTTCATTTTATGTGTATGTTACAAACACATTACATGACATTTACAAACACTCGGCAATTGGTAATTATAGTTTTTAATGATAAATAACAGACACAGCTGTATTACCCCCTAACAGTTATCTTTTAGACTAATTAGATATTTCCGCACGCTAGTCCGAATTTAGTCATTTAGAAGTAGATCTTTGAAACAGTTGCCAGATCGTACATGCATGGTCATTCTGTAAGCAAAAAGTTAGGTATAAGTACTTAAAACGTTGTATTGCAATTTATATTTACATTGGTTTATTGACTGAATTCACAACTTGACTTCGAAGTTATCCACTAAATGTTTATGATTTGCTTAGGATACTTTTAGAGTGACTGAATTCCCACCATGCCCAAAATAGAAGAAAGTGAAAATTACTTAAATATCTATTTACTAGATAATGTCTGTAGAAATTGCATTTTGTCTTAATACCAACTTCAATGGTTATAGCTAAACCATCTGAGCTAGTCTCGTCTGGCATATCTCGACTCTTGAAGTGGATAGACTTGCAAAAATAATTAATTACCATTTCAATATAGTTTATGCCCTAGTATTTAAAACCACTATCCTTGCCATACACTGTTCGCGTTTGATAGTTGTCTCCTTTGCCGTACGATTGTTGTGGTTCGGCTTTCCTCGTGTTGTAACTAAAGTAAATCATAACAATATTTTTGCAGATATATTCATAGCAATGTTACCTACAATTTATATAGCAATAGTTTTTATATAAGTATTATCTAGTCAAATAATATGCAGTTGACATTTTTACATTTTCAAGTCTGGTACATATGCTATTGTTTGGCCATTGGTGTAGCAGAACTTAGACCGATATGTTTTGGAATTACACGTATATCAAACGTATATGAGCTGTTCACTATAAGTTATAAATGAATATTGCCAGCATATTATTGAATGGGTTCTCTTTTGAATGTGCAATAATGTTCATCAAATAATTTCCGATTTTTTTGTAATTTTATAATCTGTGGTTGCGAATACACTTGCTTTCTTCAAAAATGCTATATACCTAAAAATGTCGACCTATTGCCTGTTTTCTATGAACAGTAAAAGCATATACAGATCGCGAGAGGTTGCTTTTAAACAACAAAATATATTTTGGTAACAACAGCTAATAACCAGTCTTTGTACATTGAGGTGCCCATTGCTGAAACTATATTTTAAAATCATTGTAAATTTAATCCAAATATTAGGGCGATAGATTTAGTATCGATTCACTGTTAAACGACAAATGCCCAGCATTAGGTTGTTAAAAAATCGATATATTGATATACTGATATATATATATATATATATATATATATATATATATATATATATATATATATATATATATATATATATATATATATATATATATATATTGCAATCGCGTAGTATTATGTACACTCACATATGAATTCCACAACAGAACCCTGCAAAAAAGACTAAAATTCACCCATCATAACGGCGATGTTGTTTCCCACCGTAGCCGTCTTGTCTATAGGAAGTCTTGCCATAATCTCTGTCGTTGCCATAACTGTAACCAGCCGTCTCTCTAGAAGCACTGGCTTGTCCGTAACCACTATCATCAGGGTATCTGTATGCGGCAAAGCCAAACGAGGGCTACAAAATAAATACACTTGAAAGTTCGATTTTTTCCAATAAATATGTTCAAAAATAGATTTTTGTATCCTTCAGTAATATAATATAATATAATCTTCATTTTATAAGATCTGTTGTGCTACAAATTAGGCAATTCTTATACTAATCGTAGAAATTAGACTAAGGTTATACTCAAACACAACTTATAAATAACTTAATTCATGCTTGTGTCAGAATCTACGTCAAGTTAATGAGGATATATACAGAATGCCATATTCTTTTTTAAATGTATCTGAGTTTTTTTTTTAAAATACGACTCAGATAAGTCTATTGAAAAGTGATCCTATTTTTGAGGTGGTTTCATTTCCGGGTTTGTCCCAAACTTCTTATACATTTTCTAATGAAGAAGATACAACAATTTCTCTGCTTAAGTTCTAGATATTACCTTTCTGGCATAGCCAGGACCATATTTTGGTGCTGCGTACCCAAAGTCTACGAGATTCACGTTGCAAAAGTCCGAATAGCCATAATAATATCTGGAGTATAAAAAATGATTAATATAAATTGCAATTCAGCAAGTTATTGCAAACAGTGAAACTTAAAAACGAGCATCCGAGTGATCTGGCAAGATTCCCACCTCCTGTCCCCACGAATCAAACCAGTACCTTTAGTACATAGATAACTGAAATATTCACAAACGGTTACAGATGAGGTTTTGTTTATTGCAAAACAATTGTTAGAATTTGACATGTTACAGGGATCAATTGAGAATAATTTATTCGCCATTAAACCAGACCCGATGAGGCCTCTAACTTCATTCTTCTATGATAAAACATATAAATTGTGGCACATCATAATTGTCTACAATTTCTTATAAAGTAGATATCCTCTGGCGTTGAGAAGTGACATAAATTTAACGGGTGTGTGAGGTACCAGCTTGTACACGCATACTCATCGCTAAGTAGATGATTAGAGCAGTAGCGCGAGTCATGAATATACATTTACGATAGTAAATACCTGCTTGCGTTAACTTTTCTGATTAGCATGGCACTTTTTGATGGAAACATATTGATGGATTGACATCAATTAACATTGTCTAGCAAGCGAACAAGACAATAGCTTCATTCAACTATCTCAACAACCAACCGCAATTGATTTATAATGTATGGCGTGAAATGATACATGACTCTCAAAGCAGAGACCACACAAGCCTGCCACGAGAATCCGGCCGTCGCGCTGTTGGTGCTTTTTCAACACTTTGAATTTACAGGTTTTTCTGGGAAAAAAATTGAAAGCAGATACTACACCACTGCATATAAATAAGGGCCTTAACACACAGAAGCCGATTTTTTAATTGACTCGATAATTTAATTAGCAGCAAACAATTTTTATGTGTTTCGAATTAATTGATCGATCATAA
This sequence comes from Protula sp. h YS-2021, assembly GCA_949752745.1. Lineage (NCBI taxonomy): Eukaryota > Metazoa > Annelida > Polychaeta > Sabellida > Serpulidae > Protula > Protula sp. h YS-2021. Next base: position 19,420,579 of record OX457031.1, on the reverse strand, counting down.
CCGTTTCTTTTTTAATCCTTATTTCATTATATCACAGATAAAAAATATATGAACATATGATACTGAAAATGCTAAATAATGTTAAGAATAGAGAAACCAGTATTAATTTCATCGGATACAGAGATGTATCACCCTCTGTGCACTCTCTCCAGGGTCACAGTCCCGTAACAGAGTTGGTTCACCCCCATGATGGTCCACTCCCACTAGATGCCCAAAACCTCTGTTACCAGAATGCTCATTTTGGCAAGAACAACTTCGGATTATTGCTATTTTGGACAGGTTGAATGAAGGCTGGTCTTGCCACCAATACGTGCTCGTGGATCCAGAAGCAGCCACAGCAGCCATTTGTAGCTCGACATGGTCTCAATTACTATTTCAGTTAAGAAGAAGTCTAGTTTTTTAACTAAGAATTTACTTTATTTATTTATTCGGAACTATAAAATGCCAAGTGCTCTCGAATTCAGATCAACTCTGTCAGAAAAATGAGAAAACTAACAAAAAAATGTTACAAAAATGTCAATAATGACTAAAAAGTCAAATTTACGCTCCAGTTATTACGGAGCTGCCATTAAAACTTCATATGTTTTAGTTCAGCTGAAAATAAGCCGGTTAGGTTGCTTTTAAATTAAAATTATAGTTAAATTATTTATTTAGAAATCTAAAATGTCAAGTTCCATGAAAATCAGATCCACTGTGTCAGAGAAAAATCGTATGAAAATGCTTAAATAAATATAACAAACTTAAATAACAGGTACTTTACATATAAAGGAGAATTATACAATTACGAGTTGTTTTATTTACGTGGTTGCTATGGTTTTTGTTTATCTTTTATACTTGAATTTCACAGTCATTATTTTCGCGTACTGACCCTGGTTCGTAGTTGCCGAGGCCAGTATTCCGTGTTCCTGGGGCGCAGGGCTGCACGTATCCCTTGGCGTTACTACACAACACAAAACTGTACTCATCCCGGAAGTACAAACCATCTGGACCACAATTCCCTGAAATGTTAACGGTGGAATGCACTATTTTTTTAAGAGTCAGTCTATGGGGCTATTCATACACTGACCTTTTTCTTCAGAAGAGCGGCTCTGGATTTCCTGTTATTAAGAGAGTGGAACCACTTTTTCATATCCGTCCACGTAAACCCCCTAGTAATTATTTGTTAATGCTACATCCAAGCTCTGGTGCCCACTGTTACAGGTGCTGACTACAATGCCTGTTCTAAACAATGAATAAGAACTAAAGTCATAGTAGCCATTGGGGATCCAATGGATAAAGTGGGGGAGGGGTGCTGTAGGGAAGAAAATAACGTGAAAATTGCAAATTTCCGATGCTTTGCTAAACAACAAGCAAGAACTGAGGCCCGATTTGAGGCAAGAGGAGAGACGGAGTAGACGTAAATGTTGATACCTGACGCGGTCCGCGCGGAGTGCCAGTTGAGAAAAGAGGTTAAGAAAAGGGTGAGTGTTCATTCAGTATCCCACGTTTTCCACAGAAACGGGAGATGAAATGTCTAATGTTTGTTCTATAATTGCAGTAAGCTGCATTCTAGTGTTTTATTTATTACATTTGACACTGCGCGCTTAGGGATGAAATTTACAAAAGGTGTCCGCGTTTAGCTTAAAAAGGGTTACCGCTCAGGCTTGGTAATCCGCTTTTTGGGGTTGTTTTTTTTTTAAGTCAAGGACACGCGTGGGAATCCATTGGCATGGAAACTGAAGCCATAATGCTCATTGTGGATCCAAGGGTGAGGGTGGGGTTGGGGGTGGGGGTGGGGGGGGGGGTGGTTGTGAATAACGAGAAAATCGAAAATTTCGAAGCCTGAACATAGTTCACAAATAAATGAAAGGGCCCATGCATAAACCTGATAACTGCAGTTATCAGCGGTGGAGAAAAACGCTTTTAAAGTTTGAAATTTTAGTAACAAACATAAGTTTTTCCCATCGCCTTTTCCTAAAAATGCCCACTTCTAATCGGTTTTGAGGTGTAAGACTTATATATGTGATAGAACAGAGGCCAAGAAATACCGTGGCGGTAATGGTGCATTTTACTAATAAGTGGAATTATCAAGTTTATGCATGGACCCCTTCAAATGTTTACACATTTGATGAATGAGCCCCATCACTTCTATTTCGCACACATATAAATCAACAGAGTGAAAACGTACCTGTATATTTGCCTCCATAATAATACCTTCCTCCTTTCGGTTGGTCAGTATAACCCTTACCATACCCATCGTGTTGTGAATACCCCTTATTTTGCCCTCTGTCAGCGCTATACTGTACGGGATCAGATGCGGAGATACAAATGAAATATGAGCCGATAAGCCCTACCAATACAGCCGTAGAATCCATACTATTGTGTTAGATTTCAAATTCTAAATTGTGTATAATATCTAATAAATGTTTGATTTAAATACTGTTTTTTCAGTTGGTAGATATTTATTAATTACTTATTTGGTAGAAATTTAAGCTGTAAGTTTCAATCCATGCACTGTAATACCAACGTAGTTTGACACTGTATAATAGTTTTTGATATCTGTACACTGAGCGAAGGTGTGTATGTGTCTTCTCTTTATAGCACTCATTACCGTCATGTGATGTGAATTGCAGACTCATTAAGAGAAAACAACGGGGGTTATTTTTCACATCTCATACACACCATAGCAGATGCCGCGGTCACATAATCAAATAACCGCATTGTCTTAAAAGAAGAGTCGGCCAAAAAAAATGACTGCTCTGGTCCATTTCAGTCACTTTCTGAGCAGGAAAAAGTGCAGTCATAACTTCATACGACTTCATTTGTGATATAAGATATGACGCCTACAGATGGCTAGTATATTTCAACGGTGTTTTACGTCCTGGTGTACTTTATATTGTGTGATTAAAAAAAACCTTAATAGCCAGTTGTGCACCCACAGAAGATATTGGTTTTGCAATAAATGACAAATAATTTGATAGAAATGGATATTAGGCATTTAGACAGCAGCATTTTAAAATCTATCCGTCATGAAGAAAAACATCTACTGGTGAAAAACATTTCATGTTGATTCGACATAAGCCAGTATCTGTTAAATATATTTGATTCATGGCGGGTCTTGAAGTTAACATTTTCGGCCACTTACACCTTCATGTTGACTCAAAATAAGTCAGTACATACTTTGTTATGTGACTTAACTCAGTTTAGATTACAGATAAGTGCAATATCTGTCGGCATTGTGTTCCGATCAACATGAAACAAGTAGCGTTTTGATTACAAATAACTGCGATATCTATCTATCTATCTATCTATCTATCTATCTATCTATCTATCTATCTATCTATCTATCTATCTATCTATCTATCTATCTATCTATCTATCTATTTATCCATCTATCTGTCTACCTGTCTATCTATCTATCTATCTATCTATCTATCTATCTATCTATCTGTCTACCTGTCTATCTATCTATCTATCTATCTATCTATCTATCTATCTATCTATCTATCTATCTATCTATCTATCTATCTATCTATCTGTCTGTCTACCTGTCTATCTATCTATCTATCTATCTATCTATCTATCTATCTATCTATCTATCTATCTATCTATCTGTCTGTCTGTCTATATATCTATCTGTCTATCTATCTATCTATCTATCTATCTATCTATCTATCTATCTATCTATCTATCTATCTATTAACTTTAGTACCCCAGTCCACATTGACCAGGGAAACCAGCTGCAGCATTAACTCAAGTTGTTGAGTACTTCTTTCTTCAGAGCGCAGTTCTACAATTAATTGTACACTTTTGTAAATTTTGAAAATAACTAAAAAACTTACAATCGGTAGAGTTTGATACATTAGGTAATAATCAGTTACCGCCTGAAGGCAGAGACAAATATAAGTGACAGATTTTGCTAGTCAATGTTGTACCGCCTTTATAGATGCGGTGTTGATAAAATTATAGGGCAATTATCCACTGTATAATGTGTGTGTTTGGTGATATGTCTGTCTGCACAGTTGATACAGAGTGTTATGCATTTGCAAAGTGGAAGTGTGAATGTAACAGTAACGAATCTTTATATATATATATATATATATATATATATATATATATATATATATATTGGGGGGGGGGGGGGAGCATTTATAAGTACGAACACAAAACGTTTGTCCAATTCCCTTCCAATTTACTCTAATCCCAGCGCACTTGAAATCTAGATAACCAGACATTCTAAACCGAAATTCCATCCCAAAGGTGGTCATTTTGCCAAGGTTCATAGTGCAAGTGAGAATGACTATTACGGATGGAAAGAAATGCGGTCTTGATTTCGAAGCGGTCTTGCATACAGTCTATAAGTCTATATGGCCAGTCTCACTCAATTCGCTTTGTACATTAGTGTGATCAAAATTGTGGAAGCAAGATTTAGTCGAGCTTGAATAATAAGACCATCAGAAAAGTAAGCCCTTTTGAGTAGTCCAATTGTCGTTCATACCCATTATAAAAGGGTCTCAAATGTGAGACCTAAATATTCAACTTTTTAATGGTCACGATGGTGGGCTTTATTTAGAGGTCACACTGTGTCCAAAAACGCTGCAAATCAAAATAAAAGCGGTCTTTTATGAGGTTGTAACTGCACAAGGAATGTCACTGCAATCTGCCACCGGTGCAATGCGTGACAGAGCGCAACCTGCCCCTGCTAGAAAATCATTATAAAACAGTCCTAATGTCTTTTGAAACACATTTACTAAAAGATTGCTTGGCATTTTGCCTTTGATAGAACATACAAGTCTTACAGGTCCTTTGTTAGTATATTCATTTATTTATTTTGGTTAGAAGTGACTTCAAGAAGTCTATTCGACGTCAAAATAGTGACGTTGCAATTGTCACCAACGTACTATCTTTAACAAAATGGCGTAAACTTGACCCTTCTTCAGTCCCTGAAGTAATTTGTTGCATTTAGCGATCGTTTTTCAATCTGCAAAACGAAAGTCCAAAACATTTTCACTAGAAAGTATTATTATCACTACTTGGAATTATTGCTTCCAAAAGTGGTTAATTTACATATTATATGTCATCGTTTTGTACATGTGTTTCATTTCCGGTCTAAGAAAGTGGGTGTGTATTTTCCGACGCAGTGGTGGCACCTCTATGGCGGTACATTTGTACAAAAAATCAAAACGTACATGTTGTACATTTCATTTTTTTCGGGTTCATCCGAATGACCTCGCAACATTAATTTGACAACCCGCCCTCCAACATCAAGACCATGCGCTTTTGAACTAACTTGTGACAGCGAAGGCATCGTGATGAGTAGCGGAAACTTCATTAAGACTGTGAGGTTTATGTGTTTTATTCTTACGAACAAAGAACGCTGAGACCGTCTCTAGCCGACGCAATAAAACATGGTTTGGGTGTGAATAATTTTAATATAAAGTTCACTTCATTTTGCAGCATATTAAAAGTGTAATAAACGATGTTAATAATTTGGTAACATATTGACCATACGCAATAATATTTAACCAATACCATTAACATGAACTGTACCACAATATGACAGACTCGCAGCTCAGGGGGGGGGGGGGGGGGCGACGCACGGACGCGAATAAGGCAGCTCCACCTGCCACGTTTAAAACAAAATAAATTTATCTTTTTTTATTTTTTTTACAATATTTTACTGTTTTTATCTAGCAAAAGCCTTAATCCCCACTGCGTGTTTAACTTGTTACCATACTGTGTTGTTCAAAATGTCCCAAAGACACAAAGGTGTGAAAATTACCGCGTGACCGAGTAGAAGAAGGTGTCAGATAAATTAGACTGATTTTTATTAATAATATTCAATCATATACTTTATACTATACATTATATATATGGACAGTTCTGGGGACGGGGGGGAGGGGGTGTTATGTGTGGTGATGCAATGTTTCCTCCTGTACATGTGAAAACCAGCCATAATAAAAAATTTCTGTTTTAAGTGCGGATTTAGTTTGAACAGGGAGTGGAGCACCAGGTAATATTTCAAAAGACATCATTGGAATTAAAAAAACACCTTCAAAAATCATTGAACCTTTTTTGGATTGCGAAACGGCCTTAAATCTCTTGTGTTGTCTTAATCTATTCATGGTGCCGAAAAGCCCGTCAAAAAATGTCGCTTAAAACATCGCTGCGACATGGTTTGTTCATTGTGTTTTAAAGCCATCTCAACTCCGATACATATTTTGAAACGTTACATCGGCGTCGTTACAACGTCCTTGTATAGGTGTCACTTCTGGTCAGGTTTGCGATTCCAAAATGGCGCCGTTTTAAATCGGTATTGAATTAGTGACGTCACATAGGTTTTTGGTAAAAAAGACATCTCTTTTACGTAAGGCACATGCAATTTCATGGGTCTGATTGAATAAAAGGTCACAGGTTGGATTTCCTGGGCGCTCGCTGTTCAGGTCAATACATTACTTTCAACCAACAGCGTATTTTTGAAAATTAACACTCTCTAAAGACAAAAGACAACGTCATTAACAATAATTGTTTAACAAGAAATTGCATCATTACAAGACTTCGAATTCATAACGTTATTTCTCGATAAAAGAATTGTTGACGATCAATGGCTGATTTTACAATTTTCTGACACTACCACAACTGACGACTTTATGCCCAGTTGAACAGAAATATTCCCCACGTGTGTGTATTTGGTATTGGTATTTTGTAATGCACAGTTCCAGTAACTGTGTTTACTGGTATTGAAATGAGGTCATGCCCAAGGACAACCCTTTTGTGGTTGCAAGAAAGAAAAAGCCCAGGAAAATCCATAGGTAAACACGTAACGTTACATGTATATAGCTCTGGCATATGAAAGGTCATAAGGGACTTTTAATGACTTGTAAAGTTCGGGGTTTTTTTAAACTTTTATCGGGATTTTCTTCAGTAACGAAAAATACTCAGCTTTTCTTAAAAGAGATTGATATTCACAGTTAAATGTAATGCATTTTTAGCAAAGGTTTCTTTTGGACGATCGGGTATAAATATACTGAATAAGCCTTGGAGCAGGCATGGGTCGCTCACATAGCACCGGTATGCGTGTTTGGTGCTCCACGGCTGCATTCACAGCGCTGTTTTTCTCCTGAATGTTTTCACATGATGGCTGTATTTCAGTGTCGCAATGCTTACAATACGCCGGATATGATTCGTAGTTACATCTTTAATTATATGTTGTTATTTTGAAAATACAAAAAATCCCTACTTCAATGCTTTCTCGAGCAGGGTAATTTTAATAGGTAAATAGCTCTGGTGTAGGATAATATGATGTAACGAAATTTTCACATATGATGCGTGACCAGTCTCATAAATGACGACTGCGACATCACCATTGTGACATACTCTGTTACTAGTAATAGAAAATTTTAATGCAAAAAATTCGTTGAAAACTTGATAAATGAACCAATTGCTAATACAATAAAAGGAAAGCAAAAAACAAACAAACAGGCAAACAAACAAAATTAACAGGGGTGGGGGAGGGGGGGGGGTAAGAAAAAATTAACTAAATTACAGCACATTCTAATAATAAATGAAATCACACTTTTAGCTTCCGGTGAGGTGCAAGGGGTTAAATATCGAAATACTGTAATTCGCAAGTGTAGATCTTTATGCACTAGTCATAACTTTCCAAAACACCGTCTAACTATAATCTGTTTTTTGTTCATGACATTCGTTTGCTTGTCACTTGGCCACAAACATGTGGTTGTATGTCAGTTGTTTTTCGCTTTACAGAGTATGTAATCCCAGATGACCTAGATAATTTGGCACGACCTGACACAATTTTCTTCGTGCTTTGATTGGTTGGATTTGACACCAACGGGATTTTCGGGATTCTTGACATGATTGCTCCCATAATGATTAGTCTCTCATGATAATCAGTGGATGACCAGTTGCTGTTGTACAGCCGATCTCTACGGACGGTTCGGCCTGTTGTGTATAACACTTTTTTTCTGCACAGACCCACTGCGGATTCCGCAAAAATAGTACTCATGAAAGGTTGTAATTTGGTGGTTGTTGGTCGTGAGCTTTTGGTCGCAACCAAAGTGAAATTTTCTTCGACGTCTAATCAACGTCTTTGGTGCATATTCGAATAGATTTCGGAAAATCGACGTTGGTTGGATGTCGAAAAATCGACATTGTACAGACGTCTGACTCAACCAAGAAAAAAAAAAGAAAAAAAAACAAAACAAAAAAAACAATAGAAAAACCTTTTCATGCTGTCGCTCACAAGAAATGGTAGTCTTGAAGCCACACTTCGGAAATAGGCTAAACGCTAAGAAAATTGACTTCATGCCTATCCTGCGCTACCGGATAACCTAGCGTATTGTGAAAAGTAACCACACTCTGATCATCGCTGGCAAGATGGCGATTCTAGATTATTTCTGTAACACAGGTTTCTACATCGTCGCTTCCAGACGCCTATATAACGTCTATAAAACTTTATAAAAAGTCTATAAAATGTCGCTTTGCCTGGAGGTGTTTGTTCAGCTGCTATTTTCGCTCAGTCCACAGTGGGTCGGCGTACAACAAGGCTCAATACACAAAAGATCGAACTGGAGGTTAGCTGCAAGACAAAAACGCAGGAATCCTGAGATGGATATTGGGACAATGGAGTTGGCGGGACCGCGATTTTTTCTTTTTGCTCACAAGTTTTGAACTGGATTTAGGTTGTGTTAATATTAATGTAGCATAATAAAAATCATTGTAAATTATGTCACATTATGTCCTATCAAATTGTATTGTGTCAAATTTAGTATATTAACTTATATCATATCAAATTATGTAGAAAAATATAGTCCAACAAGCATAAGTTTTTACGATTTATATCTGCAGCTGTTTATAAAATATTATTGGATGCCACTACGTTAATTATTCGAATCCGACAAGTTCCGCATAAGTTCCACTTTATTTTGTTAGGTCACCGATAAATCTTGATTCCATTACTATATTTTCCTGTCTAGTTTTATTGTACAATCTTTTATATGCACAAAATGGACGCAAATATGGAAGTTGAGTAATGAATTGTGACTGCAGGCTGGTTGTGGATCCGCATTGTTGAAGAACTTCCCATTTGAGAACTGTGTACATATAGATTTATTGGTGTTGGTATATTAATTTCCCCTTGGAAACCACTGAACAGTCGTTTCAAAAGCGGTTCAAAAGTTATTTTATTTGACATTTAGCCCTATATTTGACAATGAGCGGATAGTTGTTGTCTCCTTGACATCCACTTAGACGATTTACTTACTGGTAAGTTCATTACTTAATACTGAAATGTTATTAAATATATACATAAAAAGACAAACATACATACAGTTCCAATTTTGGTTTCATATTCAGGTTTATGCTGCGTTCTATCATTTTGATGCATGAATATGGTTAATATAAAACACCTCATAAAAATGTCTGAACAACATTTAAAAAAAAAATTTGGTCTCGCCTCTGTCCAGATTTTTTAAGACTAAAAATACCAAAAATATAGCCGGCCGGTGTAACAGTATATCTTGCTCCCTGTACAGCTCCCTCCCCGGGGGGAGACAGACTAGGCTAACTCCCCCGGGGGGAAGCTAGACTAGTCTATCTCCGCCTCTCCCCACCTGGTATTTTGGCCCCCCCCCCCCCACCCCATTGTTAAAGGAAGATGAAGTTGAACATACAAGAAAGCGCTTCTTGGATAATGTGGATGTTATTTATGATAATCATAGGAGTATCCACTTGGACTCTCTAAAAATGCTAAAAAAAGGATATTAAGAGAAACACGAAAAACTTTCTGTCCAAGGATGCCCTTTTATTTTTTGTTTGAATTATGTAGAATTTAGTCAATAAAGCAGTTCAAGATAAAATTACACGGAACATTTACAAGAACATTTACACGGAAAAGGTTAGTGGGGGAGGGCAAATATACTGGAGGGGGAAGTATAGCCTAGTATAGCTTCCCCCCGGGGGGGGGGGGGAGCTGTACAGGGGAGTGGGGGTAAGATAGCCTGTTACAGCGGCCGAGGCAATTAAGAATAAAATGTGAGAAACAAGAATCTTTTTTCCTGGACAAATTTGTACGACACCTTCACTGAATTAATGGATTCTACATTGCATAATGAACAAACTGCGTTCACTGCAGCCCATACAAACACGAAACGCTTTATTTTTGTGGAGATGGACTTACCATTGTCACTGCCAAACGCCAGGAATGAGGTTGAGGGGTAGAGAGGGGACTTGACTCCGGAAGTATGGTGTTGTGCCACTAAAGACCACAGGAATTCGAAACGATCTCTTAAAATTTATCAATCTTAAAAGACTGCTTCAATTTTTTTAATACATCTTTCCCCAAAAAATTGTTTAATTGCAAAAGAAGGATAGCTCCCCCCCCCCCTCCCTCCGAAGAAAACTCAATTATAAAAGATCGCTATTATGAAGAAGAAGAAACTTAAACTTGTTCAGATCCCTGAAAAACTCCCAAAATATGGTGACAGCAACCAAAAAAAGGGCTATTTTGAACCACATGTGGCATATACCCAACCAACCTGACTTGTCAAGTAACCCCCTCCACCCCTTTCAAGCGCGTCAAAATTTTTTCCCAGCAATTTAATTTCTTATACAAATACTTACTATAAAATCAACATCATGCGATTTCCTCTAAGCCAAAGTGTGTGTGTGTGTGTGTGTGTGTGTGTGTGTGTGTGTGTGTGTGTGTGTGTGTGTGTGTGTGTGTGTGTGTGTGTGTGTGCATGTGTGTATTTATGCAGCTGTGTGTGTATATATAATTTGTTTCATGTAAGGAGTGTGTATTTTATCAGAGACCATGGACAGTGACAGCGATGACAACGACATCTTGTCGCAGTCAGATTCTGAAGACGAGGAGAAAACTGAGTATGTAAAATACTTTATGATTTTATAAACACTGTGAGCGTTTCACAATTTCACCACATGGATTCGAGAGAACAAATTTTTACATCGTAAAACCGACGAAAAGAACGAGAATGTCTTGGTCTTGGAAATATTTGAACCTATTAATAATGTCACAAAAAGCCTGCTTGTAAAAAAAAAAATAATAATAATTATCAATGTAAGCTAGGAACTGACCCTAGCCAAATTTTAGAATTAGGCATAAATTTACAAATTTCAATCAATAGTTTCTCCGTAAAAGTTAGTTTTTATAATTTTGTGTTTAATAATGATCATTGCATAAAGTTGGAAACAACGGTTATTTAATAACAGAAAGCTCGAATATAAATGTTTGTTGGTAAAATATAAATATCTGTCTTTGTGTTTCTCTGTCTCTTTCTTGCTCTCTCTCCTCTCCTCTCCTTCTCTCTCTCTCTCTCTCTCTCTCTCTCTCTCTCTCTCTCTCTCTCTTACTCTCTCTTTCTCTGTTTCTGACTCACTCTCTCACTCTCACTGTCCCCCTCTCTCTCTCTCGATCTTTGTGACTCACTCTCCCCTTTTCCTCTCTTTTCTCCTTCTTTCTCATCCACTCTCTTTCTCTCCTCCCTTTTCTCTCCTACCCCCTCTCTCTCTCTCTCTCTCTCTCTCTCTCTCTCTCTCTCTCTCTCTCTCTCTCTCTCTCTCTCTCTCTCTCTCTCTCTCTCTCTCTCTCTCTGAACGCACATGTGTCTGCCTGCGCTTTGTCTGTGAGAACCAATGGAGCGTTGTCGGACTCCTACCAATTGTTTTGCCTGTATCGCTGCTCTCTTTCATCGACTGATGAGACGAATCGGTACAGTAGAACTTTGTTTTTACTTGACTTTTCCTGTGCTCCTGTGGAAACCCCATTTGCTACCAGTTCCTCTCTTAGAAAATGTTGTTCGACACGTGTTCGACACGTATTCGGTAGCCTGTTTCTACCTCTAACACACGTAGCAACAACCAGGACCTCTCCTTTAGGGCTTCTTTGTCTAGATCCTTGGAGGGACTGGGATTTTCAATACCATGAAACTTAGTGATTATCACCTTGGATATTACCGGTTTGAGAATCAACCCACGTTACTCACTATACAACCGCCGGTTGGTACTTCCCAAACACTATACAACAGCCGGTTGGTACTTCCCAAACACTATACAACCGCCGGTTGGTACTTCCCAAACACGGATTTCTCTTGCTTTCGCTGTTCCATTATTAATATTTTTTTTTGTTTTTGTTTTTTTTTTTCAGTGAAAAGAAAAAAGCAGAACAAAGCTCAAAAGTTTTGAAAGGGAACCATGAATCTGACGAAGCATTTCAACTGGATGCCAATGCTGCCCAAATAAAAGACGTACTGGACGAGCTGACAGAGGTGCCTGCAAACACAACTTTTGAATTTTCAGAGTGATATTTGCCCTACTGCCAAACTGTATAAAAATCAAGTAGTGGTAGCAGCAATTGAGTTTGTTACGTCATTAATTCCTTCTTAATATCACTATTTTTTAAGTATTTGTCAATGAAAGGACTGTATTTGTGACACAGATAAGTCAATTAATGGAAGCGATAGAGAGTCAATTATTCATAATAAATAAATAATACCAATCAAAGAAACTGGCTTGTTTTATATCTGTAAGTGATTCTCATATAAATTAACCTGATTAATAATATCAAAAAGTAAACAGGAGTATACGTTGACATAATAAAAAAGAAATCATAACTTTCAAATTTTTGTCATCCACATAAAAACTGGGCTGAATATTTAATTTCTAATTGTGTTTTTGGGTATCAGTCAATGATTTTTAAAACATAATTAATTCTTCATACCATGAAAAGATACTGAATTTATGATATTAAGAAACAGTTTCTGAAAATATAATAAATATCAGAAATACAAATATTGATATTGATATGAAAGAAGGTTATATTTTCTTATATAAAAATTTATGTATTGATGACTGATGTTAATAATTAAATTGCTATACCAGTAATTATATTTTCAATATAAAAAATTATTGACAGATATCAAAATAATTGAATGCGATGTTATTTTTTTTGCAAATACTAAAACATACGGGAAAGCTTTAGTGACTAAATATTAAATATTAAAACAAATATGCCATTAGTTAGATGAGGTTCTAGAATGTTGCAACCAGTATTTTATAGTTTTACTCATACATTAGCAGTTTTGATATTTTCTCAAATTTAGTTCTAAAATTTATAACAATCTTAATCTCGAGCCCTGTCCTCCAGTCAAAACTGTTGCTGGTAATGGTGTCAAATATTTTTTTGCAACATTTTAATTGTTGTTATATTTCTGTATATCTCAAGGCGATTTATCGTTTATTACCAATTTTGTAATATTGCTTTAAAATAGAAAGAAGAGGAGAGCGTCAAAGCCAAAATAACCGAAGAGGTGAATTTTATCACAAGAAATTTCAGACAACGCTTTTGTGCTGAGTACCGCGAACGGTTAGAAAAGCCAAAACAGAAAGGTCAGAGTGATGAGGATTCCGATAGTAGTGACAGTGACGACGACGAGGATGCCTGGTTCGAAGACTTTCGAGTCAGAAGACGCAACCAGAGAGACTATTACGACTTTGACTATTGGGGAGGCAGAAACAGGTACAATCGTTACTATTGTCACAGGAGAAGGGGAGGCAGAGAAAGGGGCTAATTTTGGGCCCAGATGTGGTGCTCTCGGAGTGCCTGTTTCCCAAAAAGAAAAGGGGTGAGGGTAATTTTTGGATCCAAAACTCCTAGTAAACATTGCGACGTTGGATAGACGTCGGATGAACACAGGGATTTGGTTGTTTATAGAAGTCGAAAACAACGTCTACTTTCCAACGTTTGATATACATCGATTATCAAACGTCTAATCAAAGTTGGGCATAGGTTGAAAATGAAAGTCGATGCAACGTTTATATCGAGACGTTGTATAGACGTCGGGAAAGCACAACGTTGGGGGAAATATTACCCTGAAATTGTTATAGCAGCAATGTTTCTTTATGCGGGAGGCTGGGCTCTTATATGGCATAGATTGAGGGCTGCTGAGCAGCAAAATCAGTAAAGTTATAAGTGAATAAATGAGGTGACATAGGAAAATCTAAAAAAAAGCTCGAAACCATTGAAAAAATAAAATTTGCTGACAGTTTATTTGATATTTTAGTAAAACAACTATAATCTATAGTTTGTTCAATTTTAGCACAATGAAATTGTTTTTGAAAGGTGTAAATCAAATTTCATTATCTAGGGTAGTTTGTGAATGTGGATTACCAAAGTCATACCATCGAGAAAGTGCGCTTGTGAAAAACGACTCAAAAAGTGAGAATCAAACGGCTGAAAGCACAGTTACAGCTACTCAAGTTGACGTCAATGTAAAATCAGAGACTGAAACAATTCCAGCCAAATCTACAAGTACCGATGATGCTTCAAAGAGTGAAACTAATGAAACCGAAACTGAAAATAAAACTGTGCAACCAGAAGAAAACGTAGATAGCTCAAACAGTCAAGAAAAAGATCCAAACACCGAAAAAGAAGAAGAAACCCCAGCAGCGGAAAAAATACCGGAAGTGAAACAGGAAGAAAAATGGAATAACGAACTGTGTACTAAAACCGAACCGACGTGGAACTTCGGCAACGTGAAGATGTACGATGCTAATTTCGGAAATTATGAAATAGCTTATAAAGGATCAGTAAGTAATGTTTATAATTATTTTAGAATTATTATGATATAAATTAACACACATGTTGATAATGTGGTGCGATTTCCAAAATATAACACACTGGTAAAACAAGCCAATAATAATAATAACAAGAAGCGCAGGTATTTTTTTATTTATTTTTATTGTGATAGGGGTTTGTGTTAGATTTGCTGTACCCCGATCTCATCAGAGGTACCAGCCTTGCTGAGATAATATCAGTTTAACTGTTTAACTCGTTCCCCACTTCATTTTCCTCAAAATCATTTATAAAAATATACCCTGAATATTACCTCTCTTGGCCTAAACGCTAGTTTCCCCATCCCCAGCCTTGGTACCTATCCATTTTCACCCCGCCACATTTGAATCATTTTTTTTTTCAAGTTCGAATCTCGATCCGACTGATATTTTTCGTGACATATTGTTTTAATATGTCTCTTTTGATGTTGTCTTACCAAAGTCTTTCAAAATAACCACACTGAGGCCCAAAATAGGATAAAGAAAAAAGTAAAGTCAATCTTGTTTGTAGTGTTTTTATTTGATTTATTTTTTTATCAGTTTCCGAGAAAGTTAATGTTCTTGATACAATTCATATAGGAGTACATTTGACCAATGCAAGACTTTTTTATACCTCTAGGAATGAAAGAAACAAATATTTAAATATAAAAAAAACAGAATCTTCATCAACAAATAATATTTAATGTAAGAATAAGGAGTATGACACGGTGTAGTATTCAAACTTAATGTTGAACTAATGAATAAAATTCTTGCATTTTACAGCATAAATTTATACGCGTAGATGATCTATCGGACAATGAGAGACATGGGAGAAAGATTTACAAGCTTTTGGTGGACTATTGGAAGTTGACGAAACCAAACCTAGTCGTATCAGTCACTGGTGGGGATATTAGTCAAATGCGTAAACATCAAAAGCTGAGCTCAAATTTTCGAAACGGTATCATGAAAACAGCAGTCAGCATGAGTAAGTCAGTGATGTTTCTTTCCCTGTAATTTCCCAGTGTCTTCTTCACAGTGAATTTAAAGTAAAGTAGGTCAACATTTCAAATCTTTATTTTGTTTGTTTGTTTTCATTCAATTTTAGATAAAAATTATGTGTGTGTATATGTGTGCGTTCATATGTATGCATGAAAACTGTAATATAAAATATAATATAAACATATAAATTACTTACACCTGATTTTATGAACTATTTGCGTATTCCAAGTATTATTTTGGTTTTTGAGACTCTTGGATTCTGACTGATGGACTCTTGGGTGGTACGGCGCATGAAGTTGGCGAAATATTTGGAGAGCATATTAGGAATGAATCGTTAGACAATGCAAGTGTGGACGTTTCCCTGGTTGCTTTTACACCATGGGGTAGCATACGCACCAAGGAATATTTCATGGGTGTTTATGTAAGTATTTGATTTTAATTTTTTTTTTTTTTATTGACTACCTTTTAAAACCTAAAAGTAAATAAAAGTGCACGTTATTTCAGTCTACATACATTGCTATATAATACTTAAATTCCTTCATAGTGCTTTGCAAATGATCTGTTTTCATCTACACTTATGTGCTTTAAAACATAAACGCTGCAGCTTGTTTGCTTGTACATGCCTGCTGAAGAAGTATTAGTATTTTTTAAAATTAAAATATGACGCACTGTGTGTGAAAAGCTAACAAAGAACTATTGCGAAGATAATGACATGGTGGACGTATTTATTTTACAATGTTTAAAGCTATCAAACTACCTGTTTTCCATGGTGTTGGTTTGCTTTGATAGGTTGGCTCCAATGAAACAGATTTCATCAGTATGCATTCAGAAGAGTCAAAGAAAGAATCCCTGGATCCGCACCACTCCGCTTACATTTTTGCCGATGATGGCACATACGGCCGTAGCAATGTTGCACCGCAGACCCGGATGTTACTAGAGGAGTATATTTACAGTAAGAAACAACATTTAAATATCGGCTGAAATCGTATTTTCAATAAAAAGAAATGGACTTGTTTAGCTGCTTCACAAAATCGCAGTGATTTTTTTGCAGTGATTTCTCTTTTGAACAGGAAGTAAAGCGGCATGGATAATAATTGTGGTAGTTGGTGGTGATCAGAACACGCTACAGAAAGTCGCCAGTGCTTTAAGAAAAGGCATTCCTGTAGTTGTCGTCCACAAAAGCGGCGAAATAGCAAACTTTCTTACAGAAGTATACCGGACTTTCCGGTAGGTAGAAAAAAATCATATCTGACGATTGAATTTTTATCTGTTTTACGGATTTGAGTTTGTAAAGAACAGCGTGTCGTGAGGCATACATGATGTCACATTGTGCGATTCCTCAGAATTGCTCTGTTACGAGATTAAGGTCCCTTTTCACTATAACTTGTATTTGTCACAGAGTATTGTCAAAGTAATAGCTAAAAGCTAAAGTGAAAATCATATTTAATACTGAATTCTGTTACACCAATACGAATAAAGTTTTAACGGTTAAGCTTCGCTTTGTAGAAATGTAGAGGAAAAGCAAAATAAAGACAAAGCCAAAATAGACAACAAAATAGGAGCCTTGTTGAAAAAGTTTGAGGCCCTGCCACTTGGAGATAACCCAGAGAAGCATATACACACGATAATAGACAGAGCCAAATTGGTAAATTACTTACTGAAACCAAAATGAATGGTTCATTTTCGCATGGCTTCAGTTAAAGCTCAAATCATAATCATTGTTATTTTGTGGTCATCCTCATAATTATCATGATCATGATCATCATAATCATCATGATCATGATCATCATCATGATCATCATCATGATCATCATCATCATCGTCGTCGTCGTCGTCGTCGTCATCGTCATTATTATTATCATCATTATCATCATCGTCGTCGTCATTGTCATCATCATCATCATCATCATCATCATCATCATCATCATCACCATGATCGTCGTCATCTGTTTTGGGTATAATTGAAATAAACAACACAGAGTTTCAGCCAATATACCCAACTGCCAGATTTATATTTAGTTGAGAAATATTTATATAATTCGAGTTTATACAATTTAAAAATTTAAATTTTTAAGCAACAAAATGCTTACTTATCATATGTTGCAAGTGTCGAGTTACCAAATTTACAGTTAAACAACGTAACGGAAGCATAAATGGGGGGAGAGATATAAGTCTCTATGTCGCTCTTGGGAGAACACAAAGTCTTCCTATACATTTCAGATGAAAGTATCTGGGAGCGAATTCAACGAAGACAACCTAAACACGGTGATTTTATCGGCGCTTTGTGATGCTGCTACTGACGTCTCGGACGAGCTTGTCTTGACACTGATCATGAACAGAGCAGATATAGCCAAGGATAGAATGTATAGCAAAGCCGGAAAGAACAAAATGGTGCGCCTTAATATTGCAACTATGCTAATATACATTCATTAATATTATATAAATATTTTTAATATTCATTTAATATTATTTCTAAAAGAGTTTGCAATGAATTTCAAAAAGAAATGTATTTTTAAAGCAGAAATATGGATTGGAGATATGTTGTCATACTCACACAAAGTTTGTTTGCATCATGTTTGTTTACGATAAAACGCTTAGCATTTGTTGAATGTGATCCATTTACGTTGTGTTTTTTTCACTTCATGTTTATTTTATAGCGTCATACAAAGATAGGAAAGATGTTGGTTGCGGCTCTTCTTTTAAATAAAACAGAATTTGTTGAGTTGCTTATGGACAAGACAATCTCATCTAACATCGAATTCAGCACCTTCCTTACAAAGCCTAGACTGTTTGTTCTTTACAGAAGCTTGGTAAGGGCAATCGATTTTACTTACCTATTAAAAAACACCGTAACAAGGTGATTTCTGTTTGAGCAACTAAACTGGTTTTGTTTTGATACGTTTTTTTTTCTGCGGTATTCTCGTCAACAACAGAAATTAATGCCTGTATGTAAAATATTAATAACATAAACATACTCCATTGATTCTTCTTTCCATGTGTTCAAAATGGCGTGATTTGAGGCTGTCATATATTCAAATCTCTCCCCTTAAGCACCACAAACCATGCCTCTGCTAGACCCGTACAGACTTTCCCTGTTTACTTATATTTTCAAGGCAATGTTTAAGATATATCATAATAAAACATCTAACAAATAACTGACGTCAAAGGAGCATTTATATTGTCTTAATTAGATAATGTCTATGTAATTTTACATATTTGATTCTTTGCAGTTCGATCGCAAAGCCCTAATGACTGGTGATATATTTCTCTTCAGAAAGATCAAGGTTATCTTTGGCAAAGAGGTAGGTTTATTTGCTGATGGCATAGCAATAGTATTTCCAGTATCGTTACATGTTGACATATTAATTAAATTCAATTTGTGTTGCCACGTCTAACCCTTGTGCTGTTTATTTCACATTTCCACAATTTTTTTCTTGAAATGGTATTTATCTGCGTCCAATAATAACCAATGCAAAAAGCCTTTGTGATAAATGCAAGAGAAAAGCATATACACCAAATAAAATGTGTACCTATGTCAGCTTCACATGGGAAATGTGTACCTATGTCAGCTTCACATCAGAAATGTGTACCTATGTCAGCTTCACATGAGAAAATTGCACAAACAAATTAATAGATCCTTAGGTCAACAATT
Organism: Protula sp. h YS-2021; assembly: GCA_949752745.1. NCBI lineage: Eukaryota > Metazoa > Annelida > Polychaeta > Sabellida > Serpulidae > Protula > Protula sp. h YS-2021. The sequence goes on along the minus strand of OX457031.1, from coordinate 19,401,321 downwards.
TTGACTGATCAACATTATCTTGGTGTGAACAAAGATCAAGCTGAGTAGTTATCTCCACTGTTTCAATACCAACAACATCATTCACGTGCTAATGGAATAGTGCACTGTACATTATTCTAGTCAGTAACGAATTGCTTAAAGAAACTGCATAAAGTCGTGTTTTATATCAATGTGTAGCAATATATTTAGCTTAAAAATATCAGACGGCAGTTGTTGTCTGTCACTTGCTACCCTAATTCCCGAAAACTCCCAATAAACACACTCTAGACAAATATTCATGAGCAGTTAGCAATTATCAGATATTGAGTTATTTCAAGTCAACATGAAGCATTAATGATCAGAAAGAAAATGCCATCATTTGCGTAACTGGTCGATAACAGTTTGATGTTGACTCGAAATAACTCAATATATGCTTTGTCACATGACTTAAGTGACGTTTTTGGTTACAAATAAGTGCAACATCCATCAGTGTTTCAGTCAAAAGCGAAAGCTAATTATTCATTTGGAAAACTTACAATCACATCACAGTATGTACCCAGGTAATATAGCAACAAAATTTATTTATTTTTCGGCATGTTCACTCATATCACATGATACAGAATAGACACACAAACAAACGTCATAATTGGAATATATCATAAAGGTTATTGCTCGGGTTAAGAAATAACTTCATTTAATTTCGATCACCTTTGGAGCTTTCCATAACATCAAATTTTCATACTTCATACCTGCCTATATTTTAACGCAATTTAAGCAACTTATAACATTATATTTCAGCATTTTCAATCATATTAGACAGGAAATAAATCATTACAATAAGAATGTGTGGTTATTTTCAGTTGCAATTGTACTTTAATTTGCCATATAAATATTTTTAACAACAGAATAAATACAATTTCTCTAAGGGGCTATGAGTGGAAATGTTAAGATATAAGTGCTGCATGTCAGCTTTTATATCATGATTGCTAGTATGCGTGCAAAGGATACAGTAATATTTAGACTTTTAGATACGCAGGGTAGGTTCGCACATCCGTACTCACCGCTCTTCCATTGTCGAAAATATCACGCTACGCAAATACTGAACGTGTGTACTTGAGCACGTCATAACAAGGCAAACACTGGCTCGAAAGCATCACAAAGGAGTGCAATAATGTGCAATTCATAACGGAATACATGTGTTCCAAAACCTCAAATAAAACCACACACGCGTTTGGGCCGATCTGAAAACATTCCCTTAATCTTACGTGCTCCTTTTAGACTCTTGCTAAAAGGGCTACCGGCTCTGTGAGGATATATCGGATCGGTTTAATAGCTCGTGTGTTTTCATAATTGACTGCCATTGCTGTCCTGTGTTGCGAATCGGGAGTAGATTGCTTCCCACATGAGCATCATCTACTTCGTAGTGACAATGGTATTGTTTCAAGTTTCGAATTATTGACAAATTCATTGTCAATAAGTACACTTCGATTACTTTCTTCTTATGAATTACCACTTGCCCTATTTAAATACAATGGCTTTAAATGGCAATATTTTAGTTTACATTCTTTAAAAGTCACGCGTTTTATTGGAAAATATGGATTTTAAAAAGGGTAAACTAAGCTTTTAAACAATTAGTAACTATAAAATCAATGCCATTAAAATGTTCATGTACGTTTCAGTCTTCAAATCTTAACATTTAATAATTTGTTATAACCGAGCAAGGGAGAAAATATGCAGATTTATCAAATATTTACGGTGGAATACTTAATATAAAAAGCTAAGGTACATCAGTGCTTTTGAAAGTTATATGGAATGAAAGATGTTAAACTCTTGCTTTAATATCTCTTTTAAGTTACATTTACTTATTTGACTGTGTTAATTGGCGTTCTTAATGAAAAAATACAAAGATGAAAATTGATCGATTTCTAATTGATATAAAATTCAACTTTCGATTTGTTAATATACAATTTATTTTTAAATCTTGTAACTGTGGCTCTAGCATAATTTATTGAAAGAAAGATTCACTTTGTGCGTAATTGGTATATTGTTTTGGTTTTTAGCTGAATCGAGATGCAATTTTAGGAAAATTTCTGGCTAGCGTCATCAAGAAAGACTCTCTAGGATCAGCCGATGTGAGTTTGTGTATTAGTAGAACACTGTTCAAATCACAGTCAAGTAAACTGTAGATCAGTACTACAACTTATATGAGAAAAAATGTCCAATTTTCATCTTTAAATCGTTTTAGTGTTCCTACTTAAGGGTAGCAATAATACATTACAGATTATATATGGTAGTAAATATATCACCGAGGTGACATAATGTTGCAAGAACGATATGTGGACAAGGTAGACAGAGACGTTGTAAGAACACTTATGAAAACTTATAATATTACACATCAAGCAACAGTTACCACTTGGTGACTGTATGTGTTCCTCTACCCGTCCACTACCAAGTAGTGTCCAGCCTATATCTCTAACTTAGTTTGAGGGATCTACTTCATACTCCACAGCTCCAACAACCACCAGGCCTAGATGGGATTCCTTACTTGAAGGGGGAGTCTGCTTTTCTGAGTTAGAGCTATTATTAGAGAAATCAATTCATGTTTGATACATGGATATTGCTTTTGTTTAAGATGGTTGCAAAAATATTTACACATTTAAATTTTCAAATATTAGCAATTTGTACTGAACGTTTAAATGTGTAATGTGTCAATATAAATCTAAAATCCTTTTAATATAATAATCTGCTTTGGAATATTTAGCCCCTGAATGATTCAAATTTGCTGCCTCAAGTTGGAAGACTTATTCACTTTCTCCTGGGAAATAACTACAGACTTTTGTACCAAGAGAATTGCTTCAGAGAAGGTAATTATCAGTGGCAATCAAAGAAGATACAAGGAGGCATAACATCTGCAGTAGTTAATAGCCTGATAAAGTGCATTGTTATTTGCTTCTTAATATTTATAAGTTCTCGTACAATTAAAAGGCAGGATTCAGGCCAATCCTTGGTTTTACTTAAGAAACAAACATTTGGGAAATGTATTTCATGAAGCAAACTATTCTTGTCGGTTGCTAAGTGTGGGTGGTTGGTGTAATCAAGGCACTGATCCATCTTTTGATGGGAGGTGGGGGGAGTAGACAAAGGACAGTTTTAAGCACTCTCATGGTTAAGAAATAACGAGCTTACTGTAAGTCATTTTTTCTTTGTTGTGTCTTATTTATGCTGTTATTTATTTTTGTTTGTACGGTTCTAATAAAAATTCAATGTAGATTTATTATATATTAGAAAAAATACTGTTTTACCCTCTGAAATGTTGAACAGAAATAGAATCAACAGGAATTTGCACGAGGCGCCAATATGATACAACAGTGTTCTAAAAATATTCCAGTAATGTTAAGAAATTTGTATGATAATATTTAATATTATTGAAGGATATTTAGTATCAAGAATTATAAGAAAGTTAGTTTTTTGTGTTGTGGATTAATAAATACCCTTATTTCCTATTAAACAGACTTAAACAAAAAAGTAGTGCGAAACAAACAGGAATGGAAGTTATGTGAGGACGCAGAGGAGGAGGCTATGTGGCACTTGTTCTTGTGGGCAGTCCTGCATAATCACAGAGAAATCGCCGAAATTTGCTTGAGTGAAATAAGCTGCAAGATAGGTATACAAAGTATCATTATATATTATTTAAATACAGTTACACATGACATAAATAATGAAACAGGGACATAAGGCTGAAGGTTAAAGGTTAAGGTTGAATATTCATTATTTTGATTGGGTATTTCTGTTGTTTAATTTTCATGAACTTCATTTTCATGTTTAAGGTGCCGCACTACTTGCTTGCAAAATGTTAAAGAGCATGGCGGCAATAGCTGAGAAGTGGCACGAAGCTGAATTGTCGGAGGATCTCACTGCAAATTCTGAGTATGTGTTCCTTGATCCTTATTAACTGCAACAAAGATTGGAGTTAACTCCAACAAAGAATTAATATTAAGTTTATTACCTGAACTACTGATATGTACTGAACTACTGATACCTAATGAATTCTTGTCGACTTAACGCAACTTTCATGACGTTTTATTCATAGGTACTTTGAAGATCTCGCTGTACAAATTATCGACTACCTGTATAAAAAGAATCGAAGCGACGCCTACACTAACCTGGTTGCTGTACTTCCCTTTCGAATGGGCAGAAACATTACACCCTTGTTTATTGCCGATGACGCAGAATGTATGAAGTTTATGGGCCATGCTTGCTGCCAGACATTACTAAATCTCATTTGGATGCGTAATATGGTGCCAGACACCCCCTGGTGGAAGCTCATTCCTGTAATCCCCTTTCTCAATATCTGCTGGGTAAAATTTGATGGCGGTGAATTATATGGAATGTTTTCAACAGATGAAAGAACAGAAGAAGACCAAAATAAAGATTCAAAAGGCGACAGTGAGTTCTCTATTAAAATAATACAGAAATAGAAATAGGACCAGTGATACTGAACTCAATGATCAATTTATTTTTTATAATGGAAGGCAGCTATGGCGTAACTATTTAACTGTGATATTTTGATGTAACATGTGCTTCTAAACGCTATTAAACCTAATAATTATGCAAAATATCGCTGTTATTTTTTTTTGTTGTTTTGCAAATGTTGATAGAAAGACGGCATATTATTGAAATATACATTATATTACAAATACCGTTTGTTTGCTAATATATTCACATTTTCATTTTTTAAATAATTGTTTTCCTGATTTGTGGAACAGGTAAAAGAATTGTGCTATATTAAAAACTAATTAATGTGAGTTGTTTTTAAAGAGGAGACTGAACCTACGGCGCAAGAAAATGAACTGGTGGCGAAGGATACGGCTGAAGCACCGTCGCAACAGGTGATGAAACAAGTGACAGAAGTCAAATCAGAAAAAAAATCCGTCGGAAGACTGGAGGCCGTACGGATTCGTGTGAAAAACTACTACACAGCTCCAGTGAATAAATTCTTTCATGGACTTGTACGTGAAACATTTTTGTTATTAATTTATTTAGTCTGCTGTGTGATTATTGTGACTAACTTACTGTGTTTTCCTAATGAATCTTTTTGCACCACCGATGATTCAAAGGCTTATTGAAAAAAAATGTTACTTTTAACTCGTCTACAGTGTACATTAAGGCAGATTCAGTTTGACTCTTTCCTATCAAGACAATAAGAGAAGAATTAAAATAAATTCTTGGAAAAGAGCCAAAAGCAACTTAAACCGTTTTTATCCTTGCATTTTTCTTACCAGTTTATATTAGTTTGGAACATTACTTCAGTATGAAGCTTAGATAATTTATAATAGCCACGATAAAGGTGAATTTTATATGTGAATAAAGCTACAAAGTTTAAAATTAATTCCACTTGTGTTACGACTAGTCGTATAATTTGTTGTAATTTGTTTTTGAAAATACAACCTATTCTAATCAAAATGAGGTTATGCTTCTCTATTTCTTTCAGCTGGCGTATGTTGTATTCCTGGGGATTTTTTCCCACATGCTGTTGTCAGAATTAAAGCCTTTGAAAACCCTCGGCGATGTCTCGGTCTATGAGTGGCTTGTATATGTCTGGGTAGCCAGTATTTTGGCACAGGAGCTTCAGCAGGTAACTTATAAAGCAAAATCCTTCGATGTAAATTACGGAACCATGCGATAATTTCTGTGGTTGTTATTGCAGCTACTTGAAAACAACTTGATGATACAATTAAATATATCAATATGCGACTTCACATTTTGGGGTTTTTTTGGATTCTAGTGCAAAGTTCAGTGTTTTTTTAATTCATTTAAGCAATCGCTAATATAGTCTAATCGCTGAATCTGTTAAGAGTGTGACTATTGATCTAGCTGTGGCTATGCTGTGCATCTCAGAATACAGTTTCACGTCGCCGCGTGACAGATAATACCACTTAAAATTTGGAGTATTACAGAACCTCTGTAAATACATTTATAATCACTCTACTTTACCGACTGCACTCTCGTATGTGACGTACCATGTCACGTTGTCCTCTTCAGTTATACTTATTCTTGCCATCCACCTCAGTATTCACATTTCAAAGCGTTTCTAAGTGCAGCTGTTTATTCTTGATAAATAGCAGTTCATAAATTAATTCATCTCTTGGATAAATGTGTTTTGCTCCGATGTGATTCCAGTTTTTTTCAACTTACTGGTCTGGTCCATTGTACGAGTTGACAACTGAAAAGGAGTGGGAAAGTACATGGCGCACGTACGAGATTTTCTTTTTCGTTACACGGATGTACAGATTTTCCTTATGGTTGTCTGGAAGATGGAATATAGTAGATGCTCTCATGATTGTGCTATTTGTGGTAAGTTGCTTATTTTATCACTTCAACATTAAATTGTAAATTTATTTCAATATTCAGTCCTTTTCAAAACTGTTTTATCTAACTATTATGAATATTGTAACTTTAGATGTGAAGCTTTCATTTATTTCAGAGGTAAGAACAACATTACAGAATAATATCTGTTGACTTTCAGACGTCGGCGGTTTTACGCTTTACATTAGATGACGTAGACTTCGTGATTGTGCGCTTTTTCTTCAGTACAACATTGATATTCTTCTATCTGCGACTTTTGAGATTGGGATACATATCTAAAGTGCTTGGACCGCGGATAATTACTATCAGAGCATTAGTATGGTCTTAATTTTTGAGACATCTAAATAACTTAAATAATGTAAAAACTAATACATAATCAAAGATTTTGTCGATAGATTTGTTAGTTTAAGCTTAATTTTGTGCATGCACTATATGGTGCCTAATTATTTGTTACACTTTTTACTGCTGCTTTACGTGGTTTTTCTTTTTTAGTGTGTCTTTAAAATACCACAAAATGGGCAACAAAACTTGCCAGATTAATTTTCAATACAGGTTTCTTGTCATTAAAGTTCTTGTACGTATTTTCACGTTATATTTCTAAATAACGCTTTCCGGGTATATACTTGAAATTTTTTTATTGCCAGCACAAATGCTTGACCCGCATTGATTGCTAGCAAATGAATACTTGGAAAAATAGATATTTAAACCGATCCGGAATAAGGAGGCCCTGATGCATTTTAAATATCTTTTCTCCCACGTGACTTAGAAGACATAATAACTCCCAATGTGTACTGCTGTGATTCTTTTGAATGTGAATTAATTTAAAAAACTACAAAACCAAGTTGGGACATCCGTGAGGTTGACATCTTAATCTTCACACTCTTCGTATCTCGGCGGATATTTATTTAATTAAATATTTAGCCCGCTGACTATGTTGTTATCAAGCGAAAATCCTCACAACCTTTAAATTTGTTTTAAAATTTTAGAGCGCAAGTTTAGGAATTCTACGTGTTATTTTTTTACACAATATTAATATGCAGTTGTAACTAGCTTACATCATTTTGCAAGGAAGCTTATTATAATTTTTCTGTCATTCATATTGCTTGCCACTGATTTTATTTACAGGTTGCAGATTTAATACAGTTTTTCATTGTGCTGAGTGTGTTTCTCATCAGCTTTGGAATAGCGTTTCAGAGCATCATGGAGCCGAATGAGAAACCGTCAACAAACCTCCTGGTTGACATAGCATGGAGGCCGTACTGGCAGATGTTTGGCGAACTATTTGTTGAAGATGACGGTCTTGGTATGCATATCTGTTATACAATATAACCAAATTAATCTCATAATACAACATAATGCAGCTTTCGTCCAGCCTCTTCCAGTAAATAAGTACAAGTTTTCATTCTGATTCTTAAGTTGCAATTTTGGCCTCGGTTTATAAACCGGGAATCGTGTTGCTTAAAAACATGTATATCCTTTCTGCGTTATTTCGTTGTTAATTTTGTTTTTAAATTCTTTGTCCACAAGTAAAACATATTATGAAACGCACCTATTTGCTGAAGAAATTGCAATTACTTGTTTGAAGGACGGGATATTGACTCCAAAAAATGCTACAGCAGCAGAAGCGAAGCAAAAGAAAACAACAGCGAAGTGTGTTACAACTGGTTGGCAATCCTCCTTGTTGCCATATTTATGCTTATCACAAACATCATGTTACTAAACCTGCTCATTGCCATTTTTAGGTACGTGCATCAATGATCGATATATAAAGCTATTCGATCCCTGGTTTATAAGTGTACACGTGTAGATTTTTTAAAATTAACTCCTTTTAAAGTATGTCAAGCAATAATTAATAAACCACAGTGTTTCACACAAATTTCCAAGAGTGATATAACAATTCTAATTCAGTTTGGTTCCGATTCTGTGAATTTTACCCTAATTTCTTGCAGTACCACCTCTGAACTTCCGAAGTAAATATATTTGTATTGATTGATTTATTGATTTTAATAGCCATTCGTTCGAGAAGATTGAGGCGGAATCACGACTTATCTGGCGCTACCATTTATACGACCTAATTCACGAGTATTACGAGAGTCCATGGCTGCCTCCACCTTTTAATGTGTTTTGCATACTGGCAAACTTCGTGATTTGGTGCCAAAGGAACTTAAGACGTAAAGCATATATAAGTGCTAAAGAAAATGCTTGGAAAAAGTACGTTGATATTGCTTAAATTACTCTGTCACTAAAAGCCATAGCATAAAAAGCTGCTTCTAAACTTTATCCTCGATATTACAAGGAGTATGGTTGCTAACAAATTAGAACTACACAGACCAAAATACAATCTGTCTTTCTGTTAATTCCAAAATTTCTATTGAAGACAAGATGTTTCATAGAGGTAACCATAGAAAATTTTCAGTGACTTTTGTTGATGAATAATAGTTTTGAAAAATAAATTGCTGTAAAAATTGAATTCTTTAATATTTTCAGAGCCAAAGAACTAGTGGAATATGCAGAAGCAAAACCAACAGAAGAAAAGATTAAAAAAAAGGTTAATAATTTTTTATATTTAATGTTTATAACAGAAATTTGAGTTCTTACAGTATAGTTTTGAGTTCAATATATATATATATATATATATATATATATATATATATATATATATATATATATATATATATATATATATATATATATTGAACGAAAATGTAACCTATATCTAATTATTTCTAACATGGTTTTAAGGCCGACGAACTACTTGAAAAAGATCCAATGCACGCCAACTTTTACATCACAGACAACAAGCAAGAGGAGCTCCGAGTTTCACATTTTCGTAAGTAGCTCATTGTTGGCCATTTGACAAATATGTACAAAAATTTATTCAGTATGGATTATATGAAAATACTTTTGCTCAATTAGAATGACGGTGGATATGTCAAATGTGCATATGATACAGTAACCTTGTTGTTTGCAGCTCATAAAATTCATTAACATTTGATATAGTTATATTCTGATGTTTTGAAGTTCTCAATATCACTTTTTCTAATATTACGACTTTGTTTGCTTTTATTAAAATATTCAAGAACGCAGTCCAAAGAAATAATCTAAATTGTCCCAGTTTGCCCTAATTAACTACCAAAACTTGACATTCATCCTACGTCGTGTGCGACGAGATGTTGGTGCAGGCTTGCAATGTTTACAGGGACGGATCATCACGCTGTATTTTCATTATAGATCTATGGAGAACAAGGTTGCATTACCATTGTATGTCTATGGTGTATCACGCCGTGTTATCATTATATATTCTATATTTGTGGAGCATCACTCTGTTAGCATTCTATATCTACGGGGCACAATGCTGTGTTATCTTGGCATGTCATTGGCACAATGCTTTTTATATATCATATCACGCTGTATTATCATTATATAATATTATGCCACAGGATTTCCGGCGACAAGGCGCAACAAGACATCGGAAGAATGGGCGTACAAGCAATACAGCCAAGATCTGGAAAGGCAAAAAGACAAAGAATCGGCAATCGAGGATCTTCTGCAGTCACATACTACTTGGTATACCCTACGCAATCCTTTACTCATGTCAATGTATATGTACTTTTTTTTATTATTTTAAAAAGATTTTTTGAAATGGAAATATCAGCAACTAGGCGATGTGTATACTAGCAATTAAATATTAACTTTTGAAATGTTACCAATGTTACCGAAAACATTCAAACTTAGTAACATTTACATTACTGAAGACTGCTTCCTTGTTTTGTGTTAATTCATTGTACGTTAGCTAAAACAGTGATTAAAACCGTTCCATGTCAAACAAGTTGTTGAACTGTTGCAGAGTGACATTTTCCATATCTATGCAATTTTGGTTTTATTTAGCATTCCATAAACTGAACCACATTGCAACTCGCTATGTAATTTGCGATGTTCACTGGAAAGTTCTCATTATTGCGATTACATATCGTTTATTTTACAGGATGCGAAATATATCCTCGGATATATATGAAGTAAAAGAAAAACAGATGAATGAACCTGATGACAAAATGGCTCAAGCGAGTAAACAAAACAATAAAGAGGGCAGTGATGGAGAAGAGAATGCTACGGAGGACGATGGAAAGAGTGAAGAAACAAATGAAGGCGACAATAAAAGTGAAATGGGTGCAGGTGAAACACCGATATCGCGCCAAACAACAATCACCGGTATTGGTGAGTCGCTAACCCCTCTTGATGGTGATAAAGATATTCACCAGGAAAGCTCCTTTGAGCTCAAGCAAGAAGTGAAACAACTGCAGGAACATGTCACATCCCTACAAAGTGAAATTAAACATTTAACAAAGCATATTACGTCTGACTTTGAACCGGTATTGGCATATGTTAAGCGAAGGGTAAAACAGAAGAAAGAAGCAAAAAGTGAGCATGAGAAAGATGATAATGAAACCAAAGAATGAACATATATATCCGAATAGCTCAGCTTTATTAGAACACTCACTGTTTAGGTGATTACGTAATCATGCAAAAGTATTTTATTTCAAGCACAGTGACAAAGATTTTACCGAGTAATACAGCAGCATAGTCACGGTGTATTTTAAAGTAGCATATTTACTGCTTATTTTACAGCATAAAACAGTGGCATATTTCCATTTTATTTTCTGGTATAAAAGAATAGCATACTGTTTACTTGTTTCAGAGTACAAAACACTAGTATATTAACGATTTATTTTACAGTGTAAAAGAGTGGCATATTCCAGGCAGTTTATTAATGGAATAAACTTTCAGTAATTGCATTGTTATAACAAGGGTATTTGATTGATTTCAGAAGGAATTAATTTGCAGTGTAAATAGTTAATTAGTGTGGCATGTTTTCATTTGTTTAAAGTGAAAAAAATGCAAATAAACAGTTTCCTATTTTAACTGAGTCCATTTAAAGCATTTTCGCTTGAAGTGTACAAAACTCTTAAACACTAGATAAAGACTTGTCTCGTAGTGATATAATTCTGTGATATTTTTAAATTTTTATCCTGAAACTGATCCAATGAGATGAAAAAATAAATCAATTCAGATCTAAGTCATTTTATTATCATATTAGTCATCTTATTTATACGGTTGTATAATATTCTGCTGTGATAAATTGTCTGATTAACTCTTTACTCTCTACTTGTTCGGAGTTTTTTTTTTCAATAATTCGCAGCTGACCTAAGTACGACAGCATAATATGATGACAACGCAATCCAAGTTATTATGGACGTTTTTATTTATTATCGGTTGAACATATGTTGATTGAAAACTAAGATTTAATATCTGATTAATTAAGTCATCTGTAAAAATTTTTTATTCAAATATTCGAGATTCAAACTGTATTTCAGTATAAAATATTCCATTGTGAAACTAGGTTGTTGGTATCAGAGTAATAATTTGCAAGGGCTATTTTATTTCCAAGTCATTAAATTTCTCTCATTCTTATATTATGCGTCATTTCCGTAAGCGTTAGCTTTAGCTGAACCTCAAGCTTTATTTTTGCTTCATTTTTAATATACTTATATATATATATATATATATATATATATATATATATATATATATATATATATATATATATATATATATATATATATATATATATATATATATATATATATTATTTTAGGCATTATCGGGACCGAATATCCTTTAAAATAGGAAATTATTGGGACCAAAAGTCGGTCTCGATAGTTTTAACTTCGGTGCTACATGTGAGATATTTGTTGAAAGCAATGAATTTTAATGATGTTGTACAGAATTAATATTGGAATATCATTTCCAATCCAATATTTCGTGAGATTTTTGTTATTTTTGATACATTTTTTTGTTCTATTATTTAGTCTTGTATTTATTATATATTCTAAAATAATAGGCATTAGCGAGACCGCCTTAAAATTTCGACTTTACAAATAATATTATATGTCCAAATATGTTTTTGTTTTTTATTTCATGCATGATGTTATATCTTTATAGTTGACTTTTGATCAAAAACGCCCAAAAATTCAAAACGATGCATAAGAAAATTAAAAATATGCAAAATATATTTGGTCCCGCTAATTCCATATATACAGTATATATATATATATATATATATATATATATATATATATATATATATATATATATATATATATATATATATATATATATATATATATATATATATATATATATATATATATATATATATATAATTATCACTTGATTGCCAAACTATAATTCATGAAATACTTCAGTACCTGAATTTAGCGATATTTTTTATCCTATGTAAATTATGTCACATTTCACGCCAAATTCTGTTATTTTGGATGGTTATGTTTTAATTGTAATTCCTTTCGATGTGAAAATCGATACACAGTTTTGAATCATTAGTTAGTTATCTGTCTGGTTTTTCAGCCAGCATTATGTAATCAACATGTCATAATTACACAATGTCATAACTGTATGACAATGCACTCGATATCATCACACGGTAGTGTGTGTGGGTTCTTGGTTGTACATGACTGTACCTGACTGCTCTTTTGCTGGATAAGTGTTTTTAAATACTCTTTTGAGCATTTTATACGAAGACTTTCCCAGTTTGTCTACTATGCTTCCTTGTTTATGGAAATGATCCATTTTCACATTAAATTTTTGTGAATAAATTGCTGTTTTCAGAGAAAATTCACGAATGTGTTATTTAAATTTGTAAGAGAAATCCCTGTTAAATAAATAAATAGCTTACCGAGTCAAGAATATTTACAGTGAATGTCATCATGTTATAATTTGATATCTTGTTAAACGCTGGTCCCTGCTATGATTGGCCCGCTTTGCTTTATTAGATGGACTCTAAGTTAAAGTTTAAAATTAAAAATTGACAGATGCGCAGCTATTAATTTTATTGCACTTTCACATCAGTAAATAAGTTATAGTTATAAGTAAATAAGCAAATGCCTTTATGAAAAGGAAGTGTAATTAGACGCTGGTTCGACTTGCAAAATACAATGCAGATGTGATGTATTGGTGAATCCCCTGTTTACAAATCGTGAATTTGTATCTATGTTTGAAATATATGTTCGTTCTTTTCGATTTAATATGTTAGTTGCATTAATCTAAATGTAAACAAATACTAAACGCAATACTTTCATAACCACCATGTTAAAATTTTTCCTGTCATTCAATCAGGAGAAAATCTTTATTATTAAGTAATAGTATTGTTATTGTATACATCTATCGTCAAGTAGAAAGTCTAGTTGGCTTCAAGTTCTAGTTGGCAATGGAAACATTAGTAAACTCAACATCCTTTTTTGTGGCCCCAAGTGTACTTTCCTTACATATCCCTCAAAATTAAAGTTATAGTTAAGCTAACTTTTCTTGTCAACCAGCTCCTCTCACAGTTATAGAAAATGCACTTGTATAATAGAATAACTCAGAGCCTAAAAAAAATCAAACACATGTATAAAGTTTCACTTTGATAATTTTGTCGATTGTATCGCTCTTTGGCAGCACCTTATTACCAAATATAAGCTCAAAATTACTCATTTTATTCTGTAGACTGGCTGATAAAATGTAGCTTTTTAGTGTGGATTTCTCCACCTACCCTACAGCTTCCGTTGAATCCATCTGTGACTCCACCTACCCTACACCTTCCATTGATAGCGTCTTTCTTATCCCCCTGATCGTTTATGTTTAAATCTTTCTCTATATTTTCATTGATTTTTACACAGTCACGAAGTCTTGCAAAGACTGTGAATGATTTCCTCATAACCATTGCTGAAAAAAGAAATCTAACGACAAAATTATACGACACGTACTTGCTCAAAAAAAAGAAAGTTTCATGTTCGTAAGGTTATTATGTTCTAGTAATACTGAGTAGTATCGAATATTCACACAAAATAAAAAAAGAATAATAAATTCATTATTTATGTAAAATGACAACTTTTTTAGCATTTATTTTATTTATTTAACATAAAAAGGGTTTTATTGTGATCTCACAAAGTTTTTGAACGGTGTCCAGGCGTAAGTTAATATGAAATGTTTAACAACGTGTGAAAATGTGCTGGATTGTGAACCGTACCATTTTCTCACACGCTCGCCTAGGCTTAGTGCTAAATGATGTCATTGTTTTTTTTGTTTTTTTCTGAAGACAATAATATTCTGTAACAAGGCTGTAATCATTCACAGCAATAGGACATGCATGATGGGTGTACTTACAGCTGATTGATTCAATAATATCTTCTTTGAGAACTGCTTTTGTGTCAGGGTAGCAGATATTACGACAGTATTTTCCCTACATACTCTTCAAACAGAATATATTCAGTACGAGTTCTATCGTTTACGCCGGCGGAGGTTGCGGGGGGGGGGGGGGGGCACTCTTGTACCAATTGGTTACCACGCGTGTCCATGACTTTAAAAAAAAACCCTAAATAATATCCTTTTTTTAAACAAAGGCAGAGTGCAGTTCCGAAAGAAGCTCTTTTTGTGGGAAACTCGGAGTACTGGCCGAAGGGTGTCCTGCTTTTGGTAACATATGATATGATACCAAGTGTCCCTCGACCCTCTATTTGGAGCAAATGCTCTTGAAGAGAACATTATGAGAACACAATGAGAATGTGTACTTTCCCCCTTCTCCACATAAAACCATAAAATGTTGGATCCTGTTTTTTTTAATTTACTTTTACTTTCACAGATGCATTCTGCCAAAGCGCAAACGCTTATGTGAATATTACCAACATATTCTGATGGACCGAAGCTTTTTAAAGTCGTAAACAGTCACGAAGCACATGATTCACTATAACAATGTCAAGTACACCACAACCCCGGGATACGACACAACGCAAATAAGAACACCCCGCAAATACGACCAGAGACCACCTTGTCCAATCCCAAACACACTTTTAACCAATCAGGCCACAGTTTATTTCTGCACTGGGGTTGACTCGAGTTGTTTACAAACAAGACACATGCATACCAGTTAGGTGGAGTAGGCAATTCTCAAAGTAAACAGTTACAGATAGAGCGATATTGAGTTGGTTTGGGCCTAAAAGACAATATGTAAAAGAAAGCTTGGTGACCTTGACCTTGACCTCCTCATGGTCAAGGCCAAAACCGAAAGTTGACCATTATCTTGAAAACAGTTAAAGAGAGAGCGATTCTGAGCTTATCTTCGACCCTTTTTGCTTAAAAGACGTTATGTAAGAGGTACAGTGGTGACTTTGGTCTCCTCGGTCATGGTCAATGTAAAAATCCAGAAGGTGACAATTATCTCGAAAACGGTTAGCTATTTTGAGCTTATTTTCAACCCTTTGGGCCTGAAAGACGATATGTAAGAGGTTCCACTGTGAACTTGACCTCCTCAGTCATAGCCAAGGTCAAAACCTTAAGCTGACCATTATCTGGAAAAGGGTTAGGGCGATTTTGAGCATATTTTCGACCCATTGGGCCCAAAAGACGATACGTAAGAGATCCCTTGGTGACTTGACCTTCTCGCTCATGGTCAATTCGATCTGAATTTTAAGAGTTAAGAATCATACTTTTTGTGGCCCCAGGTGTACTTTTCGCCACTCGGTAGCGAAAACGGTCTAGTTTTTTTAAGTAACGTTCGTCCTAGCTGCGCCGAAGTCGTACATAAATATAAATAGATGAACGGAGTGCGATTCTAGACTGATATTTTCCCGACCTCCATGCAACATAGGGTGATAGACTCCCATTTGCAACCGTCTCGCAACGTTGATTAGACGTTGGATAATCGATGCCTATTCATCGTCGTCAGGCAAACGTTGTTTCCACGTCCCTAATCAACCAAAATTTGACGTTGCTACGGCGTCTGATGCAACGTCTTTCCAACGCTTATGCAAGTAACAGTGTTTACTGGAACGTTAAACATTAAACATCTCATATGCACACTTTTTTTATCAGAGGACACAGTTTGTTGCCTTTTTCCCCCATCACTTATACCATTTCAATAGTGATATTAGGGCTGTGAAATTATTTATAATGTTAGATGGGTCGATTTTATTACTGCTGTGTGTTGTAATGCGTAGTAACAGACAGGTAATAGGTTAGGTCTTTATGAGAGGCTGAGTGAAATTCCTATGGTAACTGCTATAAACTGTCAGCCTTCGAACTCGTCGACCTTAGAGCTTGTCACAACTGGTGCCCGAGTTTAGGCAAAATTTACTGGAGCTTTCCTTTTCACGCGCGCTTATATCAGCTTTGCAAAAAAAAAATCGCCATTGTTTTTATTATCACCCAATAGTTATGTGACGTTAAAAAGACTCACAACTGATGTCACGACAAAATGTCAAATCAACGTTGACGTTTGTTCGGTTGCTGGTCAACGCACAGACAACTGTTACACTGGCTATGGCCACCTTGAACCGAGGCTCAATCAGGATTTCCTAGGATTTCCCGGAAGAGATCCTATTGAGCCTGGTTCACATTAGAATTACAAGACACTTGTACCTACAGCCAGGCTAACAAGCTTGCAGGCTATCACACGTCACGTCTCCCCCGTCCCCTCCCCCGACATGCACACACACGCGCGCGCGCGGGTCCCATTCGCGGATCTATATACCCATCTATATACCCACGGGTATATGCCACTGCGCTTTCCGCACTGGTCAAAGACATCGAAGATTTTGAAGTACGGTCGCTTTGTTGTCCTTGTGTGGTTGATGTACTGTTTCAATAAAGAAAAGAAGGAAGAACAGATACTTTACAAAACCCGATCCGCTGTTATTCGTGTTTACGTTACATTATTCAACTGGACTATATATATATATATATATATATATATATATATATATATATATATATATATATATATATATATATATATATATATATATATATATATATATATATTACGTGTTATGCGTTCGTCTTGGCTTTTTTTTAAATCAAAGGCACATACTTCAGATTTTAATCGGATTAACTGCCAACAAATTAAAATATGGCACGAGGCTAAAGTATTCGCACATTTCAGTACAAAAT
Organism: Protula sp. h YS-2021; assembly: GCA_949752745.1. Lineage (NCBI taxonomy): Eukaryota > Metazoa > Annelida > Polychaeta > Sabellida > Serpulidae > Protula > Protula sp. h YS-2021. The sequence continues at coordinate 19,383,975 of OX457031.1, read as the reverse complement.
TCACCGCATCTAAATCCAAACTGTTTTTTTTTTCTGCTTAATGTTTCCAGTTACAGTGTTCCCAGTTGAACCATTTATCTGTGTCCATTTTCTGAACAACACAAAAATGAAAAGGGGTAGCGTCGACTTCTAAATGCAGATGTCAGAACGATGGTGTAGAATGGCTGCAAAAGTAATGGCCTCTAAATTCGTGCCCGCCTCAGCAGAAGCCCATAAAGGTCAGGCGTCACAATCCATCAGACTCTTTACAGAGGTCTGAATGAGCATAGCGTCACCGTCACATCTGTCATCTATTCTGCAGTCACTTCTTTTTAATGTCAATCCCCTCCACCCATACCCCCCTACCCATCTTCCACACCAATCCATGCTGTGGTGTCCGCTCTGCACGATTCAATTGAGCATCTGCGCTGGGAACGCGGGGGGGGGGGGGGAGAGGGTGGGCGGGTGGGGGAGATACAGATCTGATACATCAGTTACAAGATGCCTCATGGAGCGTACAAGTTACTGCTGAGCTGACTTCGTCAACAAAAAAAAAGCGTTTTAAAAAGAAATATTGAATATAATATTCATTCACTGTGCTTCAAAAGCATATGATTTTGATAAAAGCCTCGATGTGTAGTTTCATTGAATGCGCATTGTCAGATCAAGGACGTTATTATCATCTGTGGTGTTTTAAAAAATCAGTGCGCGAATCAACTCTTGAGTTTCTGAATGCAATTCTGAGTTTGTTTTTCTACGTAGTGACCGTTGTCATAGTTTCCATAACAAGCCCCTTTTTTGCGAAACAGAATATGTGACAGAAAACCAGGCATATTTACGCACGTACATGTTTTATGTCACGGGATAATCCAATGGCTCGGAGTACTTTGACGGAAGGGCGACCCTTGCCGCTCAGAAATGATGCGCACTCAACGCTGATATGTCAACATCAGCCAAATTCGACCTTGACCAGATATCTTGACCTTGACCTTGACCAGATATCTTGACCTTGACCATGACCAGATATCTTGATCATGAACAATGTTCATTTCCTTTAAAAACGTCGTGAGTTTACTGGGGAGTCCCAACTTACAGAACACAACTACCAAAGTTTTCACCCACACAAACACAAAAACAAAAAACAACTAGACCGAATTTTGCTATACGTAGCGAAATAGCACCCACTTGCAAGGGCAGAGACACAACATATTTGGTCAAAGACACATTTTTCAGTGTTTCGACATAATTGTCAGCTTCCGGATTATTATCTTGAACGAGACCATTGAAGTGAATATAATGTAACCTCATTTGGGCACAAATAAATCAAATTCAGTTTTCCCGTTTTTGAGATACTGGTCAACTTACAGTTTTTGACCTTGACTACGATGGAGGAGGTCAACATCACCGAGGTAACTCTTATATAACGTCTTTTTGGCCCAAAGGGTCGAAAATGAGCTCAAAACCGCTCTATCTCTAACCGTTTCCGAGATAATAGTCAACTTCCTTTTTTTGACCTTGACCGTGACCCACAAGGTCAAGGTCACCGAGGTACGTCTTATGTAACGTTGTTTAGGCCCAAAGGGTCGAAAATGAGCTTAAAATCACTCTATCTCTAACCGTTTTCGAGATAATAGTCAACTTCCGGTTTTTGACCTTGACCGTGACCCAGAAGGTTAAGGTCACCGAAGTACCTCTTATGTAACGTTGTTTAGGCCCAAAGGGTCGAAAATGGCTACTTTTCGTGATAAATAGGTGTTTCCAAAAATATTTTGACCTCAATTTGACCTTGACCTCTGAGGTTCAAGGTCAAAAAATTTTACGGATTTGACGACAACTCATTACCTTCTATACCTCGGCCAAATGCCGTCTTTTTACGACAAACCCTGTAGGAGGAGTTTTCTAGAAACCACTTTGAGGTCAGAAAAACTTTGACCTCAATTTGACCTTGATCTTGAAGGTCAAGGTCAAAAAATATTGTGGATTTGACGACATCTCGTCACCCTCTATCACTATGTCAAATTTCATCGTCCTACGTCAAATAGCCTAGGAGGAGTTTTCTGGAAACCTCCTTGACGGAAAAAAAAGAAAAAAAAGGGAAAAAAAGGACAGAAATTTCGAGAAAAACTACAAACTTATACCCATTTGCAAACAGTTTGCAAGTGGGAATAAACAAAAAAAACTGCATCCTGAACAGAGGAGTTACAGCGAAATTAATGTTTCGATATCATGCTACGATATCCTCCTTGCGTCCAAATACTGAAAGTCTGGGCGCTATTTGTTTAGTCATCACCATTCAGGAAAGCCAACAATAATCACATGTCATATGCCCTGATGTCATATCCGCTAACTGATCCAGAAGTCACTAGTCATGAGATAAAGGCTTTTTTTGTATGTGTGTGCATATTTTTACCAGTTGTTCTCGATCAATATCATTGAGAAAAAAAAAGAAGTAGGACGTGCGATCTCCAGTGACGCATCGTAACCCCTTCATTTGTATTTCAAAATGCCTGTATTGACCGAAGTTATGCTCGAATTAGTGCTACCAGTCATAGCAACAGTAATTATAGTAAGTGCTGGTACAATGGAAGAAGTGCTAGTAGTAGAGTAGTAGTAGTAGCAGTAGTAGTAGTAAGAACAGTTGCAGTAGTGAAAGAAGAAGAAGAAGAAGAAGTAATGGTCTCTTCGTTAATAACACGTACAATTACGTCCGCTTGTGGTTTTAAAAGAGTTCTATTTTTGACACTAACTGTTTCTATGTAATTTCGTGAAAATTTGTAATGGCGAATGTCAACAGAACAGGGTTTACATTCTCTATGAAAAAAAATCTCACGGGATGAGTCATGCAGTTTCAGTACAAATTAAACAGACAAAAAAAAAACAAAAACAAACAAAAAAAAATCAACAACAACAACAGAGAGCAGTTCTAGTCGGGAGTCATGAAGCTTAAAGCAATATTTTCACTCGGTATTTTTCCCCTGTGTATTTATTACAGTGGCTTGAAATGAAGTTATTTGCTGCGAGTGAATTGAAGCTTGCCAACTCTCACCAATTGATTTTTCCGGGTGCTTGTGTCCCTATTTTCAACAAGAGAAAACGGAATACGGGGCTGCGACTGCGTTTCTTATTCTCCACTCTCGTCTAAAAATAGCACATTAGAAATGTAGTTTAAGGATTTCACGATTTTAAGACACGTTGAATGAACTTGTTTTTAAGCCGCGCAAAACAATGGGATGTTTTACTGTCATCCGCAAAGCACCACGTATTTATGAAGTGCTTATGCACTGACCGTGGCAGCGGAGAAGGGAGTCCAGCGATACCCTCACGCTAATGTGTAGCTCAGTCTAAACGTTTTTAAAATGATATCTGTCAGAGCAATGTCTTGTAGAAAATAATCCAGTAAACATTGCGACGTCCCACAACGTTATATAGACGTTTGGAAAGCCACTATATATAGACCTCTGACAATAATAATGTAGAATCGCCGTATAGACACCGAAAACCATAGTGTGGTTACCCTCAATCACAGCACCCCACCCATTGAACATTCGGTACAGCATGATATGTATGAAGTCGATTTCCATGAATATTTCTTAAAAGTAGGTGGGAAAAGTCTTCCCCGTTCTTGAAATTCTGATGTTTCATGTCCTTTTTTTTTTGGTCTGTTTACGAAGTCACCTGTCATGGCAACCATTTCCGGTGAGCGATAACATGGAGGGGTTGTTTTAATTTATTGTGCATCCGACGCCTGTACAACGTTTTCCACGTCTATTCAACGTTGTACCAAAGACGTTGTTAGACAACGAAGAAAGCTGAGTTTTGATTGCGACGTCTATTTAACGTTGTATCAAAGGCGTTGTTTAGATGCTGCTCTGTGTTCGGGACCAATCACAATCAAATTACAAGCAGAGTTAGTGTTGTGGCTTGGTTGAGTCGATGTTGCAACCTCAAATCGGCGTTGTTCGACCTTGGAATATCTGCTGGAAACTCTCAGAACTCTGCTGGGAACTGAAAACGTCTGATAGACGAAACCTAAGACTGGCAACATGCCGTAGTAAATACTGCAGGTATTACTAAACATTAAACACTATGTTGTTTGTTTTTTTTTGTTTTTTTTGTTTTTTTTATTTTTATTTTTTATTTTTTTTCCTCTTCGATCAAGGAAGGAAGGAATAGTCCAGAATACACCTATTAGGAAGATAGAACTAAATTGAAATGTTGCTGCAACTTCTAATGATTTACACGCCATCGCTTGACTAATGTTTATATATATATATATATATATATATGCGTGTGTGTGTGTGTGTGTGCGTGTTTGTGCGTGTGTAAATAGCGATCCAGATCCTGAGATCTCTCTCTCTCTATCTCGATCTCTCTCCTCTCTCTCTCTCTCTCTCTCTCTCTCTCTCTCTCTCCCTCTCTCTCTCTCTCTCTCTCTCTCTCTCTCTCTCTCTCTCTCTATATATATATATATTATATATATATATATATAAATATATAATATATATATATATATATATATATATATATATATATATTATATATATATATATATATATATATATATATAGATATATATATATATATATATATATACATGCAGAGCGTTCTCTCTATTTAGTCTTGTCAGTTTCTCTATCAATTTTCTCCTTTCCTCCTTTTCAGCTTGTCTACTTTGACAGCAGGCTCATTTGTTTTTCTTAAAGAAATATCACCTGCAATTTCAGATGTGTGAAATGAAATGACGACTATAAAATCTCAACATAGAAAAAAATATGTTTTTTGTTTTTTTTTCTTCATATAACTTTATAAATCATGCAAGAGGAGCTCCACTCTGCAAACGCTAAAACTGATACTCCACCCAACATCACTCATAAAAAAGAGACAAAAATCTCAAGTTTAGACATAACAGCCAAAATATTATGTTTTTTGAAATTGCTGAACCATTTACAAAAAATAACATGATGCATTTCTGAAATTTATTATCTTAGATTACTCGGCAACTGGCACTCTAACTTGGCTGAGCATTTACGGAAATACAGATAAAACAAGGATTATCAATAGGACCTATGCAAATTAACGCTCCACCTCGGAATTAAAACACCTCCTATGAGACTGCGATGCCATTCATTCTCACTACAAAGAAGGTGGTCTTTATCCAGAGAACCAACGGCACTTGGATTCTGTGAGCTACTGTATAAATCAGAGTAGACCATGAAAAAGAGTTTTTATTCACGCCCCCCCCCCCCCTACCTTCAGCTAATCCTGCACCTCTCTGTTCTATAAATAACCTTTGCGTGAAAGCAGAGGGAGCATGAGTATTATTGAAGCTGCGTAATGGCGGAATGTCGTAACAAAAGCCGAACAACAAAATGGCATAAAAAGATCAGTCTGACAAACATTTGCCTCAATTATTCACGCCTATAGCAGAACAAAGAGAGTAAATAAATACACACGCTTCATTGGCTAAAAAAACGAGTTTCTTTTTTTTTGGAAATAGTACGATGATTTTTACTGCTTTCAAATATTTAAATAAAGATTGAAAAATAATTTAATATCTTACTTTACGATGTTGCTTTTGCCTTTGCTATTAGATGGATGAAAAATATCGTTATAATTTTAACTAGAACCTCATTTCGCTAGCGAAATGTAAAACACTTGACAAAAATTAAAACTCAAAATACTTTCTTCAATGGGTTATTTCTTGAATAATATATTGCAAACAACACAGCTTGAATGCGTCTTATAAGCCGAGTAGTGTTTGGTTTTTGTTGACTTAAGGTTTGATTGACTGATCAGGCATACGCCGTGTTATCTATTAACGCAGAGAGAGCTCGCACAAAGCTGAGCAGATGTATGTTCTGCGCTGCGCGTTAAATGCTCCGCATTTACTTGCAAAAATACACTCTTTTCACATGGCGTTTCATATCAAGTTCTACCTAAGTCCCAAGTTTCGTGACCCCCGGGCCCGTAGTGCTAGTGGAGGAGATGACACAAAAAAATCCGATCACTAAAAAAGATACCAACGGCTGCTCGCACAAATTCATATAGCCCTTGCAAGCCAAAGGCTTGTCAAATGCTAAATAACATCCTTTTTAGAAATGCCCAGTAATAATGCGAAACTAGGATGTTCTCTGATGCGCCGACAGTGATTAGGGGCTGGGGGGGGGGCGGGGAGGAAGGGGGTTGCGGAACTTTTATCCATTGAATTGGCGAGATTTATTCAATGACTTGGTTCCTAACCAAGAAGTACGGCAGCAAGTTCCAGGTATACGCTTCGCTGTTCTTTAGAACAAAATTCATGATATTTCGTCGTCAAAAATTCGTCATAAAAAGTGAAAACTTTAGTTTGTCAATAAGAACAACGAGTTTTGTGCAAAATACTTGTGGATCGTCAAAAATCGTCAGTTTCGTACTTCACCAATATTTTGTTAAAATTTGTCACATTCGTCAAAAACTTAACTAAATGCCATTCTAAACTCGTCATCTTTTCTGATGATTTTCTGACGATCTAATATTATGTATAAACGCACACGGAAGGTATAAACTCTGTTTTTCTCTAGCCCAGGACTGGGCCCTTTTGAAAGCATGACAACTATAATAAGAGCTAGTTTTGGCAGTTTGAAACAATTTACAGTTCTCTTCTGATTAAGTTTTAGGTTTTAAAACTGGTTTATTATAATTTACCGGTTTAACGTTTCTGAATGAGGACTTTTCTCTCTCTCTCTCTCTCTTGTTTTTTTTTTTTTTTGGGGGGGGGGGATGGGGGTATGATTGGTCAGATCCATGCCGTTATTAGACCACGATGCCTCATCCTTAATTAGGCCTTCCCGCTGCGAAAATTAGGTCCATTACCCAAATTTGTATCTTAGATCGATAAGAAAGTACGCGAGAATAGATTTCCCAGGAATCCGAAGTTGGGGAAAAAACCAAGCGAGGCATCATGGATAATATTGGAAACCTTTGGTGGTGCAAATTAGTGGCAAAATCAATGCAAATTTACTTGTACCAAGCCCTTGCCGTCATACAATATTGAAGAAACCGCAATCCTGCGCTTAGAAGCTTGTGCCTGTCTGAATTGCCCCGGCTCAAGCATTGTGGATTATTCATAATTTTCTGCACTGCAAGATCTGCCATATCTCTGAAACAGACATAAGAGAAAACCAACACTGTTTTACTAGTCATTATTAGTTCAAGACTGGTTTTTTTAATTCGATAACCGCATGGTCCATTAACTGGTTTTACTTTTTTCTGGCACCAGCCTATCCATTTTCCCTGTTCCAGATTCAACTTTCGATTTTAATTTTCAAAGGAAAATTTTGTTCACATATGTCAAAAAATAGTTATAGAAGCAGAAATAAACACCAGTTGCTCAGTCCCAGGGAATTAAAAAATGAAAAATGAAATATGCAGCACATATTTTGAAAGGGATGGGGAGGGGGTGGGGGAGGGGATGGTGGAAAGCAGTATATTTCTCTCCGAAACTCAAATCAGCGTGACTAATAGAAGCCAACATGTAATTGCGAGAGTGATGTGGAAAAAAGTCATTTTACGGAAGCGCAGGCATGGCCTCTCCGGTGCTTTCCACTTTGTTTCAAATGACTCTATTTCTTGCAAATTGAGCACGCAACAATCTGAATTTCACTTCACAGTTGCTAGTTTTAGGTTGCCCTTCTCTCGCTACGGAGCGATAAATATATAGGAGGTTACATTTGAGTAATTTATGTGCGATTTAAAGAAATCACTTTAAATATTTCATGTTTTTGCTTTTCGCTTCCCCTCTGGCTTGAGTGGGAACCACAACCCATCTGTTAGATTCTTGCTGTGACCTTACAGCCATTGTTCATATGTGAGGAGAGAGAGAGAGAGAGAGAGAGAGAGAGAGAGAGAGAGAGAGAGAGAGAGAGAGAGAGAGAGAGAGAGAGAGAGAGAGAGAGAGAGAGAGAGAGAGAGAGAGAGAGAGAGAGCAACAATTTATGAATCGTGCCCCCCCCCCCAACTTTTAAAAAGAAAATAATTGCGTATCCTGATTCGCAAAATCTTCGCTGTTTGAGATTATTGGATAAAAACAAACCCTGCTAACTATTATACATGGTATAGGAGCCACTGCTGTGGATGGGAGGCAAGTGAAATAGTGATCGCGGATTGAGTTGTTCTGGCTTCCAGCTAAGAAAGTACGCGAGAATAGATTTCCCAGGAATCCGAAGTTGGGGAAAAAACCAAGCGAGGCATCATGGATAATATTGGAAACCTTTGGTGGTGCAAATTAGTGGCAAAATCAATGCAAATTTACTTGTACCAAGCCCTTGCCGTCATACAATATTGAAGAAACCGCAATCCTGCGCTTAGAAGCTTGTGCCTGTCTGAATTGCCCCGGCTCAAGCATTGTGGATTATTCATAATTTTCTGCACTGCAAGATCTGCCATATCTCTGAAACAGACATAAGAGAAAACCAACACTGTTTTACTAGTCATTATTAGTTCAAGACTGGTTTTTTTAATTCGATAACCGCATGGTCCATTAACTGGTTTTACTTTTTTCTGGCACCAGCCTATCCATTTTCCCTGTTCCAGATTCAACTTTCGATTTTAATTTTCAAAGGAAAATTTTGTTCACATATGTCAAAAAATAGTTATAGAAGCAGAAATAAACACCAGTTGCTCAGTCCCAGGGAATTAAAAAATGAAAAATGAAATATGCAGCACATATTTTGAAAGGGATGGGGAGGGGGTGGGGGAGGGGATGGTGGAAAGCAGTATATTTCTCTCCGAAACTCAAATCAGCGTGACTAATAGAAGCCAACATGTAATTGCGAGAGTGATGTGGAAAAAAGTCATTTTACGGAAGCGCAGGCATGGCCTCTCCGGTGCTTTCCACTTTGTTTCAAATGACTCTATTTCTTGCAAATTGAGCACGCAACAATCTGAATTTCACTTCACAGTTGCTAGTTTTAGGTTGCCCTTCTCTCGCTACGGAGCGATAAATATATAGGAGGTTACATTTGAGTAATTTATGTGCGATTTAAAGAAATCACTTTAAATATTTCATGTTTTTGCTTTTCGCTTCCCCTCTGGCTTGAGTGGGAACCACAACCCATCTGTTAGATTCTTGCTGTGACCTTACAGCCATTGTTCATATGTGAGGAGAGAGAGAGAGAGAGAGAGAGAGAGAGAGAGAGAGAGAGAGAGAGAGAGAGAGAGAGAGAGAGAGAGAGAGAGAGAGAGAGAGAGAGAGAGAGAGAGAGAGAGAGAGAGCAACAATTTATGAATCGTGCCCCCCCCCCCCCAACTTTTAAAAAGAAAATAATTGCGTATCCTGATTCGCAAAATCTTCGCTGTTTGAGATTATTGGATAAAAACAAACCCTGCTAACTATTATACATGGTATAGGAGCCACTGCTGTGGATGGGAGGCAAGTGAAATAGTGATCGCGGATTGAGTTGTTCTGGCTTCCAGCTAAAAATCTAGCTCCTAACTGTGACACACACACACGAAGTCGCGTGCCTGCTTTTACTCAAGGCAACCATTTTGAATATATCTCTACAACGCCATTTAGTCATTTATATTGCTTCTGTCCCAGCCAGAGAATATCACATTTTACTAAAAACAATCACTGGATATTTAGGATACATGACGGAGTCAATTTTGGTGAAACAAGGATTATAATTAATTACAGAGTGTACTTTAATCGTTGGATAATTTTTTTGTAGATTTGTGTTTTAATATAACAAATATTATGGCAAAGAATTACTCAAGGATAACTCTGCTCATCGTGGGATTTTTGCAATTGCATGGTAAGAAAATATGACTTTAAGCATTGTGAAAGGGCAATCATTCTGATACGAGGGCTATTCATGTGGGCGTCTCTTTGTTTTGAATGCAAGAACGACATATTATAAAAAAAACACCGCAATATTCAATTCAATGTGGGCAATGTGTACCTGCATTAAAAATGACAAAAAACACGCAAAAGACAGTAAATATAGTCTACAAATGAACCCTCCGAAAACATCCCTTCAAGAATAGAAGGTGCAGGGAGGGACGTAGCTCCAAGTGTCCCTTTTTTAACAACCAATTCCTGGACAAGGGTGGAAGGCATATTCCAGCCAGCTCTGTGCCTCATGGAGTTGGCATTTTAATAGATCAGACTTATCCATACTCCCGAAAATAGAACAGTTGTTATGGTCTATGAGTAACCCCCGGGGTCATGGGGTGTGAAAAGTCAATCATCTTTGATGGGTCGGGGGAGGGGGGATAAGGAAAAGAAAATTACAGTCCTTTGTGTGAGTCCTGTTGTTCTGAAAGAAAGATGCCAGCGGTGAAAGAATGCTGTTCTGTAGCAGTGACACATTAGGTTTGCTCGTGGTGGATTCGACAGCGGAAATGGCAGCCAACATCACCATTTATAGGAGCTACAAGAGCATACTTTGAAATTATTAGGGCAAATAAAGCAAGACTGCTATAAAACGTCATGCTCCTGGTGCCCAGTAGTTTTCCAGAAGTTTATACAACGATCTGAGAAACAACGTTACATCGACTTAAATTCAAAGAGGGCTCTGACTACTTCTCAGTCGCCGAGTTCCGACACTGGTAAAAACGTCTATTAGACGTTTGTATTTTACCGGGCGTAATCATTTTACCACCGTTTGACTGCTGAGAAACATGTTTCTGTGCACAGTCACAATGACTGTTTCCATGTATGTTGCCATGTAATGACAAGTCCTCCTCTACCCCAACAGTTCGTGACAGAACGATTTTGAGCTTATTTTCGACCCTTCGGACCTAAAAGACGATATGTAAGAGGTACCTCGGTGACCTTGACCTTTTCGGGCATGGTCAAAGTAAAAAATCGGAGGTTGACCATTATCTCGAGAACAGTTAGAGATAGAGGGATTTTGAGGTTATTTTCGGCCCTTTGGGCCTAAACGACGATATGTAAGCGGTACTTCGGTGACCTTGACCTCCCCGGCCATGGTCAAAGTCAAAAACCGGAAGTGGGCCATTTTCTCGAAAACGGTTCGAGAAAGAGCGTTTTGAGCCCATTTCCACCCTTTGGGCCTAAAAGACGATATGTAAGAGTACCTCGCTGACCTTGCCCTCCTCGGCCATGGTCAAATTCAAAAACCGGAAATTGACCATTATCTCGAAAACGTTAGAGATAGAGCGAATTTGAGCTTATTTCGACCATTTGGACCCGAAAGAGGTACGTAAGAGTTACGTAAGGACGTAACACGGTGTCCTTGGACCTCGACGATCGTGCTCAGTGTCAAAAAACCGGGAGTTGACCATTTTCTCGAAAAAGAACACCTTGACCTCCTCGGTCATGATCAAGTTCGAAACCCGGAAGTTGACCATTATCTCCAAACTGTTAGAGATTTTGACCTTATTTTTGACCCATGAAAAAGGTACCGCGGTGACCTTGACCTATTCGTTCATGATTCGATCTGAATTTTAAGAAGTTCAGAATCGTATTTTTTGAGGCCCCCAAACATAATTCTCGGTACTCGGTAGCGAAACGGTCTATTTTTAACTGAATTAATGCAACTCAGTTTGTCAAATCATACCCACCGGTTTTGCTGTTCCTATATTTATTTATTATTTATTTTTTAAGAATCAATTTTCTTATTTAAAAGGCCCGTATTAGTGCCTGACAAATATTTAACGTTTCGGTCAGGAATTGCTTAGAAGTTTTTCCCCTGATATACATCCAGCTGCAATGGACAAACTTCAAACAGCAACCATTCCGACCTTGCACTCCCCCCCCCACCCCCACCCTACCCAACCCTCCCCACTCACAAAGTCGTGATCATGGCATTGTTGTGTGACACTCAGTCTCACTGTTTTGTGTCAAGTGATCCCCAAAAAAGTACTACAACAACTGTGATAATTTGCTAACAGCCATTAACCTAAAATTGCACTATGAACTGGGTTAGTTTTCTGGGTATTCCAGGCGTAACTGTCTTTTTGTCAGAGAGGACTGTACTCACCAATAAGCCAATTCGCACTTTTGACTTTTGCCGAAAAGTTTTGCGTTCGGGCTGAATTCAGGTGGGATAAGGATATAAAGAAATGATAGGAAAAAAACGGCAAAAATCAAGAAAATTCCATTTTGCCAGAAATTTATTCACATGTTGGTTATTAAAGGGACTGAATAATATGTTAAAATAGTTTTTTAAAAGATCATATGATGGCTTTATAAATTTGAAAGTGTGCATGTTGAAAGAAAATTTGAATTTTGATGTTTTTCCCTTATCACTTTCAGTCGAAACAACACCTCCACCGGAAAAATCCCAAAGTGCGAATTGGCTTATCGAGCGCGAGTAGGGGTCGGAATGGGAGCATATTCCGAGTGACATCTTACTGTTTTTTTTTCTCTTCGGGATGATATCTTGCTATTTTACTCTGTCCAGGACGATGTCATGATATTTTTTCTCTGATCGGGACTACATCTTGATACTTTTTTCTGTTCGCCGACAATCCATCGGTTAAACGAATATCCCGTCTTAACGATGGAACCTTCTGCTTCACTCTAGGGTCGGGACAAGGGTTGTCCGGATGCTCGGTAGCGACAGGTCAGCTTCTGCTTTGTGTCGGGTTTTTCTCGCACTTGAAACTAAACTCTATTTTACTTGTGGTGACTTCTGGCTTATGTTACTGCATTTGATCGATCACAATTTGCCAAAATTTACTGGTTTTGCATTTTGCGCAGACAATTGAGGTATTAGGTCGAGATATGGAGATACCAAAGAAACACTATATGAAAAATACACTCATCGTACTGTGACGTACTCCAGAATTCCCGATATAGGACTAAACTTGGGACTGGTACAAAGGGGTCCGTCTTTGTTATTCTCTTTAATGGCAGTGAATTGGCGCGGTACTGATGAAAAGTAGTTTTATTTCCGGGTTGGTCTTAATTTTGGGGTGGTCCTATCGCGGGGTTCTGTTGTAGCTCTGTTCGTTTGTTTTCATACGCCATCAATGTCCCTTACCACTATATATGGGTGTGGACCTCCATCAAAGTTTACACGGCCCAGGGCGGGGGGAGGGGGGTTGGGCGAGAACTCGCGCACTGACTGGGAACCATGAGAGTCAACGCGGAGTGGTACACTTGAAAAAAAACACCCCATTCTCAACCAAAACGTGGAATGCAGTTCCAAAAGAACCCTTTTCATGAGAAACGCGGAGTACTGAACGAAAATTCCCCCTCCCCCTTTTTGACGAAATTTGCTCTCCGCGAGGACCGCGTCTCTCCTTAAAATTACCCCCTCTCTCTGTATTTTTTGCACACGCGTGGTAACACGCGTGACACCAAGTTTCCCTCCTTCTCCCGCCGCCCCTCCCCACCCTTAAGGTGGAATTCCTACTTCAATCTCCAGTTCACACTTATAAAACACACTGGTCAACGAGTGAGACAAAAATGAGGTAAAGTTTTACTGTGAACGACATGTGCCGGCTTTCAGTTATAGCCGTAATCGATGTTACTGCTTACAGAATGCACACCAGCGGCATCGTATTTCCTGACGAAAGACTCACACCAGGAAGTGCCCATTGGCCAATCAGAGCTCGTGTTGACTTGTCATGCTGAAAACTACACATGGGCCAATCAGATAATATTTTCCAAAGAATTGAGAGATCATACAACAGTGCAAGTAGCCTCAGGATGTAAGTTAGTAACAGCCACGATATATATAATCTGTGGGGCTCGCACAGATCTCAGTAGACTAATAATAATAAGATTATTATTATTATTATTATTATTATTATTATTATTATTATTATTATTATTATTATTATTATTATTATAAATAAACCATATTCAGTATTATTAAAAATACTAAATAAAATTATAATTAATAATGGTAATAATTATTAAAAATAAAATATTTAAAATATGTAGTAATTAATACCATAATAATACTAATAGTAGGAATAATTAATAGTTCATAATAAGAATAAAATTATTAATAATAACTAGCAATAATAACGGACGTGATATCGTTTTAATTATTTTAGTTCTAATGTGAAACACATCTTTGTGTTGCAGTTGCCTTTCAAACACCATTTAAGGAGAGCGAGAGGTATTTTGTGTCACGAACGGGTGGAGAGTTCAGATTTACCATAAAAGGTACGTCAAAAATAAAATGTTGACATTCAAAATATTTTTGACCTCAAAGTGGTTTTCAGAAAACTCCTCCTACAGGGTTTGTAGTAGAAAGACGGCATTCGGTAGAGACATATAGGGTAATGAGTTGTCGTGAAATCCGCAAATTGTTTTGACCTTGACCTTCAAGGTCAATGTCAAATTGAGGTCATGTGACCTTTGTATATCGTAATCCCCTAGAGCAAAAATGTCAATTATCTCGAAAACGTATGAGATAGAGCTATTTTGATATTAGTTTCGACCCTTTGGGCCTAAAGACGCCATATGAGATGTACCTCGGTGACCTTGACCTCCTCCCTCATGGTCAAGATCAAAAACCAGAAGTTGACCACTATCTCGTAAACGGTTAGAGAAAGAGCGATTCTGCGCTTATTTTCGACCCTTTGGGCCTAAAAGACGTTAAATAAGAGGTATCTCGATGACCTTAAACTCCTCCGTCATGGTCAAGGTCAAAAACCGGAAGTTGACCATTATCTCGAAAACGGTTAGAGATAGGACGATTTTGAGCTTAATTTCGACCCTTCGAGCCTAAAAGACCTTCCGTGAGAGAAACCTCGGTGACCTTAACCTCTTCCGTCATTGTCAAAGCCAAAATTTGACCATTATCTCGAAAACGGTTAGAGATAGGACGATTTTGAGATTATTTTCGATTCTTTCGTCCTAAAAGACGTTGCGTAACAGGTACCTCGGTGACCTTGACCTCCTTCGTCATGGTCAAGTTCTAAATCCGGAAGTTGATCATTATCTCGTAAACGATTACAGATAGAGTGACTTTGAGCTTATTTTCGACCCTTTGGGCCCAAAAGACATTATATAAGAGGTACTTCGGTGACCTTGACCTCCGTCATGGTCAAGGTCAAAAACCGAAGTTGACATTATCTCGAAAACGGTTAGAGATAGAGCCATTTTGAGCTTATTTTCGACCCTTTGTCCCAAAAGACCTTATGTAAAAGGAACCTCGGTGACCTTGACCTCCTTCGTCATGGTCCAGGTCAAAAACCGTAAGTTGACCATTATCTCCAAAATGGTTAGAGATAGGACGATTTTTGCTTAATCTCGACCCTTCGAGCCTAAAAGACGTTACGGGAGAGATACCTCCTCCGTCATGGTCAAGGCCAAAAATCGGAATTTGACCATTATCTCGAAAACGGTTAGAGACAGGATGATTCTGAGATTTTTTCGACCCTTTCGGCCTAAAGGACGATTCATAAGAAGTACCTCGTTGGCCTTGACCTCGACCCTTCGCGCTTAAAAGATGCTATATAGGAGGTACCTCGGTGACGTTGACCTCCTCCGTCATGGTCAATGTCAAAACCCGGAAGTTTATTATTATTATAATTTATTTTTAAACCATTATTTCGAAAATGGTTAGAAAACTTGATTTGATTATTTGTACGCAAAAGACCAGGCTCCCTGATGGGTCTTCTATTTTCTCTGCAGAAGTGACAAATTGTCAATATTAGTCGTTACAAAAAATTCATATTATGTGTTTACTCCATGTCAGTGCTAGAAACCACCAGGTATCCAACCCACTAATTCTGGACTTGATAGAAAACCAGGACGAAGTGGTAAAAGCTGGCAAAGAGATAATATTTTGCTGGGTACCGAGCCACGTTGAAATCCCCGGCAACAAGGCAGCGGACAAAAGCGCCAAAGAAGACCAAGGTTGCTAAGATTTCCTTATACCGCCATCAGATTTTAAGCGCCACATTTCTAGATATGTCAAAAATCTATGGCAACAACATTGGGATGAACAAACCAACAATAAGCTATACCAAATTAATCCTGTGGTAGGGCGCAAATTGCCCTCCCTAAATGGTCTCCGCGACGATATTTAGTACACAGATTAAGAATATGGCATTTTTATACTACCCACAAGCACTTCTTAAGAGGTGAACCACAACCCGAATGTACAAGTTGTCAGGAACTGTATACAGTGAAACACATCTTGATAGATTGCATAGACTTCAATTACATTCATCCCCGTTATTATAGAGTTGACTCTATGAGAGAGCCCTTTGAAAAAGTAAATTCTAACAAGGTCTTAGAATTTTTTTAAGAAATTAAGCTGTATTCGTATGTATAGATTACCATAAATTCTAACGTTTTAGTGTATTTAAGATTTTATCTTATACTAACTTTTAATCAGTAAAGTATAAATGCGACAAAGTTACCAGGAATGACACAATATGACCTGCAATAGGTTGACGGTGTCGTTAAACCAACCAAACAACTAACTAACTACCCAAAAGAGATTACATTATATTTACTTCGCTGTACTCGTTTAAAATAATAATTCGGAAGCTGATAATTATGTCGAAACACTGAAAAATGTGTCTTTGACCAGATAGATTGTACCATTGCAAGTGGGTGCCATTTCGCTACGTGTAGCAAAATTCGGTCTAGTTAAAGTATTGTTATCTCAGGCTTATGCCGAGAAGATCCCACAAAAGCAACAGCGAAGTAATTATCCTTTCTTCATACAGAATATCCGGGTAGCAAGTGTATTAGGTGAGTGATCATAACTGTTGGAATGAATGTAACACAATCCTTGGTCGACATGTATTTGATTGAGATTTATGATCTGTAGGAAAGCGTCTCTCTGTAGATAGACCATAGGTGTCATCATTAAGGTCATACGCTCAACAACATCCGAGGTCGGGAGCGCCAGGCATTCAAATTTCAACGCCTCCAGCGGTATCTGGTGGTCGGATGAGCGATGAGGTCCGGGGCGAACGAAACAGTGCTTCGATGGACGGAAGTATGATGACATACGGCCTTCGGAAGCATCCTTCTTTTTAAATTCGCCCGAGCGCACAGTCACTGCATCCTCTATACTTTCAGTAGCTGATAACCTGAAAAACGAATCTTGCTGGGGAAGTATGGTTTGTGACGTCATCCTTATTCCAGGATCATCCCTATCCACAAAAGGATTACCGCAGGTGACATGGCCGAGGCGATTCTCCATCCACGTTCTACCTCTTCGCATAGCTCGATGTCCTGACGTGAGGCTAGTTCCAACGATGGCTTTTGCATTTCGGCCTCCTTACATAAACGCCAGGGGAGAGGCGGGAGTTTGGTTGAGTTCGTCGTCATCACTGAGGTTCAATGCGGGCAATTGATCCAGTGACTCCTTTTCACTAACTACCACAGTCCAGTCTGTAGCACCCGACACGGCTCGAGCGATGGAGGGGCGTGTGGAGTTGAGGGCCATGGCGGCCGGTTTGTCCTCCTCCTTGGATTTCAGTTTCGCCTCCAACCCGTGGGACATCTCTTGCCATTATCTTAACTGACGCTGTACCTGTGATTGCGAAGACAATAATGCCAACAATATCGTTAGAAGTGACAGCAGTGCTACCTGTCTGGGGTTGCGTAGCTCTCTCGTTGTTACGGAGGAAATCGACGCCGATGGTTTATGCGTAGCGAAAATCTGTTCACTGGCGGAGTGGAGCTTAACGTCTGACTCGGGTAGTAATTTCGTGGAATCCGATTATCATTCTGCCCATGCCTTGCTTAAGGTTGACCGGTCTTCCCTTTCCGGGGTACCCAGTTCAGCAATAGTCTTGAAAAGAGCCGTATGCGTAGTTTTCCTTGTTTTTTTTTTGTGTCACTGCTTCATTAGAGTCGGTCCTCTGTATTCACATTTACCGGTGTCGACACCTGGACCAGGATTGCCGAACTGGTCTGTCTCAGCAGAGTATCCCCAGCAAACTCCTTTGTGGTAAATGACTAGGCATCGAGAGTTTTGTGTCTGTCTCATCATCGGTTGTTCTTTGCGAAGCAAACAGAATGGCGTGTGTTTGAAGAACCACGCTTGAAGTGAATGCCCCCCTGTTACTAGTACTGAAGCAGACTGGTTGTTGGATGGGTGTCAGGATGGGGCGTTTCGGATCGCTGTGAAAAGCTTTGCTTTTAGTGCGTCAAAAGTATTTCCTGGAAGGAAAACCAATCTAAAAGTAGAGATAATAATAATAATAATAATAATTATTATTATTATTATTATTATTATTATTATTATTATTATTATTATTATTATTATTATTATTATTATTATTATTATTATCATTAGAATTATAATTTTAATAATAAGTCCTTTTGTGATAACAAATAGAGTTAATATAACATTAGGTTATAGGCTGACATCCTACATGGCAGTAACCCTTACTATTTCTCAGTTTGATGTAAGTCATTCTTAATCTAATTCTAATTTAATATTTTAAAGCAGTGGTCGATAGAAGCAGGTGGAGAAAGTTGCTATGCGAATGAATGAATAAGTGAACAAAAGAAACTGCTCTAACAAAATGAAAGGCTCTTATGGATTTCTTTACACTTTCATTGGAGCAGCTAGAAGGCAAACTGATGATGCAATCGTGAGACTTGGCGAAAGATCTTACCTTGACTGGGTTACAGTTTAGATAATGACCAGAAATAGACTGCAAAGAAGCAGAGTGGCCCAGATTAAAATTGTGTTAAAGGTGCTTCATTATGTGTGTATGCACACAATTTCATTAAAGTCGTCTTGCTAGCTTGGTTGTTGCTTCCAGCAATCGTAAGATCCAAGATGGGAATCTTGTCCCAAATATTGCTTTCATGAAACGTGTCTAATCGTCTCCCACTATAATAAATAAATAGGCCACATAAAGGTGTGTTACTATTACACACTCCCGGTTATATATAGATCAACATGATCCTCGCTTGCGTCTTACCAAAACGAACAAAAAGGCTTTTGATGATGGATCTCAAAGATGTGGAAGCTATGAATTATACTTTATGTACTATCACTTTAAACAAGACGTTATGGATCTTCAGGAGCTCACTAAAATTTACGATTCAGAATTACGAGCTTTGTTGGATAAACATGCGCCGGTTTTAACTCGGGTAGCTTCAATCAAAAAGAGTGATCCTTGGGAAACAGCAGAAGTTCTGGAAGCCGTGCGAATTAAAAGGCAAGTAGAACGTCGCTTCCGTGAGAAACAGTCAAACGAAAATTCAAAAAAGTATTTTGAAAAGCGTGATGCATTTGTTCAACTATATGAAGATTCAAAACATCTCAACTGTGCGGCGTAATCGAAGAGAACTCGCGGGATTCTAAATCACTGTTTAGTTATATGAATGCCATAACACACAAAAAAGTCAGTTACCCTTTACCAGATCACGAAAGTGCAAAAGAGCTTGCTGATGATTTCAATGCGTTCTTTCAAAACAAAGTCAACAAGATACGTCAAAATTTTGACAATGATGTCGAGTCTGCGATGGAGCACGATGTTGCTTTTCATGGACAAACTTTATCTGAGTTTAGATCATTATCTGAGTTCGAAGTATCACATGCTCCAAGTGCAAATCGTGTGAGTTAGATCCTCTTCCTGCTTTATTGCTCAGTGAGTGTATTGATGACCTTTTACCTGTTATAAGAAAAATCGCGAATTTGTCATTGATGACTGGACAGTTTCCGAGGGAACATAAACTCGCTACCATCCGACCCTTATTGAAGAAACCAAATTTGGACACGCATTTATGTAACTATCGGCATGTATCAAATCTTTCGTTCCTAAGTAAAGTTACTGAGGAAGCAGCTAGAAAACAGTTATCGACTCACGTAGCTACCAATGGCCTCAACCAACCGTATCTGTCTGCTTATAGACAATATCACAGCTCAGAAACTGCCCTTATCAAAGTGCTTGATGATATTTTGTTTGGGCTTGACAATCCGAATTCCGCCTTTGCCGTTGCGATGCGCGACATGTCAGCGGCTTTTGATACCGTGGACCAAGTGGTGCTCCTCAAACGTTTGAGCTATACTTTTGGTGTCTGCGCCAGTGACTGGTTTCGATCCTACGTAAGCGACAGAAGCGTTTGTGTGTCAGTAGGCAAGACTTCATTTGGACTGTTCGCTGCCGCAAGGATCCAAATTAGGACCAAGGCTGCATTCTGGTTATGCTCAGCCTTTGGGCAACTTGCTTCAGCTGCTCACACTCTTGTTTCACTGTTATGCAGATGACACTGGGCCTTCTAAGTATCTGTCACTGAGAGTCACTGATAGTCAGTGTGAAACTATCTCGGAATTGAGTAAAAGTATTGTGTCAATACAGAAGTGGACTACAGCCAACAAATTAAAACTGAACCCGGATAAATCGGAATTTATTATTATTTGTAGTGGCCGAAACAGGTAAAAAGTAGAAGTATCTGAACTGGACTTGGGTCACAGTGTTATGAGATCCTCAAAGTCTATCAAAAGCCTTGGAGTGACTGTTGATGATTAATTGTCCATGGACGTCCATGTGAACAATGTGTGTAAAACATGTATGTATTACATCAACTGGATACGCAAATGCGTCGCTATCTTACCATTGATGCAACCAAGTCCCTTGTTCATCTACGTGATCTCTAGACCTGATTTTTGTAATTCTGTGCTAGTTTCCCTACGTAAGTGGTTGATTCAACACTTGCAGTGCGTTATGAACATTGCAGCCCGCCTTGTGTTGCAGAGGAAGTGGGACTGTAGTATTTCAGAGGCACTTTCAGAATTACACTGGCTTATGGTCGAAGACAGGACAAAGTTTAAAGTTTTGTGTATAGTTTGGAAAGCTCTACATGATATAGCACCGGGCTAGATTTGTGATAAGCTTGTGTTGTATTGCCCCCAGCGGAATCTACGATCGACCGAATCCATGTACCTGTGTCTCTGCCTCCTCGCATTTGAACTCAACCAAATTTAGCAATGTTCAAACAACACTTGAAGACATATTTATGCTTATTTCAGTTAACGATAAAGTTGTTTGTTTTAGGGACACTCATGACTGTAAACAATTTTAGCTGTGATATAATGGTTTGTGCTATGTTATTATTTCTAAGAGTATGGTTGACATTGGATACTATTGTAGCGCATAGTAGCTTCCCTGATGACAAGGGGACAAAATTATGAATCAAAGACTGTTTTTTTCTTCACATACACCAATTTCCCCTTGTTTGTACACAACAATTTTTGCATGCAAACATTTTGTAGTCATCCTCAGTGTTGAACGCCTGGTCAATGAAATACGGTTATTGACAAACAATGTGTATTTGTTTCGTTTTGCAGATGTGAGGCTTGGCGACAGTGGTACATATAAATGTACTCTGTATGACATCGAGGAAATAGCACCGGTGCTACATACTGTCGTAGTTGTAGGTGCGTATAAAGTACACAATCCAGTACAGGGTTAGTATCCCCTCAGTACATAGTAGCAGATGACTTCTATGTAGTGTCTGTCAGACATAACCAATTACCCATATTTATCCCCTAACAAAGTGGATTTCCGTTTTGTATAAGCTGTAGTTTTGCTTTGTTATAGTTGTATAGCTGTACAAAAATATGCATTGAAAGGTATCATCCCAATTGTTTATGCCCATAGCACAGTTGAAATGTTATTTCTAACAATAAGCAAAATTAATATCACTGCAGCAAAATTTTTTTTTGGTTATCTCGAAGTACGTCATTGGTTTTCCTATGTTTACCCGTATTGGGATTCGATGTTCACTTTTCGTGGAGCTTGGGAAGTGGTAGGAGATGGGAAGGGGGCTGGTGGTTGTGGGAAGCGGTTCGATCCAACTATAAAGCTACAAGACAAACACCCATTTTAATAGGAGATGAAAATGGCGTTTTGTTCATACGAATAATTTGCAGCTGCCGTTCGATCACCCCGATGCTTTTTCACATAACTACATTTGCAAACTGTAAATTATAAAGCATTTTATAAATAATAATGATCTTTCCTTTTTTGCTTTTCAATAAAAATGAAGAGAGAGAGATTTATTAATTTTGTGTGACTGGAAATTCCACGTTACACATCCAATAAAGTATTAACTATATCATGGGACTACATTTTAAACTGATTGAAGATAAACAATTAACATAGCAGAGTGTATATTTCAGAGAACATAGAGCAAATATCACTATATTCCGACAGCGAAGAGATCGAGGGAGAGAAAAGGGAACAAGTGTTCACTTTTCAGCAGGAAAGGAGCGAAGCTTATTCTGTAAACTGTTCTGTAAAAGGAGGTAAATCCACTGATCGTCATGACTGCTTTAAGAGGTCCTGTTTTACACTAGAAACAGCAGTTTTTATCTAATATTTTTTAAAGATTTTACACCTTGATGTAAGATGTGTGTAAAATATACACCACAATTCAAACATTTACTTTGCAATTGTCAACTGGAGGTAAACGAAGAAAATATTATCCAAATTGCAAATTATTTGTGTTCATCTAAATTGGCATAGATCCAATTACCATTTTCCTTGCGATTCGTATTAAAATCAACAATGTGCTTGGAAATTGAATCAACATAGCGCTTTTGTTTGCAAGGTAACCCCAAACCGGAAGTGACGATACAGCTAGGCTCAGACGACATCACGTCACAGTTTGCACTAGACGTGCAAGAGATACCGACACTAACACTCGATGCACCGGGTCTGGATGAGATACGCTATGAAATTACCTTGGTAAGTTTACTGTAAAATCTCAAATTACCCAAAACTACATCCTCTGTAACGGTCAAATTAGTTACTGTCCGTTTTGCTGGTGATAAAATCGCAATAGATTAATCAAAATCGTGGGAATCGTGGGTTATAAAGGAAGAGCAAACAACAAATGTTTGCCAGGCATAAAGTTTCTATTAAATGCATTGAAAAAAAATCGATTAGTAAGTAATTCGTCCCATCACTACTTTCTACTGAATAAGATCACGTTTTGTAATGACCACAGGCCAGTATATTGTCAAACCATACCTGGACCAGAAGTTTGCATATTTAAGTACAGTAAAATCTGTCGCTGATAAGCCTTATAATATGAGCAAATCCCTAATTTTAAAAATATCAGTTCCTTCATTTCCTATTCGTTTCTGTATAATAAGTACTTGGGTAATTCAGACAGTCACCTGTTCTGGACATCGTACACAATTTTCAGAAAAAAAACACCGTAACTCGAATTTGTACACGGTAATGACGAGAGTGTTGTTTTCTCCCAAATAAAGCCAATAAGACCGAAGCGCAACAAATGTGATTGTTTCTGTTTGCGAGCTGTTTAATATTTAAATGCCTGTCCTAAGGAGGTGATATATGCAAGTGTGTGGTAGTCTTCATTGTCAGAGAAATTAACTGCATGACATTGTGAATTGAAAATAGCTACAATTAGAAAACGAAATCTTAAATCCTGTCGAGCCCCCATCTTCCGCCCCCAACATTTACTTTTTAATTCAAGTCGTCTGCCCAGCCCCCACCCCCTACTCCCCCTCCTACAATGAAAAATTTGCCTGTGGAAAGCGCGTCCAAACGACTTACATTTCAAAATAAAATTTTTTTAAAGCAACATTGCATATATCTGTGCAATATTCATGTTGTTGCTGTATTGAAATATTGAATTTAAAAAGACATCAGACATCACCTGATGCTCATTGGTGAACGTTTATTGACGACCATTTGGCTTTCATCGCTTGATACTTGTCCTTCCTAAGGTTAAAATTTTCAGTGGAGATTCACATTTCAGACCTTATGTCGTCTTTGAAACTTTTTGGTTGCTATGGCTACCAATGACGGGGTGTCTTCCTCCTCCTCCTCCTCCTCCTCCTCCTCCTCCTCAAGTTAGCCACGATAATACCCTTTACTTATAGATAACATTATTTTCGTTACCTTGCTCATATTGGTGTGCTCCTGAGCGGGGCAGCGCATATCCACTGGCCATTTGCAGTATAGCTAGTCGATTGACGATCTCTGGGTTATGAGTACAGCGCCAGCAGCTTCTGGGCTTGCGTTCGTAACGGTGTGCAGAGGAGGTTCGAGCACGGCTTTCTCTCGCGAAGTTGCACAGACACGGAGCTGCAAAGGCTGCCGATCATTGGGAGGCTTCGGCACATGTTGCTGTGGATATGCTGTGATCCAGCGACTAAGTCCAGAGTCTCCTAAAGCCCACTCTGTGGGATTGACAGGGTGCACTCCAGTGTGTTTATTTGAAATGCCAGGAAGGTGAAATGGGTAGAGGAAATGTATTTTTCCATCAGATAGAGAATCCAAAAGAAACCAATAAGTGAGTGAGATATCTCATGGCTTTCTTCGTACGTTTCTGCAGTTATAAAGAGGTCATCGAGGTATCAGATGATGGCATTAATCCCTGAGTTTGGAGCATCAGACCAACGCTTTG
The DNA here is from genome assembly GCA_949752745.1 of Protula sp. h YS-2021. Lineage (NCBI taxonomy): Eukaryota > Metazoa > Annelida > Polychaeta > Sabellida > Serpulidae > Protula > Protula sp. h YS-2021. Next base: position 19,359,662 of record OX457031.1, on the reverse strand, counting down.
GGTTATCCGGTGGAAAATCCCAACGAGAGGCGTGTGTTGTACATATATATGTGGTGCGAATCACCCTCGAGCTTCCACTGCAGACCCTTAAATTGCTGCAAGAACGAACTGAGGCTGACGTGGCGATAAGCAGATTTCAGATTCACCCCTACACACAATCTCTGTCCCATCAAGGCTATTGCTACGTCGACGGAGACAAAAGTGTATTTGTCGAGCAAAGCGAAACTGTTGAGTGATCTGCCATCAGGCTGTGATCAGTACTGGATGGGACTTCAGAACCGCAGAAATCAGAAAAATAATGGTTCTTTCTTAATTTGCGCCTTCACTTTATCCCGGAATTTGCTCTCCGCGGCGCGGCTATTGGCTGCCTCAGTGGGTTGAATTTTGTTCATGTTAGCAGTTTACAATGTTAAAACCATTTAAAAGTCCGTCTAAAATGAATGCTTTGTCGTGATCATTTTCCCAAAGGTACTCCCAATTCCGAATTTTGGCTCAAGTGGGCAAGAGCTGGCGTATTTCTGGTCAGATATTCAGGGTGCTTCACCGAGCAAGTGCTGCAAGTGTAGGCGAATCTACATCGGATCACGGTGCAGCCCTTGCGACTACTGAAATTATGGCATATCGGTCTGCCCGCCGTGTCTCTCTTAGCGGCGCCTTTGGGCTTGTCTGACCGTCCGGCCTTCCGGCAAAAATGTAGACACCTGATAAGTATATGTATTCGTCATCCCACTGCAGGAGGCCGACGTGGACCCGCTGCCTGTAGTTCTAGTTGTATCTCGCCTGTGTAGTGCTGGCATACGTCGGCAAACGTCACCGCGTATAGGTTGTACTTGCTTACCACTTCCGACGACTCGGACTGGCCGGCACCTGGAAACACCTCGCAAATGCGGCCGTACATCCACTGCCGCCATGTCGTCTGCTCTGGGGAGGGCTTCTTGGCTGCGACCCTCGAAAAACAAGCTATGCGTTTCCTGGTGCTGTTAGCACCGTGTCCTCCGTGTCTTCCATTCGGGGTGCGACATTAGTCTGAACAACCAGAGGTTTATTACCTTGCGTTTTCCCTGTCAGCCAGGGTCGTTTTGGGGGGTCGGCTTCTCCTTCAGACACAAAAGGAAGGCTGCCATGGAACGATGAGTCCTCCCTTACCAAGGCTTCTACCGTCTTTATTTAAGGCGTTTTTACTTAGGCTATTCTCGAAGCTCTCCAGTATTCTTAGCCAAATTCCGAAGCTCTCTGATGTCCTTACCCCATGCGCGAAGCTCTCCGATGTCCCTAGCAGATTTCCGAAGCTCTCCGATGTCCTTAGCCCATTTCCGAAGCTCTCCGATTGTTGTTTCGATATTTACATGTGGATATGACTTATGTTATAAACGGAGTTAGAAAAAGAAGCAAACTGCTAGTCTATAATGACTACAGGTACATTAGAAATAGAACAACGAAAGAGAAAATTCACTGGCGTTGCTCAAGGAAACTTGTTTGCACGACAGCTCTTCAAACAAACATCTTTGATTTGAATCCTGTGGATCCGCAAATAATAGTTCTCAATGTAAGAATTTAATAACTCAACTGGTTACACTTAATTTTGAAATTTCGTAGTCCTAGTGGGACATAGTCCAACTGGGAAGGAAAAATCGTAGTCCAACTTGGCCGTAGTCCAAGTGGGTTTCCGAAATGCAAAATCGGAGTCTAACTTGGCCGTAGTCCAACTGGGATGTAATCCTCCAGTCAGTGAACAATGATTTTTTGACAATTTTGATGTTTTTATTTTATTGTTGGTTTATTCACTGAAGACAGCAAGGAGTAAGAGCATCTCCTTTATTTAACGAAGTCTAAACGAAATCCTTTCAGTGCCATTACGTGCCAAACACTGTCGCAAAAATACAGATCATCCCCTTTATCGCTCACCATCAGAAATCCCTCAAATGTTATCTGTCAGCAACTGTCGTACGTACTGGAGTAGCCTTTGCGTACTAACGCCTGTTGCTAGGGAACATGCGTAGCCTTAAAAAAATGGCCCATTGTTCTAATTGCAACATAAGTTGACAAACCTGTCATTCTCCGGGTTTTACGGTAGGATACAGAAGGGCTGAGTTAACCCACTCAGGTCAAACCAAAACTACAGTCACACTAAGTAAGATTAACACAACATTATTCATCAAAGCTTTTGAGTAATTCTTGAAGTCACCCGAATGTTACACTTCCCCATTTGGCCCAAATATTTCTAGCCCAATGTATCTGGTCCAAATTCTAGATACCATGAAGAAGACGAATGTTAGACGATTGACCGCAACGAGAATGAGTCCAGCGACAACTTGACAAACGATGTCATGCTTTCAAATAGGCATTATGTCTGTCGATGTCATGTTTTCAAATAGGCATTATGTCTGTCAATGTCATGTCTTCGAATAGGCATTATGTCTGTCAATGCCATGTCTTCGAGTAGGCATTATGTCTGTCGATGTCATGTTTTCAAATAGGCATTATGTCTGTCGATGCCATGTCTTCAAATAGGCATTATGTCTGTCGATGTCATGTTTTCAAATAGGCATTATGTCTGTCAATGTCATGTCTTCGAATAGGCATTATGTCTGTCGATGCCATGTCTTCAAATAGGCATTATGTCTGTCAATGCCATGTCTTCGAGTAGGCATTATGTCTGTCGATGTCATGTTTTCAAATAGGCATTATGTCTGTCGATGCCATGTCTTCAAATAGGCATTATGTCTGTCGATGTCATGTCTTCAAATAGGCGCAGGATAGGCGGACGATAGATGCACGAAAAGAAAACAGCGTTTACTGGACGAGATCAAAAAATATCCCGTCAGGTTCCAAGTGCAATTTTGTGCGTGTTTGTATGTGTGGTTTCACACTTCAGTGAAAAATCGCATTAAATGTTTAAAAGCAAGCTTGCAGCCAGCAACATCAATGCGTGTAACAGGAAGATATAATGCTGCCTTTATACCTGTCGCGATGCACTGATAATGCGCTGCTTGGGTGATGCATTAATGTCCTCAACGTCAAAGGGAAACCAAATACAAAAACAGGCACTTGGCTTTTAGTATTGTCTCTTTTTCAGTAAACTAGGGTAGTATCAAATACGTGCATGAGTCACACATAATTAGGGGGAAAAACTGGTATTTTTCATTATGTCTGAGTTGTCTTTAGCTATTAGTGTTGGCAGATCTCTGTTAGTCCTGCTGGATTTGGCTTCGTACAGAGCATGTGAGCTGAATGAATAGAGTTTTTAAGGAAACCACTGATTAAAAATGCGTTATGCAGTAAACATTGAAACGTCGTACCCGACGTTGGATCAATGTCAGGTTTCGGTTGTTTATCGAAGTCGGAACAAGGTCTACCTTCAGACGTTGGACAGACGTTACTTATCCGACGTCTAATCAACGTTGTGTAAAGGTTGGAAATGAAAGTCGAAACATCTCTCGGCGTTGGGAAGATGTCGGGAAAGTAACGTCATATAAACTTCGGGAAAATATTATTCTAAAAACGCCATCCTGATATCCACCTTCTGAGTGTGGTCACGACCATCCTTGGATCATCCGTCCACAGGATATGTATGAAGTCGTTTTCATGAATGTTTCTCAAAACTAGGTGAAAAAAACTTAGGTGCTCTTGACATCCTCATGTTTTGCGTCCTCGTGTTGGTCTAATTTTGAACTGACCTGTCAGGGTTATTATTTCCGATGAGCGATAACGCAAGAAGGTAATTTATGGTTGAGTCTGATGTCTATTCAACGTTGCACCAAAGACGTTGATTAGACGACGGATAGAGTTGTGATTTGGTTGTGACTAAAATCAACGTCTAAACAATGATGCTTTCCCAACGTTTATTGAACGTTGTATCAAAGGCATTGGTACTGGGGGTTTCCGAAAAAAAGCCCAGGGCTTCTATTTGGAAACTGAGAAATTTCAGGCGCTCATTTAGAAACCAAATAGAAGCCCCGGCGTAAGAACCCCCAAAATAAATCGACCCCCGCCCCCCGGTCGATTTGTTTTAAAACAAACAGACCCCCCCCCTGAAATGTTTTAACCCCCTTATTTTTTTGTTTGATTTCTTTATTTATTTCCACACATGGTCAGCTTATTAGTTCCTTTAATTGAAATAAAAACTATATCCATGAATAACGATTTATTTAGCAACTAACATCTACATTTTCAAACACGAAAACACTTCCAATACCACTAACATACAGTCACCAAAAAATCTGTCCAAGCTCAATAATGGCATTTCAAAGGCTCAAAATAATAATTTTCTACAAGAGGTAGAAAATGCTTAAAATAGTATTTAAAAACCATATGCACCTTTTTTACTTCCGTTTTATATTTAAACACGATTATTTGGAAGGGGTCATTTTATTATAGGGGAGGTCTGTTTGTTGTGGCTGGCTTTCGTAAAACAAATCGACCGGCGGGTCTGTTTGTTTTAAAGGAAATCGACCGGGAGGTCGATTTGTTTGGGGGTCAAAACGTTTCATTACACCGGGACAATCAGTATAACTCCGCTCAAACCATTAACTGGCAACCACGCCCACTCAGTTTGGAGCAAGAACAGAGACATTCGATGAAAACTTCAGAAATCGAGATCAGTTTGTGAACAAGATCTTCATGGACAAACCCACTATTGATTTGATTCAGAAACCGAATAACAATCGGCTGTACTCGGCTTTATGCTTCATGAGCAGCAATATTTTTGAGCATTTTTTCCAACAGGTCAATGACAACTTCCGGCCGGAAGTAAAGTATGACGGTCAGAAATTGAGATGCACTGCTAAAGTTCCAGACACGGACTTCAAGGAAACTGCCAGGCGTGCAGTCCGCGTGATATGTGAGTAGATGTCACTGATGGTATTCGAGAGGGTGTCTCGACATAGCGCCCGACGACATAACACCCGACGACATAACGTTGGGCGTTATGTCGTCGGACGTTATGTCGTGGATTCATAAGAGAGACATGTAAGTGGATGTTTACCCTTAAATTCAAGTGAAAGGTTAGTAGCCAGAATAACCACGATATCCGAGTGAAAAATAAGTGGATCTTATCCATGAAATTCGAGTGATATGCAAGTAGCACTCACGACATGCTTATTTACAAGTACATAACGCTTACGAATAGAATGCAAATAAAAGTGTACATCAAACGAGGGATGTCAGAAGGTGTCAAGTACGTTAAAAGTATACCCTGGATAGAGGTGACATCCAGCGTTGCCTTGTCTCCGTACTATCACTTAAATCCGTTCCAACCTCTTCCAAAACAACTAAATTTACAGCGAAGTTGGAATTCTAGAACTGCAATCAAGAGTTCTAGAACTGCAATCAAGAGTTCTAGAACTGCAATCGAGAGTCTTAGGACTGCAACCGAGAGTTCTATAACTGCAACCGAGAGTCTTAGGACTGCAACCGAGAGTTCTAGAACTGCAACCAAGAGTTCTAGAAGTGCAACCGAGAGTTCCAGAACCGCAACCGAGAGTTCTAGAACTGCGATCAGTACGAAAACACCATGAGAACCGACGGGACATTTGTCCTCTAGCTTTATGCCATAATACAGCGGACATGGTTGGGACCAAGCCACACACAGCCATTGGTGCCCAACAGACTGTTCTTTTTTCCCCTCGCGCTTCTCATGGCGGTGCAAGAAAGAAGTCCGTGAAATTGCTTTTCATTTATTTTAGTCATGAATTATTTATTTTATAGACCCACCAGCTATTACCTGCGAGGAGGAAATAATATCCCATGTTGGAGAAACGGACCTTCAGCTAGAGTGTCACATCCGCGCCAACCCTCCGATCATTGTCAACCTAACGAAGTGGTCATGGACTGTTGACAACGAGACTGTGACTGTCATGCAGGGAGCTAGAAGAGACAAGTTCAGTACCACATCCCTCGTAAGTATTGTTCGTTTTAAAAACAAAAATACAGGCAAACAGCGGTGCTGCCCATAAAGTACATACGCCTAAAGCTATCTAGGTTAGTGAGGAGGTTTTGGGCTTTGCAGCGGATACGAGCGTGGAGTAAAGTGTTGAATAAAAAAAAGTATGAAATATTAGGGGTACATACTTTTTGGATTTTTAATTGTCCTCTGACAAGAAAACTAATAGTATGCAACAAAGTACCACGAATAGAAATGGTCTCTTTAGGTAGTTTAGGGAGTCAACTACCGATAGTGTTGCAGCCGTATTCTCCTCCATGGAAACTGACTATGGGAACAAGGAAATTGTCATTTGGCCGCGATGAAAAAAAAAAGAAATAAAAAGAAAGCAGAACAAGAAATCGGACTGAGAAAATCTCTTCAAACGATGTCACAAAACGGGCTCCGTAGCACCGTTTTCAAGATAAACGTTATTATTTTTTTTAAATATAATTTCTTAAAATTTTAACATGTTAAAAAAGGCTACTCCAACTTTCGAGGACATGAAAAAAAAAATGAATGGTGAAAAATTTAATTACGCAACCCACTTTTAATTTCAAGTTTGCTTAAAGGCTAGCAGGCCAATACGTAATTGCAAAACCTATGTATGCCGCAAATTTGAGCTGCCTAGGTTTAATGATTGCAGAAAATATGAACTCACTTTTTGCACTATTTTTTTTACACTTGTGCATCGAACAACAACAATAAGATGGAGCGGAGCTCCGTTGTAATAAGGAGCCCCCCCCCCCCCTCTCCTCCCCTCCCCTCCCCCTCCCCTCCCAGGATTAGCTTCTGTGTTTGCATCAATACAGAAAGTGCCTGAGGACGGGCGAGTGAGCTCAAGAAGAAAAATCAATGCAGTGTCATCAGGGCTCCTGACATTACTGTCTACAAGGAGCCATGAAGCTGTAAAAGCAACGGCGTCACTGGAAGTGGCGAATAATCAAATAAGACGATAACAGCCGTAGTATTATGCATGTAACACTGTAACACCTTGGCTCTTTCCGTTGCGATGAAAACGAAGAATATAAAATTGTGGGGAGAAACTGAATACGTATATCAGTTTGAAACATTGTAGAATTCTGCACCAGTTCCGTGTTTGTTTGTTTGTTTATTTGTTTGTTTTTGGAGGAAGCTTCTTATCCTCATTGGTAACAACAACCCATCATTGTCTTGTGTTTTGACTTTACCCCTGGAAATACGAAGGCAGTTATTGGGGGAGGGGGGAGGGACAACCCAATATACACTACGACGTCCAAAGTCATTACTGCGAGTTTCTGGCGTTGTTCGAGCAAACCCCAACCTCACTAAACCACATATGCGGGGTAAACTTTTTTTTGAGAAACTGGACAATTCATATCAAATTTAAGTTGAACGAGCATACTAAAAGTGACGTCATAACATGATCATCATCATGATCATCATCATGATCATCATCATCATCATTATTATTATTATTATTATTCTTGTTATTATTATTATCGTTATCATCATTATCGTCATCATTATCATCATCATGATCATCATCATGATCATCATCATCATCATCATCATCATCATCGTATCGTCATCACCTTGGCAACCGCACCACCACCACCACCATTGTCACCACTATTCCTTGATATGGTAGTGCTGAAGAAAATGACTACTGTAGCTTTTATACTGACAGGTGACGGAGGATACTGGTGAAGTGACTGTTCGCCTTCACATCGGGGTTGTCAACGATACGGACTTCCGCGAGTACACGCTTTCAGTAGAGAACAACATTGAGACGAAACAGATGGATATACTGCTAAAAGGTATACTAAACTATAAAAATCTAAACTAAACAAAAAGGTATACCAAACTACAAAAACCTAAAGTAAAACTAAAAGGTATACCAAACTACAAAAACCTAAATTAAACTAAAAGGAATACTAAACTACAAAAACCTAAACTAAACTAAAAGGTATACTAAACCACAAAAACCTAAACTAAACTAAAACGTATGCTAAACTACAAAAAACTTAACTAAACTAAAAGGTGTACTGAACTAAAAGTGAAAATGGAAATGATTATTTCACTGTGGAATATTTTACATTTTACACCCGTATCTTCAAATTTAAAAAAAAAGCTGTGAAATAAATACAGGTGTTAACTCTGCACTAATCAATTTCTTTAATTAATGTCTATTAAATGCATTTAATTAATGCATAGTTTTTAATACCTCTATTATTAGTTATTTTTACCTAAAATTATTTGAATTTAACTTATAATTTAATATATGATAAACGACATATAATGCCAATGGGCTTGGTATTTTGCATTCATCGTCGTCCTGTACATATAACACACCTTGTAGCATTCAACATTTTCACACATTTAATTTATAATTCGGACTTTGTGAATGGCAACGCGGTTGTGACATGCCGTGATGTAACACCTTGTCATGTCTCATCTTTTCATGTCACAACTTGACATGTCATAACTCGACATGCCACACTTTGATGTCACACCTTGACAGGCCACACTTTGACATGTCACACCTTGATATGACACACCTTGTCACTTCGTGCCTTGTCAGGTGACATACAATACTCAGCACGGTCGTTTTGTAACACTCGATATTTCCATATAATTTATGACATTCGACACTACAATGTACTTTGTGACCTTGTCGTGGACATTGTGACATTTGACGCGCTCATAGCTTTCTGATATTTGACATGCGCATGAACTTTGTGACATTCAACACACTCATGGACTTTATGACATTTGATAATATCACGGACTTTGTGACATTCGTCACCATCACGGACCTTGTGACATTTGATACGCTCACAGATTTTGTGATTCGACACGCCCATCGACAGTACGACATTCGAAACTGTCATGGACTTTGTGACACTCAAAGCTTGGATGTACTTTGTACCACTGACACCTCTTCGAGCTAGGTCGTGAAGTAAGTACTCACAGTACCAACTTTTTCGTGTACGTCAGAATACCCAATGCTACCATGTATAGATTGTGACCATTAATAGTATTATCATTTACAGAGAAGAATGATGAAGTACCATACAAGGAGGACCCATCCCCTGAAGATGCACCCACACAACGGAAGAACATCGAGGGAGCTTCATCTGTAACTTTTCCCAGTCTTTCCGTTGCCATAGCAACGCTCCTGATTCCCGTGCTCTGGTAGTCTTTCAAGCGACGATGTTGATCTAATAGATCGAAATGCCAAACATTCTCTCTAACCATTTTTCTTAAACCCTACGTCATTAAAAAAAACCCACAGAAAAAAATAAATAAATAAAAACAACAGAATTTACGCGGATAAGAGAGGACACCTCTGAAATATGAATAATTTGTTAAATGATAATTAAGAGTTGTGCAGAATATTACAGCATGAACTACCTGGAACTAAATTGGTGTCTGTGGTGATAGCGATTAAGCGCATGGATGCAAACAAACAAACACAAAGTAACACACCAATTTACTTATGCTAATGGGAGTAGGTTAACCAATGCCATGAATTTGTCATCCGCGCCAACTTCAAATAGGTAAGCCGTGACGTCATTTTCCGACATAGATATATCCCTGCGTTCCATCGAACCAGAAGCCACGGATACGAATTTATATCAGAAGTGGATATCAGATATCTCAAAGTTGGAAAGATATTTAATACAAAACATCATGACATTGTCTGTCTTGTTCGCGTCAAGAAAACGCAGTGAACAAGTGTAGCTGGGTAGACGTGGGATAGACGTCCCAATGTGTGCTGAGGACTTACTTTCTAGACACTGGGACAGTACGCTTAATTACGACTCACGTCAATCACGACGTGCGACGGTTTGCCTAAATATTATGTCTCTTTGGCATATTTATATGTCTCCCCCTAAGGGAGACATATATAGCATTTGGTGTGTCCGTCCGTCCGTCCGTCTGTCCGCAGTGAGTTCTTATGAAATTAATGAGTCGATTTTTCTCAAAACATGCATACATATTGGGGTACATGTCTAGATGATGCCCGTATTATTTTTTTTTCGATTCCTCAAAAATTCTATTTTTGGCAAATTTTTGAACGTAGAGGAGGGGGGGTTCGTGCATTTTTTTCACTTTGGCAGGCTATAACTCCAAAAAAGTTTGTTGGATTAGGCTGAAACGTGGCAAGAACAACACACATATAGTGCAAATGTTTACTGTGAAGTTCTACTTCATTTCCGCTGAAAATGTATTTCTGGCGAATTTTTAAATTTTTGATTTTGAACTTTTTTTGGCCATATTGTTGCGATATCTCCAAAACGGTTTGTTGGATTAGGCTGAAACTTGGCAAGAAAAACTCACAAGACGTGTAAATGTTTACTGCGAAGTTTTTTTTCATTTCTATTGAAAATGTATTTTTGACGAATTTTAAATTTTTTTATTTTTAACTTTTTTGACCATATTGTTGCGATATCTCCTAAACAGTTTGTTGGATTGGGCTGCAGCGTGGCAAGAATAACCCAAATGTAGTGCAAATGTTTACTGCGAAGTTTCTTTTCATTTCCGTTGAAAATGTATTTTTGGCGATTTTTTAATTTTTGATTTTTAACTTTTTTTGCCATATTGTTGCAATATCTCCGAAACGGTTTGTTCCATTAGGCTGAAACTTGGCAGGAAGAACTCACAAAACGTGTAAATGTTTACTGCGAAGTTTTTTTTTCATTTCCGTTGAAAATATTTTTGGCGAATTTTTCAATTTTTGATTTTTAACTTTTTTGGCCATAATTGTTTCGATGTCTCCGAAACAACTTGTTGCATTAGGCTGAAATATAGCAAGAAGAACCCATATGTAGTGGAAATGTTTACAGCGAAGTTTTTCTTCATTTTTTGTAAAAATGTATTTTTGGCAATTTTTTTTATTTTTTGGGCTCGCCAGTGTTGTACTTTTAAGCAAGGAATTTTTTTCCACGTGACTGATTGGAGGGCGGGGGAGACATATCCGTTTTTGTTTTAACAAAAACACTGGCCAATCTAGTTTAAAAGCAGAAATGCATTTTGTTCCACAAAACTATAAAATTATGTAGAATGTTTTGGACAAATGTGGCGTTTTTTAATCAATTTAGGCGTGTGGTTACTAGTCGAATAATCGCCAGTCGAATCGGCATTGTATCGACTTGTAGCCAAAAGTATGGTGTCTCTTTAAATTTGTAAATATGGAGAATTTTTAAGTCACATATAGACCAAACGATTGTAAAAAAATCTTTAAGCAATTTCAAATAATCTCCCTGTCGGTAAATTTACCTTCGTAAGAAGATAGTTTATTTAATGAATTTATTAGAAAGTATCCATTGACATTGTTGTTGTAAATAATTTTTTGTGTTAAGTGTAAGTTCTACGTACGCCAAGGATTAAATAAAATTAAACAACAAAAATATAACGTTACATTAAACAAGGGTTGGTTTTTTTATGCCATCATGTAGGTTTAATTGATATCAAATAAATGTGGAAATTGTCGGCGCTTTATATATTTAAATATTAAACATTGGATATGCGCATTTCATAAAAACGTGTGTTTAAAATCTGTCCATAAATGGAAAGGAAAAAAGTAAAGCTGCTTGTTGTGAATAAAAACTGTGCTCATGCGATGTGCTTACATACTGGCATTTATTTGCAGAAATCCTCCGGTGAAAAATCCAACATGTGTAGCTTGGATATATGACAAAACATGCGTAACTAAAATTTGAACAAAATTTTCTTATGTGTGATTTCGTATGCAATTAATTTTCCGTTGATTTTCTTTGTTTTTTTTTTGTATTTTTTTCTTGGTTTCGCTTTGTTTTTTTTTGTTTTTTTTGTGTTTCCTTTGAAATTCATTGGTTGGTGTAGTGCTATTTGACACACTGCATTAGAACCAGATGTTACAATGTATTGTGCATATATTTAGCCCCCCCCCCCCCCCCCTGACATAAATGCGGCGGAAAATTTTTGACAAACACAAAAAAAATAGAGAAGTACCATGATGCACTTTCGCACTTACCTCGAATTTCGCAAAATAGAAATTTTTTGTTGCATAATGCACTTCTATAAGCTTATGTGCGTTTAATATGCTCTCTTGTATGTAACGTTGTTTAGGGCAAAAGGGTAGAACATGAGCTCTTAAATATGGTATTTTAGGCCCAAAGGGTCGAAAATAATCTCAAAATTCTCTATCTCTAACCATTTTCCAGATAATAGTCAAATTCCGGTTTTTGACTCTGATCATGTCCAGGTCCGGGTCACCTCTTAATATCGTCATTCAGGCTCACCAAGGACCCCTTACATATCGTCTTTTAGCCAACCTCTTCTGTGGTTCGGTCTGTTGTGTGTCAGACCGCGACACGCTGGGGATTCCGTTGAAACTGTGGTAGTAGTTTTGTCTGTTTCGGCTTTGTCTTTATACACAACAGCTAGATCTCTCTAGAGGTCAACAGTTTATAACAACGACATGATTCTATAAGATAAGCATGTGCTTCTCGCTCTGCCCATAAGATGAGCATGTGGTACACACTTTGCCTGTAAGATAAGCATGTGGTACTCACTTCGCCTGTAAGGTGAGCATGTGGTTCTCACTCTACCCATAACATGATCAATGTGGTACTCACTTTACCTGTAAGGTAAGCATGTAGCACTCACTTTGCCTCTAAGGTAAGCATGTGGTACTCACTCTGCCCATAAGATAAGCATGTGGTACTCCCACGGTGGCTTAATTAAAATAAAAACGGTGTAATGTAATCAACAGGAATGATTCCAGCCAAAAAGGGATCTAAGCAGAATGTAGTGAAGGCGCAATGGAATAAGATGAAAACTATATGAGTTGTTTGTGCACCGATGCCAAGTTATAAAAGGAAATATTATTCTCTTCTGCGGTGAATCTTTAGAAAACAAGATTGAGGCTTGACCGCTTTTCAGTATGGTATACATATCTATTGAGTTCAAATGCTTAAAACCTGATGGTCTTAGTATACAATGTATATGTCATTGGTGAAGTAAGGATTTGGGGGGCTGCAGAGTTAGGACAGATAATCCACCCACCCCCGACCCCAACGCTATCGGCAGACTGAAGACCGGGGCACGCATCGGGACTGTGCCATTTAACATTTGTGCCATTGGGATGTGTGCCATGTAGTATGTGCCACTTGGCCTTATGTCATTTTCCATAGTGCCAGCATATAGAATTATCATGGGAATTCCGTGCAGAAATTCTGCTGGGACAGGAATCTTACTGGAGACATTCTCTCTCTTCTCCCGGCTTTCGTGGTGTGCTTATATTATCGGAATCTACCGGAGGGATTTCACTCTGCTTTCGTTTTTTATTAAGTAGAACTTATCCTGTAAAAAAAATGCAATTTTTTGTTATTACTTTAATCTATTGTTGTGTTTAACTCAAAGCTTTAATACTGACTTGTGTTTTGTTTAAAATGTGAAGCTATTTCTATAAAATACAATAACAATTATATAGAGTGTGGTGACTTCAGTGTAAGCTCATTCCACTCCATATAATTAGAAACGTTGACGGTTAGCCGGCGAAGGATGCATATTATTATTATTATTTTTATTATTATTATTATTATTATTATTTACATTAAAATAGTCTGTCATTTTATGTGTCAGATGTACACACAAAGAACCAGTTAAGAGTTTTTTATGTCTCCACCATTAATAGCAAAAACTATTCCATGTCCTAAGGACTATTAGTATGAAAGTGATTGCTATTACAAAAATTTAGATATTGTAATTCAGTGAAATAAAATTAATAAAACTATATATTGTAATAGGTCTATCTCGAAAACTCGAAATTTTGTTTGCTATATGAAGAAGCTCTTTTTGTCTCTCGGCCTTTTCTCTCGATACCTTTATTTTATGGTTGTATACATTTATGCTGTACATGTAAATATATGTCATGGCGTGTTAGAATTGAGAGTCATCCTTCCGCTTCTCTTCTTTGGACACATGTGTCCTAGTTTATTGGGTAATATCTTGGCACGTCTTAATGCAAATGTATGACATCATGGGGTTGTATGGGAGAGACTTGCGGCAATAGCGAGCGGTCTGCAATGTCTGTGTACAAGTCCGCTATTCCATGTCGTTTTGTTTTGTTTTGTTTTGTTTTTTTTCGTGTGTATAAGTATTACATGTAATACTTAATAATTGGTATCCAGTTGATGTCGACTGGTATTGTGTGTAGCTCTGTGTACAATATTGTATACAAGTAAATAATGCTCCTTATCACGTGACGTCATGACGTGAAACATCAGTTGTTTTAGCTGGCTTAATGTATCACGCGCTTGAAAGTCTTGCGCACTCCTTTTTAATATTCTCTTCCAGACTAGCCATGCACTAGCCATCCACGGTTATATATTGTACTAGTCACGTACTAGTAATATACGGCTATGTACTAGTCATGTCTAGTTATATACGGTTATATACTGGTCATGTACTGGTCATGTGCGCTTATATACTAGCATGCATTAGTCATATACGGTTACATACTAGTCATGTACTAGTTATATACGGTTATATAGTGGTCATGTACCGGTCATATATTAGCCATTCACTAGTCATTCAAGTGCATTTTTAGAATTGCTTATTACATTTTTATCCAAAATCGACATGCTTTTAAAATATTGTGGTAAGTGTACTATTACGCGTCTATCATAAGCATACACTGCTAAATTTTTGTTTGGACTTTGCTGCATGCTATTCCTTTTGGTTGGTAGTCATCTTTATGGACTATTTACTCGGTTACTGCCTACATGTTATGTCTTCATTGTTACTTTATGCTGATGTTTTTGTTATGAGAGAACTCACAAAATTGTCGTTTTGTTAATTACTGGTCGCAGCACCAAAAAAAAATCATTGTGCAGAGTAAATTAGTACAGTAAACATGTTCACTCAAGCTTGTAGCAGAAATATTAGTGTTTTCCGTATTTTTACTATTTCGTGTTTAGTAATCTCCGTTTGAGGAGAACTGACGTTTCTGTTTTGAAAACAACATACGGACTTACAGCGGGATAAAGTGAGAACATCGCGATAAAACAAGTAAATCTGACTTTCGAAGAGATGTCCCATTAACACCGCGGGACGTTACACTAAAATGTATTTTAAGAAAGCGCACAAATTGTTTGTTAGTAACAGCTTGTTTCTCTTCTTTGTTAAAAGTCGTTCTCTGCGCTTAGTATTTTTCAAATAAACGTTTATGTGTACAGGTGTTGACTTAGTGTTCTGATGTTACTCCGTAGGCCAAAACACTCGCCATTGTCCACCGCGCTAGTCCCCCCCCCCCCCCCCCCTCTGCCAATTTCTCTGCCTACTGTGTGAATCTTTGAACATGATAGCTCAAAGCCACTAAAATGATCATCTTTGAAATTTGCACAGTTATGGAACAGCTAAAAAAATTACGTGGGATTGGTTTCAAACGCGTTTCGAAATCCAAAAATGAGATACGTGAATTTCTCCAAAACGAAACGCACGATCGCCACAATTGTTTGAGACGCCCAATCGTTATTATTATTTGCACTCTAAAACTTTTGCACTCTTTGAGGTGACTTTAAAATTGATCTGAAATTCTTTCTGGAACATCATCATGATCATCATCATGATCGTCACGATCATCATCATCATCATCATCATCATCATCATCATAGTCATCATCATAAGCCTCGGATGCAAAAATTTTTTTTTAAAAATCCAGCGCCACAAAATATAAAGTGGGGAGGGAGGAAGGAGAGAAAGGGGCAGAGAGTGAAAGAAAGTGAAAGAGCTAAATGACGAATCATTAATATACATAATAAAGGGCAGATGAAAGGCCTTTCAAACCAATGTAACATCCAGAGATAGCAGACAGATAGTGTCATACACGCGATCAACACTCGGGTGTGTTTGTGTTGCATGGCTTTATGGATAACATTCATAATACTTGACTCAAGGAGAGAGAAAAGGCGAAAATTTCTCTCTCTCTCTCTCTCTCTCTCTCTTTCTCTCTCTCTCTCTCTCTCTCTCTTTCTTTCTTTCGTTCTTACTCTCCCTTTCTCTTTCTCACTCAATCCCTGGCCCTCTCTCTCTTAATCGGATTGGTGAAGTCGTAAAAACAAGAAATTGGCGGGTCGTTTTGGTGAAAAAAACTGAATCCCGGTCATCTGCCCCCCCCGGTCAACTGCCCCCTGTCATCTGCCCCCCCCCCTTTTTTGCAACCCGGTCGACTGCCCCCCCCCTCTCCTTCAAAGTGGAGGGGTGGTCGCTTGCCCCCTCCATATACTATTTTTTCTTGAGTTCTTGGCTTACAAAGACACAATAAATAAAATTATATTTATTTTATATTGAAAGCATTGCACCTCGGTAAATTACAATTCACCAATAAGAAACTAATTGCTATTAGAATTGCAATTAGTTTACGGATCAGTCTCTCCTAAGGTCAATATTGTGAATAGATCAATGGAGATCAATTGTTTCAGAGTTGAAGTAGACGGGGACATCACAATTGCCTAATTTAAAAAAAATTCTACTAAAAAAGGAGAGGGGCAGATGACGACCCCGTCAAATTGAAGGAGGGGGGCAGATGACGACCCCGTCAAATTGCAGGAGGGGGGCAGTCGACCGGGTTGCAAAAAGGGGGGCAGTTGACTAGGGGGCAGTTGACCAGGGGGGGGGGCAAATGACCGTTTACCCCCAAAAAAATTCAACAGAATTTTCAGGATGCAAACAACATGGAATACCTCGAGAGCTTACGTATGAGGCATTCCGTGCCCCCCCCCCCCCCTCTAAAAATTAAAATAAAAACATAAATCAATAGTACACAATATAATGTTACATTTTCTGTCATTTCTCACAGACATGAGTTTTGAGATCAGCTTTTCAAACTTATTAGTAACTATCATTACAGCATAAATAAATCTAACAGTCATCCATTGTCTGTTGAAAATCATATTGTGATATCAGCCGCAAAGAAAAAAACACACAAAGACACATGCACACACACTCACAGATTTATTAGCTCATTAAATCAATGATTCAGGGGGGATATTAGAGTAAAGAGTTGTGACCAACCCCTCCCTCCTACAGATAAAAGCAACACAAATTCAACAAAAATGGCTTGGGAATGTTCTCAGGCAGTCTCAAATTCGAGCGCTTCGGGAAGGAGGCGATACGTGCAGGGACTCCAACTGACGTACTTCGCCCGTGGGCAGGGCTGAAAACGAGTGAAGGTGAGCCTGTAGATTTCTGGATCTTCGATCAGTAGTGTGGTTCTGGATCCTCTTCTGGATGAGTTGTCAACTTATTATGATTAAATACTTCATATTATTTTCCTCAATCTCAGCATGATGTCATGAATGATCAGTGACGAGGAAGCCCGGTCAGACTTTTTACATTAGTCTGAGTATTTTGGCAATTTTTCAACTTCCTACTTCAGACATCACTGTGGCGCGCTGTTCTTGTCATTATAGCGTTGTTATATAACAGCTGACCTCCGAAGAGATATATACTTTTTGTATGGGGTACGGAAAAAATGGCAACGGAAATAATGGCAACAGAAAATATGGCAAAGTGAAAAAAAGGAAAAAATGGCAAATTTTGCCACCTCCCCCCCCCCCCCCACCTCTTAAACATTGACCCGTTCCATCCTGATTTGAAGGAAATCCTAAAAAACAGGGGGAAAGGCAAATGTTTTAACCCGATAAAAAAAAACAATTATTCGATAAGTACCACGAAGGCATTATAAATTCAGCAGGATAATCCCATGACATGTTTTCTCTTGATAAACCGACCAGAAACTCTCTTGAACAAATAAAAAGGTGGTATTTATTTCCTCATGCAACTGCAATTCAGCTGAGGGCCCAGTTAAAAGCTTATTTCTATGATAGAATTACAACAGACAGGGATATGCTCGTGTGGTGTTCTAAGCCCCCTACCCATTTCCAGTATCGATATTAGAATGGTATATGGTAAATTTTAAACGTGATTTACCCGGAAGAACAATACACCAACAGAGGCGTTATAGACAGAAACCGTGTATTTTGAAGCTGCGCCGTAGCTTCATCAAGACAAGTCTGTCATGTGAGGTGCAACATATAAAAACAAGTGTGGCATTTAATATAGATCAAATGCTGTGACAATCATCAAACTGATCTATATTTATAAAATTTTAGGATTAAAAAAAGGAAAAATAAACTCAATTGGATATTTAAAAATGGCAGCGAGCGTTGGAAACGAGGGTATGGAGAAGCTGATTCAGGTGGTGAATCGTCTACAGGACGCGTTTGCAGCCAGCGGGCTACCCTTTGGGCTTGAGCTCCCGCAGATAGTGGTAGTAGGCGGGCAAAGCGCGGGAAAGAGCAGTGTTCTGGAGAACTTTGTTGGCAAGTAAGTGGCTGAATCATTAGAGACTGTCAAGGGGGCGGGGCGGGGGGGGGGGGGCGTCATCTGTAAAGTTAGCAGCAAAACATAGTACCAAAACAAACCGCTTCTGGACATTTCGCATCCAAATGAAAAAGCTGACATTTCGCATCTGTAATTTTTTGACACAGTTAAAACAGTGCGAAGGCTGTAATTATTTTTGTTTCATTTACAGATTACATATATGGTTCCCATCCTTTTCCTTCCAAATGTATCTGTGTATCTGAGTATCTAGGCATCTCAGTATCTGGGTATCTCAGTATCTAGGCATCTCAGTATCTGGGTATCTCAGTATCTAGGCATCTCAATATCTGGATATCTCAGTATCTAGGCATCTCAGTATCTGGGTATCTCAGTATCTAGGCATCTCAGTATTTGGGTATCTCAGTGTCTAAGCATCTCAGTACCTGGGTATCTCAGTATCTAGGCATCTCAGTATCTGGGTATCTCAGTTCTTTGGATTTAGCTGATGTATTTGACGATGAAACCCCACAAAACCTGTTATTATTCATAACAACGTATATCTCAGTCATACAGGGATGCGAAATGTCACCCTTTTTACCTGGATGCGAAATGTTCAGATGCGAAATGTCAGGATATCCCCCACACATGAAGCAGGTATATATGGTTGAAAACAACTTACAAAGACCAACTATTTTCGCTGACAGGCCAAGATCTGTGCCACGTCTGGAGTACACCATAAAAAAGTCTCTCGCATAAGTAATGCTATCGATTGTACATATGCGGTCTGTACGTGATAACTCCTTCTTTTATAATCTAAAGTGTGTTATCGCTTAAACATTATCAACGGTTTAACTATGTAAGATTCTGCGTCATGAAAATATGACCATCAAAAGCCGTATTCACAAAAGTTAACTGTACAGTTTATTGAGTTCGTTAAGGGCTCCGTTGCCAACCATAACAATCGAAAGTAAATTATAAATTTATCCTGTTTAACAAACAAAAATCAACTTAAAATTGTTTTCGTGAATTAGGTAGATCAAACGTTTATTGCTTCAAAGAGTACAGTTAACTGGGCAGTTAACTTCTGTGAATACCGTGGCAGTGAACCAATTGAATTGTTCCAAATTTCAAGGTTGGTCTTTTTTTTTTGGAGGGGGGGGGGGGGGACCTTCAAATTGGGGAGCACACAGAACAGAAGAATTGGTAAGTAATCCTGTTTCTGAGGTGGTGTCCTACCCTGCGGTTCACGTCTATTTCTTGTCGATTGCTCCACTGTTCGAGATGAAGAACGTTGAAGAGTCCGACGAGACTGAGATTCAACAAGAGAACCATTTGTGTAATATGGCGGTATATTTGAACAAAAAATCAAAACGCACATGTTGTTTACATTATTTTTCTCGAGTTCATTTGAATGGCCTCTCAGCCGCGCAACATTTACATTTCATATGTTATTTGACTATTTATTGCGCGTTCTTTAATTTCGCCATAATTTTATCCCGCACCATAAACCATAATTTTGGAACGCGAAAAGTTAATTATAGGGCGCGATAAATTGAATTCATTCTATCATTTATTTTTTAAATAATAAAAACCACCTGCAGAAATTAATAATGACTTCGATAATTTGTACAAAAATTTCACGGCGTTTGCGCTCCAACATTTATTTTTGATCGCAATGGTATTTATGTGCAATTAATAGATGAGAGAATATTTAATTCTTTCGCGAACCACTTTTTATGTTATTCAAGTCACTATTAACTTCTGCACCTGTTGTATATTTTATTTTTTCCCGAGTTCATTTGAATGGCCTCGCGGCAATTTCCATAGCCGCGCAACATTCACATTTCAGGTATTATTTGACTATTTATTTCGCGCTCTTCAATTTCGCCATAATTTTTTCGCCCACCGTAATTAAACGTCTTGTGTTTTAAAGAACTGTTTATGAACATGAGTTTAATCACGAGTAATTGCTTAATTTTGGCACACCTAAAGTTAATTATAGGGCGCCATAAATTTAATACATTCTATAATTTATTTTTTTAATAATGAAAACCACGTGCAGAAATTAATAATGACTTCGATAACATAAAAAACGAATCGCGAAAGAATTCAATATTTTCTCGTCTATTAATTATACATAAATACAATAGCGAACAAAAATTAATGTTGGAGCGCAAACGCCGTGAAATTTTTCTACAAATATACCGCCATATTATGTGTACGTGCATCGGTTCGACCAAAGCAGGCGTAAAATATTGAACCTTTGATGTTGTATTTGATCGTTACGCCATGCATGTGAGATTTAAGCGTACACAATAACGACCTGTCTCTTCGTGTAAATTATCGAGTGAGATCAAAGGTCAAGAAGATGCCTGAGGGTAGACAGAGTTGAGAAAAAAAACACGTTTGAGAAATGTAAGCAGGAGGTAGATTAGCGTAAGGGTTGCTCTGGAGCTATTAAATCTTTGATGACTCCTAAAATATCCGATTGTTTTCTGCCCTTTATTTACTGTATATCATATTACATCATATTATGTTATATTATATAATACCATTATATTATATATGATAGTTGAAGGGTGTAGTGTAGCTATAGGGTAGATTTACACGCATTTGGTTTCGGATTCGGACAAAAAACGCCAAGCGGCAGCACAACAGCGCCAAATAAAGGGGACAAAAGCAACTAGGCTGCAGGCCAACAACGCCATATTTAGAATGACATCGGTACACGTATTGCATAAGTTTTCCCTGCGCGTAAAAACAGCCTGTTTTTACGTAGAAAAGGCCTTTTCTACGGCAAAGCCCGTAAAATCTACCTGTCAACGCATTGTCTGTAATATTGTCCTGTGCATAGAAAAGGCCTTTTTTACGAAGTGCAAATCTTACGAAAGGGAAAACTTACGGGACAGAAACAACAAGCAAATTGCAAAAAGCTGCCAATCAATACACAGGGAAAATTTACGCACAGGGAAAAGTTATGCAACTGTGAGCGTAAGTTTTCCCTGCCCGTAGAAAAGGCTTTTTTTACAAGTGCAAATCTTACGACAGGGAAAACTTATGGTAAAGGCACTATTTATTTAAGTCATAAGAGTAGTTTTATCTTTCTAAGAAGTACAGTTAACATCGCTATTACAAGTCAACTCGGGCTTTATACCCGTGCCCCATGGCAGAGATATAATTCTTACAGAGATATAATGAGATATTTCTTGCTTCGCAAGCTTGCACAGCTCCATAGACGCCTTCAGTTTTAGATTTTTCGTTTGAGGTTTCGTGTCGTCCAAGCTGCGAATTTTTATGTATGTAGAAGTTTGAAATCTTCCGAATAGCGTCAAAAAAAACAAAACAAACAAATTAGTAGAAAGCTTTGGGTCTTGCTGACCCGAGCTGGGGCGTCCAAGACGTTTAAGAGGTATTGCCTGTACTTGCCGTCCATACTCAAATGATGTAATATCCTGTTCGTTGCATAATAAGGCTTGGCGCAAATGTCTTAAAATTTTTGGCGCATTTGTCCGGAGGCAGTTTACATTTTTTGGCGCTTTTGATCTAGTCCCTTTGATTTTGGTTCGCAGAGATTTCCTGCCTCGGGGTGCCGGTATTGTTACAAGAAGACCTCTAGTTCTACAGCTCAACTTCTCCGACCAGGGTACGCTGCTAACAATTTTGTCGCATTGCGTAGATGTAAAAAAAATGTTCAGTCGAATGGGGCAGGAATTTATGTCGGTATAATTGCACAGAAAAGAGACGATGTTCACGCTGCAACAGGTATTTTGTATCGCTGTGGTATTTAGGTATAAGTAATATACTAGAAACTATTTAATTCTTTCGCGAACCACTTTGGATCATTATTTTTTGGACCTTTGTGTATTGACACAAAAGAAACAAAAGTGATTTGTGTTGCAAAAAAGAAAAACGAAACAAATAAAAAAATATGAAACGATCGAGATATGAGAAACTATTTAAGTGTTTATGAATATTCTGTTGCTTGAGGGGATCTTAATTTAATACGGGGACTGTGTAAAAAGTGAATCTCGCACAAAAACATTACAATGACGTTTCTAAACAGCCACGAATACCACCCCCAACCCCTGTCTCCGATACACTCACACAGAAGATGGTTCAGAAAGGGCGGTGGCGGCTCTGCTAATTTGGGACATTTCTTAGACAGGATGGGTTGCCAAAAGGTCTGAAATTCTTTTTTTTTTTAATTCAGATTTTATGAATGGTCATTTTACATTCCAAAAACAATAAAAGTTGCTTTAATGTGTCTGCTTTTTTTGCGTTGTTTTAGAATATGCTGAATTCTTACACTGCTCGGGAAAGAAATTCTACGATTTTGCTGAGGTACGGCGAGAAATCGAGGCCGAGACGGACCGTGAAACAGGGAGCAATAAGGGCATATCTCACAAGCCCATCAACCTCCGGGTTTATTCGCCGAACGGTATGTTTCTATCCTTATCTGTCTCTCTTTCTTTCTCTCTCTCTCTCTCTCTCTCTCTTTCTCTCTCTCTCTCTCTCTCTCTCTCTATATATATATATATATATGTATATATATATATATATATATATATATATATATATATATATATATATATATATATATATATATATATATATATATATATATATATATATATATATATATAGCCTCATATTATAAGAATGCACCAAAATGATCCTTTTTTCAATATGGTCTTAGTTGTGAGGTTCATTTGCCCGAGTAAGAACGTGGTCTTGTTCCCGTGGCTTCTTTACCTTCTTTACTTGCGACATATCCAATGCCCGCGTTCCACCCTACACGGAAAATATATGACTTCACAAATCATCAACTGCACATATCAATAAGGATTTAGGAAATGTCGAATTTTTTATCAACATATCATTTTCACACGCAAAAAAAAAAAAAAAAAAAAAAAAAAAAAAAAGAATGATAGGATTAAAACGAAAGTTTCATTTCCCTGTACAACTATGAAATAATGGTTTTTTGTTGCAACATTAATTCACCACAGTATTTAGCATTAAGTGCATTGTATATACTAAAGCTATCTTTTTATTAAGCACTTAAGGTCAGGAGGAAAAATAATCTTGCTTATCATCCCAATTTGAAAAAAAAATTACCGGGTGGCAGGTGATCTTTTTCATTCTTTTTATTTTATTTTATTTTTATTATCTTGAGTTTAGGTGACACGATTTAGTGACCCGACCTCGGTGGGAGAAACATGAATATTTTGTTCTTTAAATAAATTACTGCAGTCATGACATTGTGACTATAACGAGGACATTAAACTGTTTGCAAGTGTAACAATGTTAATGTATTACTAAGTTTTGGGTACCTCTGTGTTGTAAAGCTGTTTACAGGAAACAAAACGAAAACTTGCGGTATTCCCCACAGCACTTAACATCAACTTCCCCCCTCACTTCCTTCCCCCCTCCACCGCCTCAAACAGTCGGGTGCCCAGAAAAGTCTAACATTCTTCTTGATTTTTAGTGCTTGATTTGACGTTGGTGGATTTGCCCGGAATGACCCGAGTCGCTGTCGGGGACCAGCCTAAAGATATAGAGGACCAGATCAGGACCATGGTTCTCGAATTCGTCAGGAAGGAGAATAGTCTGATATTAGCTGTGTCGCCTGCTAATTCCGATTTAGCAAACTCCGATGCAATGAAAATAGCTAAGGAGGTGGACCCGACAGGTAAAAACAATACCTCTGATTCCCCACCCCATTACTATTACTCACCACTGCCATCTCTGCTTAAGCCATGTGCCTTATTCCAAAATTGCCCTACTAATAAACAGACACAGGTTCAAAATGAAGTCAGCAGTCAGCAGTATTTCCGAAGATCGTTTCGAATTTGGCATTAAATTAGCCATCTTTTCTAATTGAGAATTTTAAGTGAGTAATCTAATTTTAATCTTTAAAAAATAAGAGCCAAGTAACAACCCCCACTTATATTCCTGTGACATTTTACTACTCTAGTCAATTAAAAATGCAATACAAAGTTAAAAAAAAGTACCAAAAAGTTCGTTAACACGTCGGACCCAACGTTGGATCAACGTCATATTTAGGTTGTTTATTAGAAGTGAGATCATAATTGACGACACAATACGACGCTGAATCGACCTTAGCACGTTTACTGGGTAGATCCTTTTTTTTTATTAAATTCTACGGCCTATCAACAATTATGTTGTCTTTTGAAACCAAGTGAGAAGATTAAGAGATACTGCTGGACTATAAAAATCCACCTTTTGTGATTCTGTTGAACATACCGAGGGATGGGGGAGGGTTCACTTAACTGCCCGGTAAGCACACCCAAGTAAAACCCATGTAAAACCCAGGGTTATTTTTGGTCCTTCCCACGTGAATCCCATGCATGGGATTTGCATGGGAATGAGACAAAAATCGAGGTAAAATCCATGGTCGGAATTCCCACGTATAATCCATACGGGAAATACATGGGCATTCCCGGGCAGATTTTGGTCAAAAAAATGGTGTCTCCACGGGTTTTACATGGGACGACCCACTCTGGGCATACACGATAACTCCATCGAATACACAGACATGAACCTTTATAACTATAGTGTAGTTATAAAGTACTCCTTAAAAGAATTTTAAGCATAAAAATTTTAGTGAAATTGGTATTTCCATGTCTAACTTTCTATTATACTTAGAAAAAATGCAGCCCTCCACCAAAATATGCAGAATGTAGCAAAATTTAAATATATTATCGCTCAATGGCGGCTGTTTCCGGTCTGCGATAATAAGCCCACATTGCCAGACTGCGCATAATATACGTGTATTTTACATGGGAATGCCCATATGGGAAATCCCACGTAAAATATACGTGTAATATACGTGTATTTTACATGGGAATGCCCATATGGGAAATCCCACGTAAAATATACGTGTAATATACAGGTGACTTCTAATGAAATTTTACGTGGGAATTCAAATGTATAATATATAAAACCCATACGTATCCCACATGGGAAAATTTTCTGTGCTTACTGGGCTATGCTTTTCCCAAGTAAAACCCATGTGTTTCCCAGATAATTCCCATCCTGGGCCTTCCTATGGAAATCCCAGATAATGGTGAAGATGGGAAAAATATGACATGGAGTTGCCCATGCATTTCCCAGTTGGGACCCACCTGGGTTTACCCGGGTGGGATTTACGTGGGTATTCCCATTCATATTTCATGTGTATTTTACAGGGGGTTTCCCAGGGTGGGAAAACCCAGGCATTTCCCACCCAGAAATGGCTCCTTTCTCCACGGGATGAATATGGGTTTTCCCCTTTCCCACCTTCCCATGCAAATCCCAATTAAAACCCATACGTATCCCACATGGGAAAATTTTCTGTGCTTACTGGGTGGTCACCATACGTGTCCATGACTTTCTAAAAAATACGCCTAAATGCAGTTTGCTGAGTGTTCAGAAATAATACTCTATTTTTAAACCAAATTTTCACTCTGCGCGTTGGACTTCGCAATTACCCTCCTTTTTTTTTTTTTTTGGACACAAATGGTACCACATGTGATACCAAGTGGGGCCCCTGGCAAATGTGTGTAGTTATAAGTATGACTGAAGTATCTACTTGTGCCGCCCAGGCATTCGTAAAGTAGTCCTGGTACGCTCTTCTTCACAACCAAATACAAACAAGTGTCAAGCCACGTTTTTGACCAACAGCCAACCTCGGTGGCGGTTCAGTCTATTGCGTACATAGGACCGTTTTGTTTCGTCGACCTACTGCGGATTCCGTGAAAACAGCAATTTCTGGACCAAGAATTGTTGCAGAAAAAAATGCATATTTTCAAACTGAGTACCAAACTATTATAGACAAAAGCTTTCCAGTGGCTGTTTCCATCTACTATCTAAGCAGTTTTGAGTGATAAATTTAATGCCTTGTGTTTTGATTTCTATGTTCGGTTTAGTGTTATTCTATCCAATCAGGACACAGGACGATTGGCGTCATTACGAAGCTTGACCTGATGGATGACGGAACAGATGCGAAGGACATTCTGCTCAATAAGCTCCTGCCACTGAAGAGAGGTGTGCACCATGTAGCAACCGTTGTCGTATCATTGTTGTATCACTGTTGATATAAATGTTGAGAGAGATATATATTATATAGGTATAATATAGTCGTAATTATATGACGTCACTTGACTCTCAATTTAAGCGTTTACATGTATTTAACACAGTGAAGTCTCATCCCTAGCCCCTCGCCCCCCCCAATCCTTTCCCCCCTCGCCCCTCCCCCATCCCTTCCCCTCACCCCTCGCCTCTATATATTAGATAGGTAATATAATTAAATTAAAGCCAAATTTCATTTTTAAAACTAAACATGTTTCTTTGTGCTTTCTTGACGAACTCGGGGCGGTTTTGTGATTATCTTTAATCTGGAACTCAATCCCATTGTAACTTTCATTGTACACATCAAAATTTAGCTTATGGACCGATCGAGGGCATGCACTTCTATTCATATAGGTTATATCGGAGTTGTCAACAGAAGCCAGAAAGATATAGAAGGCAACAAGGACATCAGAGCAGCCATGGAAGCAGAGCGGATGTTCTTTACCGGGCATGCCGCCTACAGGTAAGACGGGTAAACCCCGAAATAATACTGGACTGCCGAAAACGGATCTTATTTCCTGATTGGTCTTATTTTCCTATTTTCTTTGTAGTAAGCGCGTCGTGATTTCATTCACACAGAAAATAGACCGGCATGTCACATGGACGATAATATAAGTCACAGCTAACGACTAGCTTACGATCAGAACGTCAGCTGAGTCTCTCGCAGATCATAAATGTAATACCATGTTTATGTCAACCACAGGGCAAAATATGGGGAGAATGTTGACCTTGGTATGTAGTTCTGTTTTTTCTCCTATTTTACTGTTATGTCACATGACTAACCGTTGTATCACGTGTTGTGTTGCTGTCACGTGTCTTTTTGTTGTATCACGTGGTTTGCTGTTGCATCGAGTGTCTTGCGATTAAATCACGTGATCTACCGTGACGGCTCTTTGACGTGCTTTATTGTTATACCACATGCTTTGTCCTTGTGTCCTTGTAGCACGTGTTTTGCTATACTGGTTTTACGATTATATCACGTGCTGCCTTTTGGCGTTTGGCGTGTTTTGTTGTACCATAGTGCCTCCTCCTACAATGTTGGATCCGGAGTACAGGGGAGTTCAACGATTGCAAATCTGTCTCTTCCTTAAATTCAAACAAAAAATACTGTCTGACTGGTAAACTCGCTACGTCGGGTGATTTTGTTGAACCCACCCCTTTACAAAATCCTGTATCAACCGCTGCCCTTGTGTCACATGCCTTCCTTTGTTATGTCACGTGTCTTACTACGCAAATGTTTTTCTGTTGTTATGTGACGTATTTTTGCTACACGCATGTCTTGCTGTTGTTACGTCACGTGTTTTACTACACCTAAGTTTGGCTGTTGTTATGTCACGTGTTTTACTACACAAATGTCTTGCTGTTGTTATGTCACGTGTTTTGCTGTTGTACTGTGTCACATGACAGGGAATTAAGCGACCGCATGGGCACGCCATATCTTCAGTCCACACTAAACAGAGAACTTGGCCGTCACATCCAGGAAACACTACCGCAGATACGCAACAGTCTTAGAACAAAGATGCTGGAGATCAAAAAAGAACTGGGCAGCTTAGAGGACACCAGTAATCCCACGGCCATGAGAAATGTCCTCATGAAGTAAGTTTTTAGATGGTACTCATGATGTAATCTTTATGAAACAGAATGCAGTAGCCTAGAAAATAACTAGATTCGGCACGTCAAGTCTTGGTCATCAGATAGAATAAACCCAAGCACCTTTGCATGGCAGAGTCTTTCAATTGATCTCACCAAGCTTCACCATATACTCTCTCCCATTGCCCCCCCCCCGCCCCCACCCCCTACTTCTTACTATAAAAATTGCTTCCCGTTAACATTCTTTTTAGAAATCAAAATTCTATAAAACTTAAAAATTAACGTTTATGCTTTATAAATGTTATTTCGACCATATGACATTCTTTCTACTTTTTCGGCTCCCTGTCCTGGTTCACGATTTTGGTTGAATGCACTTGTTCCAGAAAGCTACAAGTATTCGCAGAAGATGTGGAGACCCAGATCCAGGGTCTGAATGCCGAGATCGACACGGACAGTCTGGCGGGTGGAGCCAAAATCAACCGCTTGTTCTACAATGAGTTTGCCGATTCCCTATCACTTGTGAGTGCTTAAGAGAAACCTCTGCCAGAAAACTGTCCTAAATAGAATCAACAACCTACAGTAAATACAGCAGGTGTCTCGTTGCAAGAGGGCCCAAAACACATTTGGTCGGTCGGTCTAAAATAAATTCTTTATCAATAAACAGAAATTGAATAACTGAGCTCTATGGAATGCCGTTTTAACATCAAATGCTTATTTTTGATATCAAAATTTAATTAAAGATATCAATAAATCAAAGTAGATCTCTATAATTTATATTTCGCTATAAATAATTGAATTTTAGATGGCAAAGTATTATTTCTGAGAACAAAAAATCAAATTTACAAACTTAAAAAATCATAAGAGAGACACATATTTACATAAAATATAACGAATCGTCAATTAAATGTTGGAGATGAAAACCTGAATTATTGAGATTAATAATAATAACACAATTTTTGATCTCAAGAATTTGCTTCTTTTTTGTGCAGTAAAAAATAATAGAGAAAGATTCTGTATACAAGAACCAGTTATTATTTATTTACTGTAACAGACGTGTGTTTCTGAATTTTTCCTTTAAAAAATAGACTGATATTTTGATATCAAAAATCAGTTTTTGAGATCAACAAATCATTTGCAGATTTCAAAATACAAATTTAAAAAGTATCATTCTGAAATAGTGATATCTGAAATAAATTATTGATATCAATAAAAAGAAAATGAATTATTGAGCTCAAAATCGATATTTTGCTCTGAAACATTTCGTGTTTGCTGTCAAGAACTGAATTTTTGATCTCAAAAATCAATTTTAGATTTCATTAAATCATTTTTAGTAGTTGAGAAACGAGAGTTCTGGCACAGGAAGTGACGTCATCATGACGTCAGGAGGTGTGCTAGAACTCTCATGAGAGTTCAAGCACAGTGAGTCATAATGACGTCATAGGATGTTCTGGAACAGATATTAAAGCGCGCGCCCGTGTCAATGACGTCATCATGACGTCATTCGTCACGTGACCTGTCAATCATGTGTCACATGACCTGTCAATCATGTGTCACATGACCTGTCAATCATGTATATGAGGAAAATTTTCCCGATCATAAACCTTCTGGCCTGAATGGCTCAGTTGGTAGAGCGCAGGGCCCGTGAGCGGACCCATGATCTGAAGGTCAATGGATCGAACCCGCCCTCGGGCATCACTTTCATATCATGGGGACCCCCCCCCCCCTGGTGAAGAATCATATACCATGGGGACCCCCCCCCGTGAAGAAGTATATCATATCATGGGACCCCCCCCCCTAGGATGTGATTCAACACTCCTATAAGAGCACATTGTCTGTGCACATATGCATCATTCATGCTCTGACTGCCGTTGGATACACATGGAAAAAAAAAAGTGAAAACAGTTGCTCTTACCTATTGTGTTGTGCTGTGCTGTTGAAGAACAAGTGAAGGATTGACTGGAATACACATAGGAGACGAAGTGAAACTAGGATGTGATTCAACACTCCTATAAGAGCACATTGTCTGTGCACATATGCATCATTCATGCTCTGACTGCCGTTGGATACACATGGAAAAAAAGTGAAAACAGTTGCTCTTACCTATTGTGTTGTGCTGTGCTGTTGAAGAACAAGTGAAGGATTGACTGGAATACACATAGGAGACGAAGTGAAACATTAGTTATTCTTTGGAAAAGGAAAGTGAACGATTGGTTATTCTTTGGAAAGGAAGTGAAAGATTGGAGACGAATTGGCAAAACAGTCGTGGTAAGTGACTGAGAAATTTTAGAGTGCACTCGTACAGAGTGTGGGGGGGAAAACCGATCGATAATTTCAGAGTGCACTCGTACAGAGTGTGAGGGAAAACCGATCGATAATTTCAGAGTGCACTCGTTCAGACCGTGGGAACGATCGATAAATTTGAAAACATCAAAGGCCTAGACCGTGGGAACGATCAATAAAAATCAGAGTGCACTCGTTCCAGAGCGTGGGATTTTCCCTACGTTAAGTCCAATGTTATGTTTTAAGTTATAGTAGTTGGAAAATGACACTTCTAAAACACATTTAACAAATGTAGTTTTTTGATAACATATAATATATAAAATAAGTTTGAACATTTTAGCATTCTACTTATTTGAATGTTCTAAAGTCATAGTAGTAGAAAAATGGTGGTTCTAGACCAACTTTAGCAAATTTAGTTTTTAACACCATATGATATATAACATAAGTTTGAACATTTTAGCACGCTACTTATTTGAATATTCTAAAGTCATAGTAGTGGAAAAATGGCGGTTCTAGACCAATTTTAACAAATTTTGTTTTTTGACCAAATATGATGTATAAAATAAGTTTGAACATTTAACCATGGTCTAGTAGGGTAAAAATGGTGGTTCTAGACCAATTTTAACAAATTTTGTTTTTTGACAACATATGATGTATAAAATAAGTTTGAACATTTTACCATGGTGTAGTAAGGTAAAAATCAGGGTTCTAAACCAACTTTAACAAATTTAGTTTTTTACACGTTTCAGACGATTCTACCACTTGGTTGATCGGTTGATTGTTGGAAAATGAAAAGTAAAAATGTGGATAGTTATGTAGGAAAACTGCGCCCATTCAAAAGACGTGTTCGAATGGCAAGCCCATTTTAAAGACGTGTTCGAATGGCAAGCCCATTCAAAACACGTGTTCGAATGGCAAGCCCATTTTAAAGACGTGTTCGAATGGCAAGCCCATTCAAAACACGTGTTCGAATAATTTTTGAAAGATATTACGTCGTGGTATTGTTCAACAAATGGTTCAACATGTTCAACAGGTTCAACATGTTCAACATGTTCAACATGTTCAACATGTTCAACTTGTTCAACATGTTCAACATGTTCAACATGTTCAACATGTTCAACTTGTTCAACATGTTCAACATGTTCAACATGTTCAACTTGTTCAACATGTTCAACATGTTCAACATGTTCAACATGTTCAACATGTTCAACTTGTTCAACATGTTCAACATGTTCAACTTGTTCAACATGTTGTTGTTCAACATGTTGTTGAACATGTTCAACAAGTTGTATATAAAGCTATGTTTAAAGACTTTCTCATCATTTGAATAGTGTAGGTTGAACCGAAAGGATGTATAAATGCAACATTTGTTCGAAATCTTACAATTAGCTGCAAAGTCGCATAGAGTTAAGTTATTTCTAAACATTTTAGGACATAGTGTGTCCAACCTCGAGTGTGACAGCTCCCTATAGAGCATAAAAGGTACCTACCCTCAGACATAACGCACATTCTGTATCAAGATACTGAAGAGTGAACATGTCTGCAGTGAGTGAACAACAACTACCATCTATGGTAATGCCTCCAGAAAATTCTATAGCAAAGCCTGAGACAATACCTACAGCAAAGTCTAAGGCAATGCCCATGGTAAAGTCTAAGGCGAAGTCACGTCAGCAGCGTCAAAAGCGACCACATCTTAGAAAGATAAAAAGAGATGAGTTACCAGCTATGACGCTGCCGTGTAAAATGCGAAAAAATACGACAGAGCCTAATATGAAGCGAGAACCGGAGCGTAAAGCTGATACCACCATGAAGAAGATGCGTGTAGACGATTCACCGGTTATGATACCCATTATTGGAGAAACATATATTAAATTGGTGAATTATCAACAGAAAGTGATGGTTAACATTCGTAAATATATTACGAATCATGCATCTGGGAGGTTATATCCTACCAAGAAGGGAATTTTATTGTCATTGAAAGACTGGCACATGTTGAAGAAGCAAATGACGTCAGTGGATCTCATGCTTCAGAAAATGGATTTGTATAAATGCAGTGACTGTCAGAAGATGGTTGAGTAGACAGGGAGATGACTGTATACAGTTTTAACAGCATGACGAGCTTAATAAATGCTTTGATTTCATCACAGTGCAGAAGATTGGACCGAAGGTTTTGAAGCTTGACAAGAACTTAGCTTTGACTCATATGAACATGTACATTTGATATGTAGTTCAAATTAAATTGTCTTCATATGTAGACTATGAAATTAACATTATCTATGTTCATGTGAAGTCAGTTGTTATAAAATTTTAAGTTAAGTTCTTCTGCACATGTACTAACATAATATGTATTTGAAATAGTTTTGTTTTTATCATAATTGTACATAGTTGTAATGTTCAATAAAAACACATATGATGCTTTTCAACTTTTTATTTTTCTCATACAATACTTGGATATAATACATAATAAAACAATACTTGGATATAATACATAATAAAACAATACTTGGATATAATACATAATAAAACAATACTTGGATATAATACATAATAAAACAATACTTGGATATAATACATAATAAAACAATACTTGAATATATTACATAATAATACAATTCTTTAATATAATACATAATAATACAAAATTAACTATAATACCCAATATATGATATATGGTTTAAGGGTCAATTAAAACCATGTCAGGAACCTTACGACTTTATATGTTGCAAAGCAAGACATATATTACACAGCGCTTAAGTTAATAAAATGTTACAACATTTATAAAGTCTTTATTATAAAGTTTAGTCAAATAAGTCTATTTTTCTGCATCTGTTTCACTCTGTTCACTGTCCATGCCACTTTCTTCGTCACTGCTACCATCCTCCTCCTCCTCCATATCTAGTAGCTCTTCAAAGAATGCGTTGTTTTTCCTTATAGCCGCCTTTAATGCCTTTGAATACTTATAATGTTTTTCATCAACAAAGTAATTAAAGTCCTCTAAAATCTTTTGATAATGTTTGCTTTGTTGTAGACGCTGGGTATAGGTGAACAGTCTCATAAACAGTTGTTTTAGTCCATGCTTATAAATGGGTCGAAGGTCATAACTTGCTATTTCACGCGCATCTTCAAGTCCTTGTTCTTCATATTCTGAAACCTTTTCTTGAAATATGTTATCATAGTCATCGTAGACGTCTTGAACCATATCATGCCAAACAGAGTCTATTTCTGACTCACTTTCAGAGTCTGTTTCTGACTCACTTTCAGAACTCCTGTCATCAGCATCCTCACCACACTGCTCCATATGTTTGAGCAAAGCTTCTTCGCTGTTGTACAATGCACCACATTCTGCACAAGCATGTGCATTCTTTTCAGCTATGTTGACGCTTTGACTTTCCATAGAAGACTCATCTAAAGTTTCCGTGAAAGGTAGTTTTACAGGGTTTTCCATATCCGATTCTTCATCCACTTCTGAAGCGTGAGCAACCTTTAAGTGTCTTTTAAGACTTTGCGGCCAATTGTAAGATTTCGAACAAATGTTGCATTTATACATCCTTTCGGTTCAACCTACACTATTCAAATGATGAGAAAGTCTTTAAACATAGCTTTATGTACAACTTGTTCAACATGTTCAACAACATGTTGAACAACAACATGTTGAACAAGTTGAACATGTTGAACATGTTGAACAAGTTGAACATGTTGAACATGTTGAACATGTTGAACATGTTGAACATGTTGAACAAGTTGAACATGTTGAACATGTTGAACATGTTGAACAAGTTGAACATGTTGAACATGTTGAACATGTTGAACATGTTGAACAAGTTGAACATGTTGAACATGTTGAACATGTTGAACATGTTGAACCTGTTGAACATGTTGAACCATTTGTTGAACAATACCACGACGTAATATCTTTCAAAAATTATTCGAACACGTGTTTTGAATGGGCTTGCCATTCGAACACGTCTTTAAAATGGGCTTGCCATTCGAACACGTGTTTTGAATGGGCTTGCCATTCGAACACGTCTTTAAAATGGGCTTGCCATTCGAACACGTCTTTTGAATGGGCGCAGTTTTCCTACATAACTATCCACATTTTTACTTTTCATTTTCCAACAATCAACCGATCAACCAAGTGGTAGAATCGTCTGAAACGTGTAAAAAACTAAATTTGTTAAAGTTGGTTTAGAACCCTGATTTTTACCTTACTACACCATGGTAAAATGTTCAAACTTATTTTATACATCATATGTTGTCAAAAAACAAAATTTGTTAAAATTGGTCTAGAACCACCATTTTTACCCTACTAGACCATGGTTAAATGTTCAAACTTATTTTATACATCATATTTGGTCAAAAAACAAAATTTGTTAAAATTGGTCTAGAACCGCCATTTTTCCACTACTATGACTTTAGAATATTCAAATAAGTAGCGTGCTAAAATGTTCAAACTTATGTTATATATCATATGGTGTTAAAAACTAAATTTGCTAAAGTTGGTCTAGAACCACCATTTTTCTACTACTATGACTTTAGAACATTCAAATAAGTAGAATGCTAAAATGTTCAAACTTATTTTATATATTATATGTTATCAAAAAACTACATTTGTTAAATGTGTTTTAGAAGTGTCATTTTCCAACTACTATAACTTAAAACATAACATTGGACTTAACGTAGGGAAAATCCCACGCTCTGGAACGAGTGCACTCTGATTTTTATTGATCGTTCCCACGGTCTAGGCCTTTGATGTTTTCAAATTTATCGATCGTTCCCACGGTCTGAACGAGTGCACTCTGAAATTATCGATCGGTTTTCCCTCACACTCTGTACGAGTGCACTCTGAAATTATCGATCGGTTTTCCCCCCCACACTCTGTACGAGTGCACTCTAAAATTTCTCAGTCGGTTTTCCCCCCACACTCTGTACACATGTACTTATGCTATGTGTGTGGTTACTGTAATGGGGAAACCATTGAAATATGACTAATTAAATATTATCATAATAATAATAATAAAAAAAAAAAATAAAAAAAGTCACACAGTCACATAATGTCACAGAGTCACATGTCACAGTCACATGTTGTCACATAATGTCACAGAGTCATAAAAGTGAACACAAACCAAAAAAAAAAAAAAAAAAAAAAAAAAAAAGTCACTTACCACGACTGTTTTGCCAATTCTTCTTCAATCTTTCACTTCCTTTCCAAAGAATAACCAATCGTTCACTTTCCTTTTCAAAGAATAACTAATGTTTCACTTCGTCTCCTATGTGTATTCAGTCAATCCTTCACTTGTTCTTCAACAGCACAGCACAACACAATAGGTAAGAGCAACTGTTTTCACTTTTTTTCCATGTGTATCCAACGGCAGTCAGAGCATGAATGATGCATATGTGCACAGACAATGTGCTCTTATAGGAGTGTTGAATCACATCCTAGTTTCACTTCGTCTCCTATGTGTATTCCAGTCAATCCTTCACTTGTTCTTCAACAGCACAGCACAACACAATAGGTAAGAGCAACTGTTTTCACTTTTTTTTTTCCATGTGTATCCAACGGCAGTCAGAGCATGAATGATGCATATGTGCACAGACAATGTGCTCTTATAGGAGTGTTGAATCACATCCTAGGGGGGGGGGGGTCCCATGATATGATATACTTCTTCACGGGGGGGGGTCCCCATGGTATATGATTCTTCACCAGGGGGGGGGGGGGGTCCCATGGTATATGATTCTTCACCAGGGGGGGGGGGTCCCAATGGTATATGATTCTTCACCAGGGGGGGGGGGGGGGGGGTCCCCATGATATGAAAGTGATGCCCGAGGGCGGGTTCGATCCATTGACCTTCAGATCATGGGTCCGCTCACGGGCCCTGCGCTCTACCAACTGAGCCATTCAGGCCAGAAGGTTTATGATCGGGAAAATTTTCCTCATATACATGATTGACAGGTCATGTGACACATGATTGACAGGTCATGTGACACATGATTGACAGGTCACGTGACGAATGACGTCATGATGACGTCATTGACACGGGCGCGCGCTTTAATATCTGTTCCAGAACATCCTATGACGTCATTATGACTCACTGTGCTTGAACTCTCATGAGAGTTCTAGCACACCTCCTGACGTCATGATGACGTCACTTCCTGTGCCAGAACTCTCGTTTCTCAACTACTATTTTTGATATCAATAATCAAGAGTACATTTAGAGATATCAAAAATACAATTACAGATAGTAGA